>CM056995.1:291833473-292526208 GCA_029891345.1 Dryococelus australis | reverse complement strand
GGCCACAGTATATAATACGAAATCTACGTAAGGATTTGATTTGGCAGGGTAGAAATTGGCCCTGTTAGGACGTGGCTTTTCATGTAGACAGCAGCTAGTTGCAAGAGAAACATTCTTGATGTGCGCATACAATAATTACACCTGCAACATGCGCCGATTGTTTAATTAATATTTAGTGGCCTTATTTACTGATTAATATAACCATATATTCCGCTAAAGTGTGATATTCGATTTCCGCAAATGCGTAAGACAGCAGGAAATTAATTTCCGTGTATAGTTAATAAAAGTCAAATATTTTAACTACTTAACGTTTTACATAGAATAAGGTATATTTTAATTACTAACAGAGGAATTATGCATTTCTCTTTTACAGTTATCTGTAATTATAGACATTTCACATACGTTTACTGTTTCATTGTTTGAAATTTCGAAAGTCACGTACATACCTCGAGACACGCTATATTGCACAACTCTGTAGCTCAGCTCGCCTTTATGATTGGTTTTCTTTCCGCTATATGTTACCTGCTTGCACGACTCGCGAACGTTTAGTGTGGAGCTCATGTGAGGGAATTCCGCTAAAAGATTTCAGGACAAGCTATGTTGCACAACACTGTCGCTTAGCACGCATTTACGACTGCTTTTCTTTCCTCTGGCTGCTTGCATGACTCGCGAACGTTTAGTGTAGAGCTCATGTGAGGTAATCCCGCTAAAATTTTTAAGGACAAGCTATGTTGCACAACACTGTAGCTCAGCTCGTCTTTATAATTGGTTTTTTATTGCCTTAAGTGTTACTTGTTTGCGCTTGTAACACGGCCTTCCAGTGAGGCGTTTATGTAAGATATTCTGTTTTTGCATTAACTTAATAAATGCTAGGACGAGTTGCTTCATCCAATTAAATGCGTTATATTCACTTGAAGAAACTGATGTTAGAATGATGCTCCAATAGAAGCTAAAGAGATTCTTGGCGCAGTTAATACGCTGAACAATTGGTCGGATAGTTATGGGATGTTGGTTGTCTAAGAGCCAAGGTGATACGTCTTGTCAAAAGCTGAATATTGCCGAAGGGGACTTTAACTTTTTCCGTTGCTTATTTATTCTGACGGGAAGTGTACATTATTTTCTTGTCGCACGCGCGCGCGCGCGCGTGTGTGTGTGTGCATATATATACATATATACACACACAAACACACGAGAAACAAACGTGTTTGAAAAAAAAAAAAACCAAGTACATCAAAAAGTAGTATAGAAATCAATTTTTGTACTGGTTTGGTATTTTCAGTTTAAAATGTTGGTAACGTCGTGTGACGTTTATAAACGATCGTAATATTTTTTTGCGTTGCGTCGTTGCGTAGAATATTGTGGAGGGGGGACAGGGGACATGTCCCCCAACATTTGTTTTGGGAGGTACAGCACCCCCCCCCCCCGGCCCACTTTTGACACACTCCGACTGCAGTTGCACTATTCTATGCAGCATTTACTTCCGTTTATCACATATTTGGTAAACGATAAACGAACGTGAAAGACATAGCATAAAGACTGTTGTTTTCTTTCATACATTTGAATATCCAACAATGCAGTGTTTCGTTGAAGGTCATTTTTATAGTCAGATGCTTTTTAAGGCGTGTTTGTGAATACTTTTTTTGTGCAAAGCTGCAGTGTTGATCATAGTAAGTAAGCTCATATTTTGACCACTATTGATTATATGTATTAACTTTATTCCACGCCACGTAATAGAAAACAGTGGTAACATAACTATTTTGTAATACATGTATGTGGTTATATAAGGACAATGTTATTGTTCACATAGTTTTTTTATGTAAAGATTGATATCCCCTGCCCCACCCCCCTTCCACATCTACGAACAATTCTACACCACTGTGTTTGTTGCTTAGACCCGTCCGTCCTTGGTCTTTGGCGCTCCCATACTGGGATCTTGGAAAGAGGAGGCAAATGCCCTCTTCGTCCGTTCTTTTCCTAGTGAGCTGTCACGTTAACGCCGCTTGATGATGCAGATAAATGTTACGGAATGATCTGATTGTTGTATGTTCTAGGATACTTCTAGCAGTTCAAATTTTGGGCCATGCTATGACGAGTTGTGTAGCAATTTCGCAGATTGTTTATGATACGTCCTTGTTTAGGAATTGCGCAGTCACTGCATTCCGCACAAAATTTCCCCTCAACATTACTATACGGGATCAATAGGTACTAATACAGAAATGTATGACGCAATTAACGGTCCTATGCTACTCGTGTAAAATGGGAATTGGAGCACGTAACATTTAAGAAATGGCAAAAAACAATTCCTTGAGCTAGAATATTACTACGTGTTACAATGCGTGGGGAAAATGTCGCTAGCGCAACGTAATTATCGTATCATTAGTGTCTCGTTATCGTTTATCCTATCGCTTGATTGTTTATCTTACGAAACAAAAATAATCGTAGAACGCGTCAGATATCGCTCGTTTCTTCCGCTGCTGTGCATGGACTTCACAGACTAAGTGCTGCGATCTGTGATCTCTCCGTACAACCTGCCTGCCGCTTTCTTCATCGCTACGCTGACTCACTCACTGTTACGTTATTAGCCGGGAGGGGGGGGGGGGGGATAAGGTATTTATATGCAAAAGGTATTAATCATGTTGCAGATTTTTGAAATTATTAAATTTAGAACTTTATATGCTGTCGTTTTTCCGTAATATTTAGAACTGATTTCTTGTAACTTCAAGAGTTAATCCTCATTTGATCGGCAGGATTACAAATTTCCGTACCGATCACAATATTTTATTAGTATTCGCATTCGCGTAATATCTTTAGAAACGTACCGGTGGGAAAATTACGTATTCGGCCGTTCTGAGTTACATAAAATACAGTAAAGGCTTTTTGCTGTTTGACGTTCCCACCCTCTGGATGAATGTGAAAGGAAGAATTGCTAAACAAAGCATAATCCAGAAAACACGCAACATTTTGGACTGAAACATTTTATGTGAAATAGTTGTTTGCGCGAATACGTGTATCTCGGTAAATAAATGTTCTGCAAATACCACTTTTCGTCAGAAAAGATAAACAATTATCACTGATCCACTTTTTTTTTTAACTTTTGTAATATTAAGTGTATTCTCGGGGGAAAAAAATCGTGGAAAACGGCAAGAGAAAAGTACAAAGATACGGGCGTAGTTTAATCTGTGGTCTTTCATCGCGTAAAATGTGTTACAGATCTCATTTGCCCAGTACAGCGTTACGACGGAAACACTGCACGCCTTGCTCGTAGGAGCGATGAGGCGTTAGGCGTGCTCCGCAGTAGTTCGATGTGTTGCGTTGAGCTGCGACGAGTTATACTTGCTGTTTCACAACTAAGCGATGTTCTGCCGGCGACGGACGCCGCCTGAGATGGTGCTGCTATCTAGTTTAACGGCGGAAATTACATTTCCAGACCTCACGAATGTAGCAAAATATAGGCATAAATAGTCGAAACTGCATGTTTTAAGCGGCAGAAGACAAAAACAGAGTAGTATAAACGCGATGTGTGACGAAAACTAGCGGGAACGAGACATAGTAAGACGAAGGATAAATATTTTGATGTTAATAAAATAATTTTATTTAATTGTCCATTTCTATAAGAAGCCTTGTCTTCTATTTTGCACACCCACGCAGCAATAATAAAAATACAAATACGAAATCGTCGGCGTAAACGCGATCGTCGTTTTCAAATATGTTTTTATTCTCCTTGTAAACAAACATTTATTCTTATTCTTCTCCGCCGCAGGCTGACGCAGACAATCGCAACTCAAGAATTTCGCGCAACGCACTCGACGCCGACGCACTGCGATTGAATCTGCTTCATCCTGATTGGCTACCGCTCGTCGCAACGCAACGTATCGCACTATTGTGGAACTAGCTTTAGTGTCGCCCGTATCGCTCCCTCGCTTCCCGCAATTATTCTTAACTAATGTACTGTAATGTATTTGTATATTTTTATATACTCTTTGAAATTCGAATTGTGGGATTGGAATGTAATTTTACAGAGAATATATTTCTGTATAGCCATTGGGGGAAAAGTATTTGTACCATGATATTTCGATAGTATAAAGTAAAAAGTAAAATTTGGAAAACTTTTACAGAAGTGAACCCAGTCCTTTTTTGACAACATTGTGTTGTGAGGCTCTCGGTTGTCTTCTGTTTTAACATCTACGTTAACGGAACACTGAGACTAAGACCTCGTCCTGTGTGTGTTGGCACACACTGCCACACACAGGATAGAGAAAACTGCGCCACTCTGCTTCCTCGTTACAGAGAAGTCAGGGGGGGGGGGGATTTTTTTTTTTTTTGAAAAGTTACGTAATTGCAAAGCTTCCTTTGGGTTTGCTCCAGTGGTGATTTCAAAGTTCGAATGAGTCCATGCAGTAATTTGTACGTGAGACCATTAGATGGGTAGAAATGTTAGGTTTGCTGTGCGCGGAAGCGGATTTGGTTGAAATAATGTTTTTTTTTTTTTTTTTTTATTAGTTGCTGGACGATTGTAAATATTTTACTTTTGCTTCAATGTCGAAAACGTTAAACGAATTATTAGGCGTAGTAATTCAAGTGGAATTAACGATTGGTAGAGCCAAGATTTTATGGTGTTATTTAAAGGCAATTTTTGTCATTAAAAATTGTAGATTTCGTCTTTATCCTTATATCATATTTACTATGTGTGCATCAATAACTACTTGTCAAATTTAGTTGCGATAGCTTCAGGTTACTACAATAAGTGATTATCAAAGAAATAGTTTAGCTCAACTTGATTTTAAAAATTCAATATTTCAGTGTAACTGATTTTATTTCCGTGTATTCTGAGTATATTTAACAATAGTGTATACTTACACACATGTTCATGTAAACATTTTTAATACTTGCCATTTATACAACTACATATTCAAGAGTGAGCATCTTTGTATTTAAACTAAAAGAGGAAAAAAACACATTTGACAGTTTATTAGTCTTTTATGGCACAGATGTTGAATTTTTCAGAGAATGTGGATTTTCATTTGGTTATCACAGAAAACTATATTGAATATGAACTAACAGGGAAAAAAAATCTTTCTTTTAAACAACATTATTGTTATATAAATTCTTTAATTTTTCAATTTTGCCAGCCTTGTGTAATAGAATATCATTCTAGCCACACTACACAGCATCTTATTCACTAATCCGACATGTTATCAACCTGAAATATATGTATGTATATATTCTCTTTCCCCATCCTCAGATGTTAGAAATTTTTTTATAGTTAATCTACATTATTTTGATTAATACATAACTCGTAAATTTAGTTTTAATTAGTTAGAATTTCGTTTTTTTTAAAATTGTTTTTCCTTCCTGGCTATATTTAAATTTATTTTGTATTTTAACTATAATTTCGTTGTTTTGTGGGGTATTAATTGAATTTCGATGTTTGCTGTGTATTAACTTGAATTTCTGTATTATTTCGCTTCTTATTTCTATTCACCATATAATCTTGTCTATAACGATTGGTGATTGTAAGAAAAGAGAGCCAAAAGTTGTATTACCTAAGCGGCAATGGCAAATTTGTTTTCGAACTAACCATTTGACGGCTAAATGCTTCTATAAGGTGCAAAAAGGCGAAGGAAATTCTGTGCAAGAAAAGTTGAAACAAAAATATTAGATTTGTTTTCGAAGCAATCACCCGACGGAAAAAAAGTTTTTATAAGAAAACGTAAGGTGACGGGAAAGAAAAACAGTTAGAAAACCGGGGCCAGTCAGACATAAAAGTAAATTCAGAAGTTACTAGGAAGTTGGAAGGTTGTAAAACCGTAAAATAAGTATTTTGTTTTAGATGTGGAAATCCTGGTCACTTTAAATTTAAGTGTTCGTTAACACGTTAAGGGGAAAGGCATGCAGGAATCGGCGCAGTTGCGAATACAAATTGATGAAAAAAAAATGGTCTGCTGCATGTGTCCAACTTGTGATTGCCAATATAACGGTGTCAGGCCTAATCAACTCAGGAGCTTCGGCGATGCTTATAAAACATTTCACAATTTCGGATTTCACTTCGGCGTTCTTACAGTGTGAGCTACATACTAATAGTAGGACATCGTTAGCGTTTCGT
Source organism: Dryococelus australis (assembly GCA_029891345.1). NCBI lineage: Eukaryota > Metazoa > Arthropoda > Insecta > Phasmatodea > Phasmatidae > Dryococelus > Dryococelus australis. Next base: position 292,520,105 of record CM056995.1, on the reverse strand, counting down.
ACATCATGGGGCTTATATCAGTGGACGCGTTTACCGATGGCGGTAAATTCCTGACCCCAGTGTATGTCACGAGTATTGACTCACGTATTAGGAAGATATTTGTATGAGTTTGTATTCACGTACATAGATGATGTGTGCATTTACAGTAATACGTTAGAGGAACACCTTACACACTTGCGGCTAGTATTAGATGCGTTGCGAAAAGCCGGGCTGACTGTTAACCTGGAAAAGATAAGTCGGGCACAACAACATGTGCGTTATTTGGGATGTATAATTTCTGAGGGTAGTTTGCACACAGATCTGGAAAAGGTAAAATCAGTCGTAAATTTCGAGTAGCCTAAAATTGTAAAATGAGTAAAAAGATTTTTAGGTATGGTAGCATTTATAGTAAGTTGATTCCGAATTTTTCCAACCTTGCAGAGCCGTTAAATAAGTCGAAGAGAAAAGATGTACCGTTTGAATGGAACGTAGAGCAGGTAAATGCTTTTCAAAATTTGAAAGAAATGTTAGCAAATCCTCCCGTACTGCATTTACCGAATTTTTCCGAGGAATTTTTTCTGCATTGCGATGCTAGTTCAGTAGCTATAGGAGTGTGCTTAAATCAAAATAAAGACGGATATTTTGTACCTATAGCATACTTTTGTAAATTATTGACGCAGGCAGAAAGTAAGTATAAAATTTATGAAAAGGAATGCTTAAATTGTATATGGGCTATGGAAAATTTTGCAGGTTACTTAGATAATGCGCCCTTCGCTTTGTATACGGACAGCCATGCGCTTAGCTGGTTATTAAAAGTTCAAATGTCGGCTGGCAGGTTGGCACGCTGGTTGGTAAGATTAACCCCGTTTCAAATTCAGTGTGCAACATATTCGCGGAGTCGATAATTCGGTCGCTGACGCGCTGTCCCGCATGTATTACGCCGAAGTGTTTGAGCAAGGCGAGGAGCTAGTGAAAAATGTAGCACCTCGAGTGAGGGTATCGACCGTAGTTAGTCAGCTGTCAAGGCCAGTACTAGGAAACACAGACGTTTCAGAATTAAATACGTTATAAAATTTCCCAAGCGTGTTTACTTATATTAAAGGCCACCAAAATGTATATATGGAATGTAAGCACATTTGAATGAAATTAAAATGGAAATACACTTTACATATTTTATCCATGAAGGTTTTTTAGGAGAATGGACGAGACGAGGAAAATTCAGAGTTTTTGTACCTGAAAATTTGAGGGCAACGGTGTTCAAATATTATCATGAATCCTATTACGGAGGACATGTAGGGTGTAATAAGACCATCTGTCACTTGTTAGAAATTTTTACGTGGCCGGGAGTACGTACCGACCTTGAAAACTGGGTAAAAAAGTTGCGACGCATGTCAACACGCTAAACCTAAAAACCAGAAACCAGAAGGCCAGTATGCTGGTACGGTAGGGGCTTGGGAACGTGTGTATTTAAACGTAATGGGTCCGTTGCCCCGGAGTGCCTCGGGTTATGTCTACATCCTAGTAGTAATATACATATTCAACAAATTTTGTTTATTTTCTTCTGCTACGCACAATAAAAGCAGTTTAAATCTGTAAGGCATAGTAATGCAAAGGTTATACAGTGTTTTTTTGACTCACCCGTATTTATGGTGACAGATAACGCTACACATTTTTGTCTCAAGTTTTCAGAGATCTGAATTTTATATGGCGGGTAAAAATGGTTCAGACTGCCCCGTACCATCCACAGGCAAATTTAGTACAACGTGCGCATCGCAAAATTAAGATTGCCTTACGTAGTTTTCAATTAGACAAGTAACATCGCTGGGATGACGTATTATGCTGATGGTTTTCGTGTTTTAATATTATACTCTGTGACGGAATTCCATCACATGTAACTGGTGTTTTACGAAATGACTTTGTTTCATTGAGAACGCCTAATTGAGGTGCTACCTGCTTGGCAGAAGTGTGTGGCGTGGGGCAGTGCACCGAAGTGACCAGGGGCAGGTGGAATCCGCGCGTACGAGCCCCCCCCCCCCCCCCCTCTAACAATTGACAAGCGTGTAACACTTTAGCCCCAGCGCAGCCTAGTGCTGTAGACTATTCTGAGCATCCCCAAAGGGACAGCTCAGCTTAGATTATTAATATTAAAATAATCACTTTAATTTTATAGTAGGTTATGACTACGCCTCTCATTCCAAGCCAGCTGCTTGTAGGTATGGTCCATTCGCCACTTCCTATTCCAAGGCAGCCTATTGGCGGATATCTCAGTAAATATCTGGAGAGACTCTGGAGATAGTGTGCTTTCTACAGCAGCTGATGAGAGTTCCCAAGCAAGAAGATAAGAAGAAGATGTCCCCTTCCATGCGAAGCTTCGTGCATTTGCAGCATATGTCCGTATATATGCTTTGTTACAGCTCATGGCTACAGAGATTGGCCGCTGTGAGGTAGCACAGCACTAGATTAAACACATATGTCCCCGAGGACCTATGCTACTATAAGTCATTTATGATAAGGTAGTCTAAATTAATTTAATCTCTTCCCTTTCCACAGGATTTTACCGTATCTTCCGGAGCGCGTAAAAGCCAGTGGGTGTGGCCGCTGCTTATACCTAATGGCAACTCACTTTATTTTCTTTTAGTTTTCAGGATTCGACTGGCAACGATTCGGGGGGAAGACGCCCAATAGCGCAACGCCCAACTGCAACCAGAGTGGTGTGCAGACACCACTCTGGTTGCAGACCAGCGCAAATTGAACAAAATAACGGACCCGCCATTCTCTACTAGTTTTTCTCCCTTACTAATAAGAACATGTTTCAAACATTCTATCTCCTGTAGCATTTATTTTTAATGCATGTAACATTTTAAAAAATTTTTCCTGTCGCAAGGGTTTTTACGTCTCTCTTGGCGGGTTTTCCCTTGCTCTTCTAGTTATAGTTTAACTATAGGCACACCAAGGGAGGTAGTCATGGCCTCAATCGTTGACCATGGCTGCCCCATCCCTCTCTGCCGCGATGCATGTCCACTTGCATTATTTCCTTCCTTGTAGGCGTAAGGGGTTAGGCCTAAAATGCACGAGAATCCCATCCTACCTTCGGGCTTCCATTCCACCTAAAACTTAGATTAAGGTAGACTAGAAAAAATCCGCGCGCACGTTTTGTTTCCCTGCACCAATAAGAGAAAAAAAGCTTATAAAATGTAAATATCGCTCCGATAAAGAGTACGCCACTCCTGTACAGGAGGCGCACGAAGCCGGGTGGCAAAAGAAGCAGAGGGGGGAGGGTGGTTGCCGCGGAGTAGGAGCCAGTCCCGTGATATATATGGGGGTGTCGTGGTAGTCGCATTGCCCACCAGATCGCACACTTGTGGCGCAGATTTAAATTAATTAATGAATACCTATCAAATTTTACTCGCTGTGGGCGATATTAATACTAAACACCCAGCTTGGGGCTGTCTTGGGTGCACAGCCAATGGGAATACCCTGTTTAGACACCAGGAGCAACATAATTATATCATTTATGCACCCAGCGAACCCACTTTTGACCCACATAATACTAATAATAGGCCCGATATACTTTATATCGTGCTAAATAAAGGCTCTAATATGGCTTTTGAGTTTAATGTGCTCCACGAGCTGGCTTAGGACCACATCCTGTGCACTTGTATTTCAACGGAGTTGACATAGACAATACACCAATTTGAAAAATTAAGGATTGCAAGCTTGCAAAGTGGTCCAGCTTTAGGGATTATCTGGACGAAGAAACCAATTTACCAGCTCTTATTAATACTCCCGACGAATTATACTCTGCTGTCGAGCACGTCACAGATCTAATAAGACAGGAATGAGTAAGTTTGTCTCGGAAAAGACACCGAGGATTAACGTAGATAAACTTCCTGACATCAGGGAACTTATCAACGTAAAAATAGGCTGCACAGGCTGTATTCCCGAAACAAATCTAGGCTAATCAAAGCCCAGGTTAACAATCTTAGAGAGCATATTAATTCTAAAATCACTGCTTGACAGGGTGATATCTGGAATTATAAATTATCCCGTTTATGCACACAAGATAATAGACTGTGGCACAAGACAAAAGCGTTTACAAAAAAGCGCTCTCCAATCCCGCCTCTTCAAGGAACGCAGATATGGCCTATACGCCTCTGCAGAAGGCGGGGGCTATGGCCAGTCAACTAGAATTAGCTTTCCAGCCCAATAACTTTTCAGCTGATGCAGCATTTGTGGCCCAAATTTATAGGGACCTCGGAGTGAGTCTGCGACAGCCCACTGTGGCTGAACCTGATCCCACGCACTCTGAATCTGAAGAGGTCAAACGTATTATTAAATATACGAAACCCCGTAAAGCACCCGGGTTCGACTCCCTGCAGGCTATAGTTCTCAAGCAGCTACCCGATAGCATGTTTGAGGCTATAGCCGAGTGTATAAATGCAAACTTTAATCTTGCCCATCTCCCTACTCCCTGTAAATGTGCCATAGTGATTGTTTTTCCTAACCGGGCAAAGACCCAACCCAACCACAAAATTACCGCCCCATCAGCCTGCTAAGTTCGCTCTCTAAGATTCATGAACGAGTACTCTTGCGCCACCTTAATAATCATATTCGCGAGACTAAGTTATTTCCTAATGAGCAATATGGCTTTAGGAAAAAGCACTCAACTGTGCATCAACTTGTCCGCTTATCAGAACATGTAACCAATATATTTAATTGGCGCCATTATACCGCTGCAGTATTTCCGGACGTGGAAAAAGCCTTTGACAGGGTTTTCCACGGAGGGCTTCTGTACAAGCTATAACACACCAATTTCCCAGACTGCTACATTAAGCTTCTGGCATCATACTTAAATAAACGCTCCTTCTCGGTTTCCATAGAAGGATCCCTTTCCGAAAAGAGAAATATTAGACCCGGCGCCCCCCAGGGCAGTATTTTAGCACCAGTCCTCTATAATATTTACACCCACGACATTCCACCCCCCCCCCCAAATTGGCATATTACTTTGATGATACGGTCATCGACACCCACTCCCGCAGAGCTGAACTGGCCATTCGGCGCTTTCAGGTACAGCTCACTGAGCTGGAAGATTATGTCCGCCTATGGCGAATTAAAATCAACTTAGGTAAATGCGCGGCGCTAGTCTTCACTCGCCACAACAACCCCCCCTCCCCCATATCTACAATTAACTCTCTTCAGAGAGAATATTCCTTTTAAAGATGAGGCAAAATACCTCGGTCTTATCGTGGATAGAAGGCTGATTGGCGGCGCCATGTGGAGGCAAAGCAAAATCTCGCTTATGCCCGCAGGTCCGCCTTATATTCACTTTTAAATCGCAGCTCAAGCTTGTCGCTGAAAAATGGGATCTAATGATACCAATCTTTGGTACGACCCATTATTACATACACAGCCCCGGCGTGGGCTTACTGCGCAAAAAAACCATTTAGAATCTCTGCAAGTGGTGCAGAACAAATTTCTTAAACTGGCCGCTCATTCACCACGTTACATCCCCACCAGAAACTTGCCTGCAGAACTCAAACAAAAACTGCTGCAAGACGTAATATGAAAGCAGGCCCAAACCTTTTACGAATCTAATGAGGACCACTAAAATCCTCTCATCTCCGCTCTAGGGGATTACGGTATCGATGAGACCCAGCGCTATAAGCGACCAAGCCACTCATTTGAGCACTTGCGCAGCCTTCCAATCTAAGCAGTCCTAAAGGGACAGCTCAGACTAATTATAATTACTTATTTAATTAGCATAGCATTATAGGTTGACCTAAGTTTAACCTGTCTTCCCAGCCAGCTGTTTGCAGGTATTGCCCTACGCTGCAGCCGATTCCAAGACCACCTCTGTAGTTCTGTAGAGGTAAGCGGCGTCGTGTGGCTCTCTACAGAAGTTGGTGACCCACACCCCCCTGGTTTTAATTAAATACTCTCACACTTAGGCTAAGTTGCAGTAGGATAATATGAATTGTTCTGCATGGACAGCTCTACCTAGTTTTTAGTTAGTTAGGTCTATTCCTAGGTTTATTCCTCTCATCCCAACCAGCTGTATGTATGTATGGCCCGTTCGCTATTGCCGATTCCAAGGCAGCCTCTGGGAGGTTATATCTGCAACATAACTGCAAAGGCTGTAGCGATAGCGTGCTATCTATAGCAGCTAGTGAGAGTCCCAATCGACGAAAGAAGATCTCACCCCTCTCTCAGGAAGCTCAGTGCACTCGCAGTATTGTGGGTGGAAATAGAATATATTACACCCTATGGCTATGGAGGCATGCTCGCTGCGAGGTAGAACAGCTATAGATTTAAACCTCATCTGTACCCGAGGACACATGTTAGTATTAGATTATTTAGGATAATTATTCATTCTTCCTTTCACAGGTTCCACCATCTCTCTCGGCCCCAGTAAAAACCAGTGATAATTGGCACTCCATTGCTCATTGGCAGCTCACTTCTGTTTTTTTTTCTTTAGTTTCAGGTTCACTGGAGGATCGGAGGGAAGTGGCCCCATAGCACCACTTCCCTCACCAGAGTGACGTGCAAGCGGCACTCTGATTAAACCAGTGCCACGTCCCTAATTAAATTGAATCAAAATAAAGTTCCTGCCCCCTCTCTACTAGAATTTCACCCATACTAACGACAGCATATTTCCAAACATTCTGTCTCCTGTAGCATTTCTGTTTAACGGCAAAGGATACGTTTGACCTATGAGAAATTCCGCTTGTCTGCGCCACGGGTACCGTCCACATCTCTGTCTCACTCCCGTGTTTCAGCTCTCGCTTTAGAAAGTGAGGATTTCCCAAAGTGCGATACGGATCACCAATACAAGACTTTCCCCAAACAACTACCTGGAAAGCACCGCCTTGCCAACTGTAAACTACTAGCGGATAAACCAATTCTAGGAAGGCAGGTCATTCCCGCCCTTTCACTGCGGCTTGTTGGCAGCACTAAGCTTTGTAATAGTTACACCATATGTTTCGTTCTGATAATTTTAGACGAGTGAGAGTAACGTGGCGGAAGTTGCGAAGTTTCGGAATTCGAGTACAGAATTTCACTGTATTTATTGATGTTTCAGAGAGAATTTTTTTTTGACACAGTAAAGAACTTATCAGTGAAACACAAGAAAAAATATATTAAAATATATCTTATAATACATAAGAAAATAACAATACACATTCTGAAATTACAAGATTCAGTTTTCTGTACATAGTCAAGTACATAAGGAAACAAAATTATCCATGAAATTGCAAATGGCAGTACTTTACACAAAGACAAAAATGCATATTTACAATATTTTGTATTAAGTTACTTGTGTGTAGCTGATGTTAAAATATACATATGCAAAGTTAACTGTACACAAACATTGTTTAGTTGAGGGACGGAGTTGAGAGGTTTGGTCTTGAGGATCGATGAGGGATGGAATGAGGTTTATTTGGAGCAGCATCCAGAACGTAAGTGTGGGGGAAACGGAGAGATCGTCGAGAAAACCGTCGACTAACAGCATTGTCCAGTCACGATTCCCGCACGCGAAAATTCCGGAAGTGACCTCGCAGAGGGATGAAATCCAGATCGCCTTTGGGGAAGGCGAGCGCTCTAGCAGCTCGATCACCACTGTTTAGTGGTTACGCATGAAAGCACTTTAAACATGTAACAAGTAGAGTTTTATATTTTGATTTGACACTTTGTATCATTACTTCATGAATGAGAGTTGTCGATCATAATACCAAGGAAACTGGTGTTCATAACTGATAATTTTTGTGTTATTAAAAAAAAATAGAGCTCCTAAATATTTAGTAGCATTAGCTGACTTTGCGCAAATTATGCTGAAAATGTATTTTCAAACATTTGGTGAATAATTTGTTTACATTAGCTAAAACCTTAAATACTCAGATTTGTTAAGTGTCAGTTTCCGACTGTATACCGTACTTGCAGTTTTGCAACTGCGTGATTCATTAAGTATGTTTATGATTATTTGACAAGGCAGCAAAAAATCGCTTCTGCAACTGTCACAGGAAGATACTTCAGTATGTTTAATATTTTGCTTCTAAACACAAGCTCTACTGGGTCGCTTGAAATTTGTTGCATATTTTTCCAAAGAATAGAGTCTAACATTCTATAACGAATGTTTTTTTAAGTTTAATAAAAAACGTTCCGCTTGAAGTAATGGAACGCCAAAAAAAAACGTAATTCGACTAGTCTAAAAAAATGCAATACCAATAAAAGGTCTGTAATTTAATAAAGTTTACAAATTTAATATAAATTGTTTTTTCCTCAAACTCTCCTTGTAGCTGCATGACACGGGGGAACATCTATCTACCAATTTAGTTTCACATACAAACAATGGCTGGACAAACAAGCACGGAATTATTTCCACTCCAGGTCAAAATAATTACAGTAAATCAAAGTGAGAAATTGCTCCTGTACTGATACTTATACAGTAAGAAAGGCTTACAATGTCTTGTACAGGATTGTAACACAATATCGCAACTACAATGCACTAAACTGGGCAGCAGTTTCTTCAAATTCCTTGTAGGCGTTAATTGATATTAGTAGACCTATTCATGTAGACCCATTACTGCCTTACATGCTAAATGAAGCTGGAGTGTAAGGTAAAGTACAAGCTATATTGTGGCAATGGTTTGTAATACTAAGATCAGTCTGTACAAAATAAAGTAATTTATTGAGAAACAGTACAGAATACTTTCAATGAATAAAAGTGAAATGACGAAATCTTCTTTGCAGTAAAATATGGGTAAAACACCTTAATAAGTAATTTTTGCAGTTTTTGAACGTACATTTGTTTTCAATGCAATTAGATGTTTAGCAATAAATCATCTAACAAGCATTTATTTCACAAAGCTATCAATTTTATAGGCCACATCAGAATTTAGGTATTAAAAATAACAATTTTTCTCCGGATAAACTCATTAAAATTCTTACAATAAGTAAACTGAGCAGCAAAAAAAGGGTCACAATGCTAATGTTACATGACAATGAGAAGTCGCACTTTCGTCACAGACGGGTGTATAAGGGCATAACCAGCATTCTAAGTATCCCCTGGCTAAATCCGTTAATGATAATTTGGAACAGCTGTGTACTCGGCACTATGTTGAGCTTCAACAAAACGTTTTATTATATACTACATAAATTGATAGAAATGTGTCGGAACAATATTACTTACTATGCTTGTTAAGTTAGGGGTATTTGTTTATATCATTTTATTTTGTCTTTCTTTAACAAAATTGAATACGATGGAGCACATACACACAGGTTATTTTGGAAAACTGTACTCTGTTAGGTATTTTGTATGAAAACTGTAAACATGATTGGCTGGAGCTGACGAGCAACTTACAGGAAAGTTTGAGTAACGCTATAAACTTAATGTTTTTAGCGTTAAAGGGGTGAAATGAGATTATGTAGGAGCGACAAATGCACTAGTTGGGAAAATGTGAGTACCTCGAGAAAACCCTCAGGCCAACTGCATGGCCCGTCATGTTTCTCTCTTACGAAAATTCAATAGTGACCCCGCTGGGGATCAAACTAATATATTATTTGTGGGAGGTAAGTACTGTAGCCAATACACCACCATGGTCCCCACGTGCATTTTGAAACACACGGAGCTGATGGTTATGTTTTACAGTATACCATTTACAAATTTTGTAAGTTATGCATTGGAGAATATAGGCTTATCACTTGTAACACTCAGTGAAAGGTAATGAGTGCACAAGAAACTGATTACTATAAAATAAAATTTCCAACTTAGTAATATCAAGTAGAGTAATTAATTTTTGAAAAATAGTACTGCATATTTGAGACTGTAGTATTTTCTTGAGAAGTGTGTGTTGCTAAAATTCTGCGCGCATTCAAATTTGGGAAAAGCAATTGAAAAATCTTCACACACTCAATAGGCTTATGCCCGACAAGAAACCACGATGCCTTAGGTTCGCTGTACAGTGGCTGCAAGGGAAAATTATTTCCACATGCAGTTTTTTGCACACATTTTTAAGTGAGTGCCCTGACATATTTATATCAGAATGTGTGCGACAATTTAAGGTTTCAGGAAGAATTACTCGTAATAACATACTCATTCAACACCTTTCGCATTTCGCTCCGTCGTAATATAGTTCTATGGAAAAATGATGACAGGCCACCATACTATGTCCATTTATATATAAGTTTATCAAGCGTCACATGTTTCATACCATTCTCATGTAACCATTTCCATGCGTTCTTTCTGACACCAGTTATCTTAAGAGCAATATTTTAAATAATATTAATTTTGCATGCATTGAAAGGCTATTATTACTTCACAACAACATAAAAACACTGTTAAAATATTAATAGAAACGTTTACCTTAATTTATATTTACATAAACACTTCACTTATATATAAATACACTCATACACTCCTAAATATATATATTTTTAATATATGTATAATTTATATACACATATATACATACATATACCCTATATATATATATATATATATATATATATATATATATATATATATATATATATATATATATATATATATATATATATACAAAACGGTGAGCACAGGCAAAAAATTCCAATAATCAATCTATCACATTATCACATAATCTATCACATTGCCAAAAGCGCCATGAAAAAAAAAAAACATTTTGGATTTTCGCACTCTTGATACAAAGGCTACTGGATATGCGTTTACTTTTATTATACAAAAGACCATATTGCAAAAAAATTTACATTCCATATATATAATGTATAGTATATATTATATATTGGATCTTATACATAATATATATTATATAGTATGTATCATATATAGTATATATTATATATAGTGTATATATATAACATTAGAACGCACATCCACCGTTTTATGAACAGTAACTTATACGGATGGCTTTCATTTCTTCATGGCCTGCAGGATATCAGTCACGGAAGGCGGGTCTCAGATTCTCATGCCCCTGGGTATGCGGGCATCGGCTAGCTCGGCAACATGCATTGCATGAAGAACTGCTTCAACTTAAGAAGCATTACGTTCTGCCATAAAAAGCTCGTCTCTTTGAATACGCTCGACTGAACCTAGTAAAGAATATCCTTTACAAGAAGGAACGCAATACACCAGCAATTCAGTATGGGAGGGTAAACGAAGCCAATGTCATTAATAAGTAAAAAAAAAAAACAGGATGTAACGTGAGGAAGTGTGGTTTGTTTATTGACGTGCAACACCGGTTTCTCGGTGCAAGTCCAGATGGTCTTGTCGGTGATGATGGCGTGATTGAGGTAAAATGCTTGTTTTCTTTGAAGAATGTATATTACCAGAAGCACTTTCGGTGTCGCGCCAAAAGCAATACATGGAAATAGTTGACAATGTACCAAGACTACGTAGAACGCATAAGCATTATTTTCATGTTCAAGGTCAGCTTAATATTTGTAACCGCAACTTCTGTGACTTTGTTGTATATGCAGGTAATGAGATTTCAGGGCTTATGTTGACTTTACGAATACCAAGTTTGCTTACCAAGTGTAGTTTTCATTGGGTATTATAAGATGCACGTATTTGAGAGATACTACACAGCAGAACATTTGGATATGTAAACAGATGTACGCTCATATACTCGTAAATAGCGCATACCTGTAAAATCTCTAACGTCGCATTCGAAAGTCCTCCAGGGGCGTATCCCCCCCCCCCCGAAATGACACACATTTTTAAGAACCCTATTATCAAAATGTCAATCATTATATTTATATATTTGTTACTACCCACATGACACACATTTTTACACCCTATATTAAAATGACAATCATTATATTTATTTATTTGTTACTAACCACACATATGATTACATCTCACACATAAAAACTTCGTTTTCTGATTAAACGGGGGGAAAGTAGTCAAGTATATTATAGTTCCTAAAAATGTGAGAGCGAGTTTGCATAAATTGTTTCTATCCTCGCTCCTTCCCTTTCCTATCCTTTCACTGTGACTTGTGAACGATGTACTACTAGTGACAATACTAATGCTCATGAGTCCTCCCCCCCCCTTCCGAAAAAAAAAAACTGGATACGCCCCTGAAGTCCTCTAAAACGATCATTTTCAAAAACGAACCTGTCTTGAAGTCACAAGTCTAAAGCAAGTTTGCATGAGCCGATGTTGAGGCTGTAGTAGAGCATGTTTGTTTTGGAATATGTATTTGAATGCCAATGTTTCTGAATGTAGCATATTAACTAAATAACTAATCCCAAACGAAATGTTGTACCGTATTGCACAAGTACAGTAAAACTTGAAAAGGCCCGCGGACGTACTCGTATACGTCTTTTCAGTATAATATGATATCGGTAGCACTTATAATAAACAATGGTGTTTTGTTTGCCAGTGAATGGTGGGATATACAGAAATAAATTGTGGCGAAGATCGTAGTGTTTATTTAAATCAAGTTTATTAAAAAAAAAACTTCCTTACGGTTCAGATACATAACGCAATCTGTAATACCAACATTTGTTGACGCATGAAAATAAAATTAATAATAGTAGAAATAAAATGTACATTGTTATCAAAAGTGACATATTTATTAAGCTTAATTTTGTATAATGTGAAAACACGAATGACTACAATTAAGTGTAGTATTGTTTGCCAGTCATTTTTACATAGCTAACAGATAATTGATCCAGTGATTCCAACATTACGTGTACGTTTACATTTCTATCCACTACAAGGAGACACTTATCTTTTCTATGTAATCTCAGTTTATTTATTATAATCAGTGTTGAAAGATTTTTTTTATACAGGCTTCTTTCGATTAAGCTCTGGTAAATTGTCTAGACATTTTTAGTGTTGTCAAAATAAATAATTTTACAATTATATCGATTATTGTGAGGATTTAAGAGCAAGAGAGGTATGTAAGAATTTGTAAAATGGTAATGAAGTGTAAGGAATGAACGAAAATTGGGTATGACACTGTAAATATTTTCTGTACTTGTTCAAGATAGTCTTGTAAAGGTTGATGCTATTAAAATCAAGACACTTAAAAAAATTACAGTGTTATGTTATGGCTGCATCTCTGTGATTTTTCTATCCTGGACGGAACAAAATTGCATTCTGATTTAGTAAAAGTCATTATTCCTAGGTTTTTGAAAATGGTTACTGTTTGTTATCCATCCTTGTATACTGATCCTGTTATCTTAAGAATTAGGTATGCAGGAGGAGTGGAGCAATTGTGATTGGGTTGAAAGGAAGGTCCGATCCAAATTCACAGTACACACAATTGCAGTCTTTCTTGATCTCGATCCTGTATCGCAGCCCTCTGCTTTTCTGCGCCACGACACCTCCGTCGGGCGGCAGCAACCTCGGGTGTAGCAAGGTGGCTAGTTGTCGGTACGTGTGTGTGTGTGTGTGTGTGAGAGAGAGAGAGAGAGAGAGAAAGAGAGAGAGAGAGAGAGCGAGAGGAGAGTTGGAAAAGGGGGGGGGGGGGGGAGGTTGCGGCGGCGCCCTGGTGGCCCCTATATATGCGCGGGGCTTTGTAAACTTCCTTGGAGCATGTTTACTGGAATGCCCTAGTAATGTGGGGTGGCTGTATCCAATACAATGTGACGTCAGCCAGCCAGTCACGTACCACCAGACCGCATTTCCGGCACTTCCGGATACCGCCGAAGCAAAGATTATTTTGTAACATTCTAGATGTTGTTGAATAAAGTATAAATAGGAGTATCTCACCCAGAATCGGGGAGACAGGACTGGGGTTTCATGGAGGCAGGAACTGCTGTTCCTCAGGATTTTACAAAAAGGATGGCAAAAAAAGGGGGGGGGGGCGGTTTGCCGCCATTATTAAAAAGTCATGCAATTTATATGCTTATTTTATATACTCTTTTAAATTTAAACTGTGGGATTGGAATGTAATTTTACAGAGTAAATTTTTGTATAGCCATTGGGGGAAAGTAAATGTACTATGATATTTTGATAATATAAAAGAATAGTAGAAAATTGGATAACCATTACTGAAGCAAGCCCAATCCTTTCTTGACAACATTGTGAGGCTCTCGGGTGTTTACTGTTTTAACATCTACATTAAGGAAGTACTGAGACAAAGACCTTGTCACACACCGTCACAGCATATGCAGGAAATATATGTATTTTCAACACAAATCCCTGGTGGAAATACTGCCCATGCGTTATAATTAGTCATGCAAAATTTACGTTATTATTTGGCATCAGGCTGAACTTCACAGTACTGTATATACCAGACCCGGCATCGTTTCGCCATTGGCTGCTGCATAGAAGTGAAGCCACGCCCTTTCTTACTACCTGCATGTGACTGGGGTACACAATTGTGAAGTGCTTATTTACTAGTGCAGAGTTACCCAGGGTGTGTCAGGTTACGTATTATCCAATGTGAATCTTATTGCAAAGGTACACGTGTTTCAAGTTTAACCTGTCTTCAAATAATAACGCAAAATCTTCTGGTCTCTAGTTATGATTGCTCAGACGAAACACGTTTACCCGTAGAGAGAATATGTATTTAGAGTGTGCATGTCAACCGTGAGTGAGTGAGAGACAAGATTTGGGCGGCTCTTAACCGCGAGGTTTTGAAAGCCGATGAGGGTGGTTGTTGTGAGAATGGAGCAGCACCGGAATGAAAATGCGTTGAAAACAGGAGATCCCCGAGAAAACCCGCTGACCAGCGGAATCGTCTAGCACGATTTCCACATGCGAAAATTTGGGAGTGACCCAGCCGGAGATTGAACCCGGTTCGCCTTGGTGGGAGGGCGAGTGTTCTGACCACTGAACCACCATGGTCCTCGGCTCCGATTAACGTAATGCAAGATTTGACTTAATTGTTCTAACATGCTAGAACACTTCCTGTGATCGCGTGTTGTAATGTGACTGGATATAATCGAGTAATGAACAGCAATTTCTTTTGTATAAAAGCGCAGGTTAGAACTCTAATAACGGCACTTGCTGCTTGAGCAGGCGACTTTGAGATTCCTCGAGGCAATTCAGAGCCAAAGACGAAGAGATTTAAACTTTGGTCAAAGAGTTTTGTCACCGTCGTGCTCTGCAGGTGACAAGTTCATTCTAACCCGGTTAGCTTCCTCTGCTTTAAAACTGTTCAAGAGCTTTTTCTTAAGCGTTTAAGAATATTTTATGGTTTCTTGACATGATATCGATGAAAACCTGATTGAAACATCAACTCATATGAAAAATACTATTCAATTCTGAAACGGTAAATATGATAATTCTGCCTTCAAATGGCGATTCGTACAAATTGAAAAAATCGTTTTAATACACAGCTTAATGCCATCTGACATGTTTACTGAAGTCACAAGCATGCTTCAATTTGTTTCAAATCTGACTCTTGGTTCAACTGCGACAATGTTTTAACTTCGGACAATTTTTTTATTTTAAATTTAAATCAGTAGTTAAAATTGAAATACGGGCGAACCGCATCGCAAGTTTACAAGAAATAATTTTCATAACCAAATAACTTTAGCTGTAGCTGAGCGTATTAATTTTGTTCCATTTTGAGATTCGTGCAAAAAGAAATGGCATTCGTTAAAAATAACTGTAGCTCGCTCCATTCGTTCTGGAAAGTAATTTTCTTCCAGCGTAGTGTTTTTTTTTTCAGACCATTTTGACACATCGCAAAGAAAAAGAACGTGTGACTACACTCGCTGCGACCGCAGTCTCTCTCCCCAGCACCTTACCGGCGGAGCGACTGCCTTCCTCCCCCGATATCCGGTCAACCCCCTGTCACCGTCGCAGCCGTGCGACGCAAGCGTGCTACTGCTCCCGTTTATATTACGGTTACTTCACACTTCTCTAAAGCCCTGCTAGAGTTCTACTTCCAGGATATCCCTCCGCCTCGTGCAGGCTAAGCTCAACTAAGTCTAGAAAACTACAGCAAAGGAGAACGCACCGAATTCGTGTGCACTCAGTTACAATATTTTCCATGAGAACCATTTGTTACTAGGTGCTATCAACTCCGATTTTTTTTTCTCACCAGTTTTATTCATGTTTGTTATAAACGAAATATTATAATGCATGAATAAAATATAGGGAACACTTCAATGTAACGAAAAATAAGATGGGTTACTTCTATGTTAACGGAAGTATAAAACGCTTGTGATACATGACATATTTACGAAATAACTGAATACGTATTACATGGGGTGATTTTTCAAAGGTTTGAATCAAATAGAGTGAAGAAACTGCGAGTAAATTATATCTACGGAGTTTTCCGAGTTGCCGTGGTATTGTCAGTATATACTTCCTTTCTTTAAATTCCTTTATAGCAATTTTTTTTCCGTATAGCGTCAAGAAATTCAATTTATGGGCTAAAGAGAATTTTAGTTATAGTCTATTCGCTTTTCATTCACACTTTTTTAAATCAAACTTTTTGAAAAATCATCCTGTGTATCACATGTATTATGTCTTTGGTTGTTTCCGAAATATGTCATGTGTCGCATGCGTTTTATTATTCTGTTACCATAAAAGTATATGTTTCGCGAATTTAAAGTTTCAATTACATTTCATTTATAAATTATAATATTATTGTTGGTATGAACAAAAACACAGAGAAAATTAGTGTGTCGGTAATGCCTAGTAAGAAATAGTTCTCATGGAAAGCATTAGTATAGCGAGTGCGCAAAAATGTGGTGCGCTATCCCTTCGGTGTAATTTTCTAGACTTCACTAATCTTTATTTACATAAGGTGGAGGAATATCCTGGAAGAAGAACTTTAGTAGTGCTTCCGAAGAGCGGGGGGAAAATAACCGCGAATGAGTGAGTGAGTGAGTGAAGATATTTTGTCGGCTCTTGACACCGAGGTCTTGAGTAACAGTGAATGTACTATATGCGACCAATTCTGCTACGCATAATCAAAATATAGAAAATTATTTATTTTTGGGCTATTCCTCCAATGTCGCTAGTAAATTAGGATATTTACTACAATGACTTTATAAGATAATTTTATTCGGTCCTAGTTGTATCTGCATAGATGTATTAAGAAATAACGTATAGCTAGACGAGTGCATAACAGCATTTTTATTGACAAAATCGACTAAATATCGTGTTCGGCTCATCAACAGGCAGAAATGTCAAGAGTAACTCATCTGAACTTGAAGAATTTTTCTGTCTATAATAAGCCATTACGCGTAACCAAGTGGGGATCTTGTAAGACAACAGTTTAGCTAACGTTACAAATGTGTTTTGCTAAAAATGAAAAAAATAATTTTCTACTATTTAACGCCCTTAGTCCATGATTGCCCGTAACAGGAAAATGCTGATTAAGTTCCTATATACTTGTACTAGCTCTTTTAGTTTCTCGCCGATTACGTTAAGACTTTGGCTAGTTTCCTACATGAAAGTTTAAAGGGAAGCGGCAACATGTAACAAATATCTCTACACGTTGGGCAGTCAATTATTTCTATAAAGAAACGACAGTAATATTAAACAGACACAGTTCATGGGAGATGTTACAGTCCCGACGTTGGGAAAGCCAATTATTTCTGTAATGAATTGTGTTAGGAAACTGATTAACTTTACAGAAAATTATATATATATATATATTGCAGATAAAGAAATACTTACTACTAACATAATACAAGGAAACACTTTGAAGAAAGCTTAGGAAAATATAATTAAATAAATAATGGAAAATCTCACTTTTTACTTACATGCAACATCTTAAGACTCTTTTTAACAGAAGAGATCTAATATTTAAAGATACTGCTGTCAGTTGTCAAAGAAAAATCAGTTATTTAAAAAAATTAATCTATGGCAAATAAACAATTGATTTCCCTAAAATAATCCCACAATAGCTCCGACAAATTACCAAACATATTATTTGACTACTAAAATTAACTGAAGAATATTCTTATGTGCGCAACCAGGATTAGTTCATCAGTAGAGCTTAAGAATCAAAGTCGTTCATGGTAATTTAATACCACACACTCGGACCACTGGACTTGCCATATTATTAAATTCCACATTCAACTTCATAGCAATGTGTTGAATGATTAAATAGTAAAGAAAAACCTAACTTGAAGAGTTCTGCAGATATTAAGGCAACAATAGCTGGTATGCCAGACTGCCTCAGAACACCAATCGGAAAATGCATAATGAATAATCCTCCTGCTGTTAGATATTCTCCGGTGTGTTTAGCAGCAATACTTAATACCGCTTAATCTCAATACTGAAACATCTTCATAAACTTCATTTAATATCAGACACATTAATCATACATACTTCTTCTGCATGACAGCCATTTTGTTCCTTCTTTAGAATATTTTTATTCAACATAAAATTTTCAGTCAAGTCCTTCCTAACAAACAAAACACGTCTGCATTGTCACATTCCAAAACTACTAAATTTGTTTTCTGCTGAGCACACTTTCATATATCTCTTACCAATGATAATTAGATAACACACCATTAAAACATTAATTTCCACAATTAAAATTTATGCAGCTAAACTGCCAATCTAGTAGAATGTGAATAAAAGTTGTAGTAGTGTTTTTGACACAGTTAACATTGGCTGATTAAAATAAATTACAGCATGTAAAAATACCTGTTAGTTAATGTGACATGTAAAATAGTTTAGACTGAGTAATTCAAATGAAGTTAATAACATATGTTCACAATATTTAAATAACCATAAATGGTGTGTGTAGAAATTTAGAAACAATAAAGTGTCATGTGGAGATCCCTGTAAGGAAATTCCTTACAAAAGGAAATAAACATTATTGTGATAATTATCTCTTGGGAAGCTTCAGAAGTGAGTTCGTTTGAAATGAATACAGTTTGGAAGATGCCCGAACTAGATTGCAAAATAAATTAAAGGCTGCAGGGCAATTGCGGCTTTCTCGCTCATGAAATAGAAGTACTCGAAGGAACGATTGCCCGTTCCAGGCCGAAACACACACAAGAACCATAAAATTCAGCACTAAAGTTTAATGGCGAACATTAAGCGCGTTTTTGTGCATATTGATGCGAGGATCGAAGCCGCAGCTAGAAGATGGAGTGAACTTGGAACGATGTAGCGTGAAACAACGAAACAAGACCTCGTAAACAAGTGCGAGACAACTGCTGTCCCCCGCGTAGACAACCAATACGTTTCTGCAATTTGGCATAAATGGAACATTTTTTGTTCAAAGTTTTAGTAACGTTGGAAACTACAGTTTGTTTAGCTTACAACAAACCCTCCTGTGAATAATGTTTAGCAAACACACATTCTTATATTACGCCAGTGCCTACGAATAAATTTGTATGTATGCACTGATAAAAATTCTAGTTAAAATTTCCTTACATGTAAAGGAATATAATTACCTCTACATGTAAAGTGAAACTACCTCTTAAATGTAGAGTAAATTTACATAACAAGTAAAGTGCTATTCCCTAATCGTACAGGAAAAGTACCTGACGAAAGTGGGGGAATAATCCTATACAAATAAGGAAAATGAACTATATTTTATAATAAAATTATAAAAATACCCCGGAGTATTAGTAACGTCAATTATTTCATCAGCTATATTCTTCGACGAAATGTAACCGGAACCTCAACACTAAGATCCTCGACACTTGCTAATGGATGGGCGCGAACCTTAGTCCTCTCACACAACAAGCCGATGCGCTATCCATTTCATTACGACGACAACGTGACAACATCAGTGAATATTAACGTGTTACAGAAATGTTTCTTCCACCCGTACTCCCATTTTGCTGTTGAGAATGTTGAAGAGATGTACTCGTCGTAGGGTAATTCTCCCATCCATGTATGGGATTTTCCACTACCATGTATGTGAATTGTACTCCAGAATGCGGTAATTTTACCTTACCTGCAAGGAAAACTGTTTCCCCCCACAAGTTTTCGAATATTACCTTACATTGTCAGGAAATTTTTCCATTGTGCTTAACGTCTCTGCGACAAGAGGGGGCATTAGAGCGCAGGCCAGTGCTAGTAAAATCAGGATCGAAGAAGAAAGCAGCGATGTCTTGCAGTAAGGAACCATACCATCCTCCCGTTCGTCTGGAGTGGTTTCGGACAAATCATGGACGAACCATGATCGGACTGTAATTCGCAGCTCCTAGCGGAATCGAGCCAAACGCTATGCCAGCACAGCTGCACCACGCTCCGTGATGAATAAAATTTCTCTGCGATTTCGAAGTAGCAGTAAAAAACATTGTTTGCAAATTTGAGCTCAGGTAACGAAATCCTTTTAGCAACATCGAATTGTAATTTGGCCCGTCGTCGCATGTTGTTGTATGAGTGAAACTCTCAGTAGTGAGATTCGCCTAGGATCAGTTTAAATATTGCCTGAAATTCTAGTATGCTATGAGAACTTCGCTGGAAACAGTATCATTGCCGTCGTTTTTTCCCGTGGCGATAAAAATGCTATTCCTCAAAATCCTCCAAAGTAACAGGGTTGCGAATGTTATATATTTTTATTATGAATACAGAAACATCTCTCAAAAATATTTTAGCTCTATTAAAATTTTCCTCCCTTGTATAGTTGAGCTTACTCATTCATCAGTTATCAGCATTAATAAACTTTTTAAATTTTTTAGTTAATTACATATTAGAAGACAGAAATATCAACTCAATTTATACCTCTTATTTCAAACCACTGGCTACCAGAATTTCCCATGCCTCTGCGTCGTTATTAGCATTAAAAGAAACTTCCAGTGTAGAAGTAGCTTAACATATATCAAAAACCTGTCAGAAGGATTTTCGAAACCCCGTCTAGATTAGTCAGTCTTAAAATCTTCTAAATTTGACTGTTTTTAGTGCAAATGCGTAGACAGTATCCTCACTACCCCCACCCCCAGGCTGGGGGAAAAAGAGGAGTAACAACTAACTTAGTACCAGGTAGCTAAGGAAACTCACAGCTTGTTCCTGGCCCGACTGGGGTTAGTGTAAGTGAGAGAAGAGAGTTCGGCGGCTCTTAACAGCGAGGTCTTGAGAGCCGAAGGGGTTCGTGTCTTGCGACAATCACAATGATAGTTTTATGGGGCTGTGGGCGGAGTGGGCTAGCCTCTCCCAACCCACCGACTTCCAAATGAAATAAAAATGGGACGACAAGAGCCCCACCTCCTTCCAGGGTTTGTATCACTCCCGCGCAATCAAATATTTGAGTGAATTCAACCAATTGAATTCAGCTTATTGAATATAGAAGTGGTTCGCATGCACTTCAGTGGTTTGAATTCTACATAATTCGTATCATTACTTCAAAGTTTTGATATACTTCTCACATATCAAGCTGTATTCAATAAGTATAAGAGTGGCAGTTTAAAATTTTTCCACTAATAATTCAATTACAAGAATTATTATTATTAGTGATTTCTTTAAACCTCTACAAACCATGCGTTACACGAAAAAAAAACTTCTCAAAATAAAAATGTAATAGATAAATTTTATTTATTCGGCACCACTCTGCTGAAACTAAAGACACACAAACTTTTCAAGGTTTCTGGAAACTGAATACGTTACAGCTATTGTAAAGGAACACTTTTTGTGCCTCTCATCGACAAATAAACGTAATGATGTGGAAAAAATAAATGCTTCGTCACCATTGTACCCCCGAGGCCTCATGGTATTTATGGGTATACAAATTCTTCATCCATCGGGCAAGAGGTAACACATATCCATCTTAGCTCTGCAATCAGCACCACACACCCCACAAACAGCACCACATGACCACAATCAGCACCACACATGCACCACAATCAATACCACATGAACCACAATCAAGGGCCATTTAGGGGTAATTTAGGGGTCATAACACGTCACTTAGGAGTTATTTAGAGGTCATTAGACGTCACTTAGAGGTAATTTAAAGGTTATTAAGGGGTCATTAAGGGGTAAATTGTGAGTCATTAGGAGTCATTGAGGGATTATTAGGGGTAATTGAGGTGTTATAACAGGTCATTTAGGGGTCATTTATAGTTAATTTGCAGAGCAGGAGGAGTCAGTCTTGTGAGGGGTTGGTCTGTCAGTAGTCAGTTGTAGGCTTTGAGTGTGACCATGAGTTCAAACTGAGTGGAGGACTTGTCTTGAAGAAACTGAAAAAGCTATAACTTCATGGTAATATGATCAAGGAACTAGATAAAATGCCTGATTGAATGGATGCATAAAATACCTAAATCTCACTGATAAGTGTGTTAGCAATTGTGTATGTATGTGTGTATATATATACACAAAGTCTTGTAGTATATACACACACATACATACACAATTACTAACACATTTATCAGTGAGATTTAGGTGTGTGTGTATATATATATATATATATATATATATATATATATATATATATATATGCATAGAGCAATAGCTAGGCGAAGTAGATATACATAGTGCCACTGTAGAAATGTTTTTTTTTTTCATGAAGATGGTGCAAGCCAATGATTGTACGAAGTCTACTGTAGAGCTTACCTTTGCGGATGTACTTCTCCCACTGCTGGAAAATTACACGGAGAGAGTGTTACTACTGTGGAAAGATCTTCAGCACAGCTGCCATGCTCGTCGACATGAAAAAAGTCAATGTTTAAAATGACGGACCTCCAAATCACTAACATGTACCCACTTTGTACAACACTTGGTATAAGCGATAATTTAAAGAGACACATTAGTATGTGTTAAGGTAACGTGCCTTTGCTTGACTCGACACATAATGTGTTGACTTCGTTACCTTATATTAATACACTACATAAAATGTTCGCAGACGACGAAGGAACTCGCACTATGAAGCGTTACGACAATGGGCACATGCAGTATATGTAAGGAGATGCATTAAAGAACCACATCGAAAACTGAATGGATTATGTATTTTGACAGCTAGCAAGTGTTGCCGTTAATACCTATTGCTGCATCGGAGGGTACTGATTCACCAGGAGAATATGACGAGACAGTTAATGCTAATGACGGAATGAGAGACCTACAAGGCATGGTAGAATCGGTTCGCACGAAGTATACACTTGCAAGACTTTGATGTAAAATCGATCAACTTATAAATACTGATGATGGCCGTGTGATTACTGCAAAGAAAAGTAAACTTGATACTGAGGATGAAACAGGAGGTGAAGATGATCATGAAGACAGCGTTGATAATAATGGCTATGAAGACAGTGTTGACGAAATATCTTATAAGAAGGATGATGATTCTCTTGAAGTTCCCACTCATAAAATCAATGAGTTTCCTTTGACAAGGGGTGTCGAGAAGGCAGAAGGCGTCAAGAACGCTCGTTCATGTGCTGCAATGAGCGAAATAAAGAAGACAGAAGATACTGAGAATACTGACAAGTTTACCGAATACCCGAATGAACTTGTTGATAGAATCAGACATTTAGTCGCTTTGCAACAAGATGGAGATTTTTGCACATTGATGAGATAGCTTCTATCATTAGTGAACTGGAGGATCGGTGGTATATTGAATAAGACTGTTAGCTACTATCCATGATCTGCGAACATCTCAAAAATCTAGAGATCGAGTGTATGAAATAATTAGAATAATATAATCTATATAATAAGTAAAAAACTTAAATTTATGTATACGCAATAATGTGAGTTTAATTTATTATACAGTCTGACGTGCTTTTCTGAAATACTTATTAATTTAGTGGCGTAAACAATCGATCGCGGGAGTCTGTTTCAGGTCGAATTTATGCGAGAGTGTGCAGAAAGATGGCTATTGTAGGATCTGAAGTATTATGCTTTTCTCGAGTAGATTGAAATCGGCTGATTTTTATAAGGCGAAAACAAATGAAATGAGGGGAAAAATTTTGAGGAATGGCCTGGCAAGTTAGTATAGCCCTTTGGTATGGTAAGCTGTGGCAGAAATGTTTTGCGAAGATTTTGTGCGAAGAGACTTACAGAGACTTTTTTTTCGAGAATGTAAATAACTCTTTTTATAGGTAGGTGGTATAGTAGGAATCTTTATTGGGTGGTGCCATTCTCGGGTGGAGTCAATATTTGGTAGAGTTAGTTTTGGGTAGAATTAGTCATGGGTAGAGTTATTCTTGGGTAGAGTCAATCTCGGGCAGAGCCAGTCTTGGGTGGAGTTAGTCTTGTGTAGAGTCAGTCTTGTGTGAAGTTAGTCTTGGGTAGAGTCGGTCTTGGGCGGAGTTAGTCTTGGGAAGAATTAGTCATGGGTAGAGTTATTCTTGGGTAGAGTCATTCTCAGGCAGAGTCAGTTTTGGATGGAGTTAGACTTGTGTAGAGTCAGCCTTGTGTGGAGTTAGTCTTGGGTGGAGTTAGTCTTGTGTAGAGCCAGTCTTGGACGGAGTTAGTCTTGGGTGAGATTAGTCTTGGGTAGTCAACCTTGAGTTGAGTTAGTCATGTGTAGAAATATTCTTGGTTAGAGCAAATCTCGGTTGGAGTTAGTCTTGGGTGGAGTTAGTCTTGGGAGAATCAACCATGGGTGGAGTTAGTCTTGGGAGAATCAACCATGGGTGGAGTTAGTCTTGGGTAGAGTCAATCTTAGGTGGAGGTAGTTTCCTATGTGCACATGTGTGGACTTAGCAGCTGATGTATAAGTGTATGAGATGTGCATGGACGAACATGAATGTTTATTGAGGGTTTTTGTAGAAACATATTTTAATAAATTTAAAAAATGTATATTTAATTTCTTTACTCTGCTATATAAACTACCCTCTTATAAACTGACTTCGTGAATAAATGCTATAATGGAAATATTTTTATTAATTTTAATTTAGCTAATTAATATAATTATAAAGGGCTTTTACATACATACATAAATAAATAAATATGTGCATACGTGGAGTTAGAAATGATGCTTGCAGACTGAATTTCACAAGCCTGCCCCCCAAATTTTATTGGCCTACCTATATGCCTGTACATATTCGCTTGCTTTCGAGCCGAGAGTTAAAGTATGATGTTTGCTGCATAATTATTTCACATGAATATAAAATATTTAATGTGGACTTAGGCACATATGATTCAGAACCCGATTGAAAATAACAAGTGGTTTTGAATACATTGCTTGCCTTTAAATAAATTTAACAAAGATTGCTCCAAAATACTAGTGTTCATAAGCCATATATGTATTGATCGAAAAGAAATAAACGAAATGTTTAATATATATAAATAAATTTGTGTACTTGTACGAAGGAATAGCAGCCTCTTCGCTTGGATACTGAATATATAAAATCTAAACATAGGTCTTCATGGCGACTTGTTTAGCACAGTGGTCAGATCACCCGACTTCTGTTCGAGAGGTCATGATTGCAAATCCCCCTGCATCTGTGAGAATTTGTTTTTATTTAATTAATTTTTTTAGATTGTACCAGCTGTCATGGGAGAGTGCAAATTTTACATTATTTAAATTTTATGAACTGATCTAGCATTAAACATACATTTTCAATAAATTAATCTGCATTTTTAAAGATTTGGGAATTTTTCAAACATTTACACGATAGTTTTGACAAGACCAGTCAGCTGCCTGACTCGTGAGAGTATTGTGGGAAGACGTGTCGGACAGCGTGAAGGGGGAAGTATGAAGGGGGAGGTTGACACTTTTCGTGACAGTTAGATGTCGGGAAGGGGGGGATTGAGGGGTGAGCAAGAGAAGGGCGTCTCATGTTATTATTTTCCTCGATTTTTAGAATATTCTGGTGTTTTTTCTAACTGTTATAAACATTGCCAGGGGGGACTTGTGATATTAACGTTATATGTTCATCAATTTTTAAATATTTTAATTGTTTGCAATTTCTAACTGTTATAAACATTGCCAGGGGGACTTGTGATATTAACGTTATATGTTCATCAATTTTTAAATATTTTAATTGTTTGCAATTTTTGGTGCAATGGAATGTATTTGTAACGTCATATTTTAATGCGAAGTACGTAGTTATATGTTGAAACCTCTAAAGTATAAATAAGATAAGCATTTCAAACTACAGTTTTAACATATCAGTGTAAATAGAAATTATATTTTGGTATTTCATGTGAGCAAAACGCAAAATGAAAATGGCGAGGTGGTATTCACATGAGACACTAGCACGGTGGTAGTATGAGAATGTTACATATTACTACCAGTTGTAGGGGCATGCCGTTCTATATCAAAGGGGATGCCACCTTGTTTAATTGGATTTTTAACACAAGTTTCACTTCCCTGGGAAAATTAATTTGACTGTTGTAATAATAATCAATTTTTAACACAATTTTCGTCGAATCGTACGGAGACTTGGATCATGTGATGAGGGGCTTAACCCTGAAAAACGTATTTAAAAAAATGGATAAATCCAGGAATGATTTGAGTCCAGACTCTTGGTCGAAGACAAAAACGATGAAATCAATGCTACATTATGTTAACAAAAATTTAGACGCACTACATCGAGGCGAATAATGTTAACACAAATTCCATTAAGTCTGGGGAATTTGCTGCACTAGTTAACAAAATGGTAGTTGAAAATCCTATGAACTTTCGTAGACCGAGCTCAGAAACGTACTTGACACGATAAAAGCTTATAAAATAAGATGCACTATATCGGCTTAACAGAAATAAATTTTTCCGATACATTATTAAATAAAAACTTGTAAAAATATTCCGCACTGTAGTTTACGAAGAATGTGAATGAGATCTCAACCCCGGATCATATACTATTCGGAGAAAGCGAGAGGTG
The DNA here is from genome assembly GCA_029891345.1 of Dryococelus australis. Classification (NCBI taxonomy): domain Eukaryota; kingdom Metazoa; phylum Arthropoda; class Insecta; order Phasmatodea; family Phasmatidae; genus Dryococelus; species Dryococelus australis. Next base: position 292,493,492 of record CM056995.1, on the reverse strand, counting down.
AATTCCCGTGTAGGCTGGATAGAAACCCCAGCTTCGCAGACAGCTTAAGCCTCGATCATGCTACAACTACCTGCCAAGTGTTGTATCGAGAGGTGAGGTCTGAAGAGGAGAAAACGATGCTCAGTAATGTGTATCAAAGGCGAGGATTGTTGTAAAACTAAAGATGGTGCTGGTTAACGAGGACAGTTGAAAACTCCTGTCCACCGCTATAACTCCCTCCCCCGACCGCTACCCCTAGATCAGAACTCATCTTCGGGTATGTGCCCCCTCACCCTCCAGTCCAGAATGTTTTTTCAGCTAGCTGGAGGGCTGCCTGCCTCGGATAGGCAACCCCCTGTTTTCCCCAGCCCAGAATGCATCTTTGTCCACCATGTTGGGGACTCTCTACCTGCCAAACACCCCTCAAAACACCAAGTTCGGAATCACCCGAAGGTGTTAACCTGTTTGCTAAAACTGCCCTCTTTCCATGAATTTGAAGTTGACCAGCTTGCTGACCTCCCCTCTCCCTTCTGCCCTGCCAAATTTTTACTTTAGCCTCGCTGTTAACCTGTTCAGATAGGAAGGTTTTTCATATTCTTGAAGGCAAGGGATGGTTTGTTTGCACTGGCATCGAAAAAGATAAGGTTTCCCAAGTTCCGCTGATAAAATGATTTTCCTGAAGTTAAAATGAATTTTTATCCCAAATATAATTCCAAGAAATTAATTTTAATCCAATAAACTTTAAGTTTCAAGTATATTTTTCAGCAAATGTCAAATAAAATTTTTAAAAACACACAGAAATCCGAGAATCAATGAAAAATATTTTCATACAAGAGATATTTTCTCTCGCAAAATTTAAAAAACACACATCATTCGATTGAAGCAATACATAAGTTGAAGTTTTTTCGTCTTGTGAAATATTACATTAAAACCAAATGTATTTAAATTTCAGATTAATGTAAAACATACATATTCAATCTGTTTCAAATATTTGCACACAGTAGAGAAAAATATGCATTTTATGTGTAGATTTCTCTGTAAGCTTGTATGCGAGATTTTATACTATACTAGCTACCATAAAATGTGTATATTTGAAGAAATATAAACCTTTTTTTATTTACAAATGCTTCTTATTAGATGTAATATTAATGAAATAGTACAAATCCAGCCTCAAATGACTGCTATCGAAACTGGAATGTGTCAAGTTTCATGATATTTTCTAGAAGGTTCAAATTGAAGGAAATTTAAAGGAAAATGGCGGCCAGTTTTCAAATATAAGTTTTGTTTAATTATTAAATGCCCAGAGCTGTTTATGTTTGTGTAAAGTATGATTGAGTTTTAGCAGCATGTTGATTCCCAGCCGAAGTTGTATTCTGTTTTGTATGAGAAAATATTTTGTTAAAAGTAAAATTCAGTGGACTCCAGCTCTCGCTGCTGTGTAACTGGAAGGCAAGTTGGGAACATTCTTCTAGGTAGAGAGCTAAGAGTTCTTTTACCTGACTCCTGAAAAGGAATTTTTGTCAGTCCTCTCTCCCTTTCTTGCCTTCACATTGTGTTAAGCTTTGACCGATGGGGTTTCTTAAAATGCTATGTGTTCCCTCATTTTGTTTCAGATTCATTCAGATGTCAAATTTTCTCAAACACTTTTGTAATTATATTTCACCCTCAGCCCTTCAAATATGTTTTTATTAAATTTCCTTAATGGAATTGTTGGTTTAAATAATAAAGAAATATTTTTCTCCCTCACGAAGACTGAAGCGAGAAACTTGTATTTCTTGTGAAAGTGAGCAAGCACCCAGATACCTGAGTTTAAATTCTTTTAAAGCTCCAAACATGAAAAGCTTGCCATCACTGCTAGTCACACACTCGTTTGAAGTTTACCAACATTTTTTCAAACTTTTCTTTAGCAATTTAACATTTTTATCCACTCATCATTCACAAAACAAGATATTAAAAAAATAGTGATATGAGGAATTAAAAACTAATAATTAAACAAGACACATAACTCCTTTTTAACATAGAAAAAATTATTTAAAAATTTCATAGAACACATCTTAGTTAACACTTCCAAGACAAAGACTCTACACAACAACACATCATTAAAATATTCACATCAATCATGTTACAACTGAAAAACTTTTAAACTGTATAACTTCCATCTCATGTTATATCTTAAAATGGTAAAATAATCATAACAAATCATGTTATGACAAAAAACTTTTAAGTTGAAAAATTATCACATCATTAACACTTTAAAAATCTTCACTTCATATTATGCCTCAAACTTTTAAGTTGAAAAATTTTAAAATTATGTTACATCACAAAACATTTATATATATATGTAATTACTTCATATACGACCACAAAATCATTAAACACTTTAAATTTCGAATTTTCATAACAATTTCCATTTAGAGTTAAGAATTAAACTCAATTTGTATCTCTTTACAGGAACAATAGGTTGTGGTGGTAGTGGTGAAGTAGGTGAAGGGGTTGATATTGGTGATAATATAGGAGTATATATTATTTCTTGTGGTGAAGGCATGGACAAAGGAGGAGATGAGAAAATTAATTTACGTTGTAGTGATTCTGGTGATAATAATTCAGGAGACGGCAGACTCGGAGCAGGTGAAGACAAAAAATTGAAATGTAAAAATTCTTCTAACTCTTGGAATAAGTTGTTGTTATACATCTCTTCCCACACATTATTTAAAGGTATCACCATTAAGTCTAATGGAGTGCAACAAGAACACCTTTTTTTGTTTTTGTACACATCGCTCACCTGTCTTATGGTTATTAAATTGAGAGCTTCCAATCTCGACGCCAGAGATGGTGCTGTAGGTAGACTCGACGCCGGAGGCAGTGCAGCAGTCACTGTCGATGCCGGATGCGGCAATGTAGGTAGTCTCGACGCCAGAGGCGGCGCTGTAGGCAGTCTCGATGCCAGAGGCAAAACTCCAGTTGCTCTCGACGTCTATGATGCTGCTGTATATGCTCTCGATGCCAGAGGCGACGCTGAAAGTAGATTCGATGCCGAAGGTGGCACTGCAGTTGCTCTCGATGTTGAAGATGGCGCTGTAGGTAGTCTCGATGTCGGAGGCTGCGCTGCAGTTGTTCTCGACACCGGCGATTGTCATAATTCTAAGGAGGGTATTGACAAGAGCAATGGTTGTAGTGTAGGACCACTTTCGTTGTCATTGTCCAAAGAATCTATCAAACTTGTAACTAAAGGATCAGATCTGTACATTATTTCATTAAAATTGTCCCAATTAAAATTTTGAAGTTCAATATCAAACTCCTGCTTCCATAAACCTTCGATAAATGTTCGTAGGAATGTGAGACATCGCAATGCTAACTGCACAGGTTAACTACTGAAAACAGTGGAAGGGGGCCTACATGCTAAACACATATTTATAAAAATTTTCAAATTCCCAGGTAAATGGTCAAGAAACAATATTTCTCCCCTCCAACCAGAAGGTAAGAAAGCCAAACACACCCTTCGTTTCCCTTTCCACACCCTCGACTGTCAAATAACTTCAACACCTCACCTAAACCTCTGAGACAAACCTTTCTACTAAGTTTCCTCCTCGAAAAAATGAAATCGAATCAATTTTAACAATAAATAAATAATTTATGTTTCTTTACAGATAAATATATATCGAAATTAATCATAGTTGATTATTAATAATAATATTAAATGGAATATTAAAATGTTACATATTAATAAAGGCATATATAATTTATCTGTTGTGGATTTACCCTACTTAGTATAATATGTATATAAAAAACTTTATCTGTATATAATAATCCTTGTTTAAGGTTTTCTAAGGACAGTTATACATTTCAAAGATAATGTTTTTTTATTTATGTATTCATTTTAAAACTTAAAATGTAATTATTGTTTAATATCATGAACTATTACATTGTGTACTATTAACACCTCACCCATTAGTTCTGTAAACCTTAAAATTAATTTATCTTTACCATTGAACTTTCAAAAAACATGCTACAAAGTATTTTAAGTAAATTATTTTCCTCTTTTTTATTATGGTGTATAATCTTATTATTATTGGGGCTAAACATGTACAGATATCTTCCGTTAATTTACACATTAATTTTTCACTATGGTTAAAATTATATTTTATAGGATAATTTTTGTAAATCTTAGTGTGTAAGTGGAATAAAGAGTATTTTCATAAATAAGTATTTGATATAAGACAGAGCATTTTTTTTTTAAATTTCAGTATATTTTCTATAGTAATGGAAGCTGTAAAGTGATAATAAATTTTATTAAGTAGAAAATAAAAAATTTTGCTTGAGAGTTTGCAATCAGGTAGGAAGACATTTTCACCTTGGTATGCTCGATGGTTAAACCGCTGACCTGAGCTGAACACTAGTAAAAAGACTCTGGGCGACCTATGCTGTCTGCTTCGTGAAAAGCTAGGCGAGGGACGTCTCCAGGGTATTATAAAGGCAAAGTGTTTGTCGGACTCAGGCGTGCACCCTCTGTGATCTTGGTTTGTGGTTGGTACCATTGAAAAGACATTGAATTTAAACTTTGTAGCTTGTGAGTCTGCTCAAATGTTGGTAGCACTGGTAGGCTTTTAGAGCTCTAAACTTAATGGTTTTTACATGTCTCGAGATATTTGCTAATGCTATATAAGTTTATCAATTCGAATTGAGTATAAATTATTCAGCTAACAATGTTTCATGGGAAATATTCCTCGCTATTCATTTATATTAAAGAATCTCTCTCTTTTTCATTACAACAGTCGTTCGTTTTTTGATAGAAACCAAACAGGTTTTTTTTTTTTTTTTTTTTAGAAAAAAAGTCTCTCTGTTGAGACAATTTCTTTTATAGCTATATTCTTTCTTCCTTAGGAAAACAAGTTTACTTTTAAAAGGAATAGATTAAACAAACATATGAAAGGAATTCATTTTAATTAATACATTTATTTATATAAATATATGCAAATACAGCTGTATCACAAATTTAAGTACATTTTTTTCACTACAAAGTATTTTAAAATATAAAAAATTACTTCTTTCTGAAACAAAGTCGAAGTGGTTTACTCCAGTGTGCTAATAACTTGCTGATATTTCATTTACATTTCGATTTCTGTATACATGAACAGTTGATTTTGTTCTATTCTTGATTCATTTTTTACGAATTACTGGATTACATACAACCAAGTACTTTTTATACTAAATTACACTCATTAGTCCACATTGTTCTCTCATCCGAAATAATGCCATATCACTTGTATAATATCCACGGGTGATTCAGGAGGAAATCATCATAATCTGATCCCCAGTCAGACATAATTTTCCAAGTTAGCATTAATGTAGATTTTTTTCTCTGCAGGCAATGTTGAATTAAATCTATATGTTTTACCCAATTGTTTCAAAGATAGACAATTGTATTCTTTTTGAATATATGTTACTTTCCCATTCAACAATTTAGAAAATACGTTTTTGCTTAACTCTACATACGTATATTTCACAATTATTTAAGTATTGCTTGCAAACATCTTCAAATTCTTATACTCCATACATCCACTCCCTCATTTTAAACCGTGGTGTTGCTTGGTTACCCATATATTAGTTTGTTTTTTTTTTGTATTTAGGAGTTAGATATTTCCAGTCGAAAGGTGCTTTGAAGCTGAATACAGTTGTATGTTCTTCCATATCAGTAATAGCTAATTATTTAATGATAAATTTTTCTGGTGATTGAAATCCCTGCATATTGCAAAACATTTCGTCGTAATCGTGGTTCGTTGTCTACTGACTCAATTCATTATTTTCATAAACTTATCTCTTACATTGTAACTTGCTATTCTATCGTGAATTATCAAAGTGTAAACTTGCATATTTTCTGGAATGGGTGTATTTGCAATTATTTTATTTCGTGAATCAATTATACCACATGACATTTGTGTAGTTCGTAGAGTTGGAAAAGACTCCAGAGCCCATGATCTGTACGAAATGTCTAAATTCTCCCCTTTTTCGATATATTTTCAAAACTTTACATGTTCGAGTATGTTAATTTCAATATGTGGCATCAGCTATTCAACACTGCTTAATTCAAATGCTACACCTTCCTCTTTATTAGCTATATTATATATGGCATTAAAATGCATGTTAGCAAATAGAATAATTAATTCTTCTTGAGCATTTAAAATATTGTGTTTATAGTCTTCAGTGAAACCCAAAACTATACTTAACGTATAACAACTTCATATTTTCTGCCTGGACTTATTTATAGTAAATAATTATTAGCATTCCTACACCCAACCATCAGCCCTGTATAAAGATAATTTACATTTTGCGAGAGATAGTTTTTTTTTATCGTAGATGTAATTCCAACATCTCTTGTCGGATCGATTTCCAATCCACGGAGCAAATATGAAATTCTATCGATTAAATGAAGTATTCCATTTCTTACTATTTTTGAAGTTGCTGGATTGCTTGCATCGACTGTTTTTTTTATTGTTCCTCTAAACGTGAAAATTGATTTCGATGGTAATGTATAAATATCGTGATTTTGTATCGAAATCCTTATTTCCGATGTAAATGCATACCGACCAACTCAGAATGGTTCATACACTTATTTCAGTATTTGTGATTGCATCTTCATAACTTATCTGTTCTTCAAAATTAAGTACGTCTTCCATTTCGATTAACTGTATATCCCAGTTCCTTTAAAAACAATTTATTACCCCTTGTTAACTTCACAGATAACTTATTTGGAGTGAGCATTTTATGCTTGTGTTTATGTATTTTTTTAGTTCCTTTTTTCGAAATACGTTCCTTAGTGACATAGTTCTTAAAAGAACTGCCTATTTTACATCCGTATTGGGCGTTATACACTATACCCATTTTGATTGCAACGTGCATTGAATGCAACTGTTTATATAATTTTGTTAAATGTAACCAGAGAGTAATTTCTTCGTCTTCTGTCTTGATCGACAATTGTAACAACTTTTTCATAAACATAATTCACTATTACTGGCAGATATATCTATGAATTAGGTTTTTCAATTATTTTATATCCTGGAGCCAATGCACACGTGAATTCATGTAGTGTATTTGTCATTTTCAAATCAAAATAAGAACCGCCATATATCAACATTTATACGACATATATTTACCGACAATATATTAACCTGTTTGGATGATTTGTGTAATTCATTAGCAGGATACACACTCTGTTCGTAACCTAACATATTTGCAATTGAATTGTCTTCCGAGAAATCGATATCGACGTTACTGTACATCGCACTAGTTAGCATATTTGGATTTCCACGTAATTGGAAATGCACATATTTAGGTAATGTCGCTTTAATGAACGTTTCTAAGTCATCAAACTCATAAGATCCTATCTCTATCACAATCTTGTAGGTTCTTCACCTTTGTTAACCGTAAGTGATTGGTTGTGCATATCTATGTTTGGTATGCTGTTGTACGTAATGAATTCGATTAGAGTTTTTTGGTATTCTCCGTCTAACTCAAACACAGGGAAATATACCACACGGAATTGTGATGAATTGTCACTAAATATCAACATTATTGACATATTACTAATATTTTTGATATTACACTTACTGATATATCCTATTTATAGACAAAAACATAGACATAAATGTCCACAATTCATTGTATTTGGTAATTGTTCCGTTTGGTAATTGTACCTTAATTCACTGTTTTTTAAAATAATTACGTAATTCAATTGGAGGATGTAAATCACCCAAACTGTCATAACACAATGATTGACTTACATTTTTAATTAATGCTACCCAAAGTGTTCCTTAGTTTTGTTTCGAATCTAAATTAACAATCATACATTTACGGAGATGTGGTTTCTTTGGTAAATCATCTGTCATATACACTCCAAAATATGGAATATCCAGTTTCTTTACAAATACATGAATATCTTAGTTTGTTAATGCATGTTTTGGAAGATTATTTAGGACTTTCTGTGTTTTTATCCACGTTAGGAGGTTTTTAATCCTTGTACAACTTTATAGGGTTTCAAATTCATTCCTTTACCCTTTGATTTAACTGCTCTTTAGATAGCAAAAACTCTGAGGATTGATCCCAGAGATGTTAATGCTGGAAATAGGAACAGAATGATTGCGCCTTTCTTTGTTTTTCATTTGGTTTAATATTTTAAGCCCATGCCTTTTTAACCTTTGCACACATGACTTTGTCAACAACCGAGGCACCTAGCTTTTCACCTGTCGTTGTAGAAAGATACTTCATTATATTTGCTGCTTTATCGGCTAGAATAGTATTCACTATATGTCTTTCTTTTGAACTGTTTGTTCGATCATAAACTAAATCGTGTTCTTTACAAGTGTTACACAGAGAGTTTATTCCTTGATCGTTACATGCCAGACTTTTGCAAGTTTAGTACCAGGCCCATAATAATTGTGTTTTGGTAAATGAAACTCAAATGGTAATTTATTAATCAATGTATTCAATACTCCGTGTCATTTTTGATACATTTAGAATCAGACATTTTTTCAACTGAACACAAGCCTATAAAGAGACCCGCATATATAATTTTACATTAGTATTCTATGTAATACTGTAAGACTGAAGGTTATAAAACAAAATGTACATCTTCCTGTAAGTTTAAATACGCAAGAAAACGTAATTGAACAGATACATGGTATTCTTTTACCATAAAATATACGTTGTATAATAAGGGGTCCTTCTTCATGTGGAAAAACTTGTGTTATTATGTCGATGTTGGAACATCCGAATGGACTTAAATTTGAAAGCGTATATGTGTTTTCTAAAACAATACAACAAGAGAAATATCAACAATGAGCGATCTTTTTGTCGTTAATTGAAGGAATACAATATTTCCCTTTTACAAATAAATAAGATATAGTGCCTCGGAATGAAACATTACCCAATTCTTTATTTATTTTTGACGATGTTTGGTGTGAACACAGGGTGAAATACAGTAATATTTAAGTTTTGATTGACATTCAAACGACGATTGTTTTTATATATCACAAATTTTCGCAAGTATTCCAAAACATAATCTGTGTGATAATGCAATTATGTTAATTGTGTTTAAAATTGATAACATGAACCTGCAACATATTTACAATGACCATGTCAATGGTAACAGTAAGTATGCAGTAAGTAGTGTAGTAAACAATAAATGTTTTTGCATGCACCATATGGCTACACTGAGACTTACTATACTTTGGTTTGAAGCAGAGTGGTGCTCGCCCTCCAGGCGCTTCATGACCTCCGGGCCTCACCAGCTGGTAAATATTGGTGCTTGTATAAAGATAATAACTAAAAACAAAATGTAACTTGAGAAAGTTGTACCCACCTATTTAATTCCACACAGAAATATGATATCTTCCACGACTGTAAAACACTGGTCAGTGGTATGCGAAAGCCTTCATTTATCAACATCTTATCAGATTTATAACATTGCATAGATCACAGTACAGAGTTCACCAGATAAGCTCCCAATACACATTATCTCACATGAGGTTATCACAGGTCAAGCAGCTACAAAGTCTAACTATTCAAATAAAACATGCCATATACTGTATCAGTGGGTTTTGAGGATGTTTCCCGGCAGTGGCCTGGAAACATAGGGCTGCTGTCACAGTCACGTGGAATGAATAGTAATACATGAAACTTCCAGTATAACAAAACCAACATATTATACGAGAGCATATAATAACATACATATTCATTTAAATATTAAGCACACATTAAGGATTATACACAACTTCTACATATCCATGTATTTTCACATTACCACAAGTACCTGTTAATTTCCTGTACAAATAAATTTCATCTCCACAATTTATTCAAAAGAAATTAATAAAGTTAGTTGATGGGAATTATAATGTTTATAAAAACACGAGTGTAATTGCAAACATTTTAACCAATGTTAGTAATGATTTACAAAGTATTCAACTTAGAATAGAAGAAAGTTAAAAATTATTTAGTAAGGACATTAATGATATGACAAACATAACTTTTACGACACAATTTGCAGAAATGTAAGATAATTTAAGAGTTGTAATTAATGAAGGGGTAAGACTAGTATTACAAAACAACTTGAAACACGAATGGAAAAATAACAAAATATACAAGTGATGAATTGGTTAATAAAAAATATGGTTGAGTTATGCAAACAGATCCGAGAAAACCAAATAATGATTTGGAAACACGAATAAATTATTTTACTAATGATTTGAGAGTTAAAATTATAGCTAAATTAAATGCTGTTTTAAGTACAGTCGTTGAGATTGAAAAAGCTCAAACTATTCATTCTAGTATAGCAGTTAATCGACCTGCTTCAGCAATTCGAAAAACCAACAATTAAATTAATATATCAATAACTGGAATTTAACATAAAATAATCAAATATGCCTGCCTCTGCTTTGGAATTACATAACTCTATATCTGCTGTAAAGGATATATATACAATATAAATATATACAAGCCAAACAAGCCCATATGGAACATGATGTTTTAAACAAAGAAATATTACAACCTGTTACAAGTAGAATAGATGTATTATATACTGTATTGAATATTCCTAATGAAACACCTTTGGAAATTAAATTGTAAGAAGAACATTTCAAGAAAAAGGAATAGCAAACCCCTTTCTCATTTATCACATAGTTATTTAACTTTAAAACATACTTCACCTATGCGCGATACGATATTTGGTGTATATCGAAATAGAAACACATGTTTTCTGGGAGATTCGGCAATAGAATTTTTGTCTTGCAATATAATTAAAATAGGTGATTACATAACTGACATGAGTGAAGGTTTGTTTGAATTATTATTTTTAAATGTTCCAAATAGGTATTCCAGCACTGATTTGTAGACATACAAAGAACTTCTTTGTCGTACGAATGCGAATAACCATTGAGGAGATGAAAATCATCCGAAACTACATTTAATAGGCGATATTGTCGGAATTGGAATATATACAGATATATTTGGCGATTGGTTTTCTCCTGTATATTGGAGCAATCCCAATGCATTAGTTGATAGATTAAAACTTCTCATTGCTTCGAGAGAATCTGGGTATATTCACATACAATTTTTTTTCTATTATTGAAGAGCTGAAAGAAGATGGTTATATTACCAATGAATTTTAGTACTATTGCTCAAGAACTTCATGCTCCAGCAAGGATCAGATCTTGTAGAAGAAGAGTTATTTCTACGTGGTTAAATGATCTATTTCAAGCCGATTTGTGTGAAATGACATTGCTTTCCAAATACAATAAGGGATACAAATATGTTTTAACCATAATAGACGTTTATTCCAAACATGGTTGGTCTATACCCTTGAAAAACAAAACTGGGAAACTCGTCAGAAATGCAATGAAGACAATTTTGCATGAATGAACGCCAAATTCGCTGGAAACCTACAGAGGAACAGAGTTTTTCTACACCATTCTGGAAACTAATGACAGATTATGGTATTAATCACTTTGCAATGTACTCAGACCTTACAGCCAGTGTTGTGAAACGATACAACAAATCGATTAGGCAGTTAATATGTAAGCATATCACGTCAAAAGGGATTTACAAATTGGTGGATGTTTACCTGAAATACTTAAATTTATAATTCCAGATATCATAGAACTATCAAGATGGTTCCTGAAAAGGTTATGGAAGATACTTTGATGGAAACCATATATAATAATGTGAAAATATCCGATCACAGGAAGCAGAAGTTCAAAGTGGGTGAAGACATACGAATCTCGAAACAGAAAGGAATCATTGAAAAAAAAATGGTTAATTGGTTTTATAAAATACTTAAAATTATTTCAGTTAGACAATAATTTCCCAGAGTGATTTTATCTCGAAACCTATGATGGAGAGCCTATAAAAAGCAAATTTTACAAACACAAATAGCAAAAAGTTAGTTCTCCAAATGAATAATAGATTGATAAAATCATTAAAAGGAAAAAAGATATTTCCTTGGTTCAATGGAGGGGCTTCTCAAAAACACACATCTCGTGGGTCAAGAATCAAGATGCTAAAAGATTGCAATACAATGTTTTTAAAATTATGATATTAAATAATAATATTTTAAATAATATTTTATGTGTTATTTTATTTAATAAACCTAGCGATATAAATGGTGTTTGGATGTGCAATTTATTGTGCAATCAATCTGTTTGTTGATTGGATTATCATTAACATTTGAGCGGTAATCCCTTACATTTGTTTCCCTTTATATTATATTTCTTGCAAAATTGTCTAAGTTAAATTTTTTTAGCATTTAATTATTCCTTTTATTGAGGGTAAATATATAGTTTACCAAAATTTTTTATTTTTTCAGTTATTTATTTTTTAATTGCCACAAAGAAGTCTTTGCGGGGGAGACTGCAAAGTTTTTACCTACAATGTGTATGTCAAAGGAAAGGGATTATTGATCTTGCATTAACGATCAGATTCAAAGTTGGAGAGAGAGGGGAGGATGAGTGAGATAGAAGAAAATCTAGGTCGATGTTCATTGTGTGTTCTTAACAAGATCTTCACCTAGTTTCCCTTAAACATTCGGAATGGGCTAGAACATCCTACATGCAGGCTTGGCTTCCAATCTTATTATTAGAAAATCTAATGCTACAAAGGAAATGAAAGTATAACACTCGAAAAAATTAAATTACTTTTCTGAAAATTTTTTCTAAGATTATTTTTATAACATATTTATGTTTTTCATAAGCTAAGCGATGCGAGAGTTGATATCTTTTGATAGAAGATGTGTTAAAAATCATTTATCATGTTAGCTAAAATTAATCGGAATCGATAAATTGCAATTCCATTAAGATATTAAAATACTTACAGATATTACTAATCATTTTAAAATATAGCTTTTAATGTTGAGGGAATAAATTTTCCAGTGAAAATTGTTAAATAATTATTATATGCAAATAAACATTCAGGGACTTGAGATGCGAAATATGAGAATTTTTCAAACATCCCCTGCCACAAAGGCTTGAAGGCTGCTGACCTGCCCCATGCTTGGCGACTCAGGGGAAGGACGGAGAATAGCTATTTATTTCACACAGCCAGACAGGTCAACAGCCAGTCGAAATTACAATCTTGGAGAACACAGAGGAACGAGGCAGCTAGACAGTTCCTCTTCAAATTCGTAGCTAGAGAGTAGTTTTGCAAAAGAGGTAAAAGCTATAGAAGAGGACACAATTTTCTGCCTGATGAGAGGTAGACAGGCAAGCAGCTTTCCCTTGATCTGGACAAATATGTGTTCTGGGCTGGGGGAAACAGGTAGGTAGGTGCATAACCGAGGCAGGCAGTCCTCCAGCAAGCCGAAAACGTGTTCTGGACTGGAGGGAGAGGGTTGCGCATACCCGAAGATGAGTTCTGATCTAGGGGTAGCGGTCGGGGGAGGGAGTTATAGCGGTGGACAGGAGTTTTCAACTGTCCTCGTTAACCAGCACCATCTTTAGTTTTACAACAATCCTCGCCTTTGATACACATTACTGAGCATCGTTTTCTCCTCTTCAGACCTCACCTCTCGATACAACACTTGGCAGGTAGTTGTAGCATGATCGAGGCTTAAGCTGTCTGCGAAGCTGGGGTTTCTATCCAGCCTACACGGGAATTCACCTCTCGCTTTCTCCGAATAGTATATGATCCGGGGTTGAGATCTCATTCACATTCTTCGTAAACTACAGTGCGGAATATTTTTACAAGTTTTTATTTAATAATGTATCGGAAAAATTTATTTCTGTTAAGCCGATATAGTGCATCTTATTTTATAAGCTTTTATCGTGTCAAGTACGTTTCTGAGCTCGGTCTACGAAAGTTCATAGGATTTTCAACTACCATTTTGTTAACTAGTGCAGAAAATTTCCCAGATTTAACGGAATTTGTGTTAACATTATTCGCCTCGATGAAGTGCATCTATATTATTTTTTGACTTAATGTAGCATTGATTTCATCGTTTTTTCTTCGACCAAGCATCTGGACTCAAATCATTCCTAGATTTATTCATTGTTAAAAATAAGTTTTGCAAAATTAAGCCCTTCTTTACGAAAGTCCAAGTCTCCCTAGGCTTCGATTGAAATTGTGTTAAAAATTGATTATTCTTACAATAGTGAAATTAATTTTCCCAGGGATGTGAAACTTATGTTGAAAATCTGGGCAAATTTCTCTGCATTCACATAATTCTTTTCCTTTTTAATTTGAGAAAGACGTGATTAAATTTCTTGTGGAGAATAACACATTAAAACTAGCTTGATTGAGAAATACAAATTGGTAAATTCGTAAACAGGACATTTGTATTGACAAAATGTTTAGTTATTTAATATCACTTTATTCTGCTGTTTGAAAAATATATTTATTCACTTTCTCCTCCGTTCCTTATAGTTTTGGCATATTTCAATTTTTCGTTTCTTTCGTGGGTAACATTACCTATTTGGAAACAGTCGTTTTGTATTCAACTCTCTTTCCGAGTAGCTATAACCTTAGTCGCCTAGAGGCTGCACTCCACATCTCTACTCATGCTCCTGACACTCAGCTTATAAGACATTCATTCTGCAATCTCCTAACCCAACGGACATGTTTCTCCTGCTTGTACTATTTCAACGCAGGATTTTTTTTTTAAAGTTCAAGTAATGTAATTTATATATTGCTGCCAAAATTTCATTTATTTCGTCACATAACTGTGTGTGTAACTTCATCGGTGTTATTCATTTACGACTTTTCGAATATCTAATTTGACAGGACGGGTAGTCAAAGTCTAGAATTCATTTTAATAAAATATGGCTGTTTTAAAACATTTCCGCCATTTGGCATATCCAATTAGTGCTCCAACACCTCATTCTTACACAGACATTCGAACTGAATGGATGTGTCGTGCTGCTGTCCTCTCCCAGCCTAGCATTAATCACAAGCGATCTCAGTCATTCACCGACTTCTCAAGTGAACGGACCTGTTTCTCCTCCTTGTACATATTTTTGGTTTCAAGTAGTGTAATTTATATATTTATATAGATAGGCAGAACTCGTTACTTAATTTCTTTCCATAGCTTGGGTCCGAATTCATTTAGTGATACTCACATAGTTGTGTTCGTTTGTTATACTTCTCTCATGTAATTTATATTAATAACTTGATTCTTAATTTCTTTCCATAGCTGGCCTACGTTCAAAGACTCCTAAACTTATCTCATGTATTATGTCCGCACTGTTATTTATTTCAAATAATCATGTACACTTAAATTTTTCTGTTTGTCATTACTAACTTACAACATGTAACTCGTATCTTTCAGAGTCGTCTATCTCCCAACACCGTCTAAGTCACACAGGAAACACTTATGTCACTCTTGCACAAACCTCATAACACACATATATACACCCCTTCCCCAGTATATCACACCTCAGTACAAAACCAAACCTCAGAGGGTGAACATCGCTCCCCGATATACCCCTTCCCCAACACATGGCCACCTCAGTACCACGAAAGAGCTCCGAGCATCAAAATCTACCAGAGTTTGATATAAAAACTTTGATCAAATTGCTTTGATCAAACAATCCTATTTTATCGGATTAGTATTACGGTTTAACGAAAAAAATTTCATCGGAATAAAATCGGATTAAATTTTTTTTGATTCGTTTATGACCGGATTAATATAATCAATCAAATCGATCATCCGATTAATCAAGGCGGTATCCCCTTTGATCTAGAACTGACACGCCCTTACTACTACCTCATTATAACCCGAATTCACTGAAGAAAACGTGGATATTTTATTCTATAAACTTGATCAGGCATACGATTAACATCACTAGACTCCTGACCGGAGTTTGGTTTTTCCGTAGTGATAACTTCATCATCATACAAACAAGGTGTAGACATCATTAGGTATAGCACAAAAAATCTTCAGTTGGAATGACGAAAAAAATTTAGATGGATACAAAATAGAACGACAATGACGTAGACCGTAAGCAGTTTATCCAGTGATGACTAAGTGTGTCTGTAGAGCCAAACAATGACGGATCCATAAATCCACAATGGCAGTGCCAACCGGGGTCTGAATAAGTAATTTGCAATTTTGTGAATAAAAATTGTCGTTAGACTCTAGGGGAGAAGTGTGGATTCAGTGTTTATGCCGTATGTGAGCCCATACGGAATGCCCAAGCATATAGAGTTACACGCATGTGTGTGATTATTGTAGACCCGAGTAACTGCCACGTGTGATGATACTTTTTGTGTGGACATGCTAATATTTGTTCTTCGTATATTTTGTGGCACATTCACAGCTAAGGTTTTAAATGATTTGTACTGTTTCGTAGTACTACCCGATATCAGATTATGAAATATTGCTTTCAGTTCGAAAAAAGTAATTTCTTCAAGAACAACATTTAATTTTGTTTCCTGTGTGTATTGTGAGTTCCCATAGGTCAAGAAATGTAAATTGCATAGTCTGTTCGCCGTTTCTTCACACTTGTCGATGCAAACCATTCAAAAATCAGCCCACGAATGACGTACTTGGTTGTTGCATAAATATACCTTGCATCGCAAGGGTTTTATACTTGTGTTTACATAAAAGTACCTTATTTTTTTGTTCAATTGAACTTTTAAGTATATTTGATCAACAAATTGAAACATCTCATTTTTAATTAATATAAATATAAAAGGAAGAAAATAGGTGTGTTGGTAATGCCTAGTAATAAATAGTTCTTTGGCAAAATTTTATTACACAGATTACGAACGAATGCGATGCGCTGTCTCTTTGCTGATATTTGTTATAAACAGTTTAGCTTTGTTTGCACGAGGCGGATAAATATCCCGTAAGTAGAACTTTAGTAGGGCTTCACAAGTTTTGAAGTAACAGTTAATGGTCTATATCCCATACTCCTGCCTTCTCCTCCAACGCGAAGTCTATACTGCTGGCGGGAAACGACGCAAATTGTGCACGTCGCTTGTCTTCGCGGTGAAACGACGCGAGGGCAAGTGGCTGCCTGGCGAAGGGAGACCCTATAGTCGCTGATGGCGAAAGTGCTGTGGGCGCAATGGCGGCGCCCCTGAGTTCCGTCGCAGTAAAAGTTGAGAGGGAAATGCCGGCCCGGCGGCCGACCGGAAGCCGTAGCAGCAGCGGCGACCGAGAGAGTGAGAGAGAGTGAGTAACTGCTGGAGAACGGCGATGACTAGGGGGTGGGGGGTAGGAGCGAACTCTGCAAGACGGCCCTGTTGATAGCCAGCAGGGTTCGTCAGCCGTGAAACTACCTCCGGAGAGCTGGGGCGACGTAGTGTTGGCCTGCTTCTTCGACTTCAGGGTACTGCCTGACGGCTGGCAGTTGAGGAATATTATTATGAAATCCCATATAAGGAAATTTCGCCTCAGTGCGGCAATTTTAAAGATAGGTGTTTCAAACAAATGTATTACTCACGAAATTTTTAAGGAGACTTTCCCTACGAGCGTACATTTTCAATATAGATAGGCAGTATGTACTTTTTTGCTAAACATAAATTAAAAACAAATCCTTGCAAACAGGCTATACATTTATGGAAACAACTACGTTGGAGGGAACTTATCATGAAAAATTCCTGAGGAAACATAAGTAAACAGATTATGTAGGTTCTAGGACAGGGGATTGGGGATGGGGCTTGGGGCTGGGGACAAGCGGACTACCGTCATTTGTATTCCGCCATCTTGGATTCCACAATCTTCGATTCTGCAATTTTGGTGAGCAGTATGTCATTTTTCATTCTTTATCATTCCATTTATTTCATGCTCTATCATTCCATACTATTTTATATTCTCTATCAATCAATGTAGTTTTTCATGCTCTATCATTCCGTGATGTCTCTCTATAATCGCGAGGGTTTTCTCCTAATGCTATAATTTTTTCTCTATATTGGGTTAGAACAGAAGTCAGGGCACTTCGTATTAATTTATTTTTGATTTTAACAAAAATTTCATTTTTGTTTGTGTTGCTGGTAAGGGTAAATAATGTAATCGTATTTCTGGATTACCGGTTCGAATCTCAATCAGTACACTTAATTTTATTTAGTTTTTAAATTTCAGAAAATTTATTTTTCAGTTCGATTCCTGGTAAAACTAATAAATGTAATGTTACTCTTGGATTACCAGGTTCAAATTTCGAACAGGGTATTTAATATACTTTTATATTTGAACTTAATGAAAATTTATTTTTGAGTGTGTTCCTGGTGACACTACTTAATGTAATGTTATTTTCTGAGTACCGCCTTCATTTTCGAATAGGGGATTTAATATTTTTTTATTTTTGACTTTAATATAAATTTATATTTGGTTTGTGGTCCTGCTAAGGGTAATTAATTTAATGTTACTCTTAGATTACCAGGTTTGAATCTCAGTCATGGCATTTAATGTTATTTCATTTTTGAATTTAACAAAAGTTTATTTTTGGGTTGTATTCCTGCTAAGAGCAATTAATATAATTTTCTTTATGGTTACCATGTCGATTCCCGAACGTGTCACTTAATATTTATGCATTGGATGACACAAGTGATGTAGGGAAGGGAGAATCGTACTTACAGCTTCTGCTCTACAGAGGTTACATGCTCGACATCCCTCACTCGACTGATGCTTAACTACTGATGCATTCGCTGGTCTCGAATCGTCGGTGTGGAGGGAGTAATGCACTTGTATCATGTAATTGTGTAATGACAGAACAATGCAAGTCCATACTTGCATAACCATTTAATTGCCAACAAATACAAACATACTTACCGAGTTAGACTATTGGGCAGGACACCTAATAGTTTTTGAATGTGGGAAATTTTTTGTATTAGAGACTACCAGGTTCGATTCGAGGGCGAGTCAATTAATATTTAAAAAAATTACAGGAAATGTAATAAATTATGCGATCATGCATGCAGGCTCTTAGGAGAGAAAGCAAGCTGTTGCACAATCGCATATGTTAACATTTAGGCAACTGCAGAGAGCCTTACATGTTTGTCCATCATCAGATACATTACATCTGACCTGATGTGGAGGAAGGCGATGCGCTTACACACATACCCATACACATACACCCATTACACACATACACCCATACACACATACACCCATACACACATTCACACACCCATGCAGACACACCAATCCACATACATACCCACATACCAATCCACACCAATCCACACACACATACACACACCCATGCATACACACACCAATCCACAAACTAATACAGCCATTCTACACAATCCCTACACACATGCCCATGCATACACACACTTTCACCTATTCACTTTGGAACTACCAGAGATATCAGAACTTTTTAGGATGGTGAGCCAACAGGACGGGAATTCTAACATCAGGTAGGTGGAGCGATACTGAATTCGAGTCCTGTTCAAGATACTTACTTTTTAATATCGCAATGAGACTATTTACACATCATCATCTCCATATGAAAACCAGCTCTCGACTAACACCGTATATATATATATATATATATATATATATATATATATATATATATATATATATATATATACCGAAGGTTATTTGTTTCTCACATGTGTTCGAATGCTGTCATTTATTTTGCTCTCACATTCATTCTACCAATTACATGCATGCAATTCATTTACTCATTTTAATTCGATCCATTGTTTTCTCATTGGCTGTTTACTATGTCAATGCTTCTCATTGGCTGATTACTACCTCAATGCTTCTCTTTGGTCAATTACTCAATTTCGTTCAACTGTCAACAAACCTCTAAAACCTGCATTCGACTTCCATATTGGATTCCAAAAGTATTACAAATTAAAAAAACAAATTTAATTATATTAATTGTTAGTGCACTTGCACTTACCTAATCACACATAACAAATTATTAATGCACATTTGCTAAATACACACCTATGTACATATGCACTTGCATAGCCATAACTATAATTACCATTACACAAATACACAAACATATGCAAACGAATAATTACCAAAGACTCATTTCACTTGTACCAACAGCTACACATTAATAATTAGCTAGTACACATAAGATACTGAGAGAGACTATGTGCACTCAACACAACATGTAACACACATCTGAAGGTCATTCACATAAATGAAACACTTTTTGTTATTCACATGCATTCGACTGCCATCTTAGATTAACTTAGAAAATAAAAGGATGGGAATTAATTTAAAAATATTCACTTCGAGCTAGAATATGTTAACATCCACTTGCAAGCACCCTGTGACATGAACTATCTACATCACCACCTGGGAACAACTGTAGGCAAAGTTCAAACTCGACTACACAATGCATGTTACATAGAGATGTCCATGCAGTAGAGAACGAGTTGTTTACCATACAGCTGTCACGTAACATAGCACGATGAGAGTGCACAACAGAAAACAACATGCATGCCCAGAAGCTAAACATTGAAAGTACATGTATCACTTTCCATGTCACTGATCAACCCGGACACCACGGAGCCCTGATACAATGGTAACAAAACATTCTCTGAAGAAGTGGTCATGTCGGATACTACTAACAGCGAGTCAACACTATGCATAATGTACAACCCCATAACATGCTACAAATGCGCACGTGAAGGCCTACATTGTGTGTAATATGGTAATACCTTTAAAAATGAGCGTGAAAATATTCACAGATCGATATACTTAACATACATTTCTATATGCAATGGAAATAACTTTTACCACACACCATCAGACTAATATCCAGCTTCGTGTGTGAAGATAGTAATTGTGCTATTCATCTCTGTGTTCTAAAGCTATCACCATCCTATGCCATACCCCGAGGTCCTAAGGACAACGACTACAGATAATCTTGCAATGGTGAACATCATTACATAAGTTTTAAGAAAGACATGGTTGGCTGTTTACCAACAATGGATACACTATGTGTATCAATTTTGTGTTCCATATATATACATAAACTGCTTCGAGAAGCTAGAATTGCTCCAAAACCATTCATATCAACTCAAGCCAGACTAGAAAAATAATGCAAATATGTTTGTTCATGCAGTAAGAATTACAGCATATGCAAGTATTTTAGCAGTGACTCCATCTCTAAAGGCTCATCCTACAGTATCTACAACAACAGCAGTTCATTCTTATGGGTCTGCCATTTTTATCTACAGACAATAATGCTCTTCCCTTCAAAAATATTCAGAGACTCAGATATGTAAATTTCAGGATACAGAAGAAATAGTATAAACTAATTTGTAACTGACATAACTTTTTATTCTTGTAATATTTATGAATAAATGTATGTGTGCCTGTGTGTCAATTTAAGTACGTACAGGGTGCATCACAGAGTACATGACAATTGAAAAGTATAGGGTGTCTCACATAAATATTATACAATGTCATAACCACACAGAGAGCGCAAAAGTACAGGCTGTTAACCAACCCATTAAACATTTCGACATTACAAGGCGTTGGTAAACTCACTAAACACAGATTTCATAAATTTTCTTAAAATTGGTTCTATATCCTGTTCTTGCAGACTAGATTCAAGAAGCGGACATTTTTTTACAACCTGGCTTAATTCTCTTAGTATCAGTTTGAGAACTGACGTCTTTAAATTCATGTGAATGTAGAATAACACTTTCTGTTAAATCTTGGAAATGTTTCTAAATAATGCGACTGGAACATCATCTACACTCGCAGGTAGGGAGTGGACCCTGTCATATAAAATACCAGACACTTTGCTATGTCGGAACATTTAATCAACTCATGACTCTTTTCTTCCCCCAATGGAAAATAAATACTTGGAAGTGAAACACTCCATCACAGTTCTCTGTGAATTCTCTCGAAAGGCCATTAGAGCAAAACAAGTAGGAATTGTTAAACGTTTTTGTCTTAACATTTAGGTAAGGATTAGCAGGATGAAAGAAATACATGTTTGCAGTATGAGATCCACTGCTCGACTGAGACTATACCCTAAGCAACATATAATATTGGTTTTACACTTGGAAACCCTCTAGAATTTTAAAGTTAACAATGACTGTGGTTTAAATTTTAATTTATCAAATTTTACCATTCTGTGCACATGACATTTAGACAAAACACAACCATTTCTAATAAGTAACCAATCTCATTATTAAGTAGAAGTGTATGTATACCTTTATTACATTTTTCAAAATACTGAAATGGCATATTATGATTTGGATTGTTTCAGACTTTCACTTCCGTACAATAAGTTCCAACAATGCGTTCACCTTCAGTTTTAAAGTCACATTTTTTCGCAGTTATGTAAAACCTACACTTATTAACAAGACAATTTGAACTGTCACAGTCAGTTAAAGTAAATTCAAATATATATGGTTTATTATGTTTTACCATGTAACCATGCCAATATGCACATTCAAAATGAACATCAGACTCACAAATTTCCTTATACGTGAGATGTGAACATGGTAATTCATACTTTACAGAATACAAACCATGTTCAATAAAAGAGTACTTGCCATTCGTTTGGAACTTCATTCTGAATTAGCCACTTCACACGAATACATGTTGCACATAGATGGAAATGCTACGCTGCCTTATTCAAAAATAAAGTTGTGAATATCTCCATCGCAAGTTTCTTTCCAGTGAATGGTGATTCCACACTGAGGTTGGGTGAGTTGATAAGCGATTACTTCATTTCCCCGTTCTTCCGCTATCTCTTCGCTAAGGCTAGATATCATTAAGTCTTCTAGCGCACCCGGCAATTCACTGTTGGGACAGAGATACCTCACAGCACAGTCATTACATGTCAAGGCATCGCCGAAACTGATGCCGAAACTAGAATAGTAAATGTAGCACCAATGTTCAATATAGTTGCAAACTTGAACTTGTAAAACCCCGTCATATGGTTTAAAGAAGACTCTTCTATAACCTACTTGTAGGATCTCATAAGCGTCCGTAGGATTGAACTCACTCATAATTACTGAAGCTCTGTTAGCTTCCCCCTTCCTTTATTTAGGCAGGCTGCCATATTGAATTTACAAGCTCTTGCTTTGGAACACTTTAAATTCCCACCCACCACAGGGAGAGACTAAATGCTGGTTTTCATTGTAAATATGAGAAACATGTTCCTTGTTACAATTTTCACTCCAAACTACAGGAATAGAGCAACAATTCTTTTCCGTTATGTATTTAATTTGCTTATATGAAATACATTTCATGATGTGTTTACCTTGCACTTCAAATGTTAGTTCATTCTCACTGCAAGGTAATACACTATGAGGATGCAACTTATACAAAGTACAGTGGTAAACATACCAAACATCCAGTACATTAAATGAGTAAGACGGACTAATTAAGGAGAAGGTCCAGTGATCTTCCCCGTTGCACATTTGAATTTGTAATGGAGTATTGTCCGCTACTCGGAACCAGACTTTCCTGTATCCCGGCACTACACTTGCGTACTTGACTATTGGGTCGAATCTCTCCAATCGTAACTGAAGCTCTATCATCTTCCCCCTTCCTTCTTATAGACATGTCAGCCATGTTTCACATTTTGCAGGGAGACTCTAAGTGGCGATATTCCCTTGGATTTGGATGATGTGCTCCTTATTAATACACAATTCAGTCGTAATTGTAGGACTGTCATAAAAGTCTCTCCTTAGTTTGTACTTTATTTCTTTATACCCTAGATATTTCGTTATTTATTCACCTCGAGTAATAAACCTTAATTGATGTGGAGAACATGACAACTCACTATCAGGTCGCATATTAAACACTGGACAGTCGTATTCATCACGTAAATTATGTTCTTCATAAGTATATTCTGGGCTGATTTTTAAAAAATTCCATTGTTCCTCCCCATTGCAGTGCTGGATTTGCCATAGTCTATTGACATAAGCCCAGAACCACACTCTCCTGTATCCCGGCATTACACTCTCATACTCCCCTGATGAGTTGAAACTCTTCATTGCGATGTCAAACATAAAATTATTTAGAATCCGCCGCCTTCGAACTCTCATGCACCACCAGATAGCCTATGTGTCGTGAGACTGGGAGCCTAGAATTCCATAACTAACAGGGTGGTTGTAAAGACAATTGTACCCGACACATATTGAAATCATCGAGTAAGGCTGCGGGATGGCGTGTAACTATATTTCTTGGGCACCGAACCCATGTTAAGGCTGTTTTACTTTGTTGCCTATTTTAAGTAACGTTACATGTAGTTGTATTCGGCAGGGGAGTGAAGCTCCCCTCCAGCATCCCGACTGGAGCGAATGTCAGTGTCGTGATGTCTGTCTAATGTGTTTTCATGTTTGCAAGTATACTAATTAATCTCGCATGTATTTTATAGGTGAGTCCCTAGTCTCCTGGGGCAGCCATCGGGATATGCTTCATCGTTTCAGAGTGTAGTGTGAGGTAGGATCCCGAGGTACTCCTGTATTTATACCTCAGTTTCTCATTCTCTCCTCCCTACAAGTTATGCCAAGCAGTGAAGTATTGCATTGTCGATTAGGGATTCCTCCACATTGTCACTACCGACCATTTCAACATTAATTTCACATTGTGTAGAGAAGAGTGATTTATAGCCATACATTTGACATAGCTTTTTGAAAGTACAGTTGTAGTAACTTCAATTTGTTTATGTGTACTCTAAAATAATTATAGCTAAATACACCAATATCTGAAAGAAAAACTGGATACAAAATATTGGTGTGTACCTAACAATGTGTAACTCAGACCCAACCCTATACGTTAATATTGCCCTGAAGGGGTGGTTGCAGGGGCATTTAAACCGGCTTCTCCTACGAAACGCCCTCAACTTTATAATGTTTAAAACGAACAAATGAAAACTAAATTTGAAGAGAAGCTTCGCTCTTCTCATGACATTGACTAATGTTTGGCAATGTAGGATGAAAACGAACTCATCCCCGATGACGCATCCCAAGCTTTTGCCTGTCAGTACCTCGTGGAGAGGTACACGTGTAGTAACATGTGCAGTCTTACTAAGACGCCTTCACGATTATTCACTAGCTTGGTTGTCGCATAAGTGTTGGGTGGTGACCAAGGTGGTATTGCATTGACCACTTTCTCCATACCTTTCCTTTTTTTCTCGCCCTTCTTGCATCATCTTTAGCTTGTGTCTCAGCTTTCTTCGTGCGGGTAGCATACCATGGCGTAGACTGAACGTGCTATTGAAATGGCAAATGGCCAGTCTGGCGTTTTGAACATACTCCAAACGTTTCACATTCACCTCTTCACAAAAATCATTCAAGCATTCTGAATTCATTGACAGCCTCGCCAAACATTGTTCGACTTCAAACAGGTTGTTCGGTGTTCTGTCTCTCTGTTGCCTTCTGCCTTGCTTTCTTGTAGACGTGCTAAATTTGTGATGTCTCACGCGTCCAACATTCCTGAAGTAACATGTCTTGCATAGGTGAGTCCCTCAGAATCGCACTCTCCTTCGAAACAGAGGTGAAACTGCAGGAAATTCTGTGTGTACTTTAACTGGCAAAACATCATGTATTTCCATTGTGTTCACTTTCGATGCTTTCAGGTAGTTGCTTTCAGATTCACAAAAGAGTGAAGGAAGCATGAATTATGGCTCTGTGTTTGTAGCCACAATATGTGGTCTTTTCTTCACCCCATTTAACAGAGTTTCTAAGTTAATAAGTTGCTTTCTCAGAGACATTATTGAGTCTGCTCTAGCCCGTCACTAACCTCTTCTCCACCGTCTCAAGGTTGACTCGCATGGCACGTACATGGTTTTTGAGGGACAGGATACTTTCCTCGGTGGCTTCCTGCAAGTTGGAGATCCTCTCATCCACTCTGATTTCCAGTCGCTCGAAGCTTTCGCATAGCTCGTCCGTTCTTACAGCCTGACTTAACTGTGGTGTTACTAACTCGTCAACTTTATTATGTATATCAGCCACAGAAATTTGTGTGTCGGCCAGCTGATACGTAAATTTTGCACGGAGATATTCACTTCGGTCCTCAACTGTTCAAACTCTTTAGCTTGTTCGGAAAACTTCAAATCTTGTCCTTCAAGCCTCTTGTCAATCCTCGCGAAACCTTCCTTCAGGTCTCTTCCAATCTCTGCCCTCATTTCTTTAGAATTTATACATTTTTGTACTCAATTCTTGCATCATTTTTGTATTCATTTCTTTGGAACTACTTGCCATTTCTCCCCTCATTTCAGCCAAAATACTCTTAACATTTGCTTTAATTTCTTGCATCATTCGAAGAACTAGCGCAGTGTCTAGGTTACTGTTACCTGCGACTTGGTGGGTTCATACTACTGTATTTTCTTCGTAGTATCTGCCCCTTCACTAGCCATAGTAGTTTATAATAAGTTTGTCGTTTCCGAAGCCTGAAACACATCATTATCTCCTGCAGTTTCCTCCAACTCCAAATTGTCTAGCTCGGTTAGATGTGGCGTGCCCTCAATGCTAACAGTATAAGAGTTTTCTGACTCCAACTCCTCAGTATTCGACTATCGTTTAGACCTAGATGAACTTCGTAAGAAATACAGTTCCCTTGACCCACCGCTCATACCTTATCTTTCCCTTTGTATTATATTCTATGGCCACCACATTGTTGCGTTAAGTATGCAATGTTGTAGATAGGTCCGGTGTGTGTGTAAGTGTGGGTCTTGCCTAACATTACATAATACATGAATATTGCTGGTTTAGGTTTTGAGAGCCCATCGATGATAAGTTCAAGCAATAGTGTGCAAGGGCCAGTTCACGAGTGTCAGGCACCCGGCGCTTTGGTGAGGGGGAGGAGGGGGAAAAGTGTAGTGATGCTACACCTCCAGTGCCTTCAAGACCAGCACATGAAGAAATTGAAACAGAGAGTGAAGACAGTGTTGGTGAAGAATTTCCGTCTTCTGAAGAAACTGATCCTACATATCAGGTCAAAGGTATTTCACCTCCATATTTCTTAACTCAGATGTATCTAATTGATTTAGTTCGTGACTTAGGTCTAAGTAAACAACAGTCAGAACTATTAAGATCCAGGCTGCAAGAATGTAATCTTCTTCACCCAGGTACAAATGTTTCATTTTACAGGCACAGAGAAAGCACTTTTCTTCCATATTATATGTTTGACAACTCACTGATATTTTTCAACGATGCATGTGGGTTAATGAGGGTTCTGGATTTTAAGTATGTTCCACAGGAAAGGAGACTTTTTATAGATGCCTCTAAAACTAGTTTGAAGGTAGTTCTACTCCACAATGGGAACACCCTGCCTTCTGTAACTGTTGCGTATGCTAGTATGGCCAAAGAGACCTACGGCATTTTGGAAAAAATGCTCAACTGTATTCAATACAATGAAGACAAATGGAAGGTATGCAGTGGTTTGAAAATCATAGAAATGATTTTGGTTTGAAACAAGGTTACACAAGGTATGGGTGTTTCCTTTGTGAGTGGGATAGTCGTGACATAAATTCTCATTACATAAAACAAGAACGGCCTCGACGAAAATGGCAAGTAGGAGAGAAAAATATTAAACGTGAGAAACTGGTAGCTAGAGAATATGTGCTGCTTCCTCCACTCCACATTAAGTTGGGATTAATTAAGCAATTCGTAAAGGCAATGAACAAAGCTGGAAGAGGATTTATGTATCTTTCAAATGAATTTCGTCGTCTTTCACCAGTAAAGATAAAGGAAGGTGTGTTTGTCGGCCCACAGATTAGGGAACTTCAGAAAGACCCAAATTTTGAAGTATGTCTCTCACCAAAAGAAAAGTAAACTTGGATGTGTTTCACAAATGTCACGAAAAACTTTCTGGGGAAACAAAGAGCTGCAAACTATAGAGAACTGGTGAATGAGATGACTGTTGCATATAGGAATCTAGGGTGCAACATGTCCTTGAAGGTGCATTTCCTGCACTCACACCTGGATCTTCCCTGGTAACAGCAGTGACGTGTCTGATGAACATGGTGAAAGGTTCCATGATGACTATAGAGAAGCACTATGAAGGAAAATGGATGCCTAACTAGCTCGCTGATTACTACTGGATTCTCATTCGATACTGCAAAGAATCTGAACACAAAAGAAGTAAATAAAATAGACATATTCACATCATTGTTACGCAGAACTTTTTATTTTCTGTAAACTCTACATGAAATAGGCAATATGTTTACATGTTCCTTTAGTGATAACTGTAATAAATATGTTTTTATACCTGTTGTGTACACTAGATAGTATAGCTGTAAATTATGTCACCATAACATTAAGCAAAATGCAAAAAAATATGTAAAACATCCATATCTAGAAAACTATGCCTGGTATCAAAATTCTAATAGTATATTTGAAATCAGCACACAAATGTCTACAAAAATCACACAAGACAAATCCAGAATTTTTTTTGTAGAACAGCTATTCTTAAAATAACTCCGAGAAAACTAAAGTATGTGGTATTTACAAAAAAAATAGTTGTAAACTCTTTTCTTGTGAACACAATACGAACTCACATTTGCACAGCCCAGCATATAATTGCGTATGCAAAATTCTCTGGGCTAATAAATGACTCAGAATTAGTTCTCTTATTCATAAATATACTTACGAAGCAAGACAAGTCATTACTCTTAAAGAACACAAGCAACATGCACAGATAGAAAGCACCCAAGGAAACAAATTAAATAAATTGCATTAAATTTAAATCTTTACTAATCATCAGACACATTAAAAACACTTGGGACGATATTAAAGTGAAAAGAATATAGCAGGACACATGTGCACTCTTATATTGAAACAAGACAAAACCATAGACATGAAAACCCTTCAAAATCAATATAGAATAAAATCACACACTAGCATGAGTAACATGACAAGACTATTCAGAAACAAGAAACACATTACTGTTGAGCTGATATGTTGTAAAATCTGTATTTACTGGATTTTTGACGTAGGTGTAGTCAAAAAAAAAATTCATAAAATTAGTATGCATCCAATTAGTAATATTAATCTCCTCCTGTGGCAATACGATCAAATGGCTGAGTAAGTGATTCGTGGTGAGGTTACTCTCGGATATGCATTTCTGCTCCGCTCCATACTTATCTCGTTTCACTCATATTGGCTTTCAAGACCTCGATATTAAGAGCCACCAAAATCTCTTCACTTAGTCACTCCTCCTCAGGCCAGGTCATTCGACACTTTTCCATGAAAGTTGTAAGAAAATTCGTAAACATCTGTATGTTTTCTTACAACTGCGATGCACAACAGCCATGCGTGTTGGGAAGTAAGGGACTCTGCAAAATACAGGAAAGTGGTTGTTAAAAAATGGTTAGTTAGTATTGTGGTGCATAGATCAATAGAACAAACACATAGAGTTCTGCGACAGGCGTTTACTCTTCTATTTGAAGATGCTTCTACTTGCAATTACCTAAAATGCAGCTGACTGGTTGTATAGCAAGGAAATGACACAGAATCCAGAGTATCTTTTGATGAGAGAGGGGAGGAGTCTCTCGCAGCAGCTCTCTACATAATTACTGTGCTGCTTTAAATAACTTTCAGAGGTGTGCCACAGTGTACTGAATCTAAATGTTTTATGGCAAATTTTGACCAACTGTCAATAAAATTCGGCAGAATTAATTATGTACACAACTGCCCTGTCTTTCAGCATGGAAAAATTAATTGCATGCATTAGGATGAGTCAGCACATGTTATTAAAACTTATGATACAGAATTTTTTTTCCTTTAACTAACCAACCCAGGTTTATTTTACCTTCTTTTGCCATATTGCGATATTTGAGCATAGTTATTGTCATACGTAGTAAAAATTAATCATCTGTATTATCCATCTGAACTACAATGATATTCTTGTAAACATCTTAGAATATTAACATTTTAACATAATTTGTCAGAAACTTGCTCATTTCAAATGTCATTCGGGACCACAGAAGTTAACAAAATACAGCATGTAAAATATTTTGATTCAACAAGACATAATTCTGTAAACAATTTTACATCAGATGTTACATTTAGATTTGCAAGTAAGCAGAAAACAAAAATTAGGTAGCTCAGTATCGTCATTGCGGTTAGAAGGAACAAAGTTATTACCAGTTTACATAAATGTCTAAATCTTACATTAACAGAAGTCCTTGTGATAGTGGTAAGTGCGTAGAGAGAAGTGTCGAAGATTATAATGCAAAACCCTCTAGATCAAAGTCCCTGGTAAGGGTGGGTTTGCAATCGAAAAATTATACTTTAAATTACGAATTATGGCATGTTAAAAAAGAACCTGAACTGTTTTAATGTGTTCTTTCATAATATAACTAAGTTGGTCGTGTAATTTTAGAGGGGTAAGTAAAGGGTGGTTCGACTAGCAATTGTCCAGACACCCACAACATGAAGGGGCCTACCAGGTCCTAGTAGGTACATTTTTACTTTTCTCAAACAAAACGATATTACCATTAATAATCTTAGACACACGGGTATTCATTTGTATAATAATTTCAATGTACATAATATTAAATTTTCAAAGTAAAGTTTTTTGGCTTATATATGGTAATAAATAATATATTTATGATATAGTAATATTAGTGGCGTTGTAACTGGCGAGATTATGTTAAAGCGTTGTATTTCTATGCCGCAACGTCTCTACTTATGCAGTCGGATGTGACTGTGGTCAAGGCCGGCGAGCAGCACGATAAAAATGTCAAAAACTTGTAACTATATTCACTCTACGTTTGTGACTCATCGACTCCGCCTGTACACCTGCTTATTAATTTATGCTTGCACCTTGCAAACATAATATGAAATATACTGCTACATTCAGCTTGAACTTCTTCGTTCTCATGTAGAAAAGTACAGCGTCAGTACGACGAACTCTTGCAAGACGAATGACTAAGTGATTCCGAAAATTTCTGTCGTATAAATGTGTTTCTTTTTTCATGTACTGGATTTGATAAAAAGGCAACAATAATCTGATATCAATGGTTTGAGTGAAATGATACCAAACTTTGGTGTGCCAGGAGTAGGAGGCGCATGGGGGTTACTGGCTCATTTTCACCTCTATTGACTCCTTGCACAAGGGTCATTACACAAAAATGCATCATGCCTCGCCCCCTGGTGGTGTTGTGTGACCGGTTGCCCCATCCCCACCTCACCCCCTCCCCATACAGTAAGGAGTGCGGGTGGGATGTATTTATACCACTCCACCCCCTGAGGCGCTGGCCTTCCCTCTCCCTCCACCCACTGTGGTGCAGTTGTCCCTCCCCACTCCTGAGGTGTGCCGGGTTACACCCCCTGATGGGTCTGTAATTATGGATGCACTTCCCCACTCATCCTACTCCCCTGTGGGAGGGCAAGCGATTTGAGGGGGTGTTTTGGCAGGGCATCATTGGTTGGTGGGCGGCCAGAATGGACTTGTAGCAAGCGGTGGTTAGGGGTGTAGTAGTGCTTGAGAGTAAGTACACATGCTGTCTGGTCGGCAGTCAGAGCCAGCTGAGGAGGCTGGAGGGGAAATGGATTAGGTGTTGTCTCATCGACATCATGAGGCAGACTGAGGAAGTTGGAAAGGAAAAGGCATTTAGGTGTGGGGCTGCTGGATGACAAATGAGTGGTGCGGAGGGTAGGGGGATGAAGTTGCATAGGGTTGTATCGCACAATCAATAATTAATCGTGCATTGAATATTTATTTGTGTAATGAATAAATAATTCGATTAATTAAAATTAGATAATATTAATCATGTAATAACTTATGTGCACATACATGTGCAGAGATAGTATGTACTGGCTTATGCAGCAATGGAGTAATTAATCACGCATTTCATTATTTAATGGGAGACTAGAAATACCAGCTCTCAACTGAGCAGAGTTTCGATAATATGTTATACAAATACCTCCAACGGCTGGTGTCCATATTGGATCATGCTCCTGCATACACCATTGCACCTGGGTCACTCCTTTAATGTCTCGTTCCCTACTGCATCACCTACTGTCGTTCTTATTCATTTCATACCTGTAATTATTATTGTTTCTTCTCACTATATCAATAAAAATTATTCAGTAATGAAAACTTCACCCCAAAGTGTGTAAGTGATTGACATGCTTATTCACGTGCCCAGCCTCTTAAATACATATTTGTTTCATCCCATCACATTTTTTTTATGTTTGCTCCCACTTTGACTCACTCGCTATTTTTTCTGATGTGTCTGAAGTATAAGTCATGACTCTCATTTGCTCAACTATTCCATCACATAATATGATTATTTATATTTTATATAATTTTTTTAAACACCCCTAACTGTATGTAATTGGCAGACACTCTATCTCTCGTGTGTCTGATGCATAAGTTAGGACACTTATTTGCATGCTAGTCCTACGAGACTCATGTGCAGCATTTCACGATTGGCGACCCTGCATTGTTCAAGAGAAGTCTGAGTGCTGCAACTCGAGAACTGTGCTATTCGAGGTAAGGAATATGTTTCAAGGGCATTGTTGCCAGAATTGGAATTTCCAGCGTTCCCGTGTTTTTAATACCATCTTAGCGCATGGAAGGAATACAAGTTTATTACGTTTAGGTATTTAGAGTGAACTTGTTTTTCTGCCAAAGGAGTTTCTAATAAATTAAGCTCCACATGAGATAAAATTTGTATACCTATTCCTTTCCTGAAAACTTAAGGGGGGATAAAGACATTGTATCTTATTTTACTTGTGAAGACTACCCATGGAACGCTTGCATTTTCTAACAATGTTAAACAATCGCACATGAGGCGGCATTACATGTTACACAAAATGCATTAGATAATTGAAGCAGTCAGAGATCATGATGTGCTTGCATCTGAATCAGTTTTCGGCGAGATGGATTCAGAAGCTACAACAGATGATGTGTAATTTATGCATAAAAGTAATTCTAAATTTACTGAGAGAGTAAAAAAAAATTGAGTGTATAATTCTTTTTTGCAATCCATTTTATGTATTTGTAAAAATATTGGAGTGTGTACATATTGTAATACCAAATATATGTTTTAATAAAATAAATACACAAATAAACAGGATTTTCATTCAATAAATACTCACCTTGGAAACACTACATCTTTGTTTTTTAATTAGGTACAATAAAATCTACAAATTGCGAACTATTCTCATAAACACATTTTGATATATCAACGGTAATTTTTCCTCACTACACACACGACTAATACGTCGAACTGTTGCTAAACTTACATTCAAAAACTTATTGAATGTCACTGTAAAAAGTTTGCAGATCGAAAATTGTTCAAACGTTTAAAAAGTAATATTTATCGAAGGAAAGATTGTCCACACATTAAAAATTACCACACAATAAGCACTTGTTTTGTAAGGGGGGGGGGGATCTAAACATCATAGGAATGTCATTTAATAGACTTAATTTAATTTTACTCTAAAAATGTTGACGAAACACACATTTAAAATTAACTAGTAAAAAATACTGAATAATGATGAGGAAAACAATTAATTAAAACTTGGAATGGTGGATATCATTTCCAGCAATATTTTCAGCATCAGCTCTATATATGTGCATCATTGATCGTTCCCTCTAAAACCAAAAATTTAAGCACATTCTCCGTGGCAGGGGTGAAGGCGCCAATCCATAACCATCACGTCAGAATTTAAGTACTCATGATTTCTGGGCAGCAGGGACGGCAAAAGGTGGTTGTATTAATCACGGGAGACGGGTGAACAGTGGGGGTGGAGGTGGGAGCGACACAGGGCCACCAACTGCAGCCAGTACGAGCAGTGGGTCCCTGTAGGCGAGGCCGGCTGCATGTCCTATCTCAGCAGCGAAAACATCTCTCTCTCTCTCCCCGAGGATAGGCTAGGTAGTCCAAAGGAGGCTGTTGTTCTCCGCTGTGGCAGACCTACACGTCGCGACTTCTTCATACCTGGAGTTCGCAGGTACACATTCTCACCGAACACATGCATCTTACATTCGAGGTGCAAATCCAACAGTTCTTCACGAACAGGCCATTTTCTCTTCTTCCTTCATTTGCAGAATCGTTTATTCTATAAACTGTGTAGAAACATTGAAATAATTGTTAATATGTATCGATACTATTATGAAAAACTTGTGCCGGAATCTCAAAAACGAAATTGGAAGTTTGAGAGTATAATTTATGAAATTTTTTCAAAAATACTCTCTACCTGTTAGAAAAATGGAACATCCAAATAGCTGCTGAAACCCTATTAACTATGTTTCGCTAACCCACACAAATGTGTTTCTACAGTTAAAAGTGGAGCAGTAGAAACTTTTATACAAGGAGTGATTGACATGGTTTAGTTTCCCCAAACAATTCATTTCAAAATATGTTTTTTAGAAAGCTTTTAGAAATGGTATCGTGTTCAATTAGAGTGCTCGCACCCAATTATAGCACTTCGAAAAAAACACACAGGTAAAAGCTATTTGGGAATAAAGACTTTCAGAAAAAATTTTACCGATACACATTATGTCTCCTTTTGCATACAAATACATCCATTAGGGTTTAAAATGACTATTAGGTTGCCCCCTCGCGAGCATACAAAACCAGTCAACTATATGGATAAAAGATACAGGCAGCCTCCATTTTAGGACAAAAATCTTTCATACCCATGTCACAGTTTTAAATAAGACACATGAAAGCCGCCCATTTAGGTCAAACATGCAGAAAGCATCCATTTATGACAAAAGCTGCCAACCCATATCACATTTTTAAATAAGGTTAGATGAATTCATTGTTAGAGGGTTTAACAA
The DNA here is from genome assembly GCA_029891345.1 of Dryococelus australis. Classification (NCBI taxonomy): domain Eukaryota; kingdom Metazoa; phylum Arthropoda; class Insecta; order Phasmatodea; family Phasmatidae; genus Dryococelus; species Dryococelus australis. The sequence continues at coordinate 292,458,844 of CM056995.1, read as the reverse complement.
AGACATGAGCGGTTCTCTGTCCGTGCGTGGATTCACACCACACAGAATGTGCGGATGGTATTTGTTTGGTCATACACGAGGCTAGACTGAGTGCAGATCTAGTTTGGGGCCCACACAGAAACTAAGTACCTGTTTTCCAAAAATATGTTACGAATTTAGTGTTTACTAATCATTCTGTAAACATTTATATTATGTGATTATGTTACATTTCATTTGCAATGATAATTTATCATATTTTCAAAATTTATGTTATGTGATAATGTTACATATCATTTGAAATATTAACTCCATACACTTTTAATGTGCCATCAAAATACACATTTTTATGTATCATCATTTTATACATCATGCAAATGGAGAGGGGTTATGTTAAGTAAATTAAACATGGTATTATATTTTCACACACAATATTTAAGGTTTACAAAAATTACATTACTTTAACATACATAACACTTTACACAATACAATTTTGATAGCACCCCTTTGACAATAATTATTTTTGATTACACACACTGACATATCCATTAGCTTACACTGTTGACAAACGTTTTGAGTCACATTAAATAATTTGACGAGTCTTACAAATATTTTAACAAAAATAATTTTTTACACACGTTACAAAATTTGATAATAGAATTATTTAAGAGAGTTTCTAATTTCATCAAATATTGACTTCATATATTTTTAACATTTCCTTCAAAATCCTGGCCATGTGAAATTTTGAAATTCGCACATATCCTCTGCCATGCTGGTTTAGATTTTTCAACACTTGTCTGTGTACTCATGTCCTTGCTACTGCAGTCGGGATCATGTAAAATTATGTTATTTACCAAGTCTGCTAAAGTTTCTTGCTAGTTTGTAAAACCTTCATCAACACTAACTTGCTGGCAATAAAGTAGTTGGAGTCATAAAATGCACTGGACATTTATTTAAATACAAATACTGAATCAATTCGCTAGTTTTCTCATTTCCCAATGGAAAATGAGGGATTCGAAAATGGAACATTGAATCGCAAGATTTTCTAAACTGATGCAAAATTCCACTGGACCAAAAAGAATAGTCTACTGTAGATTTTCCTGAGCTTATGGATACGCATGGGCTAGCAGGGTGAAAGAACATCATGCTTATTATCTGAAAGCCAATTTGATACTGAGATACAAGTACTATTTTTTCCCCAAACAACAACAAAACTGTTTTGAATGCAATAACCGTCTAACAAACTTGGTAATATTAATTTTACAATTTGACATTTCTATAAAAATACATGAAAAATTAACTTCAATATTTTCCTCTATCACCCTAAACTGAGTACAAGAAATGTTTGTGGAGTGAAAATTGCTCTCCCTAACTTCAATCTCCTATGTACAAAACAATTTAGTCTGCCACTGACTAATAATTACTAATTCACTGCTTCAAAAATATGAACATCCCCACTAAAATGTTCAAGGTAATGCAATGGAACTGTATGACCTGGTCTGTAAATAACATGTTTCAAAATCTGGCTTTTAATACAATAATTTGGGTTACACCTTTAGTTTTAACATGATGTTTTTTCTCACACACATGTGGAATCTAACAAAACACTTTGAACTGTCACAATCAGTTACACCACTACCTAACGTTTATTACCTGTTAACATGAAACCAGGTCTGTAAATACATTTAAAATGAAAATTCTCTTCACACATCCCCTAAAATAAAAATGGTAATTGATAGTTCTCATTCCGTGTTCTATTAGAGAGTACTTGCCATTCTTGCACCTAGTGATAGATGAAGTAGGGATGAGATTTGAAGATGTCACACGCCCATCCGTTGCATACAGAGGGAAATGAGAGATTCCCTTGTTGACCAATATACATATGCTTAACACCATTACAAACTTCCTTCCAACGAATGGTGTTCCCAAAGTTTGGCTGGCTATTTTCATAGTTGATTTCCCCGTTACTACGTAATTCCACGAACACATCGCTAAACGCGGATTCAAATAACTGCTGTGGCATGTACAGTAATTTGCTGTCGGGTTTCAAGAATCTCACAGCACAATTTTCACAGACATTTCCTTCATTGAACTAAGGTTCTTGATTAAAAAAAAAAATACAGCACCATTGCTCGATGTTACATTTTTGTAGTTGCAACACTCCACTGTACAGCAAAAAATACACTAATTTATATTCTACTACTAGGGCTTCGTACTCAACTGCCGGGTTAAACTTCTCCATCGCGAGTTGAACTGAATTAATTTCTGAATCTCCTACTCTAGAATCAATTTCCCCTCCATTTCCCCCTCTCTATTTATATCTCAATTTCTCCTCTCCTCGCCCCAGGATGTAATATTCTTTGTGCTATTGATTTTAAACTATCAAAATTGCGGGTTCGGTTGGGTTCTCCACCTCCTCCTCCTCGCCCCAGTCTGTTAGAATCGTTTATTCGAACATTAATTTCGATTTTTCAACTGCTGAGATGAAGTGTTATGTGTACCAATACATTTGACATTAACTTTTTGAATGAGGGACACTTATACTCTTTTTGCATGCCGTTTAATTTTCCATTCAACTCACTTGCTAAAATCAATTGTTGATAAAGACCACACTCAAATATCTCCTCCTCTTTGAAGTATGCATTGCAAATATTCATTGGTATTTCCCCATTCTCGGTACATCCAATCTCCCAAACTAAACAATGAGGATTTTTTGCAACCCACGAATTTGTTCTGTTACATGCCAATTAAGCATTTCCAGTCGAAAGGCTGTTTGAAACTGAACACAGTTGTAATGTTGTTGAAGTCAGTAATAGCCATTTCTTTAATTATGAATCTATGTGGTGCATGGAATCCCTGTATATTGCAGAACATGTTTATTCGATGGTGGTTCGTCGTGTACTGATTCACGTCAATACTTTAATTAATTTATCACAGACACTATATGCTACTAATACATCGTGAACGATTAAAGTGCAAGCTTGTGTATTTTGGGGGAATATTTGCATTTGAAATTATTTCTATATGTAAATCAATAACATGTTTACTAACATAACAGTTTTCCATAACAAGTATCTTGAAACTCTTTGTACATATTGTAATAAATAAGGTACTCCCCAGTTTTGAAATGTGTATTAAAATCCATGTAGGTGTAGGCTTGACTATTAAGATATAATTTTATATTTTAATATGGCAATGGTCAAATAATGATCTGTCTGCCCTTAAATTGTTTTGACGGTTTGTTTGGAAACATATGATATCATACATCGGTTTTTCATTTGAGGAACTAGATTTCACATTCAAAACTACTTTCTCGCTTGCTCGTAGTGTGGGAAAGTTTTCATTCTTCACAATCTGAATGCAATATCTAGGTTCTTGCCTTTTTAAATATATTTAAGAAATTTGACGTGTTCATGAGTGTTAATTTTAATATGAGGCATCAAACATTCTACACTACTTAGTTCAAAGTGATATTCTCTTTGTCATTAGGCATGTCACATATACCGTCCGGGAGAGTATTACTAAATAGAATAACTAATTCTTGCTTAGCATTTACGATTATGTGTTTGTAATCTTATGTGCAACCCAGTATCATACTTAGCGGTAAAACAACTTTGTTTTTACCACTGGGTTAATTCGTATAGTTTATAATTTTCAGCATGATTCCATCCAGACATAGTATATGCATTAATATCGTTTGTAGTTAGCAAGCGATAATTCTTTATCATTGATGTGATGCCCACAAGTCGGCTTTGATCAATTTCAACACTATTCAATAAATATGCAACTCTATTGATTTCTAATTTTGTCACGTCATGGATGGTACAAGCGTCAAACGAGTGTAACTTCATGTTGCAAGAGTGGTAGCAATGTTAAGTTGGTCACATTGTAATAACACGCGAAGAAATTATCTTCTTGGTGTTGTCGAAATATTTTATCTGTAGTTAATTATTTTTAATTGGCTTTCTTTAAACGTAGTTGTTTGTGGGTACCGCTGTAGTGTGTTTTATTGAGTGAAATGTAATATTAATCGGCCATGTGTACCGCTTTGTAAAACTGTGGTTTCAGGAAATGTGTGTAGTGTTGATTGTACTGAACGATTCTGCAAATAAATTATGATGAACAAACGTGATTTTTGTGAAGTAAACTTGTGGGGGTTTCCATAGTAAAACACATGTTAAAATGGTTGCGAATCTTACAAACAGTGCCTGAAAAAGCTGCACTTTCAGCACTTGTAGTATGTAAATATGATTTGTTTATTCACCTGTAAGTATCGTGAATTCAACGAGTGTAAGGTTAACTTCGGACAAAGTGTGTGTGTGTGTATGGCTGCATAAGTACAAATTCTAACAGCGATGTATATATCGCGTTTTTTTTTCCCCATTGAAGTTGAAATTTTCGAAGTTACAATAATTTGAATATTATTTCCATACGATGCAGAATTTTCCAACGCTCCACCAAAACCATATGAAACTCAAAATACCGCTGCCATCTCACGAAAGACTGTAAACTAAAGCCCTCATACCCTCACTGTTTCCCTGTTTCCCTCGAAATAAAATAAACAGACTGCAAACAAACGTAACTAGGCAACATTAAAACAGTTTGGAATGCCCACTTAGCTATATGGTTAGGCCCGTACTATTTTTCCCAACAGGAAAACTATACTTAAAACATAAACATTAACTTGGTGATTTGTGTTTCAAGTTATTATTCTTCATTCCTTCTCGCAAATATGCAGCTGGCCTTCTGTACATTTTCGTATTTTCTGTCATGAGTGGTCAAAATAGTGTTTATGTCGCATCGTGTCACCGTGTGTTTCATTAAACCACATTTACAATGACGTCACACATGTCGCATCGCATCTCTCGCATCGTGCCAATGTAAATCCAGAATTAATATCATGATTCTGGATAAGTTTGCGTATTTTTGATGGGAATGTATATGGTCTTATTCTGAATGGTTTGTATACATGGATCTCAGTATTGGTTATAGCATCCTCGTAACTTTAAGGGCTGTTCAAAATTAAGAACGTTTTCGATCTCGATTTACTTTATAACCTAACTCTTTAAAAACAATTCGTTGCCCCATGTTAATCGACAGGCTTTCTGAATGAAGTGAACAGTTTACGAGTCCATTTACATCTTTTTATAGACGGGATCTTCGTCTGATTGTTAACTGAACCACCCACTTTTCTATGGGAGTTTCTTTTGCGTATGATACACAAACCCTATTTTGATTGTAATGTGCAGAATGAAAGTATTTTTTTTTTAATTGTTTGCTCTTTTTCAAATGCAAATGTACAGCATCCTCATTTCTAAAATTAATAAGCTCACCATTTTGTCAACTATTGTAACTATTAATTTGTGTAAACGATTAACTATTACCAGAGGATAAATTAACATACCGGTTTTTCAATTATTTTGTAACCGGGCGTAACTCAACAAGTAAATCCATGTAATGGTTTTATTTTACATTTAAATACAAACCCCCTAAAATATATTTATGTTTATACAATGCACATTAACATGAACGATATTAACTTGTTTTGACGATTTGTGTATTTGGTTTGCTGGATAAACTTTCTTTTCATAACCTAATATAGGAGCAATTGACTCATTTTGCGGGAAATTAATATCGCCATTACTGTTCATTAGAGACCTTAATGTGTTTTTGGATTGCTTTGTAACAGAAAGTTAATATTTCAGAAACATTAGACTTTGTAAAACTTTCCAGCTTTTCGAGTTTGCATGAACTTGTGTTGCTCATCACCAGTGATTAATGTGCACATTTGGTTATCCGTGTCCACATTGAGAATACTATTATAAGTTACAAACTCAGTCAAACTAAATTGCCACTCACCATCTAAATTCAATGGTGGGAAATAAACTGAACGCAGCTGCGAGGAGTTGTCACTTACAATTGAGTTTACAGTTTACTAACAGAATTTAAGGTGTGCGTATCTTATTTATAATCGGAAATCGCTAACATAAGGGACCACAATTATATGCGTTTGGTAACTTTTCAGTTCCGTGATTGTATTTAATTGTGTGTTTTTAAATACTTGTGTATTTCTACAGGCGGTCTCAAATCGCCAGCATAGTTAACTGCATTAAGTCTGTTTTAATTAATGCCACTTAATGCATTCCTATGTTTTGAATCTAAATTAACTATCATACATTCCCTAACTTATGTTTTCAGAGGTAAATCATCTCTCATATAAATACTCAGTCGAAATACTGAATTTTAAGTTTCTTAGAGTATAGGCTGTTCACTGTAAAATGAGCACTTTTGGAAGCCCTGCTTAAAATCTACCTGTATGTACATTATGTATACCACCGCCTTATGTAAAATTAACATTGCCATGGGCCTCGTCACTTTATTCATGCGTAGGTCAGATGTAATTCTTAAATGATTATAAAAGTAAATAGTTTACAAATGTGGTAGTTTTAACACTCCGTCCGGTGCATTAAAAAAAAAAAGCGAAAAAAATTATTTAAGTTATCATAAATAGACACCTAACAGTTTTTGTTCGACGTTAAGATAAGGAACTACTTCCCCATCATCGTTACCACCTTTACTGGGCGTATGTCACTCAGTACGCCCTATGAAATACACGCAGATTGATTTCAAAAGTGCCCACTTTATTCTGAAAGGCCTTTATGTAAGAATCTCTCTGTCCGTGAGCACATGTTTTGGGAGATTGTTTAAAAATTTCTGCTTTTCTTGGCACATTTGGAGGTTGTTTTCACCTTTTACAACATTATGTGGTTTAGGAAACATTCCCTTCCCACTTGATTTATTGCTCTACTGATCGCAGATGCTCCAGTAAATAATGAAGCTAGGGCAGTTAGAGCGGAAATTAATAATGCAGGCAATAGACCGACTTTCTTTGTTTTCCATTTCATCGACTTTATTGGCCTGTGGATTCCCATACCTCTTTTGACTTTTCTGCGCATTACTTTGCATACAGACAGTGGTGATGAACTGTAGGAGTGTCTACAACAAGCTGGAGGGCTTCTGGGAAAAGGTTGAAGGACATGGGGCGGATATAGTGGTAGCTGTAGAGACTTGGCTGACTGAGGAAGTGCTGGACATTGAATGTAGGCGGAGATAAGTTCACCATCTTCAGAACAGACAGGAATGGGAGAGGAGGAGGAATAATGGTTTGTGTAAGGAAAGGGCTAAAAGGGCCGGTAGAATAGGTTAGTGAGGATGTCGAGGGAATGGAAATTAAATTGAGTGGTGGTAGTAATAGGAAAATTACTTTGCTGGCAGCGTATAGACCACAAGGACAGGGATGGCAGGCAATTGAGATGATAAAGGAGAGGGTCGATAGACTAATGAACAGGCTGTGGGTTGTTGTAACAGGGGATTTGAATATGCCAGGTGTAAAATGGATAGAGGGTGCAGAAGGAATGGGTAGCATGATGCAGAGAATGGCAGCATAGTTAGTCAGCAGAGGATTAGTCCAGGTAGTAGAAACACCTACGAGATGGAATGAGGAGGGTGTTGGGCCAGTGCTGGATGTGGGAATGCTGTAGTTGGTGCAATAGTATTGGATGGTATAAGCAACCATTACATCCTGGTTGTGGAAATTGGGATTGGCAGGATGAGGGAAGAGCAAACGGCAGAAAGGTTAGTGTGGCAGTATGGGAGAGGAGACAAGATGGGGGGCAGAAATCTTCCTGAGAGACAGGTCTAAAAAAACGGTCTATGGAGGAAGGTGTAGAGGGGTTGTGGAGGGAGTTTAGAGGATTAATGGAGGTTATGTTGGAGAAATTTGCGCTAATGAAAAGTTTACGGACTGGGGGAGATCTGCCATATTACTGACAGGAAATTTTGAATATGAAGAGGAAGTGCAGAAAATTACATGCCAAGTGGAGAAATGAAGGGATGATAAGATCCAAAGAAATGAAACAAATGGGTAAGAAGCTTGAATGGAAGATCAAACAGGCAAAGAATGTATTCCTGAGGAACATGGTGGAAGAAGTAAAAGGCAAGGAATGGGGAAAATTGTTTAGGTATGTTAGGAGGTTAAGTGGAGGAGAGGAAGGGATGGTAGGCATGCGACAAATGACCATGAAAAATCGGTGATGCTGCAAGGACAGTACTTGTCAGTGTTTGAGGCAAAGGAGGGTTGGAATAGGGGGACAAACAGGGTTCGGGGGGTGTTTAGTGAGTTTAAGATGAGGGAGTGGGAGATAGAAAAGACAATTAGGGGTTTGGAGAGCAGTAAGGCAGGGGGACTAGATGGGATAGGAAACGCAGCACTAAAGTTTGGTGGCAACGAGTTGGCGAAATATTTAAAAGTGCTGTTTAAAAAGTCCTTAGGAGAGAGTACGTTACCACAAGATTGGAAGGATGCTATGGTGGTACCTATACACAAGCAGGGAGAGGATAGGGGGAGGTCTGGCAGCTACAGACCGGTGAGTCTCACACCAAGTACAGGAAAAGTAATGGAGAGGCTGGTGGTGCAGTATGTTGTGAGGGTAATGAACAATAGGAATTGGTTGGAGGAGTCCCAGCATGGTTTCAGGAGGGGATACTCATGTGAGACTCAGCTGGCTGGGTTATTAGAGGATCTGGTGCAGGTAGTTGATGAGGGGAAGCAGGTGGATGCGTACTTCATAGATTTTTAGAAGGCATTTGATAAGGTGCCCCATGGGACATCGATGAAAGTGGAGGCGCTTATACCAGACAGGAGGATAGTGGAATGGATAGGGGACTTTCTCAGGGGGCGAAGGCATGGGGTGAAAGTGGGGGAGGCAATATCAGAGGAAGAGGAGGTTACGTCAGGGGTACTACAGGGAAGCGTACTGGGTCCTTCGTTATTTACCATAATGGTAAATGTCATGGGTTTGGGGATTAGGGGAAAAATAAGATTGGTTGCAGACGATTGTGTTGTGTATGCTGAAGTGGGGAAAAAAAGGGGGGGGGGGGAATCTGCTGGCGGACATTGAGAAGATATGGTTGTGGACCAAGAAAAATAAAATTAAGATAAATGTAAGAAAACTAAGGTAGTGAGGTTTACAAGGAAGAAGGTGATAAGCAGGGACATGTACAGATGGGAGGGACAAGAGATAGAAGAAGCAGCAGAATATAAGTATCTAGGGATTGTACTGCAGGGAGACCTCAGATGAAAAAAAAACAGGTAAAGAGGGTGGTTGCAAAGGGAAGAAGGGCTCTGGGTATGCTGGGAAGGGTGCTAAAGGGAGTCAGTTGTGAGGTGAAGGAGCAGGCGTATGACACAATGGTACGGCCAGTGTTAGAATATGCTGCAGCAGTATGGGTCCGTATGTGGAGGTGGAGGTGGAGGTGCGAGAACTGGAAAAGGTGCAGAGAAGGGCATCAAGATGGGTGAAGGGTAGGTGGAGAAGGCAGGGGCAGGATGAAGAGGAAGAAGGGAACTATAGGCCATCAGTGATGATGAAAGAAATGGGGTGGAGCTCATTGAGGGACAGGAGGAAAATTAAACGGCTAGTCAGGATGTACAGGGTAGTGAATGAAGAGGGAGGATGGGGAGGGCTACACTGCAAGCTAAGTAAGGGGGTGATTAGAGGAAGAGGAAACAACAGTGAGAAACTTCAGTGGGTGTGGAGGAGAACGGAGCGAGGTAGGTAGTCCATGCTTGTGAGGTCTGTGAGGGAGTGGAGTGTGTTGAGGGAGGAATTGGTATCTGTGAGAGGGGTCGGTAAGTTCAGGAAGGGAGTGGAAAAGGAATTGGTTGGGTGAAGGAGAGGTGAGAGAGTTCGCCACCAGGCGGTAGCCTAATTGCGATTATATGTATGTATTTGTTTACAACCCAAGTCCCTAACTACCCCTGTGGATGCGGTTGAACTCTTCGTAATATTTGCTACTTTGTCAGCCAAAATTATATCTGCAATATGTAGCTATTTTAAATCATTTGTTTGTGAACGTGATATCGTGCTGCTTACATGCGTTACCTAATGTGTTTATTCCTTGTACGTTATGTGCCAATATTTTTGCAAGTTTTGTTCTCAGACCACAGTAATTATATTTGATTAAATGTAACTCAAATGTTAGTCTATTAATCAATGTGTTTAAAACTCCTTTACAATTCTTGATGCGTTTAGTATGATACATAATGTAGAACTGAATGCGAACCTATATATGTCTAGATTTTGTATCATTATTTTTATGTTAGAATGTTAATTGTTTGTTTAAAATGAAGGTTGTGAATCAAAGTGTGCAACTTCCCATAAATGCACCTAAGCATGAAATTGAAACCTTAATTGAATAGAAATATGTTACACCATTACCATCAAATTTATGTTTTACTATAAGTGGTCTGTCATCCTGTGGAAATATATGTGTCATTATGTTAATATTAGAACATCCAAATGGACTAAGGTTTGAAAATGTATGTTTTTTTTTCGAAAACAATACATTAGTCTGCCTTACCTCCGGTAACGAACTCTCACAGCCGACTCTCCAAAAAGACACGCCTACCACACGACGTAACAACACACTATCCCGCTCGCAGCACAGCAATTCCTTTAACAATTAAACTTAGACCAAAGTTTCGCAAGCGAATAATCGTAATAAATAATTATATTAAAGCCAAGCTAAAACCTATACTACTAAATAAAATAGATGTGTCTATCTGTAATTTTTGAATTTCCAACTTTTAATAATTTTATTATATAGTATAATTTATAACTAAGCTGTACGTAATGTTAATTTTTTTCATGCCTGTCTGTCTATCCGACCGGATTTAACTCAAAAACCACTGAACGTATTGACATGAAAGTTACACAGTCTATAGATAATAACCCCAGGACCAATTTAGTCTGTTTCATCGAGATATCTCAAAAGGTTCCGGAAAAAATGATGAGCAGGGATGTAGATAGGTACTGGATCAAACTTTTATTAAGATTTATTACTGCATAAAAAAAAGCAATGTTAAAAAAAGTTCCACAATTTCTTCTTTCTTTTTTGTCTATGGGCTGTCCTCCTTTCCTTCCAAAAAGCCTTATCGGCCCAGCGGCTAGGGTTATTCCAAGTGGGGCCACAGTGGTTAATGGCTATAATTATATTAAGTGGGACCATAGTGACCCAGTGGATAGATATATATCAAATGGGGCCGCAGTGGCTAGAGCGATATGATTATCAGGGTTTTAACTTAAATAGGTACTGGATTAAGCTTTTCTTAGGATTACTGCATAATAAAAAAATTGTTAAAAAAAATTCCTCCATTTCTTCTTTTTTCTATGGGCTGTCCTCCTTTCCTTCCCAAGAGAAGTTGCTAGATCGATTCAAAGTCCTAAATAGCATGCAAACGAATTTGCACTGGCTTGCTAGTATAGAATAAAATATATGTAAAAACAAATTTAGAAATATCGCTCAACAGAATAAATACAGTATACATAAAATGTGTTAAATAGGCCGGCCAATAAGATCAAAAATATCGCTACTCTGCAGGTACAAGACACTATTACCAACTGTAACATATGGGCATTGGACATAAAAATCCCTGCAACGACCAAAATCGCCATACAGCCAATAAAAATGTATAGGCCTATTGTCAAAAATATTGCAATAAAACTATGTCCTTCAGAAGTGTATAGGCCTAGTATTTTTTAGTGTCTAATAAAGTGCGTTGCATTATTTCTTCAGATGGGTTAGTCCAGGATAGTTTCATTGCCAGTATATATTTGGCAGATTTTTAGAGAAAATAATGACAATAAAGTTTTATAACAAATCATTTTATATATTTCCTGGCTAGAAATAATATGATATCAGTGTATCAGCAGGCTATCAATTTGTGGTGATTACATATCTGAACTGCCTTGATGATAAACATTTAGCACTAGTATATCTGCTTATTTATTAAATGCGTGTGATTTTGACACCCATAACCCACTTCCGACTGGCGAAGATATATATATATATATATATATAGTTGATTAAAACTTTCGAAGCCTGTAGGCCTTTTTTTTTCAGAATTAACCAAATAATGTGTGTGCTCTGTATGTATTTGTTCTCATATTTTATTTTCCATGAAAAATATTAATAAGGTTAACATAAGTGAAGTACAGAGATATTCACCAGGAAAACAAATCTACTACACCTCATACTTTACAGCACTTAAAAAAAGGAAGATTAGGTGTTATTATGAGATGACATTGATAGCCAATTCAACAACTAGTCAGTGTATTAAATGACTAGCTGTTACCCACAACTTCACCCACGTGAAAAAAAAAATCGAACCTTTATTATAATGATCAAGTGCTCCATCTTAATGGTTCGTGGCATATTTGATATATTCCCTAAGAATCTGTTCGTTTTTCCGGGATGAAAAGTACCCTATGTATTAATCCAGAACAAAACATACCCCTGTACCAAATTTCATCCAAATCCATCGAGCCGTTACGTGATTGATTAACAAACCAACATAAAAACTCTCACATTTATAATATTATTAAAATAAAGTAATAATGTGTGTTTTGTTGTTTATCACCTTTTTAAACATAATTCTGGATCTCTTCTATTTAACAGTTAAATGTTTATACTTTGTCCTGAGCTTGGACAAAAGTAAAACAATAGTACTGGAGTTCCCTGAAAAAAAGTTTTAATATATACAGTAGGTACATTTGGTAGACATTTGAGACCAGTCTTCCTCAAACTGAGTACTTATTGTACACCTACAATAGGACAATAAAATATTTCTGCAAGTTGGTTTCACATTGTTTAACTTGATACATTAATAAAATTCATAAATGACAGAATATTTCTGCATGTTGGGTTCACATAGTTTAACAATTTACATTAATAAAATTAAAAAATGACAAAATATTTGTGCATGTTGGGTCCACGTTATATAGCAAATTACATGAATAAAATTCGTAAGTGACAAAATATTTCAGCAAGTTAGTTTCACATTATTTAACAATTTACATTAATAAAATTCATAAATGACAAAATGTTTCAGCAAGTTGGTTTCACATTATTTAACAATTTACATCGATAAAATTCATAAATGACATACTATTTCTGCATGTTGGGTTTACATTATTTAACATTTGACATTAGTAAAGGTCCTAAAATTTCTTACAAATAACTTTATATCACCTCAGTTTGAAATTTTATGTTGCAATTAACAAACTAAAAATGAAGAGAGACTTCGTCCCGGGTTAAAATAATGGTATCATGAAAAATTGTGTAGATTCTTGGATGCAAACATTCATGTTGGTGTAGTGTGTAAATTTTACCTGTAAACATAAACAACACAGTACACCTGTGGCAAATACTGTTAGCATCAGTCTTGTGTAAAATGAAAATGTCCTTTAAAAGACTAAGAAATGTGCATGATTGGGCCTATATGCAAATACACTTTTGCAGAGTGAGTGTTTTTTTATCAATTCCAATATCCACTACAGTTGCACAAGACCATACTATTCAGATATTGTGCCGTAAAAAGTTAGCTATGCAAGGGGCAAATGCATACTACATAAACTTTAACATTTTAACTTTAAAAGTACAGAAATATGCTATATGAGTTCCAATGTTTCGAGTTATTTTAAAACACTGATACACAAATTAAATATAACTTTTATATACACAATACATTATACACACAGTAATTATTATAAAGTTACATAATTTTATTAATTATACTTTTGGAATAATTTATAATAATGATTAATTCTTCAAGAACTGGCAACTATGTGCATTGTTTGAGCTATCTTACTACATTCATCATATGTAATGTTCTGAACTTTCTGCAATACCTGTTGAGACAACATGCACATCAACTGGACAGCAATGGCACAAACCACATGGTGTTAGGATCTAGCCAGAATCCATCATGGAAACTGTTTTTGCAAAACCAAACCAACAAAGAAAAAATGCCAAAATAAACTTTCCTTTTCAATAAACAAAAGTGCTCTTTCGCAATTTGTAGAAATTAGGAAACTCCACACTGCTCTTAGAACAGTAAACGGAGACTTCCCCTTAAGTTATTTGCTCACAAACTATTCCAATGACATTTCCTTTTTCCAATTAGGTGATGTCCTTTGTGGGCGTTCTCTTATCTTGCTTATCGGCTTAGGAACCTGAAAACACAATGTGCCAATAACAGTGAATCAAGTGTGTGTAAATCAAGAGCTGTTTTCCCTAATATGTCAATAAAATGTGTTAACCTAGAAAGTGATCCCATTACTAATGATCTAAAACAGTTATTATGAATAAACGTCAGCCTGGAAGAAGCTTTCAGAATTGAACAACAAACACTTGATCAGAGCACAAACACAATGTGAACATTAGAACGCACAAATATTAACAGCACCCCAGTTTCGTCTCACCTGCAAACGGAAGAAACAAATTACAGATTCATTTTTAAACATTCTCCTTGATACTGATGAACAGACTCAAAAACTTAAAAATGTTATCGCTGTTAAGTATGACATTGCTAAAGAATGACCAGCCAGAGCAAGATACATTGAATAAAAGCAAAATTATGGCAGAAGTGTTTTAGTTTTTCCTTGTGGTTCATAGTGAACCCAGGAATACCATATGTGGGTTGTTCTCCAGATGGCAAAGTTTATGATTCAGCTGAGACTCCAGCATTTGGACAGCTAGCAATGAAGTGTCCAAATTCAAACATTTTTCTGGATACTGCATTTAGAAAGAGGGTCACTGCAAACACCATCAAGTACAAGGCCAGCTTTATGTAACAGGCTTAGAATGGTGTGATTTTGTAGTGTACATACAATGGGGGTGTTGTTTGGATTGAACGGATGTGGTAAGACAACAATTTTTGCATTGACATGGGAATGAAAATTGCACATTTTTATTTTGAACATTATCTGCAATTTTATGCCAAATACAAAGAGAACAGGGGTACATAAATAAACTTGTTTCTATAGTGCCATATTTTTCTGGTACATCATAAGTAATTTATCACCACAGCTAGATTGTGTGTTCAATTAAGGACTGTTTTTTTTTTTTATAAAAGGAACATTTGATGTAACCATATAAAATTAGAGCTGTATGAAAATGGTGTGCTTTGAACACATTTATGATATTATCAACCTTTAAGCAATAACATTTAAAAGTAGAGCCATGTGTTTTAATTACTTGCAAAGAGGCCACTTTGTATTGCACAATATTTAAAAGTCCTAATTGATGAGTTTTTAAGCTATATCACACATTTCATAATGTAAATAATAAAGAAACTAACTTTTTCATGCCAAAAAGTGTTATATTTCTAGTGTAGTGGTTGTGTATAGTAGCTCCCATAGCTTAAAACAGTGTAGATATTTATAATCAGTGGAAAACATAAATGCTTAAAATTAGAGTTGTTCCGATACCGATACCGATTCCCTGATACCACTACCGATGCCCCAATACCAAAACCGATATCAATGCCTTTCACATTGAATTTTAGAAAAAAGTATTACTGTTAAGTTAATAATACATTAAAAAAGTTTGTCCTAGACTCATTTAAATAAAGAAAATAACATCTTAAAATACCATATGTAATTTATTGTAATCCGACACAAAATGCAAACTGACCTAAAATGTTCAAACCCTTTGAAAATATAAATAATATGACACCAGATGCAAATCAAATTTAAATGTCCCACGTGCACTATCATCTAAGATCTCATCGAGACGTTATCGATCAGGAAGTGTCACATCTGTTGGTTTACAAGGAAGGAAGGGGGGTGGGGGGTTTGGCGGCAGGAGGATGACCTCTCCATGCAGCTACTTGTTGGCGACACCTTGCATGTGTGGCAAATGCCTGTCTTTTAAAGTAACTAATAATATTTTACTGCATAGAAAATTTGTAATTTTGAGACACAAATGAGGTTATTATAACTGATTTCTTCACTTTCTTTAATAATTAATCATTCAACACCACATCCTCTGTTTTTCCCTGTCATGAGTTACACTGCACTTGGCTCGGTGCTTACCTACCCATTATTAGATGGCAAAAGGTGTCGAATAGGTACTTACATATTATCAGTTTATTCAAAGACACAAGCCTATTCAAATAAATTGATATAAATCCTCCGATTTCACCACAAGAAGTTACTGAAAATGAACACTTATAATACAAGTCACTTGATGTTCAAACAATTTTTTTACTGACAAGTGGTAGAGTACCGTATTTACTCGTGTATAGCGCGCACTCGTGTATAGCATGCACCATGATTTTTTCAACAAGTTACAGAGAAAAAAATTTTAAAAATAAAATTACACCAAACATTTGTGGCACTCTGTTAGTAAGCATGGAACAAATTATTATTTTTTACATTAATTTGCGGTGATTGTGATATGCTTGGAAAATACTTTAATTATACAACTTGGGTGCAAAAAGCCAAAATAAAAAAAAAATCCGGAAACTTCATGCTCCTACTAAACATTTCCAGCTCCATTTTTCCCCCTTATTTCTCCTTTTAGCAGTGACCGGTTCTCTTTTCTGCCGTGCAATGTCACACTACCCTTATCTAAAAAAAGTCTCTCCCCCTCCCTCTCAACGAACACGGCTCGCTAGCCTCTGCCATGGAAACAAAGAGGGATGGTGGAATTACCGACCAGCAACATCTAGGTGTTATTTATAGGGGAGGGGGCGTAAACACGTGGCAGCTCCAGTTAACACGTGGCAGCTCCAGTTTTGTGGCGTGACAGGATGCCATTAGTTGGGGAGGGTGGAGTTTCGACCTACATATAATTGATGGGTCGCTGAGAGAGAAAGAGAGAGAAAGGATAGGAGTGATGTAAGAAGGAGAGATGAGACAACAGACAGTCCCCCCAATTCCCACAACATTCCCGGAAAATTTAGGGCTACCTATCCCCCTTCCTCTTTTTTTCCACGTATAGCATGCACCCGAGAATTTTTCCCTTTATTTTGGAAAAAAAAGGGCATGCTATACACGAGTAAATAGGGTATCTGTTCTTATTTCTCTTTTTTTTTTAATGTGTGGCGTATACACACCGAAATGCAGTCATTCTTGTGTCTGAAGAAAGTAATAGCCCGACTTCAGTTTCTATAACTGATAATAAAGTATCGGCACGATACCATACGCGATACAGATACACCAGGAAAAGGCTACCCAGAAGTTTTTGTATGGCTTCTAAAATTGGGAAGCAAGCAGCACACATCCGATTTATCATGGGTGTCAAAATAATAGGAATAGCCTTACGTAGTATTTCAAATCTTTTGGGTTTTCTTATCGCTGTTTCAACATGAATTCTACAGTTGGCAATTTTTCTTGTAAGTAGTACTTCAGCCTCTGTGAACTGATGTTTATTTGCTTCTGGTGGTATGTTAAGTTTTAGTTAAGGAGTTATTTTGTGTTTGTGACGTTAAATCCCTTATCAACCATTATACCATCACCTAGCATAATTTCACCATTGTCAAGTTTACACCTCATTCGATCATATATACCACTTAGTTTGGTTATTTATTTGTTAGAAATGCTTCCTGTGAATAAATGGAAAACAAAAATTATGTCACCTCTAGGTTCAACACCAGTCAAACCTTTCAGGGTGTTGCAAGATTTGTAGCTTGTGAAAAAACATTGAGACTAGCGAACAAGATCATTCATATATGGCCATATTTAAATATATGCTAATTTAGTATACAGGTAGTTTATCCACCTTCTGATTATTGTAACTACTGTTTTCTCCGAGATACCAAACCGAAATGCTAAATCTGCATTGCAGAAACCTTGTTGTAATTTGCTCAGAAGCAAAATCAATTCATTGTCTGTTTGAAGCTGCGTTCTTCCAGTAGGTCCTAATTTAACTGTGATGTTCTTGTTAATTTGAGGTATAACTAATCCACAAAAAAATATTTAACGAATGAGTATTTTCAAAACTAGTGTAAAGCTTCACCAAAGAATCTTTTCCCTTGACATTTTGCATTGCAAATGAGGACGTTTTCAAGGTATCCATTTGAAGACGAACTTCATTGTTTTTGTTTTTATTCACTTGAATTTCAATTTTTATTTATGTTTATTATCTAAACATCCCCTTACACGACAAGAAATTAGTAACTTCTTTGATTGAGAATTGATCTCCTGTTATTATAGCACGTAGTGTTGGCCAAACTTTCTGTGTAAATTTAGAGCAGTTTCGTACTTCGGGCCATTCAAGTCGAAAATAGGGCGTACATGTTGCAATTGTACGAAAAAGAGAGCCGTGCCCCTATGCCGATATAGAAGATTCTAAATATGTTGGGAAGGAAAATGGTAGAAAAAAAGCATTTGGTGATGAGAAATGCAAATGCTTTAAATGTAATCAGCAGGGCCATATTGTGGCACAGTGTAAGAATTATGGAGAGAACAGGAAATGTTACAGATGCGATATGCTGGGGCATTTACGAAAATATTGTAAGTGGTTCCGAAAGATTAGAAAAAGGTTGTGGAATTCGCAGTAAAAGCACTGTGGTGGTTGGGCGGTGAAACCAGAATAAGGGCAAATTAGTTGCGAGAGCTGAAGTAAAGGGAAAAAAAAAATTCCGCACTCCATGATACGGAAAGGGGGGCGGGTGGGGGGTGGGACTAGTGAATATTTTATCAACCAATAATTTGCGAATCAACTAGTCAAAGAAGCCCCCGAACTTAAAAGAAGCCTTCAAGTAGGGGAATGTTTTCAGTTAATGGTGGCAAATGGAACAGCGTGTAATGTCTCATTGAAATTACACCTGTATTTTAAACTTCACAAGTACAGTTGGACGAATGAATTTTGGGTCGTTCCGGGTCTCGTTAATCCTGTGATTTTGGGGTTGAATTTTCTGTTGTAAAAACCAAACCGGGTATTCATTTTCAACATTTTGAGTTGCATTTTGGCTTCGACCCCACAGGGGTAAAAATTCTGTTGGAAAATGAGAAAAGGGAAGGGTCATATGTCACAGCAATATGGCAATATTCACCAGTCTGAATACGTAGTTGCTTTCAATTGGGATATTAATTGCATTACCGGCAGAAAGTAGCACATTCCCGCACACAGCAAAATTCAGTTAATGAAAACTTTTTTTGGTTCAGCCCGTAATTTGCACGACCATTTTTAATAAAGTTATTAGGCTCGTACCACGGCCTCGTTCCAAATTGCACACGTACATACGCGTACGTTTCGCAAGCGGGGCCAGCTCACTCAACAGTCGCTGAACATCTGTCAGTACCATGCGCATTTTACCGTCGGTGCAGGTCGCTCAGCACTCTCCTGCGTGACCGCTGCTCACTGCTCGTCTATCACGTCTCGCTGCCAACTCGCGTCTGTCCCGACTGTCACACTGGCCCGGCGCAGCACATTCGCACTCGGTCAGGTGACGTCAGCCGCCCGTCAGTAGTGAAATACGGCGGCAACCCTTCACACTACATATTACAATTCGACATAAGAATAAGTATTCAATATTATTTTATTAAATTCCAGTGCGTAATAAAATATATTATACCTAAATAAACAATTACTTATACTGAATAGTGTAAGAATACAAGGCTGGCCTTTAAACACGTACATAATAAAAACTGATTATAAACAGTTACGAACATGGCTACCAACTGCTAGAAAAAATGCCCAGAAAACAAAATTCTCTAAGTGACAATATTCGTATCGTCACACTTTGTTAAATATTGGAATTTCCCCTAGAAATATTATAGTCTAAGGCACTGTACACACCTTCCATAGTGTTTTATTTAATTTGGTAATTACATTTATAAACGTAAAATTACGGCTGTGTAAATGATAACTATGATCACTTCAATGTTGGATTTTAACTTAATGAAAGTAACGAGTTACTTTGAAGTAACTTTTCGAGGTAACTGGTTATATATTTTTGCAAGATACATGTAACTTAAATAGGATACGAATTAATTGCAACTGCCATAAAAACAAAAGTTACTCTTATGTTACTTCTCACTTCACAATAATTTAATGTCATGTGCAGCGAGAATAGCTGAAGTATGGAGGACTTCATAAGACACAAGCTAAAGAGACAGGGAGTGTACCTTTGACGTTGGTTTGCATTCCTAGAATTAGTACCGTTACCTGCGCTGCCATCTGCCCTGTCTGCTTCCCGTTTGTTTTTTTCTTATGCGTGGACCACGCATACAAACTAGTGCTCTCGAAACGCTGAAATGGACACAGCGAAGAAAATCGTTTGTCGTTTCCTAAACTTAAAGATGACTTCTTTCGTAGAATATAGAATAACTATGATGCAAATTTAATGTAAATGTTTATTATGCATTATCGGATATTTATATTGATCACGGGCATCTTCATCTAACATGAATAAAAAATTGAATGTAAGTAACTGCTAATAATGTGGGTTTTTTTGTTTTTATTACAATGCACATAATAAGGTGGTGTTTTTGAATTGACAGATCTGATAAACTAAATGGTTATTTACTTTTATTAAATTTCTTGCAAAATGCTAGTGCTATAACTTATATTTTGAAATATAGTAACAAAACTACATAGTTCAGGAATGATGTGAAAGTGTTTACTGCTATATATATAAACACTACATTTAGTGCATTTTTACAAAATCTATATAATTTACTACTGACAAAATCCGAACAGTATCCTACAAAATCACACATTACTAAATTACGAAATAAGCAATTAGAGCACGGCCAATGTTATGAAATCTGGTAACTTTTTAAGTAGTTAATTCTAACATGTTTTCTTGTACTTTGTACAAAACTGTTGCAAATGATTTATCTGTTACTACAATAAAAGGTTCTAGGTGTATTTAAAACTAAAAGAATAATCGTATGTTACATAATTGCAAAATATCAAGGTCACTCTATAGTTTCCAGATTTGGCAAACCAGTTTGTTTTGCGTTTGGCTTTAACTTAATAAAATCTCATAATAATACATTGGTTACCCTTCGAGCACTGGTGCGACTTAAATGTAAGCAAAACTAAAAAACTGCAAAACATTTCCATTCATTTGTTATTTTGCTCAATCTGCAATTTAAACTAAAAAAATTGAGTCATATATTTAACAAATTGTTAACAGAAATAAATTTCATAACATTTTACATGAAAAGTATTCCTATCCTGTCATTACAAACACAACATTTCCTCAGCGATTTTTATTCATATTCATTACGTAATTAGTATTATTATAGGCCTATTTAGTGTTATACATGTTATACACATATGTGTGGTTAAGTTTCATTTAGTCAAAACTCTGTTCTTTATATTAATGACAATATGAAGTGCTTGTTATATATATATATATATTGTCTTTTGGTGATTCGAAAGAGACGTAAAAAATAAAAGTTTAAGGTAAATTAATGAAAGGTTATTTCAATTTTGGAATATAAATATTTTTGTGATGATATGAACTTTTATGCAAGAACAGTTTTTTTAAAAGATTGTGTTTATATTGTCATTTAAACTTTTTCTGGTTTTAAGTTTCCCTTTTTTGTTCAGTAGAAATACCTCAACTGAGTTATCAACTAAAAAGAAACCAGTCTTATTTTATATTGAAATTTTGTTCTGTGTATTGCTAATATTGCGAGTTAAATTCTCTATATTATTATACTTAATAAGTATATTACTCATCTTATATTACCGACACTATTACTACTCATTGACTTTAGTGTTAAACATACTGTTTTTTTTTCAATTCAACAATATTTTAACATTTAGTCTATACAGTACTTTTTCTAGAGTTTGGTGAGTTGGTATGTTAGATTTACATTCCCGTAGTGGAATAAACATGTGCCTTACTGTGTAACTGACGGAAATAATTGTTCGGAGGAGTTTTATACCCATTCAGTTTTTTTCTATTTGTGCAGTCTCCATGTTTCTTGACGGAATACATTCCAGTGTTATTATTATATCAAAGTTATTTTCAGCCTATTTTAACCAATAATGAACGTTTTGCCACTTTTTATTATTAATTGTTTTAAAATAAAATAAAAGTAATTTTTGAAATAACTGAGTTAGCTGCTTTTACGGCTAGTTACATTTTTTTCAAAAGTAGTAAAAGGTATTTGAAGTTACTTCTAAAATGTAACCAAACATTGTCTGACTTCAGGCTTATTTTCGAACTATATATATTTTTTACTTATATATTTAAGCATAGAGGCCATCCTATTTTTGATAGAGTTTTATCTATTTCACTTGGTTAGTATGCTTTGAGAGTTGCCAATTTTGCTCCAAAAATAAATACATCATTGTTCGTTGTAATGTATACAGTAAATGGAAACATAACGGATTGAAACAGTGAAAAAATTCTCGGAACAATGAAGGTTGGATTTTATTTATTTTTTATTAAATTTTTAAGGTACAGGTGTTAATATTTTTTTACAGAACTTCGGACATTTAACCAGTTACTTTAAGCAGAAATATAACAGTTGAGAATACAAATGTTTCATGTCCAAATGATTTGTCATGTGTAAACGTTTGCCATCACATGACTTATCTAGAAATTCTATTCTGAAATTCTTTTCAATTTGTTACAACGATAAGAAATTCACTTCATTTGATACTATGCTAAGGAATTATGTATTATTATTACTAAGTTAAGCAATTATTTTTATTGGGTTAAGCAATGTTATGTTGAATGACAAATCCCATTTCTATTAAGTTCATGCTTGCTGGGGATCAAAGAGTGGATGACAAATAAATAAATAAAATAATTTCATACATTTCTGAGAAAACTTGGTTAACACGACAGTGGTCGTGTTTAACACAGTTTTGCCCAGAATTACATGATTAAAAAATTTCATCGTTGCTGAGTAATTAATTTCGTTGGGGAACAGCTATGACGTAACCCATAATTACAAAATTGATTTACTGCGGAAAAAATTGATTACTTGCTAAGTTTAAAAATATTGTCAACAAATCTCGAGTTTATAGGTCTATGTTGTTACTGGCTGACATACCGTATTTGCTGTATGCCCATTTTACTGGGCCGTAAATATTCTGTAATTATAATCCTGAACGTCTGTGGTTTTGCTTGCAAGCAATTTAGTCAAGCCAAAAATTCATCGTCCAACCATGAAAGAAGCTTGTCTCTACTGTACTATGGAATCACTGTTGGTACAAAAAATATTAATGATTTTCCACTGTATCTACATATAATGTATCCCTGCAATGTCTGTAGCCTACACCCTTAATCTGAATATGCGATTTTATCAGGAGAGTTATTTTACTGATCTTGAGTTAATGAGGTGTTATGTGGTAATCGAATTCACCTAATGCCAACTATATTTATACTTAACCTAGCCTAACCTAACCTAATACCTATTGAAATGTTATTTCAGATACCAAAATATCCTGAAGGAATATAATTTACAGGATAAATGGGCGTAGTAACATTAAAACCCAACGTTCCATTTATGTTAATTTAACCGGTCAGCGAGGGCTCACAAGTGTACCCGGGCAAACTATGGGGCTGATATTTCCTTCTATCACATATTCGCCCTTACCCCAACTTGCAAGAAATACACAACAATTTTTATGAAATTGAATTGGATACATAACATTAGTAGAATATTAAGGCTTTGCTACAATGAGTTGTTGGATTGCTGGTATAGTGCTAGTGCTGGCCGGGCGCTGGTGGTATATTGTCGATTTCGCTGTTACAATGACTGTCGGTGCTTTGCTGTGAAGACTGGTTCTGTCTACTTGCAAAAGTTAGTGCAGTGATCGTCATGTTTTTTTTTTGGTTGTTTGTTTACATTTTTGTATTGCGCACTTGATTGCAAAGTGTCGTGACAACGGAGCTAAAACAATTGTATGCTCGTGACGGTAGATTTGAAATCATGTATAGTGTAGCAGAAAATTTTTTAATACTAGGTTTTGTTATGTGCACGACTGCATATGAGTACCAGTTAACCACAAGCCGAACACATACTCGACGAAATAGCAGATTCTGGTGACGCCGTCGGGTGAGACACGAGACGAGCGGTGACACATTAAACTTACGGTAGGTGGACGCTAGCGGTGATTCTCAGCCACCGCACTGTGAGACTCAGGTTTCCCAGGGATGTTGTGGGTTCTGTGTGTCCGTCTCACCCGAGCGTACTTACAAAACACTTTGCATTACTAAACATTTTAACACTGAAAAAGGCGAGAGGTTGCTGTCGCTACAAGGAAATACTTTATGCACTGTTAGATTTTATTTTATTTCACCACTCATACAAAATCGTGCTAGAGTGAACTTTATATTGAAAACTCGGACTTGTATAGCTAACTCCATCGGGTGCTACCCGAGCCCGAAATTAATCTAGCGCACTCCTTGGTTGATGAATTCTCCGTGGTGTTAGAGAACATAATCTTCATAAGGAAAGGGGCCTACATTGACTAGCATGGACTGTAGATTTTTCCTGAAGACAGGGCACGGAAAATTATGAAATGAGCAGTGGATACGTGCGATTATTTGGCATCGCTAACGCGGACTCGTCTGGGCGCGTCTCCCAGCACGTGGTGAGTGTCGTGACGGCCTTTACACATAGCCAGTTAGGACAGAAATAATATCACTGTACAAATTACACAAATGCATATGAAAGAGCATAGGGCACGAGATGAATGGTCACAATAAACACGCAGAGGGGTGAAAGCAAACTTATATGGCGTGGATGCCGCTGGATAATATACGTAGCGGATCACGCGGTGCAGGTGAAATTGCAGTATTTCTCTGTAAAAACAGCCAATTATTGCCAGAAAAATTGTTAGCGATGTTGAGAAAAATATTCTTCTGACGATTCAAACAGATAGGAATGTATAGCGCGCCAGATGGCGGGGAAATCAAACATGAAAGAAGACCGCGTGGTCATACATACAAAGCATCAATCACATGAAAATACACGGAACTCGAATAAAATAATATATAGAACCCTGAAATTAATTATGACGCTTATAATATTACACAAATAAACCCTCAAAGTGCATGGACGGCGCAAATATTGACTTGGCTGCTGTTGACCACGTTGTCGCCTATTATATGGCCGTAAAACAATTTTAAACATGACAAAACCCTAAAATGCATACATAGAAATAAATACCTTAATATTGCACGCAGAAATTAAACAGAAATTACACTGAAACGCCGTTAGCATAGGCGGATGGTGCCCGATTTAAAAATGCGCGTGCCGCGTGGCCTCTCCGACATATTTTCTCCTTTCTCCTCAATTATGTTTAAAAAGCCACAAGGGCGCAAATTATCGGTTAAGCGGAAGCATAATGCTGGGGGAAATGTCTGGCAAAAACGTATGCAAGGCAAAGGTTAACCGGTATACTAAAAATGAGCTATTGTAATCTACATCAGTGGAAAAAGTTTGAAGTGCATACGTGACAGCGTCTTTCCTCGCCAGCTCTCCGCGACGGACTGCCCAGGGGCAGGGATCGCGCGGACCTACCATGGCTGCCTACGGGGTTCACACAAGCTGAAGTGCTATGCACGCCGAGTAAAACTTTTATCTTTTAAAAGAAATGCACATAAATAATTTAAATAAAGATTTACATTAACAGTTCAAGTTGTGAATTTTTCGTTAAATGTCTTAAATGACGGCGTTCACGCCGGAATAATGACGTTCTAATTCTTCGCGCAGAGCGCATTTTGAATTTATAACCAAATACTGGGTACCATTTTGAACACTTAAAACACTTTGGAACAGTTACGGGAAAGTTCAGGTTATGGCCCCTCTGCACACGTGCGTGCCCACGTGTCACGTGAGTGGTGAGCTCCGTCATGGTCTTTACGTGGCTGGCTGTTAGCCGCCACCACTGGCTTCACCCAGTGAATTCAAGAAGGGACCAGGAAGGTGAATTTGCAATTAGGTTTTCCTATATTTTTACACCGAGTCACAGCCAGTTGTTTAGTTACACACGGGTGGAAGCATGGCAGTTAGAAGAGTTGTCGGACATGTAGCAACTTTCGCTCACAAAGAAGAATAATCGCAATCCATTGTCCTCAGCATTTCGTCTTGACCACGTTTATACCCTCATATGGAACTCAGTTTTGGAAACTTGTGTTTCGTGTGTTTTATGCCGGAAATCACTAGTATCTGAACAATAAAAAAAAATCATTGTTTTTAGGGTGATACAAAACAGGAAATGCAGTTTAATCATAAAAATGACGAAATATTTATTTATAGCTACATAAATCGCTTGATAAATCATTATTAAAAAATTGTATTTCGTAACTTTTCGTTAAGACGCAACGTATTGTGTATTAGATTTTTTTCAAACCTACAGCAAAATTATATAACAACTCTGCATTTACACACCTTATTTTTAAGCAATTAAATATCTTGTACATTTCAACATATCCTAGTTGTACATTTCATATCAAATTACAAACGAAACCGAAGTTTCGTTGTTTATACCGCGCCCGAAACCCCCTCCCTTTCCTGAGAGGTGTGCTGTGATTGTGTGTTAGCTGAGAAGGTACCCAATATAGCAAAATTGGTACAAGGGACATCTGGGGACTTTGTATCACCGGTGGTCTGAGGACACTGCCGGTCTGTCGTTGGATGAAGCGCCGCCAGATAGGGAGCTCCAGCGACCAGTACACGTGGCCTAGTCCATGGTTCGAGACCCGACGAGGTGAACTAGATTTTTAAAATCACACAATGAGTAATTGCATAGTTAGGTGTAATTGCACAATTAGGAGTAATTACATAGTAAGGATACATGTTGACCATTTGGCTGCCAAGTCGCAAGTGAGGAGATTGGAAGGGTAGGTTAAGGGTATAGGATGGAGTGAGGGTTCGACACTCGACGAGAGTAAATATGTGTAATTAGATTGTTTAGTTCATGAAATAAGTAACGACTAAGTACGCAAGTACAGGCGATGAATTAAGTAATTACACGACAAGTAAATATAATTAGACATGAGTAAAGATAAGTATGCGGAATGAATAATAATTAATTGCACATGGTCAAAGTATGCACTTGTGTAATTAGCATTGCACAATGATAAGTAATTACACATTAAGCACGTACACTAGGTACACATCTGCTCTCTAGCACTGCTCACTGCCAAATGAGCACAGTTTCAGCAATATTTTAAATTATACCCCGCCCAACATGTTGGAACGGAGCTCCAGACCCACCCCACTGTCAGACACAACCCAGCGTGCAAACCACTTTAGTCTACGGAGGCACCCGAGACACCAGGTGCTTTCCAGGGAACGGTTTGAGCATTTCGAAATGCCGCCGCTAGGAGGCAGCAGCTCTAGGGAACTCCCTCTCCCCCTCTCTCTCTCGCCTTTGGCTACATACTCTGGGCCAGCCGACCGGGGAGCACACGCCCGCCGTGATGTCAACTCTCTCCACCCAAATGCGTATGTGTTAAAAATGCCTGGCGTCGTTACCTAGCATAATTTCCCATAATTTGTTCTAAAAATTATAAACAAACTTGTACTTTTATTCGCTTAATTGTTTAGCTATGTTTTTCTCGTGTATCAATATTCCAATACTTTTTTTAATCTTCTCAAACATTGCGCAAGTCAAAAACTATCTATGCGTGCGACATCGGTTACTGTAATATAAATCTGAAGGGCTTAACACCCTATTGGATAGGTTAATATATATATATGTATATATATATACATTATATATATATGTGTATATATGCCTTATATATATGTATATATATATATATATATATATATATACACATATATATAAGGCGTAAATTTGTTCGAAAAATTCTTACTATAATTTTGGAACCACTCAACTTCCGTTCGTGTTATGCAACTGGCGTTAATCAAAGTTAATAGTTGAAAATGTAACAGTGTGATGCAAAATACGATAATCAGTGTTAATACTATTTCGGTTCGCATAATTATTCAGTTTTTAATTGTTTGAAAGTATAACAGTGAGTCGTGAACCCGCGCACTTCAGACCAAGGGATCGAAAATTCGAGGGACTGTGTGTTGTGAATAGTTGACAAGTTCTCGCACCCGTTCTGAAGAACATTGTGATTAATTGTTATCTCTGTGGATTACTCTTTGGGTGGATAATACACCCAAACGACATTTTGCGAGACTTTAAAACCTATTTTCACTTCCAACTGACCCGAGGTTTGATGTTATGAATAACATATATGCCTCCCATATTGTAATATAAATGCACTACAGATCAGATGGGCAAATGATACACATTCAGCAAACCTTAATTCAAACTGACTTCAACTTTTGTGGTGTCAACATCTCGCTCTGCGATCCACGCTCCATCCTCAAGACACATTTACTGGTGACCACGAAGCCGCGTTTGATGGCGATCCCTGGCTCTCGCCCATTTTTACATTAGTTTAACCACAGCTGGTTATGGGTGAACAACTCTCCAACCCCCCTTCCCCCTCCCTCAAGGACAACACATCTCCATGAGAGATCGGTTTGGCTGGAGAGTGTACACACATCCACAAAATATACACCAACACTCGTCTTTGCATATACAATATCACAATCTTACACATATTTAGTTAAGTATATTTATATAAATTTTTTTTTTCAAAATTAAGTAGGTATTTCTAACTTGTTACATAATATTATCATTAAAATAATTAATTAAATCCGAAATGAACCACTCGCTTCAATCAAAACATTAACGAAATATGATGTAATCCCAATTTGCTTCGAATTACAAAAACCAATTGCCAATATTGTTCTATGTTAAAAGTAAAGACTGTGCTGTAACTCCAATATTCGCTACAAATAATAAACATTTATTCATTTCATAAACTTTATCAGGGTAAATTTTTTTTACTGTCCTAAACATTTCTTCATCTCCCAGCAAGACTAAGTTTTGTAGTGCGATAGTTCATACTTCGAAACCTGAAAGTCAAATCATATTTACCGAGATATTCTTACTTCATCCCCAATAATGGTAACTAGGGTACATTTTTACTGTCACATTCCTTATTTCAAACCCCGGTGAGGTTAAATATGTTCATGCCATTTAGTAAGTGTGTATCGAGAACAAATACTTAGTCACATATAAAGAGGAACTACACACCTAATCAACTCAAGAAATGGGTGCAGACACATTCTAAAGAAGTACTAACTTTTGTTTGAAACACCCAAAAAAATCTTGATGTTAAATAAGAGGGAAAATATATTTCTTAAAAGTATAACACTCTTTATCTAACATTGAGTTAATGATTTTAATTTACATCTGTGTATTAACAACCACACCAGAGTCGTGTGGACTACTTTAGAAACAAGATGTACTCGTGCGTCTCTGTAAGCAAACTTTTATTCCCCAGACGGGCGAGATGGCCGTCTATTTCAACGGCTAGAGGGGATGCAATGCGATGCGGAGAGACGGGCGCCATGCAGAAATGAGCAGGCGGACCGCTGCATGGAGGATAGGAAAGTAGGGAGGGGGGGGGGGGCGAGAGTAGTAACAGATTTTATAGACTGCAGGATCCTCTGTCTTTCTCTACCAGCCAGGCAAATATTAAAACTCCTCGCAGAGCCAGAAGAGCAGGTGTCTTCTCGTTATTAAAACAATTCACTACAATTTCGTTCTGCCAGGCCATCGCATGGTGACAGAGGCTGCACCAGGACCCAGTCTCTCTGCACATAGTTTTCGTAAGAGACTAACACAATCTTATCCATTTTCAATTGGAGTATATAAACATAAAAAAAAATATTTTTCGAAATTTAATTTTTTTTCTAAGTTGCTCCACAATAAAAATTAAAAGAAATTAAAATCCACCAAATTACAATCACAGTTAACATGCGAACCATCATTTCTATGCCAAGGTAAATATTTTGTTGTCTCCATATATCTAACAGGGTTTCATATCAGAAAATACAAATTCTGTAACCGACCAATTTTCTGTTTAAGCAACTATTTTCCTTTCCACGTTTATAAACAATTTTCATTGCGACATCCGAAATATTCCACGCCTCATGAACATATACTGATACGTACAAAAATATTTATTATTACATCTTTGTTTGAATTGTTTTCTGTCCCCCGAAAAATTCAGAACATGCCCACGCTAACAACTCATTCCATTTTCAAAACATAATTCCCTCACAAGAAGTTATACTGGAAAACCCACAGGAAGAAAGTGTGACTGCATCTATCCGGCAAAACATCTGTGTAAAGAACAAAATCTAACTCCCAAAATATATTTATTACGTCCTAAAAACACTATATAAGAATACATATTTTCCATTAATATATACAGAATCACATGAAAAAACAAATAAAACAAAATTGTATCCACATTTTACCATTTGTTTAACTAACATAGACATTCTCGTACGTAAACAACCATACACGACGTACAAAACACTCCAGGATTCTCTAAACATTTGCTTCACATGTGATGGTATATGTTACAATGTAAAGTAATTAATTACACTAAAATTCGTCGCTGATTTCCAGAAAACCATAGAGTTTTTCAACACATCACCTTCGTCGCAAGGTAACCGTTGATTTTCCAAGATGCATATGGGTGGTAAACACAGACTCATATTTTTTACAAGAATATTTATTTCTAGCCTTCTTAATTTGCGAAGTAAAGTAAATTTCCTATTGCATTATACATACTGATCACGAGTTTAAATATTTCTCTTCTAAAGTAGGTGGTGCCAACGAATTCGAACTACTTCTTGTAATGGAAAAATTGAAAATAAATACATGTTTCATTATTGCAATGTTACTCTTAAATAAACAAAAACATATTATTCATTGCTATACTTTCTATCTAGGATTCCTAAAACAAAACCTCATTTTACGTCAAACATATTGTGAATATGCTTAAAATTTATATAACAATGCTGCCATTGAAATCCAAGCGCAGGAGTAAATCCGCAACGTCTCATTCCATGTAGATATGTCACCGCCACTATCAAACAAACACTAACAATCAATACAACGAAGTAGATGGGGAAAAGGCTTTCTGAGATATTGTCGTTCATGAGAACATACCTTTCTCACATTGAGATATTCTTTCTCACATTAACAACACTTTTGCTGAGAACCCAATGTTTGCTGAAAGCTTTCTTCTGAAGAAGGCATATCCAACTTCTAACATAGCAGACTATGGTGGCGTATCTGCTACCTCAAATGCTAATGTTTTCGCATAGGAAACAGAAGTAGGGACTTTATGCTTTTCACGTAAAAAAAAGTTACCCAAAACTCGCTATTACCATTCATTACATGTAAATACCCAAACAGAATGAATTAAATAGTTAACACACCATCCTTTTTTTCTTATCGTGAACTTAGTAATATATGGGGAACAAAACATCATATATATAAATCAAAACGCTTGCCTCTGTTTAAATAAATAAATAAATAAAAATATAAATAAATAATATATATATATATAAATAAATAAATAAAACTCAACATTTTTGAAAACTTTAAAGTCATTGTGAAGTGAAAAACATTAGTTGGCCAGTTGTAAATTTAAATGAGTTTATTTACACGCGTTATGCGTAAGCCTTTATGCGTAGTTTTCAAGAATGAAAACCACAGCTACCAATATAGTAATGTTTACATGTTTTTCAATGCATTTAATTAATAATGGAACTAACAGTTAAAGCCTACATTTAAGTTAAAATGTTTTCACTGTAGACCTACTAAGCTGTATTTAAAGTAAGAATTTGTGTTAGATTGACAGCCAACATATAATTATAATTGAATTGTTGTAGTACATATACAACACTATTACAGATAAACTATTTCATATCTAAGTACATATCCTATTTTGCCCAGTTGTTGGTACAAGGAGATTGTGTAAATTGATTCAAATTACTGTAGAACTGTTTGCCATTCTTTTTGCAGTTAAATCTAATTCATTGCAGATATTATTCATAATACATTTTCAAATTGATCACAATAAAATATTGCTGTAAAACATTTGTTTTTAAATTAACAAAAAATACAAATTATGGGTAAATAATTATATGTGAGCCGATCCCACTAATCTAACCATTTCTCATGTGATTCATTTATTTTACACCTGCATTGGTAAAGATGTGCCCAGATAAATATTTTCACATGACAAATGAAAGTTTAGAATTTCCTCTAGTAATTGTTAAGAGTTATATAGGCTGTTCTCGGTAAAGTGAGCACTTGTGAGGCCGTAGATAATTTTCGTTTCAGCCATCGTTTATCCTTTAACTGCCTTTGTAAATAGATATTGCCATGTAAGTAATAAACACAGTGTGTATATTCCACTGCACTCGGAATTTAACGTCTAAGGCTAAAATAAAAAAATATATATTTACTATTAGTCTAAATGAGAGGGCTTTCAAAAGTGCTCACATTGCCATGAATAGCCTATATACATTTTTATGATATTAGTATGTTATTTTTAGGGAGAAATATAGAATTGCAAAAAACTACTTGTATAAGTCATTTGCCAGTGAAGAAGCGCTTTTGAAACAACTAATATTATTAATTTACCAGATCTGCATTTATGGTTCATTTCAAACTTAAAAGTAGTAAACCATATTGTGATAACCTAGTATAAGGAATTTTCGGAGATTTGTTAGGACAGGCAAGTTAACATAACATCCTAAACTTCAAATGATAAGGAAATAAAATAAACTATCTACAGAGACTGGCGGGATAGTAACGGAAAGAACATAACGTTAATGAGACAGTAATGACACAAATAATAGTCTTAACCAAAGAACTGTAATAAATATTTACTTATTTACTTAACAAACGTCTGTCTCTTATCATCCGTAAGGTATTTAAAATCTGCCTTAAGTTGGACACAAACAAACGTTAACGCATCAATTTTGTTATTACTATCTTTGTATACTTCACTCGATTTGTCCCAGCTTCCAGGCTTTACCTGAACGTAGGCAAATAACAGTTCAATCAATATTTATATTGGTTATTGTTGTCAGGTGAACAGAGCGCCGGGTCTGCACCGTGACCATGTGTGTTGCCCAGTATGCCACAATGGTCCGCTACAGAGTGTCTGGAGCGAGTCACGAGTCAGGCCCAGCGAGCTGTAGCGAACCTGACGGGCGGTCCGCTACCTTCGAATGGGCCCATTCGAGCCTTTCAATGTGCCAGGCCCGTCTCCTCGTGCCCGTGTGTGCTGCCCAATGCCTCTCCATGTATCATTAAAAGTGGATGGGCCGGGCCCGGCCCGTGAAGCTTGCCGTGTGTTTCCGGCCTAAGGTTGTCCACATCAACCGACTGGTGCTGTGCCAATACCCTCTGGACTTCAGGCCTGCTCTCAAAACAGAGGGTGGCGTGGTGACGTCATCGAGAGTGGTCCTAGCCGCTCCCTGCCGGAGTCCAGATACTAAGACGTGTTTTCTCCCTTTTCTCTGGCGCGACAGCTGCCAGTTCTTGGGGCGACTTTCGAGCTAGCGGTAATGTTCCACTATGTGCGGGTGTTTTACCTATTTCCATTGGCAACATGCCGCGTCGCTGCTGTGTTACCGATTGCAATGACATTTACGAGAACGGTCCGCGAGTTCGTGTATCTGATTTTCCAAAAAACGAAGAAAGGCGACAGTTATGGTTACGTGAAATCCCCCGCACCAACTCCTAATCATCAGATTCTTCTAAAGTAAGTTTAGCGTATATTTTCATCTAGATACGTTGCCGACTATTCCAGTTATTTTCTATTTTGTCACCATCTTTCGCTGCTAAAATATGGTGTGCAAAACAGTAATTTGTCGAAATACGCGGAAGCCTGTTCAGATGAAATAAGTTTTCTGTATTAGCTGTTTAGCAATGCGTAATGGAGATGAACTTAACATAACCACAAAACTGAATGACTGAAATAGAAGTCTGAAGTCCTCTTGGTGTTTTTCTCTGTAAAGACGACAGAAAACAAACGCACGTAAAGATAAGTGATGCCTGCTAGGTTTACGTCCTACTGCGTGAAAAAATGTCGGGAGCTACGCAATCAGAATATCATTATGTGTCGAACATTTTACATTTTATTAAGATACAATTTCGAATAATGAAGAGGTTTACATTCAAAGAAGCGCTAGTAAAATAGTTCCAAAAACGGATTAAATACATATTTTTATTAGAGCCTGAAAACGCGTAGATAGTTCAATCATTATTATATTGCACCATTAAAAAAAAAATCTTACCAACTTGAAATATGTCATTTTACAGGCCCACTGTAGTAATACTTGTGTGAACAATTTGGTGCGAGTTAGATGATTGGTTACCGAGATATGTCAGAAATTATTCATTTTATCATCTGGCACTTTCTTACGGAAATTCAGAAAAAAGATGAGCTCTATAATCATATTGATGCTTCTAATGGGTACTCTCAGTAGGCCTATACAAAATTTTATTGGAATGGGTGAAATTGTTTAATAGAAATGATCAACTTATCTAATTAATTTATTTTGCAGCCATTCTATAAATAAAGCCAGACACACTTAATACATGGCCTACTGTAGTAGACCTACTACTAGCGTTGGGAATTCAAATGGAATCTCTTGATTAATCCCGGACATATGACAAAAAAGATCCATTTTCTCACGTGGTGGTATCTTCATTACTAGAGAACAAAACGGAGATTTATTGGCACATTATATGATCGTCATAGATACTGTAACGTATTAAGTCGGTTGAAATTGCTTGTGAGATGTGATATACTGACAATATATTTAAATTGCTGTGATTTTGAAAACATGTGACTACTTTCTCAAGTCATATAATTTCAGATGGATTACAAAAGTATAACTTGTCGCCTGAATTTGGTCGGTATCAGTTAATAGTTTCCCAAGATAGGACAAGAAAACTTAATTTTTCTTATGGTGCTATCTTCCAAAATTGCGGACAAATTATTTTATTTATTCGTTCTTTTATGCTTGCACTGTCAGCATACAAGGTTAGGTTGAAACTGGTTACATCATTTCGTAGATATAGCATATTATGTGTACAAGGGCACTGTTCTGAAAATACGCGCCTGATCTTCTTGAAACATGGCCTATCAATTTACATTGCTTACCACAGTATTACTTGTTTGCCATTTGGAAGGTATCGGTTGTATAGTTACCGAGCTATAACATAAATGCTTTATTCTTAATCTTTGCACTACCTTCCAAAATGGCTCGATAATAACGTTATCAAAATTCATTCAATGCATACATCATGCACTGTCAACATACCAAATTTGGTTTAAATAGGTTAAATGGTTCCCGAGATATAATGGAAAAGCTTTCTTTTTTTCCATTGCCGCTTTCAATATGCAATGCATTATAATACACTGTCAATGTTCCAAATTTCGTTTAAATAGGATAGATAATTAGTTCCGAAATATGACACAGTGGTATTAATGTCAAAATCGCCGCCATTTTAAAAATACATACCTGGCGTGATTGAAAACTAAGTCTGATGTCCTTAGTAAATACTATAATGTGGACCTAGTTGGTTAAATTCAATTGTCGGATTTAAAAGTTATTAGACATCCAGGTGAATGCATAAGCCTATCATTCCTTCGGAAAGCAGGCTAAAATCATTCCAGGAGATTACTTACCTTTGTTTA
The DNA here is from genome assembly GCA_029891345.1 of Dryococelus australis. Taxonomy (NCBI): domain Eukaryota; kingdom Metazoa; phylum Arthropoda; class Insecta; order Phasmatodea; family Phasmatidae; genus Dryococelus; species Dryococelus australis. The sequence goes on along the minus strand of CM056995.1, from coordinate 292,423,422 downwards.
TAATATAGAATTTATTGTAGTTTATTTGGAAAGTTATGGTTAATTTGTCAGTTTTTTATACCAACTCCAATTTTCGGCCCGAAATAATCAATTAGGCTTTATTTGCAAGATAATCTGAAGATTTTTGTGTCCATATATGCCTGTATATGTATGTACAATATGTTTTAAAATGTGTATGCATTATGTATATGCACGTGTGCATATGTAAATAGTCTATATGTACTTGAATGTATATACATATGTGTTTGTGTTTACTTGTATGTATATATACAGGTATGTGTGTACTTGTATGTATACACATATGTATATGGGCGTACTTGTATGTATATATACATATGTGTATGTGTGTACTTGTATATATACATATGTGTATGTGTGTACTTGTATGAATTTTCATATGTGTGTGGATTTGTATGTATATACATACATACACACTCATTCCGTATTCATTTCACTGTGATGTCCGCAAATCTGTTCAAATTAAATAAAATTAGCCAGGTAATAAATATGCAGAAGTTGCCATAATAGCAGTAGTTGATTATGTTGACGTCTCTTATTACTTGTAAGCAAATTGGTGAATACCATTTGTTCGTCAAAGTGCTATGCGAGGTTTACACCGCCATTTGATTGACAGACGATCTCCAGATCGCCATTATTCAGCTGGCATACGCGCCAACCTACGATGCAAGGAGTTCCAGATTAGAATCCTGGTGAAGGCATGAATTGGTGTGTCGTTTATTTGTTTAAGAATAGCTTTAGTTTATTCTGTAAACCCCGCTTACTGGCTCTGCCTCCCAATATAAAACGAGTGCATTGAAAAGTAACACCCGGATCAATTAATGGTTGACTCTGCCCCATGGATTAATTATTTTTTTTAATTATAGTGATTGTATTTTATTAGAATATCTGTATTAAAATATTTGTATAGTGAGAGTACAAACTGAGTTGAAGCACTTCAATAACCAAGTTTTATGAAAAAGGAGTGATGTGAATTTCAAAATATTCACGCACTGAAAAATCAAATCCGCAGCGAACGATTGGTGCCTCACAATTAACACGATAGAATATAAATAATCACTGTAATAAATAACGCGTATAATTGTTTGGACCATATAATTCAATTATCATGCCTTAAATATATTTAACAAAAAATACTCATAGTTTATCGGAGAAATTAATTTTGTTTACTTTCGTCTGAATATTATCATGTTGAAGGGCCTTCATAGTTGTCTCATGGGTTTCGTTGTAAACAGTTGTTCCTATTCAAATTAGAAATAAACTATGGTATATTTCAATGCGAATATTATAGTTGCACACCATCAACTGTGAAATTTTGTAAGCCATTAAGTTAAACAGAAATAATATTCTACTTCTTACCAAAAACAATGAAAATGTTTCTCAGGTATTATATTAAATTGGCGTTTTAAACACGACTGTCAGCTTTAATTTAATCTGTAAGCTAATCGAGTTTTTAGGATTTTCCTCTGATTAACTATAGATGACCAAATATTAAAAATCAAGCTCTAATTCATGTATTTTTATACCAACTGAGTGTCAATTCTAATCGTTACAGCTGTTTAAATGTAACACAAAGCGCATAAGCAATTCGGTAGAAGCTAATTATGAAGTTAATAATATAAATCCAAATATAAAATGCAGTAGGAAGTGACCACATCATTTTGTACTGAACACGTAGAGCATCAGGAGAAAGGACGACTCCTGATGACGTCATGAGCTTGAAAGCAGGTTTGGAGTCCAGAGGTTGTTGGCTGTGCGGAGGTCCTGATTTTGGAGAGTTGGTTCGGGATGAACATACTTAAGGAGAAGGCGGTGTTACGTGCTGCAGCTGGCGCCGGTTCAGCTGTGCGGCGCTGTGGGGGGTGATCCAACTCGATCCTCCCCTCTTCCTGTAACGAAGCGTTCACTGCTGATTGCCCTGCTTCTGGGAAGCGAATACTGACAGCGGTGAGACTTGTTGGCGTCGCAGAACTCCTCTTCCCTGCTGGAGATTCCGACAAATGTAACGACGATGCAAGAGTATTCTGGTGAGGCCAGCACCACAGCCTTCCTCAGCGCAGCACACGAGTTAGGGAAGATACTGGGTGATGGCCTGCAACACTATATAAACTGCAGTGATCCAGCGGCCGGCAGTCTTTGGCAGAGGCCATCTGGCATTGCACGAGTGGAGTTAAATGCGAGGCGACAGCGGCGGATGAGTGTTCTTGGTGTGAATGGGCGAGAAGTCGTGAAACCCGGCGAGTGAAGCCTACTGTGAGTGAGGGTGCTCGGAGGACTCTAGAACATTGCGGACTGGCCGGATATGGACTAAACTGAGGTGGGAACTGAGTGGACATGTAATGCGGATTTCAATGTAAATATTGGAATGGTCAAATATGAACACATAATTAATAAAATAACTGGATAGGTTGATAAACTGTTTATATGGATTGATTTTTAATTATTTTATTTAATTAATTTATGTGTGGTAATTATAAATTGTATTAATTGGAGTCATAAAGTGTGAACAGTAAGTGATGTCAATTTATTGTAAGATGTTGAATGGAGAGAATTTTCTCTAATTATTGTAAATAAAATTAGGAAACTATAATTATCCCTTTTTATTTAATTAAGACCTCCATCACTTAACGAACCTTCTTTAACCCACTTAATTTCTAGAGAGAGAAATTGTAACAATACTTTGCCACAAAATTTATTTTTTTATGTTTATGAGTTTCACCTGGCTTAGCACATATAAAATGTAGTAATGCAATGGTGCATTGACCGATTTTCCATATATTTCAACTAATACAGGAGATTGTATATTTTGGAAGTAGATACGTATATACTTGGTGTTAAAACATATTAGAATTTTATTTATGTTAATGTTGAGTTGTGCAAATTTTTTTCACTAATTGATATAGTTTTTTTTCAATATGTTTTATATTCTTCCAAGACATAACATTTTCCACACAATATGAATAAGATTTTGTAATGATTTCAGTATATAGAGGTAAGAAAATAAGTACAGCACTAATTACGCATTCGATTTTGAAATGTCACTGTCGGAACCTATAGTCAAGTAATTATTATAAAATTTCTTTAATTATTGTGTAGGACATATTTTATGCGAATAAAAAAATTCATGTTAAATGTTTTAAATGTTTATTTTAACATAGCCTATACAGTTACACAACAAATTTTTTTACATATAACTTACGCAAAGTGATCACCAACACATTCACCGTCATAGACATCATCACAATATCGAAAGTCATGCAAGCATATATGTAATATTTGTAGTAGTTTACATTGACTTGTATGTACACTGATACATGCGCAGATATTTCACGCAGACGCGGATATGTGTAGCACTCACATGTTCAATCACCAATGTGACGCGATGTGACGCGAATGTTACGATGCGCCGCTGTTTAACTTGCATGCCGCCTTAACTCTCCACCTTGCCGTTGGCGCGGTGGTGGCGTCTTCCCCTACCTCGCTGGTGACTCGGGTTTCCCATTCCTTCTTCTCCTCAATCCCCTAAGCCCTCCCCCCTCCTTACCATTCATCGGTGCTCACTATAATTTTTAATTGGGACGAGTTACTCTCGTCTGGTTCGTCGACCTGTGAACACCCTTCTACCTACCTACCACTTGACTTCAGTCCGGAACAGCATGGGGCCGTTGGACTGTAGCTTCTGAGATGACGAGAAATAGTGTTAGTGCAATTTGTAACCAAGCCAAATGTGTCTGAGGCAGTTTTTATTGTGCAGCAAGTGTTAGCCAAATGGGAAGCGGTGCGTCGGGGCACACCAAGCGTGATTTCTTGGCATGGGCCTTAAATGGTTGATATTTAACATTTCATGTATTGCTAAATGATTGTGGGCGTGCCTTAGTTCTTGCATGGTTCTTGGATGTCTGGTTTCGCACATTCAAAATTAATAAGCGCCGCGTCACGGCGGAAACCTTGATAAATTTGAGTAATTTGTCGTTTGTATTTGGCTGCCCAATATTTCTGCCCAATTCATCATGCATTTTCGCTGGTGTGCCATCACTCTCTGAGGTCGAGAGTTTAAATAGTTCCTTTTATGACGCGTGTCCTTTGATGTGCTTGGTCCGCGGCACACATTTTCATATTCTTGGTTAACTTACAATATTTTGGCGTACGGGCATGCTCGTAGATTAGTGTAGAGATTACTGTACGAATGTCACGTATTCACCAGGTGCTGTGGTAAGAGCTTTAAACTTGTTAATTTATAGAATGGTAGCGGCATTTTTTAAAATTGCCAGGTTCTAGTAAATGTGTTGAATTTTTAAGCCACTGCAATTTTAGCAATATTGCGTAAAGTATCCAGATTGCTTGTTAGTACGTATTGAACATTACTGTGTTCCTTACAAAGCTCAAAGTGTGTAAGTTTTACTTGAGAAGGGTTGATGATGCCCTTGCAATGCTTGGTGGTTATTAATCTTAAAGAAATATATGTTCATTAAATTGTACGAGGCTTTTAACGTAATTTTGTAACACAGCTTTCACTTTGAAATGTTTTCTATGGTGTGCTATGATTTCTAGTAAATTGTATTATTATTGGAAATGCAAAAAAAATGTTAATCTGTTCTTTGAATTCTTAGTTGTTTTTAAATTGCACAAGCGTGCAATGAAGGAACAAAGAAAGATAGCTGAGGAATACTACACACTTTCATTTAGTTTCACTTGTTAGTTACAGTTACATCTTGTTAGATAAATTTAACCAACTTCTACATATCCAATAGAATCGAAATTTTGTCCACAGGCGAAGTTTAGGCTCTGGTTATATATCAGAAAAGGCTCTAAATTAAAGAATCAGATTGGTCCCAATCCATTTCGAAAAAAATAGTACGGTGTTCATTTGGAGAGTAGATTCCAAGCTAAATGATACTGCCTCCAGTAAATAGAAAAACCTATCCTATCACAGTGAATCAATTCAGGGGCATATCCATTAAAGTAGGGGGAGGGCTGGGTTCCTCCCAAAATAACTTCTTCAAATGTTTACTAATGGCATAAGACATGATAAAATATTTACATATGAATGGTCCTCCTAACTCAATGTGTTGTGTACACGTGGGCATGCATTCATTGACATATTTTGCTCATAAATGAAAAATTGTTCTTGGATAAAATGCTGACTACGCTCCTGGATCAATTTCGATCACGAGAGACGAAAAGGAACACACTATTATGGCCATAATATTGGCATGTGCTGTATAAACACCCCACGGTTTTATTGAAGTGATATATTGGAATTTTTTAAGACAATAGTTCAGGCTATAAAAACTTATTCGTGCTTTTCCAGTGCATTTTAATATTAATATTTCCTATTGTTTTGTCTTATATTATAACGCATTTAAAAAGTAACAGAGAAATATTTTAATTATCATTATTCACTATTTCAGAAAATCTGCAAGCAAATGTTATGTATTATGAAAAATATCAGAGTAGCAGTAATGATATACAAAAACTGTTTTCTTTTTTAACAAGGCAATGAAAACCACAAAATAACTTATATTCCAAGCATTTTATAAAGTACTCAAAATGATACTATTTGCGGGGCTGCAAAATCAAATAGTTGAAATGTGTGATACTTCACACTAAGGCCAGAAGAGCTAGCAGCATTTTCGTGAGTGTATGACATAGATTTTTTTTTATTTCCCGCCTTATTGTTTATTGTCTCGGTGAGTCGGATGTGATAACCAGCTGTGTGCAAAGGGCCCTTAATTGGTGCACTATTATTGTGGTGCGACCAACATCGGCCAATCATGTGCAATGTGCTGGTCAATTGCTGGTCAGTTGCTGGCAAAAGTTAAAAGCTGACCAACTCTGCAGCATTAGCACTGACGTCAACAGTAGGTGAGCAAATAAGAATTCAGAATGGCCCCGCCCCGACCAGCAATCCACCAGTTCATTGTAGTAGACCTAGCAACAGGGGACAGAAACTGGTATAGAACATCCGGGTCGCTTATTTTCTTGGTAGTAGTTACAATAAATCTCCGTCAAGAATAGCTGCGCTAGTAGCAGGCGAAGACGGCTACTTTTGTTGTCTTTTTGTATGCCTACGGTATGTTCTTTGGGGTTATGTAAGCACATGGCTAAAATTTTCTTCGCGGATACTGTATAATTACAATGCTCCTAATTTTTTGGTGAGTATTGCATCACCTTGATGTATTACGGGGTTCCAAATGGCCATAAAATTACAGTGTCCTTGTCACATGTTTTATTTTAAAGGTTATAAGTACGTACATGTTATTGGTGTTGTGTGCCTCACGTGTTCTTCCCAGCACAATGCACCAGCACCAGAAACTCTGCCAACTCCTTGCATATGTTCATGACAAATCTTCCAACAACCAACTGATTATGTGTAATTGAAACTGCTGATCAAATACCACAGCAAGTTATATACCGATTTTCAGTGATAAGACGGGACGACTATGGAAATAAAATAAGCATTGGCGAGCTGTGTTTGCCTATGGAGCAAAGAAACAGGAACGTCAATACTTTTCATCGTGCTACCAGAGTTCGCAATTTATTGTAGTGACACAGCCTGACCATTACCTAAATTGTAATGTTTGTTCTTTTTTCCCCTTTATCTACTCGGAAAATTCTGAGAACACTACACTAAATTGACTTGTCATATGAACTATTATCCTTGTTATATCCCGTTTTGAATGAGGAGAATATTTCAGTATGAAAAGTTAGGGGCTCATCTGAAGGAAATGTTCACAATACCGGAAATTGGTATGTATGGATAGTACTTTTTATAACTTAAGCATGGGCGCATTACGATAATGCCGAATACAAGCTAAGATACATGACAGAGAGGAGGGTAAGGAAAACCAAAGAAACTGTGGGGTAAATTACATTGAAAAAAAATCCTATTATATAATAGGACGATCTCTGTCTGTCCGTCCCTCTTTAATACTTCTAAGTCCCTTGAAACTCAACAAAACTTCTTCAGATTTTTCAGAGTGAATCATCAGGGGCAAATACAGGTCAAGTTGGATTTTCAGCAAGACCAGATTACGCAAACATGACCTTTGACCCTACAAACAAATTTTTTAATTACTTTTTCCTATGAAAGTTTTGTATTAATGCATAGAGATTATTGCATAGAGATATGAAGGTAATGGGATATCTCGCTTCAATTTTGAGTTAATTTGATATCAAGTGGGGCCTTAGTGGCTCATTGGCTAGAGTGATTCCAAGTGGGGCCGCAGTGGCTTAGTAGATAGAACTATATCAATGTTGAGTTAATTTCACATAATTTCATTATTACCTACATACATCTATGCAATTTTTTTCAGTCTTTGTATGATAACTAAATTTTTTAACATTGTAAATATTATAGCCACGTGACCCTACAGAAAACACGGTCACGGACTAACTCCTAGTATAAGGAAATCTTTAAAGATGCAGAAAAAGTCCACAAAATGTGATTTCACACAAAATCAGTGCAAATATGCTTCCCAGAGTGCAAACAATAGTGTGTGGGTGTGATGCAGCAATGTTTTGCCTTCTTAAAGGTTTTTTTTTTTTTTTTTTTTTTTTTACGAAATTTGCACAAGAAAAATTATACAACGATCCGGGAAAATAATATGAAGCAGTTAAATTGGTGAGGCCCTGTGTGCTCGTTATTGCTTGTACTTCAGGAAGTAGAGTGGCTCATATTTCTCTTGGAATAACTATTTTGTGGCTGTGATTTAGGTTATGGAGGCGGACGGATAGAAGAAGGCAGTTCATGCTGGTGGAAACCGCGAAGTAGTAGAACTTGTTGGGGGAGGAGTTGGCTATGGTGAAAGGGGTTGGGTGATTCAGGAAAGGACTGGGGAGGGATAAGGGAAGCAGCATATGTTCATGTTTGTCTGAACAAAGATAGCGAAACAGTCTGCCAAGTTACCTATGAAATGCAGTGTCCTGACACTGTGCTGTGACGTACATAAGTTCTCATCTTATCTCACTTTTCCGAACACAGTTCATGTTCCATTCGTAAATTACAATTCTTAACACAGTAGTTAGTAAATTACAAAAAGTGAATGCAGTAGCTCTTCTCTCTCAATGTACTGCACAACCCTGAAACGAAAGTTATCCAAGTTTAAATTTTCCACACTAACGGTAACAGCAGATGCTGCATACTGTTTTACTTTATTTCACGGCGCTTAACCATTAGGTTCAAGGGCAGCAACATGGTGATTTGCGTAAACAATGAATGGTAACTATGTTCTTCTATTTCCCTAATTTTTATCCGAACCATACAATGAAAAATCACAGAAACTTGTAATTCAAATACGGTGAGACCATGCACACTGTAAGATAACTACATCATATTATGTGACTGCACATTTACAAAACAGGAGGCCTAGTTAATGCAAAATATAGCACTATTAACACGTTCAAAAAACTTTCTTTCGTATGAGCACCTACTTTTTCTATTGTTGAAATATTAACTGAAGCGGGCTTCCTGCTACCTTGTTGTCATTCATCATCTTCACACGCTATGATGTCACATGTTTTGTCTTCTTACATGATTCCAGTTTTTGAAGAGTAAATAAGTGTATTTTGTATTTTATTTTACCTATCTCTTCACAAAATACCTATTGTTTAAATATTTTATGTTTCTGGTTGAATATGTGCTTGATTATATTTTCTCGTTGTTGACATTGTGATTTGTTTGATTTCGTATTGGAACTGATAGCATTTGTATGTTATTCTTCAATATCTTTATTTGTTGTTCACTTGCAGTTTGAAGTATTTTCTGCACTTGCGAAAAATATTTCTACTGTTAAAGAGTTGTCTATGATTATCAAGCTCTATACCGAAAATGTCTTCTTATTTAATAGTCTTATTTGAGCAAGGATTATGATTACGCATGATATGGATACGAATGGATTTTCACGGTAATTTAATCCCATATTTTACTTTCAACACACATTATGCCAGTGAATTTTAGAAGGGAGTATAGTTTCTGGGCAGACTATAGCAAAGTTTGAAGATGCCTGTAGATTTAGTGCAAGTGTAAACAGTTACATCAAAACTGACAAACTAATAATGTATACATGAAATTAATGTAAATATCAACATAAATTATGACCGCAGAAGTTAATGAACATTAGTTACAATAATACACACAAATTGGCTGACTGTGAATTTAAAACACGATAATAATTGTACATGATAGATACTAGATGTTCTCTGGCTACAAGGAGAAGAAAACGATGTTCAAGTGTGTGATTACAGGTATGTTTACCGCTAAATAATTAAATGCGCAGAAGATATTTCTATGTAGTAACACACAGCATCTGTGGAAGGCTCCCAGATAGCTATGGTGACATATCTTGTAATGACGGCAAAACCCTCTCCATCCCTCGTCGTTATGCAGAGCACCATCGCAACAACCCATATTTGCGTACTCTGTGCATCTTGAGATGGTTCAATGTTGATTCCGTGTTTAAATAATTAAATAAAATGTTTCTTTTTTTTTATTACTTTCAGTGGGCTGAAATTCCAGTATAAAGTATAAGAGATAGGTAATTAAAGTGATTAATTTTATAGAATTTTCAATACTTTCTGGTATTGTTTGTAGTGTTTGTATGTTATTTTCAGTGGGGCTTTGTTGATTGTAAGTATTGGTAAAATTGTGTCTTAGTGTTTATGTAACAATTTGAATTCATCAACAACTACTATTTGCTATTATAACAAATGAAATTAACATCTGTTGAATTAAATTTTTTCAATAGACTTCCATGTCGTATTAAGCAACTGAGTTAATTAAGGCTTTTAAAAATGCAAGGCAAGCTCATGAAGATTTCTTTGCTTATACTTATTTTACGAAATACATGAATATATAAATTGTAGCCAGTGATATAGTTGTTTTTATATATTATTGCCATTGTTTTACAAAATTTTTATTGACATATTTTCGTTTGTTCCGTTCATTTATATTATGTTATGAGATCCGTTTTAGGCCTTCAAGTGATAAAAATTTTTGCTAGTTCCTTTTCAATTTAACCTTTTAAAATGGCTTTAAGTGTACAGATTTCAATGGAGTCTAGTTAATGGAATTGGGTCCATTGTTATTTGCATGTCACTTCCTAGATATTGGCATACTAAAAAAAGTAATTATGGGCATTACAAACTGGTTCAACATGAACAAACTAACCTTGAACAGTACCGACTCAAGCTCGTAAATACTATTTACCGTAACTGACAGTAAATAATGAAGTTGTACCCACGACAGATGTGAGAAAACTTTTAGGAGTATAACTCGATGAACATTTAAATTAGCAAAAGGTGCTTTGCCATAAAAACCGTATCGATAAAATGTATTAGCATTCCGTCAGTTGAAGGTTTTTACCGTGATTATGTAGAGTCTCATGAGTGATAGATATATATTTATTTTCGGGTAACTACACCGATAACTTAAGGATTTTCAGAAAACAAAAAGAATGATAGGTAATACGATAAAAAAAAAAAAAAAAAAAACCATTTTAAAGAACTATTTTTTTTTCACATCTGTATATATTTCCGAAATTGCATTATTTGCCTATGCTCATTTTAGAGAACAGCAAAATCCTGATATTCATAGGTTTTTAAAACAAAGCAATGATAAATTACACTTAACGTTTCATAATACATCAAGTTTCTCAAAACGTCCCCTCTATTTTCAGTATAGAAAATCAATGTACTCTAATTTTATCTTGAAATACATGAAACACACAATTATAATTTACAATTTAAATAAAGATGATGTTTTCTGTTATATAAACATGAATAAGTTACCACTACATGTCAATAATACCTTTAAATCCTTTAAACAAAGGTATGATTGGACAAGGGACAAAACAACCTGAGCAGATACCAGGGTCAGCGGGTAGTCACGTGACGAGCACTTGAGGTAGTGGAGGGGATTGGCCACTAATCAGTTCGCGGCCCTGCGAGATCGGTCCAGCACGGTTGTAGGGCGGCCCGAGTTACACGGTACTACTTACCTCCATAGCATCTACGTCGCGTATAAAGTCCGATACACCATTGCGGGGCTAAGGTATAGAGGGTATGGGGGACGTGCGGTTCCGAACCCCCACTTGGGTTATAAGGATCCCCATTGGAATTACGATGAACTCCATAGACCTCCAAATTCATACTTATACCGAAATTCCTTGTTTGCTGTAGCTTTCGGACCATCTCTTAAAATAACTGTTCCATTTAGTTTATTCTTTTACTTCACTATCGCACACATTTTAAGGTATGCATTCGGGGCGAGGTGAGCAACACAAGATATTGTAGGTTATGAGTATACTCTACACTACTATAGGCTGTTCACGCTAAAGTGAGCACTTTTGAGACCCTAGTTAATTTTTCCTTTCAGCCATTTTGTATCCTTTAACAATCATTAAAAATAAATATTGCCATTTAAGAAACATATAAAGAGTGTATATTTTACCGCACTAGGAAGTTAACGTGAAGGGCTAAAATAAAATATATTTATTGACAATTATTCCAAATGGAAGGGCACTCAAAAGTGCTCATTTTACCGTTAATAGCCTATATGGAACGTTAACATATTTCTGTCTATCAACACGATCAGAAAAAAAAAGTGGTAGCTATACGACTATACAATTATTATTCTTAATTAACAGAAATTCCCTTTAACTTTGATTTGGCAAGAATGATGCAATAGTTCGTTACATTTCTAGGTTCATGTACAATATAATAGTTGGAGTGAAAGTGGCTAACTAGCTTATTTTGGACAGTATTTTCAAAACAACTATATAAAATAATAACGTGTTTTTAACGTGTTTCTCTCTCTGCTTGGAGCTTGAAATCCGTTGTAGCGTATTCGAAAAAGTATGTATTTTGAAGAAGGTACTAAACGTAACCACAGTATGTTTACGTGTCCTAAAAAATAAATTTAATATATCTGAAATGAAAGATCGGCCACCAAGGTTTTCGCTCTGTAATGGGCGTAGGCATAGGAACCGAATTGCTGTGGTAAGAGAAAACCTCTTTTAAAGACGAAACCTTACAAGAAAAATATTCTCTCTACGCCCTTATTGTGGGGACAAGCACGGGGGATAGCATATATTGTTGCAGCACAATTCAGTGAACAAAAAATAGTCACACCCAGAATTCCAGAATCAACTGTCAAACGAATTTGGCCGAGTGTAAAGTAAACAGAAAAAAACAGTCTGACATTTCAGTACTTAAAGGTAAGGAAATGTCACAAGAAATAATTGAAATATATGATTTTATATGCGTCACTGTGCAGAGAAACATGAGCAAGTTTTAGACGGCGAGGAAAATGTTGTACTCTAGTTCCAAGTTTAACAGTGTATTTTCATATTTGCCTATTATTTGATGTGGCAAAATTTTTATGAGAGGTGTGAATGTTTTTTTGTTCAAAACTTCTTTTTTGGTTCAGCCTTTTGCTATTTTAATGTGGCCATAAACCCTAGAGTACCATCTCAACACTTTTACTTTTGTTAGCTTCCCCATAGACTGGGTTCAGACAAATCACTGGTAAGGGTGCACTTACAGTGGACATTTAGAGCCCGCAAAATCTGTCTGACACATTTTTATTACCAGTGTAAACAAGTCTGAGATTCAATGTCTGACACAAATGCGAGTATTGCGATACATATTGCGTCACTTTATGCTCTCAAGTGTAAACGGGGACCGACCTGCTATCTAGTGTCGGAGAGAAAATTCGAACTCCTGCGATAAACGTCGGTAACATTTTAGCTCTCAAATGTAAACACATCTTGATATTGAGTGTCTGAGATTTATTGCACCATATCTCAGACATTTATAGCCTGCAAGATTGTATCAAATGTAAACGCAGTGTATGAAGTGACAGTTGTATAGCAGATATTTATCTCAGTAGTACAAGGGTGGTATACTTTTGCGAGAAGTGTCAGATATTTTGTGAAAGAATGGATAGAAAAGAATGGGCAAGAAGTGGTGTGGAGGAACTTATAAGTGATTATTAGTCAAGACCAGTATTGTGGGATGTAAATACAAGAGATTATAGGGACAGGTGCCGGAAACACGATGCTCTGAAAAAACTGGCAGAAAAGTATAAAACAGAAATACAGGAAATTACAAGGAAAATCCACAACCTGCGTAATCAATTCAACAGCGAGTTCAAGAAGAGCCAAAAGAATAAATCAGGTTAAGGAACATACGAGAAATATGTTCTTCAGTGGCCAAATTACCAGGCTATGTTATTTATAAAAAAAAAAAAAAACATTGACTTGCAGATTTATGCAAGGAAATATAGCGAATGTAAGTACGGAATATCCATCAATATTTTGTTTGTACTTCACATCATATTGTACTATTTATGTAAATGCCTTTATCGTACCAACACACAGTTTCATTTAATAGATAACTAATTTCACTTTATGTGGACATTTTATTCACTCTAATGTAAATGTGTTGTGTCCAGATAGTCAGAATGAAGGCATACCTTTATAATTAATAAACATAACCAAGTTATATTCTATGGGTTATGTGTATTGTTGTGTAAAATGTATTTTAAATTATATCAATTTTATATTCAATCTAAATTAATGTGTGCTTTATGTATTGATATTGCTTGGTAAGTAAACCGCATGTAATTGCTCTCTGTAATGATTCATAAATTAATGACATGGCCACAAACAATTCATTACGATAGGTTTAATAATAATTACATCCAACATCCTGTTCAATACTTTATTCATTGGCCATCCATATTTATGTGGGATAAATATTATACATACAATAAAATCACTACAAAATACAAATGTCACCTATACACACAAACAGCATGATGACAAAAAGTTCTTCATTGTACAGTAATAGTACAAGAATACCAAAATACAAGCAACAAACATAAATACCACTATTCCTTTATAACATGACAAATTTAAAGTACAAGATACCACTTTCAAATGTACATACAATGAACATGAGAGCACAACAAACATAAACACCACCATTCCTTTCAACATTAGAGATTACAAGAAGCCACTTTCAAATGTGTACAAGTCAATATAAAGAATGAAATGAAGTCTCATGCACAGAAGCACTAGGATGCTACAATAGATACAACAGTGACACAATTTATTCTATTTCATACTGCCAAGGTACTTCTCCCACTGGGGACACAAAGTAATGCGTGAGTTCTTCCCTGACATACTTGGCAGCGAAGGAGTAGTTTCCACTTCCCTGTCGAGCAATGGGTAGCAGATTTTCTGTTGGCAATCCTTCTTCCCTCAATGTACCATATTGGACTTGTTCTGTTTCAGAATTTACAGAGTCCAAAGTTCCTTCTGGGGCATATACTTCTTTTAACGACTTGTTCGACATAGTAAAATTGTGCAGACAGCAGACTGCGTACACAATTGCATCCACACGATCTCGGGTCGAAAGTAAAGGCTTTCTCAACACCCTAAAAATAGCTGACACAATTCCAAAAACGTTTTCGACTATGCGTATTGCCCTAGACAGTCTGTAATTGAATGTTCTCTTGGAACCTTCTTAATTATAGGGGAATGGCTAGAGAAAGTAAGGTTCAAAGGAAATGCATCATCTGCAACAATTACATTTGGTACTGGTAAATCCCTTCCTGGCAGTGGAGTCTTCTCAAGTGAAGAAAGGCTTTCTTCCACATAAGACGAGATCCCACTGGCAGCAAATACACCACCATAAGGTACCCTGCCATTGCTTCCAACACACACAAGAATAAATTTGTACTCTGCATCCACTAGAGCCATTAGAGTGATACTGTGCTGGCCTTCGTAGTTATAGTAATAACTTCCAGAGTAAGCAGAGTATTGCAAAATAACATGCTTCCCATCAAGTGCACCACAACATTTTGGAAAATTCCACCTATCCGCCAGCGGTTTGCTTAGGTTGAGCCAATGGTCTGATGTGGAAGGAAGGTGCCTGAAACATAAATAAGAGATTCTTAAATATGAATAGAACTAGGCCTACTTTTGTAATAGCAGTGCACAAAACATAATTATGATTCCTATTTTCCCAGGATTCCCAGCTCACATACACCTTGGACAGTGAGACTGAAGGTCTTAACGATGACGGCCAGGACAATGCAACTGTCCCGTCCAATGTGGAAGAAACAAGGAGCGTCTCAAGATCGAGCACATCTACTCCCACCCCACCTGTCAAAAAGAAAAAAAGCTACACCTAAAGACAAGCATTCTATGATGATAGAAAAGGCATATGAGACTTTGTCTAAGAATGAAGATGGGATGAGTTTGACGTGTTTGGGGCATATGTTGCTTCAGAAATGCGCAACTTTCCACAGTTGCTCTGAAACGGAAAGTGAAGACTCAAATACAGAGGATCATTCTTCAAGCCAATGAAGAAGAAATGAGAAATGCTGACAGTACCATCGCACACCACCCTTGGACAGTGGCGACAGAGTACATAATATACGATTCTGTTCAATCTTCAGAGCTAGTCATTCATGGTGGCACATCACAGTGACTCGACGTGAAGTGCAAAATCAGTTTACCATTTATTTCTTACTAGACTGCATGTGCGAACTCCAATTTTGTATTTATATTCCACGTACTTCGTAAATTTAACATCATTATTAGTTTTTTTGTTCAGTACATAATATCTTATCTGTCGCTGTGAATGGTAATAAACTAATAAGTAAAACAACTGTTCTTTGTTTATATGCTGTACAGGTACCAGTACTTAATATCCTACATCACCTTATTATGGTAAGCTATCCCCGAATGCCCTTCTCACCCCTTTCTTGAATATACCCGTGTGGCAACTGCTTTATTATATTCTTAATACATACTGTTTGTATTGCACACCAGTCTGTAAACATTAATTAAAAATTTATTAATTTACCTTAATGCATTCATCCTTTAAGACATATGTTAAGGCCTTGCAGACTTCAGGGATGATAATGCAAATTGTTCATGTTGATATGCGAAATTGGTAACTCAAACTCGCATATGAATCTCCTGAAACGAAAATCATTTTTTTTTCAGTACAACCTAATCCTTCACCCTGCTATGCTAGTGTGTCACAATTTCACATTGTTTCAAGCGCATATAATTTGCTGTGAAGTTGTGATAAAAGTAAATAGGCTATATGACGTTCAGGAAAATAGAACTTTATACCTATTCTTTATATAGGTGATATTACTTCACCTTTACAAATTATTTCATTGGCATCATGCCATATCAACACGATAAGAAACTGAGATAGTTTTTAAAGAAAATTTTGACAGCATATAGGTTATGTCTAATACTTACCTGTTGCCAGAAATCGTAATGTCAGTGCAATACGTTCTTTCACTGAAATTGCTGCCCGCATTCTTGTATATTGCTTATAAATCAGAGAGCTCACATATCTCACTAGCTCTTCAAAGGTGGCTGGAGTCATTCATATAAAATTCCGAATCTGACCTGCATCTTCCACAACTAATTCTGCCATTAACATATTGATCGCACAAAGCGTGTGTCGTATTATCCAATCACGGACCCACACAAAACTTTTTTTTATTTCCTTTTAATCTACTATTCTCTAATATAACCGTTGCTGCTGCAATCTTTTTAGACCTCATATTCACTTGTGCCCAGTGTCCAATCTCTAGTGTAAACAGGTTGGCAACCAAGTGACTCTCAGACACTTATTGCAGACACAAATATCAGCTGAATGTGTGTCAGGTCTAAACACTTTGTGCCATTTCTCTCGGACACTTGACATTTCTGTCATGACATAAGTGTCCAGTGTAAGTGCACCCTTAGTTATATAAACTTGCAAATGCCTATACATTTTTTATCTCATCAAAAAGACATTTGTATGCCTATTTGTTACTCAAACCGCGAATAAAGATGTTATCGTTTAATCTCACTTCTTCAGTCTTCTATTACGATTGTAAGAATACGGAAAAATGTTTCAAATATGTCGACTACGAGTGAAAAAATTCACATGTTTCAAAATCTAGATAAATGTACATGAATAACTCGTCAAACTAAAATTAGTGAATTCCACTTTTGCTCGTGTAATACGGACACGAATGCCAAGATATGGTTTTCCACCCCTCCAGCCGTGCCGAGGTAGGGGAAGGCCGCCGTTGCGCAGAAGAGGAAAACGGAGGAGGATCTTTTGTTTCTTGTCCAACTATAGCACAGAAACCTTTTGGTTGTATAGAATCTTGTACTTAGTCTATATACAGTTTCTTTACATTTTTTAGACCAAACCTTTCAAAAATCATACCAAAAATTAGCCTACATGTTTGGTTGTTTCAAAATTATGCTAAGTATCACAGGTGTTTCATAATTGTGTAAACATAAAAGTTCCAAATTTATTAGATATTTTAAACGTTTATTTATATTTTGTCTGTAAATTATATTATTTAATTTATAATTTTTATTAATAAAAACATAGAGAAAATAGATGTGATGCAAATACCTAATTAGAATAGTTTGTAAGCAAAGTATGATTGTACTGAGCAAGCACGAATGTGGAGTGCCAATCCATTTGGTGTACTTCTATATACTTGATTAAGCTTCGTTTGCATGAGGTAGATGAATATCTTGGAAGTAAAACTTTATCAGGGCTTCAGAAAAGTTGGAAGTAACCATGAATGGATTATATACAAGTAAAGGCTGTTCACAATAAAGTGAGCACTTTTGAAATCAACCTTCTGGAAAAAGTAATTGTCCCTACCTGCATACGTTTTAACAGGCGCCCTGAGTGGCATGCGCCCAGCAGAGTTGGTAACGAAGGATGGAAAGTAGTACCGTAACTTAACGTCGAATAAAAATTTTAGGTGACCATTTCTGACCATTTCCGACCATTTAAATTATTTCTTTCGCTTTATATTTTTTCTTTTAATGCATCAAAGGGTAAAAATGAGCAAATTAGTAAAATATTTACTTTTCTAATAATTTCCCAGTTTCAGGTGACCGACGCATGAATAAAGTGATGAGGCCCATGGCAATGTTAATCTTACATAAGGCGGAAGAATACACAACGTTCATACATGTAGATCTAAAGCAGGGTTTTCAAAAGTGTTCATTTTACCGTGAATAGCCTATACCTACTGTAATGTTTAATTTTTACAGTAAGCGCGCGATAAAATCTATAGGTAGGGGAGTGACTTTTTTCTTAGGTTGATTTCAAAAGTACTCACATTATCATGAACAGCCTCTACCTTTGTGGACACCATGCTCGGCCCTGCTACAAAGACAGGCGTATTGTTGGTATATGCTATTCGCGGTAAAGTGAGCACTTTTGAAAGCCGTCTCATTTCGAATAATAGTTTATAAATGTATTTCATTTTATCCTTAGACATTAACTTCCAAGTAAGGTGGAATATACACACTATGCTCATTGCTCACAGACTATTTATTTTAAAAAGATGGTTAAAGAATAAAAAAATGTTGAAAGGAAAAAGTAAATAGGGTCTCAAAAGTGCTTACTTTACCGTGAACAGCCTATACGGTGCTGGTGCTGGCAGCGCGCTGGTAGACTGTCGATCCCGCTATTACAATTAAATACCGGTGATTTGCTGGTGAAGCATAGTTCTTTCGAATCGCAAAAGATAGCGCAACGTTCGCCATGTTTCTTCGGATGGTTGTTTACATTTGGAATTCAAATAAATTGATTGTTGCTTACTATTAATAAAAGCCAAAGTTCGTTAACTTAAAAGTCCGTTCTCCCATCGATATTTAACATCATTACTCATTCCAGGTCGTTTATTTTCGACTGTATTTACATTGGTGAATTTCTGAACGGTTGTTTTATTTTTTCGATCCAACAACACTTGTAATCTATTTCGGCGGTTATTGTGTACAAAATAATAGCTACAAAAGTTTCATACTTCGCACGAAGCTCTGGTGCTGGGAGGACGGCCTCTCTAATCTTTAAAGAGTCTTAAAGACTCAAACAGAACAGCCTCTCTTAGGCATTGCCTTTGGGAAGCTGTATTTTAGGTAAGTACACAGTTAAACTGTAAGGACGACCAAAAAAGAAGATAAAAAGTTTCATAATGAATTGTCTTGGAATTTAGTGACAGTAGGCATCTTCTATTACAAATTTATTACAAATATGTTTATTTTATTTCATGCAGTCTCATTTCAGCAAAGTTCCGAATTTCATTGCGGCTTAGCAATAAAATTGATTCGATTGGTGTACGGTCATTCTGACGCGAATAATATCGGCCAATCACGTGTAAAGTGCTGGTCAAATGCTGTCAGTTGCTGGTGAAATTTCAACGCTGGCCAACTCTGCCGCACCAGCATCGGAGCAGCACCAGCACTGACGTCACAGCAGGTAAGCCAATCAGAATTCAGAATGGCAACGACCAGCAATCCACCAGCTCAGTGTAGCAGGGCCTTTACGCAGCCGAAAATATCTCCCCTTTCGTCATCTGTGGATTGTATAATAAGGCTTGGCTACAATCACGTTGTTGCTACAATAACGTCTTACAATAACTGATGAATCCATGGAGAGTAATGGCACTGGCTACAATTAACGTAAAACGTGGCCGCGATGCTAAACGTCAAACACAATGCGTTAAAAGTTGGCCACCTTTCCATTCTTTACGTTTAAGGTCAGTCAATCACAATTCAAGACGTCACAAAGTGAAAACAAACGATACAGATGATTGACAACAGATGGCGCCACTATAACAGTACGTTTTTATTCTGTTAATGTTATACAAAATCAATACACAAATAACGCAAAATCCATTAAAAAATAATTGAGTGTAACTTTTATGCCTGCGTAATATTTTTTTTTTTAATGGCTTTTTCTTTTACAAATGCAAACTAAATAAATAAATATATATATATATATATATATGTATATATATACACCTATATTATTTTTATTTTTATTATTGTTAACGTCAATTGTAGGCATACGAGATTTATTATGATGACGTTTAACGTTTTGCGTCAAGCTGGTTGTAGACAAGCCATTAACGTATCCCATTAAAACATATCCCATTAAAAATGCAGTGTAATAAGCCGAGATTTCACCATTTCTGTATAAAACAATATCAAGATCAATTAAATATAAAGCCAAAACGTTTTTATAATTAAAATTGTGAAAATGTTAGCCAAAACTTAAAAATACGAAACTACACTTCTTAAACACAATGCTGACCTTAGAAGAAAACATGCATTTCTGCAACAAAAAAAAAAATTGAATATACAGTTTTGAAATAATTTAAAATAAGTTTTTTACTGACATAAATTTTATTACCTATTAAGTGTCGCGTTTGAAATACTCACGTAATCCTGTCTTTCAAGAATGCAGGGCACATATAGGTTATAAGCAATAAATCATATTGCCGCTGATATAAAATTTCACTCTCTTTCATAGCATCATTTTAAGATCCAAAACTAAAATTGCTCAGAGAGTAGTGAAATTAAAAAAAAATCTAAACCATTATGCTTGAATCACAATATCGCGATAGATGTGACGCGAAGGGCGTAATGCGACAACAAAAATCTACGTTTAATTTGAACACTAGATTTACCGCGGCAATTCTTAAGAATAGGGAATAGGGGTTTTTCTGAAGGAAAAAATCTCGGAAAGTGGTATAATTCCACTCTACTAATTACACAGAACACGAATGTACTAGGGGCATCAACATTTGACCAATAGAAACCCCAAAAATGGTAGTGGGGAGGACTATGAAGATCAGGGAAATTGCGGGGTAAAATAATAATAATAATAATAAATCGTCTTTATTTGGCTCAGTTAAGACATATCTGTCTTCTCTTACACTGAACCATTTTACAATTTACACTTGCTTATTACAGTTTAGAAAAAATTAGATCTTACAAATTAACAAGCTCTGCAGAAAATCAAAAGTCGTTACTAGACATTAACGGAACGGGTAATTATACTAAATAGTGACATGCATATTTAAGTACTGAAAAATGTACAAATTTAAGTGATGATTATTAAGTTTAAACTAGTCCATAAAACACTGATGATGAACTGGCAGGTGTTAGGCGAAATTATGCACCATATACACGCAAGAATGTAGTACATTTGCACAAACGTATAAATGCACAACAAACCCACATACATACACACGTAACAATAGCTCCCTGCAAATAAAATTATAAAATAGAACACTAATTCGTTACAACAACAAAATTGCAGGAACTTAGTTCCTTATAATTCAAATGCCCATGACAAACTCTGACAATAATAATATTCACAGACACTTTCCGGGTCACTGCGGCGTGACAGCAAGCACTTCTTCTTGAACAGATTGTAAGAACCCTCATCGCGTATGTTCTGTCCCACGCCATTCCAATTCCGAGCTGCTGAAACGCTAAAAGAATTTCAAAGATAATTTGTTCGGTGGAAGGGGATTAGAAGTTTACTGTCGGATTTTGAGCGAGTGGAAAAGTCGCAGGAGAGGTAGCTATAACGATTTCGTAGGCATACAGGAGTATCAGCACGCAGGATTTTATTTAGTAGCAGTAAATATTGCAATATTCATTCATGAAAAGACATTAAATTGTAAACAAAACTGAACCAAACATTAACTAAATAGATAATATTACGAATATAAGCTACAAACAAATACAATATTGGGGAGGGCTGTGAAGATCAGGGAAATTGCGGGTTAAAAATAAAATACAAAATAAGTACATTTTCATTATAAACTTTAACCCCTCAATTTCCCCGATATTCATAGCCCTCCCCACTATCGTATTTGTAGCTTGTATTGGTAATATTGTCAATTTAGGTCATGTTCAGTTCAATTTTTTGCAATTAAACATGTTTTCATGAGACAATATTACGGCAATATTACAAATAGTAAAAAATAATATGTTAAATAGCAAAACGTACGTACACATTATTTTACAGTGTAAATAGTCTACACATGAAAATAATTTATGGGGAAGAACCAAGCTTCGAAGGGGAGAAAAAAAAAAAAAAAAAAAAAAAAACGCCCGTGCGCCTTGAATCATTGTTTTCGGGATTTACTCCCCTGCTGGCGCTGTAACTCTGGCTACGATTGTACGGTATTTTTGCAGTCATTAAATATTCAATTATGTACACATGTTTCACTTGTTTTACCCCACATTTTCTCTGATCTTCATAAACCCTCCCCACTATCGTTTTTGAGGTTTATATTGGTCAAATGATGATGGCCCTGGTAAATCCGTGTTCTGTGTAATTAGTAGAGTGGAATTATACAACTTTCCTAAATTTTTTTCCCAAAAATTCAGTTAATTTATTGAATACTCACCGAATCACTCGCCATTCGTACGGCGTATACGAATATGGACTCCACAACTAATGTCCATTTGACCACACTACACAGACACACTAATCACCGCACATATAGTACAATTTACCTTTTCCCTTGCTATAATAGCATAGAAACACTCGTAATTTCACACAATTATCAAACAATATGAATTGCAATAAAACACACGTTTAATCACTCGTAAATCCGAAGCCTCACACAGGACTGGTGCAAAGCAAACCAACATCCGGCAATTTCCCACAATCCATCTGACGTCAACAGCGCAGTCGTGCGCAGTGTATTGAAAATGAGTGTATACCGCCAAGTTATTAAAATTAAAATAGTGGTATGCATCGCATCCAAAGATAAACACCGTCTATGAACGAGGCTTTGTATCATCTACGATATGTATATTTATTCTACTAGTAATACGTTTTATCCTCTCGTCAATATAGACCAGGTAAACCTTGAGTAATTCACCACAATTACCTAATGTTCCGACACTGCTCCATACCTGTGTTGTATACATGTATAAACCTCAGCGCCGCGCTATAAATATACCACGTAAATTATGTTTTACGTATTAAATATTCGCTGCAGACGGTAGTCTTACATGTAAAACAATTCAGTGACCCTATATAAATATATTATATGTAAATTATACCTATTTTATAGTTTACATGCAGCAATCTGGGTCATCCTCCTCCCTATAGCATTTTATTTTTTTTTACGGAAAACTACTCGAAGCCCCTCCAAAATTCCATGTAATTATGATTACTAATAATCATATCTAACATATCCAGGTATTATTTTTCCGATTTTCGAAAAGCCCCTATTCTTAAGAATTACCGATAAAGTGAGCACTTTTGAAGAAATCGACCTCAGAAAAAGTAACTGCTCCTGCCTGCATGTATTTTAATGGGTACCCCGAGTGACATCCATCCTGTAAAGTTGGTTACAATGGATGGAAAGTAGTTCCGTTTCTTAACGTCGAATTAGAGGTGTTAGGTGACCATTTGTGATTACTTAAATTATTTCTTTCACTTTGTGTTTCTTTAAATTGAATCTAAGTGCAAAAGTTAACAGATTTGTTAAATATTTAGGCCAAATTTTCTAATAATTTCGCAGTTTTACTTGACCGGCGCATGAATCAAGTAATGAGGTCCATGAAAATTAATCTTCAATACGGCAGAAGAATACACAACGTGCATACAAGTAGATCTTAAGCAGGGCTTTCAAAAGGGCTCATTTGACCGTAAATAGTCTATACATACTAACCCTCTTTTACTTTGGGCGTGAAAATATGCCTGTAATTTTCTGCGGAAGCGAAAATTGCACAATAAATAAACAACTAGGCGAAACGCCAAGAAAACATATTCAACAGAAGAAAAAAAAATTTCATTGCTTATGAACTTGTATAATCTTAACAGAAAACATACTTTAAAACTACTTAAAAAGAATGTTTTTTTTTTTAAAACAGTTGTTGCAATGATTTAAGAAACACTTACCTTTAGTCGCAGACAGAAGCGATGCGCTAAGTTCCAAAGCTTAAACAACAATAGTTCTGACTTCTGGGAAGTTCAAGTAGGGTTGTCGCAATCGCGAAGGTGAACACTGATGGCAGGCGACAGAGGGAACGATGCAGTGTTGCCATATCATCGTCACCAGGAAGAGGATTGTTACCGGGCAAAGTTTTACAGTATATTTTTTCTGTATAATACAATTTTTAATTTAAAATTCGAAAGCAACTGCCACTTAAATTTTTAAAATTTTAATGTCAAATTGCAGTGCAACCAGATTATATGCTACATAAGTAAATACGTTGTTGGTTAGTCTTCTTAAAAGCGGAGTAACAATTTTCTTTGCTTTGCATTTATTTGAACTTAATACGTCATACCATTAATTGGATGCGTATTGATGTACAAAGGCATCAGCATTGTTTATAAATTCAGAAGGGATTTCATGAAGAGTTTATGATCAACGTATGGAAGTCATTTAGTTCCTAATAGTTCATATAAATTGAGTGCCTCTTGAGAGTGTTAGGTTATATGTCCAGTTTCAAAGAATTGAGGCGTACTGTACTGAGGTATGGCCAATATCTTAAGAGAAATCTAACTGAGATTTTTTTTTTTGCGAATGTCTCATTTATTTACTCTAGTGCTCTGTCATAATTTCGAAATTGTAATTTTTATATTTGTTAAAAAAAAAGATTGCAGGAGGCCGTGTTTTAAAAACTGATTAACACTCCTTTGTATAAATAAATCTAATCAATCAGGTTTTTATGACCTCCATGGAGTGGTTTGTTACACTTAGGCTTGGATTAAGGGCAGTGTGGTGTTGTGACATGACAGCTTACCTTCCATTGGAATTCGATTCTTGCTGGTGTCATTTCACGTTTTCCCATATAACAAACATGACGGTCGTTTCCGTTGACCGGCGGACTTCATCGGCATTCTGCGCTCCTTTATCTTTGCATTGTCATGGATTTATGCCCATCTCAAGCTACGTTCACCCAGGCCCGCCAAGAGGGTTGAAAAGTGGAGGGGGTGCAAGGGGGTGAAATTCTCAGGACCCGGGTCCTCGGGGGAGCGCGGGTTGGGCCCGACTCATAAATGTTTATTTATAAAACAAAGTATTACACAAAATCTAATTTCGACACTCGAAACTTCTTCTTTTTTTTTTTTTTTTGCATGGATAACGACTATTTATGTTGTTGTAAATGGTCGATTTTTTGAGGGAAGGGGATACGGGGGCCCACAACACGCATTACTCAGGGGCCTGCAATTTCTCTTTGTGGGCCTGCCTTCATCACCTCTAGAGAATTCTTCCAAGTCTCTCAACAATAACGCTTACGATATAAGGGTAGTCAGGGATAAGAATCTCAGTAATGGATGTATACGTACGTCTTACGATTACATTTGGCCAACAAATGGATTCCCTGATAAAAAAAAACTAAAGATGGAAGCGTTGATAAGTTTAACTAATAACTCAGGCTATGAGGAAAATTGCAGTAATCACTGAGTAAAATAACATCTTGTCGGTCGTAAAATACTTCGTCAGCATGGAATTGGTGTTAGTAGACAATCGGAAGGTTTACAATCAGATAATTCATACGATACTTCCAATGCACACTTCTCATATTCAAAAGTGAGTACTGTTCATTCCGGGGAAACGTCTCTTGGAATGCACCCGGGAACGAGATATGTGGTTTGATAAATTATTCACATTACGTCTCGTGTTGCCAGAGGACTAGTATAAGTGGATAATGCGCACAAAATCTAAAACTGAGGGAACCGATAGGATAAGTGTTATCCTGGAACAGAATATTATTATGACATTCCTCCTTGCCCTTAAATATTTTTAACAATCCCGTTATCTTGAAAGTACGACCACATTTGCAGTGAAAACTATCGACCTCACTAACGGTATACATCAGCTCACGTGCAATGTTGTTTTCATCTAAGAAGTGAAGTGAAGAGATTTGGGCTGCTCTTAACAGCGAGGTCTTGAGAGCCGATGAGGGTGATATAAGTTAATATGGAGCGGCGCCGGAATGAAGGGGCGGGGGAAACGGGAGATCCCCGAGAAAATCCGCTGACCAACGGCATCGTCCGGCACGATTCCCACTTGCGAAAATCCGGTGACCCGGCCAGGGATTGAACCCGAGCGTGCTAATCGCTCAGCCACCGTGGGCCCTTTCATCTAAGAGGTGTTTTTCTTTCGCCTCGTAACAATTCTACGATGATTGGTTGTGATGAAAAGCGTACGGAGGGACATAGCGTGAGGATATAAATATGGCATTAAGTCTTATGAAAATGCATTTGAAGGCTGAAGACAATGGAACATCCAAATCTATAGTTGTCTGGGAATCCCGTGTGTACAGTGTTAGTGCTCGTTATCGAGTCATGGCGTGGGTGCGAATCAGACACAGGTCCGGCCTCCTCGCCTCCCACCTCGTCCACGACGATCTGGGTTCGATTCCAGGAGTGGTAAACTTGCATTTTCAAATGTCGGAAACGTGGCGGACGCTGCCGTTGGCCTGCGGGGTTTCTCGGAGAAATCCCGTTTTCCTCTACCCTTGCATTTCGCCACCGCTTCATCCTCGCATAACTGAAACCGGAATCGGCGCTTAAGACCTCGCCTGTTAATGCAGATTCCCGCCCGCGATCTTGGATTTATGAAATTTTTGCCATATTCTGGAAATACAGTTTTGTATCATGTATTTTGGAACGACAGCTAAAAATTAGTAAATGTAGCGAAAATTTTCGGAAAATGTTATTTAGGATATGTCGTGTGCGAAATATAAAAACACCTCCTGAAATAGAATCTTTGGCGAAACATAGATAAATCTAAAACGGCAGGTGAAAATCCGCCTTAAGCGCGACGCAAAAATCCCATTATGACGGTTCAAATGCCTCGCCACAGAGACACGACGCTCTAACGACGACGTTCTTCTTTTGGGTCCCTTTCAACGGTCAGTTGGAGATCTGGACTGTCAGCTTGGGGTTCCACAACACCGAAAACGTAACCCTAGGCGAAAATACGATAACACGTAAGTTACTGCGTTCATAATCGCGCAAGACACTGAACAGTTGTGCAGTTTTGGCAGTGCCTCCATTCCTGTCGGACCTGCATGCATGCATGCTACCAGCTACTTTATCGTTAATTTCGACGCGGGATACACTGCCAAAGAAATCCCTCTGCCAAAATTTATCACCCAGAGATTTCAATCAAATAGAAACTTGTTAATACTGTAAGCATAAAACAAGTCCCCCAAAACACAATTATTAGATATACTGACTATATAATACTCCATAACTAACATGCTTTTTTTTTTTTTTTGTTAAAATGTTTAAAATGTAAAAACAATGATTTATGGAAGTATTGCTCTTCTCTCGTTTATTTCATGTCCATTTTATATTTTGCCAAATACGCGACGCTTTCTCTCACAGCTAAAGATAACAATTGAACCCATTTATTAATAGTGGGGATGGTTGGGGGGAGGGGGTACATCGCCCCGTCTCTCTCGCATTCTACAATCATGCATAGACGCCGGATGCATTAGCGTGACAGTTATTTATTGGCTGGCAGTTGGCACAAAGATGACATGCTACCGGTCTTGCAGTGTTCAGAGTCCACCTGCTACAGAGAGGTGCACGCACCCCACGCCCCCATGACGTCACCCGCAGTGCTGAGAGCAGCCCAGTCATGCACACATGCATGCCGTCGGTGGGTTACGGACGGAAACACGTGACATACATATATCAATTTAATTTAATCATACATACATACACACACATATATAGAACGAAAATTGCATTCACATGACACAAAATTTACGCGGGACAACGTTTAGGAATTAGGAAGCGGTCACACGAGTGGTCTGGGCTTGTTAGTTGTAAATTCGTTCGACAGCCATGTTTGAACATGTTCGCGAACGGAATTAGTTTCAGTGGTTACACCTCAATAACTGAATGCAAAGAAAAGGAAGTCCTAACCTCAAAAACACGCCCCCACAATTATTGATAAAAAGCATCTACCACTCTTTAAGGTCGAGTATTTTATTAATTTTAAAACGATTCGTCTTATTTTTACCGTAACGGTAAAGCGAACACTGTTTAAGACATGGGTTATTATTTATGTGATCTTTGAATGAATAGCGCAATGGGGGTGAATTATAAGATGGAGATGTCTGTCACGGAAAAACAGGAAAGAGCACGAAAAAATACTTTAAAAAGACAAGCAACCTGTGTCCATCTGCATTGCAATGGTGAATGTTCAAAAATCTCCATCTTGCATTATTATTTATCTCAACGAATGCATACATTTCCGCCAATTTCAATCATTTTAATCATACTGTCTGTTTACTACGTAGCAAACAATGAAAGTGCAACACATAAGAAAAGTAGTTCCGAGGTACTTACGCAACATGTTTAGTTTGAGCAAGAAGTGACTGCGATCGGAACAAGTTCAGGCAGGCCATTGTAAACGTGTACAATGCTCGACATGTTTGAAGTAAAGTTTTCCATGCCCGTGTCACCATGGACTTGTACAGCTATACTAGTGAACATTTATAGGCTGTTCAAGATAAAATGAGCACTTTTGAAAGCCCCTACTTAAGATATACTTATATTCACGTTGTATGTTCTTCCGTCTAATGTAAAATTAACATTGACATGGGCTTCATCACTTTATTCATACGTTGGTCAAGTGAAACTGTCAAATTATTAGACAAATAAATATTTTACAAATTTGCTCATTTTTACACTCTGACGTATTAAAAAAAACATAAAGAGAAATAAATAGTATAAGTTTATCACAAATGGTTATCTAGTACATTTTATTTGACGTTAAGATAACGAACTGAATTTCCACCCATCGTTACTAACTTTACAGTGGGCGCATTTCACCCGGTGAGCCAGTTATATGCAAGTAGGAGCAGTGAAGTTTTCCTACTGTTTATTTCAAAAGTTCTCATTTTAACGTGAACAGCCTTTATCAATATATCATAACTGAGGTTCATGACATTTATATATGTTTAGCTACGAGCGGAAGCGTTGGTTTTACCTTATTCAAGTAAAATTGTTGTGTAAGCCAGTCTCTCGAAATTTTTATTCGAGGGATTACGGAAAATGGTAGGCTAATACCATATTTTCTGGAATAAATATTTACCTTATTTCCTTTCGAATCTTATGAAGGTAGGAGAAAATTTCAAGGATGCCATGGTTGGCGCACTGTTAAAGAGTACATCTCCCACCAAGACGATATGCGTTCAATTTCCGGTCGTCTCAAGAGTGAAAAAATCAAAATGAATAATAAGTCAGTCAACTAACTGATGTTTTTTCGAATCGAGCAAAAGCTACTACTAAATAAAATTCAAACGTTTTGTTTTAAAATAAATATTCCTTAACCCGTTTGCAAAATACATAAACATATTACTAGTATAATGCGGCCAGATTTCAGATGTGTAAAATCGTGATACTCTCCCACTCGGGAGTCGGTAGCAAAATAATTATTGTAATAACATTAAAAATATGTAGAAAAATAAAATACTTTTTTTTGGTTATGTATAAGTTAAGATATACTACAGCTACATGAATAATGACAATACTTATTACTTATAACAATATGATTTTACCACTCGTTTCTTATTACTTATTACTATCTTATTTGTTACAAGTATTATTGGCACTTCTCAGAGAGGTTGATTTGTTTAAGCAATTTTTCCGTTTTCGCCCAACATATCTGAGTTACAGATTTATTTATTTATTGTACAATAGGTATAGTAATTACACAAAAAATATTTTATAGTGAAGGGGAGGCAAGAGTGCATAAATGATGTATATATTTGACAGTAAACACTTACTTGTCTTTCGCATATAGTATGTGGTTAATCTGGTATTCAATCAATCTTGTGCACATGTAGATTTGTCAATTCCGTATTAATCAAATGCTACTGTTGTTTATGCGAAGCGTGGCCGTCACCCTAAGTAGATTAGTTGGCTAGATCCTCTGATGCATAAAATTATAATTGCAAAAACTTCTTGCCAAACTCACTCTTAACAATAGGTAAGCAGACATTTATACTGACTCACTTCTTTGACACCAGCCCAGAGCAGCTATGGAACGCACATCTTCTGTAGTCAATGTATACGGGGCACGGAGTTGAACTTCAATGTATTCTTCAGCTGAGTGGAATATACAACCGCCAACCACCATATGCAAAATCGTGTAATGAAATGTGTAGACCAAGTGTAGAAAAACTCAATAACAAATATTTGTGTGTGAGTGTGTAATAGTCCCAGGTAGAAATCACTCGTTTTCCCGGTTCTCGTGTGGACCGAACACGGAATACACTTTCAATGATGAACACCGTGTACAACATATCCACTTTGATGCACACCTTTTGTGTACAGGAACACTCAACGCACGTCTCAGAATAATCATAAATTTACATAAAATCACTGTAATGAAGGACATAAGGAAATTCAACTCTACTGAGAAACAATCGACACCTGGCATAGCTACTTTTAAGATTAATATTTAATTGTATTTTTTTCCCCTGCAAAAGTTATGCTTTCAACTTTTCTGAACTGAGGTTTAAGATCCTACTAGCAATCAGGAAATGATTAAATAATAACAACACACTCCTATTGCAGCTGAAAAGTGGCCATGCCTAGAATAGCTTATCCCCAAGTTAACGTACTATATCTTACCAGTGCCAAAGTTAATGTTCACAACTAAAAATAAATGAAATATTTCTGTTTCTCATATCGTTAAAACATCACATTTCACTGGATTTGCATTTCAAAATACGTGTCTACCTCAGTAAAACACAAGTTAACTATCCATGGTTTGCCGTGAGAAAATCTTATACTGGGGTAAACAGTACTTGTAACTTTCAATATGGTGGCCTAAGCTTGCCGTAATGGCCGTCGATTTTATCACACAAAACGTGATACTGACAACCACCTGATTTGTAGTGTCGTCTCAATTATCGCGCAGCGTAGTTCATATTTATTAGGTAGGGCAGGACCTGTAGGCTGCTATCGATGCATCGTAGGGTAGGGCAGAGCGCTCACAACGTAAATCCTCCATTGCGATATACGTTACGTAGTACTATAGACCTTCTACCTCCTAACTCAATAACCTAGCTGAAGGGCAATTCTAGCATTCTTACTACGCTGGTAACACGGATATATTCTAAAACTGGAGTTGAGGGAAATCTACAAACAACCTAACCAGCTAATTAAAACCCTACCCTTCGGCCACTTATAGGCGAGGGTCCTACTCCTAAGACTGTCTAGAATGACTGCTGATGGAAGAAATAGCGTTAAGCACGACTGACTGGAGCTAGTTTAAGGGGCCTGTCATTCCAGTCTATCACAAGCCAGGGTTTAAACCTGTGAGCCAATAATAAGCTGAAATCATTTAAAACCCCCCCCCACTAGCCGCTTTCAGCGGCTTATCTGCTTAAACATCCTAGAGTTTAGGGTCTCAAAAAGGATGCAAAAATTTAATAAAATCAGAAACATTCACCAAAACGAGACCGAAAAATAAAATTATATTAATCACATATAATAAGGATACAAAAATGTAAACTAGCTAACCTACTCAAGCTAAACAATTTATGATTGCCACCGTACAACTAAAACAAAAATTTCCTAAATGTAAAACTAAAAAGAAAATATATAAAAATAAATTGAAATTACATTAGTTACTCGTGTAATAATATTTACACGAGTTCATATACGAAATATTATGTAATACTGAAAGTGCGAAAAATTATTAAATAATTTTATGACCAAACGACGTACATTTTAAAGGAGTTACATTATGTCTTTTAACATGGCCATGTTAAGGCACGTAGCATTCTCTTACGCTTTACCATTTATCTTAACATTTCATATAACTTAATAAAGAATAACAAATAATTGGATTACTATGCAACAGTAACAAACAATTAATTAAAGTATTAACAGTTCGTATAAAAATAACAAATCATGAAGCGTCAGTAAAACATACAAAATATAAGCGAGAAATACAGTATATCTTCTACATACATCAAAATTTCAGAAAATTAAATATTCATGAAACTAGTATTAATGACAGACCAAAATACAGCATTAATAAGTAATATAAACCTCATAAGGAGCTTACTGTGTTATAAAACACAAATTAAAAATGAATGAAACTATAATTAATGACACGCGAAAAATTCAGCATTAACTATTAAAATGAAATTAATAGCTAATATGAACCTCATAAGGAGAATACAATGGTATGAAATACAAGCATGCGATACTATAAAAACAAGAAAACAAAGGAAATATTACTAATGATAAATTGTACATCGAACATGGGACTAAAGGCTATTCACGATAAAGTGAGCACTTTTGAAAGGAGCCTTTGAAAAATTTCACTGCCATAGAATGCATATATTTTAACGGGCGCAGTGAATGACTTTCGCTCAGTAAAGTTGGTAACGATGGAGGGTAAAGTAGTACATTATCTTAACGTCGGATAAGAAGGGTTAGGTAACCATTTGTGACAACTTAAATTATTTCTTTCCCTTTCTGGTTTTTTAATGCATCGATGTGTGAAAATGACCAGATTTGCAAAATATGTATTTACTTTCCTAATAATTCCACAGTTTTACTTTACCGACGTATCGATAAAGTGACGAGGCCCTTGGCAATGTTAATTTTACATAAGATGGAAGACAACACAGTGTGCATACAAGTAGATCGTAAGCAGGGCTTTCAAAAGGGCTAATTTTACCGTGGACAGCCTTTAATTCTACATGCGTATTCAGCAAATGCTATGGAGTCTCCATATTTACATAATGATTGAATACATTGTTAGCTGTGTATACTAATTTTGCTTCCTTTGGTTTAGGACTCTTGCTTATGTATTGCATATGATATCAGCAAAACTTTGTATGTTGTTTCACTCTTGTGTAAATTAAACAAGTGCAATTAACGTGACCCATAAACTTTATATAGCGAGTTCTGTAAAACAATTACAAACTGAAGTTAAGTCACTTCACTTTAACTCTGGTATTGCAGCAAGAAAAAATTTCCCGCTACTTCATAACCACGAGTCTCCAGTAAGCCAACATTCCGCACGAAAAAGTGAAAATATTTATATAAATTATTTAGTAGCTTTAAGAATTACTGTATCCGTCTCTTTTTTGACAAAAACTCAGAAGTTTAATTTGGCATAATGATTTTTAAAGATGTTTGAAAAGTAAAGACTTTTTTACGCCAATAACCGTATTTATTTGAAAATAAATGTAATTTACAGAAAAAGAAAACATTTGTGCTCTAAAAGGATTTGTACTCCCGCGAAATATTATCGACTTCCGCAAGTTTTGGAACACAAGAAAATTTTAATCATATGGTTAGCAAATTCCACATTAATTAAGAATAAATAATTTTCTTTGGTTACTGATACTCGGTTTCACCTGAGAAGCAACAGCATCGGAGTCAAGTGCGAGCAAATAAAATTAAATATGGTGACATTGTATCCCTACGACAATATTGTTCACGAACACTTCACACAGTCGGCTTACGTAATGGACTGCAGTTTAATACCAAACGTGCGTATAAAAGTCGAAATATAAACAAATAAACTTTATTTCGCTGCACTAACAATTTTATATACTTATACACACATGCGTCTCTACTTTATCAAATGGGATAGTAAAATTGAACTTTGCCTTAGTTTATTAGAATAATCTCTCGAATGCGGATACTGCTGATGCGAATCAATTCAGTCGAATTTGCTCAATTTTCTCAAATCACTCAAAACTAGCAAAAATTGAGAAACCGAAATTATTTTCATTCATGATTTTGCTTTTTATCCCTTGGGTCGCTGTACGCTGGTGTTCGCAGTCTGAGGCCCCGTATCCAATACGACTTATAAATGGAATTGCCTGTAAAACAAAATAATATATTTTTACACAAAAAAAGTCAACCACTAGAATATCGGCAATAAAATAACTGTTTGAATTTTGAGTAAAATGTTTCTGTCCATACCTTGACTTCCTAAAATGTAAATGAGATTTTTTTATCATCTACGGCTGATACTTGCATTATTGCGAATCCCCTAAATCGAAACGAAAAATATATCAAGTCGTTGCTCTGTGCTAAAATAAATAACTTAGTAACAAGTGCTTAGAAAACTAATTCGTTACGACCCTGATAACCCTTTGGAAGATGTTCTGAACTGGAAAATCTACAAACTTGTACAGCAGTAAGACACAACGAGAAAGGCTCTAATAAATTCGTTGTTTATCGAAAATTCTTTCTAATTCTGATATAAACTTTCTGTACGCTAGTTGTAATTTATCGATATTCGGCAAGAAAAACGGTAATACATATTTCAAAACTGAAGTAGGGAAGACAAAAACAGTATTTTTAAGCGAAAACTTACAGGCTAATAAATAAGTGTTTGCGGCATTTTTGATACATAGGTCGTATGTAGGATTCTGAGGATTTAAAATAAATAAAAAAAAAGTATAGCAGGAAACTTGTTAAGGCATTAAACCTGCTTAAGAAAATCCAGGCAGTGTCTTTATTACTCCACGTAGGCGTGTTAAATCAGAATGTTATCCACGAAGGCTCTAATAGAATAGAGTGTAAGCGTGTATGTGCCATTACTAAAACGTGAAATATAATTTTGATTATTCTAATATATTTGTACTAACCAATTGCCTGCTTTAAGGTTGTCATATTATGTAGACTATAGTCTGCTCACGGTAAAGTGAGCACTTTCGAGGCCTTATTTACTTTTTAGTTTCAGCCATTTTTTATCCTTTGACAACTTTTAAAAATAAATATTGCTGTGTATTCCACCGCGCTGGGAAGTTAACGCCTAAGGCAACAATTAAATATATTTATTGACTATTATTCGAAGTGAGGGGGCTTTCAAAAGTGCTCACTTGACCGTGAATAGCCTATAATAAATGATCATGCATATGGAAGAGCGAGTAAGCGCCCTAGTGCAGGGGTTAGCCCTGCACCAAGCGAGCGGCGGGTTCCCGAGGTGAAATGTAACAAATGCCTGTCGTTTCTGAACGAAATGTAAGGGCGGGGCCCCCTGCCAGTCTCCGCGGTGGGAGGCCGGTGTGGCAGTCACGTGATCACAGTAGTCCCGTTACACAATATGGAATGTTTGTTTGTCATGTTTGTACTGACTTTAACTGTTGAGGCATTGTGTTGTGCACTGCTGCACAAACAGACTTCATAAAAAAATATATTTTAAAAAAGCTTACGTATTTATTCTGGTACGATGTTATTTACTCCCTTTTTATTTATATATATATATCAGTATCATTTGCATGTGCAGTGGATATAACACCTGTACCTGCGTATTGACAATACGCTCCGCAAATGTGATGTTTCTAAAAGCCAAATTATGCACAGATGTAGAAGTCCGTGAAGCTTTAGCAGCACCGTCAATGCACTTCTTCAGTTTCATTGTTCAGAGAAGATACAGTTTTTAATTAATCTTGAAGAGCGTCACATTTATACTTCTTGTCCGAGTCTCCATTCTCTTTCTGTAATAGGAATATACACCCGTTTTTAAAAGACAGTCTCGCCCAATCCGCAGTAAATGTATTTCTGTACGACGGTTAATATTCTGTTCACGGTAAAGTGAGCACTTTTTAATGCCCATATAAATTTTTCTTTTCATCCAATTTCCATCTTACTGCAGCTTTATGATACAAACATTGCTATGTGACCAATAAACACAGTGTATACATTTCATCACCCTCTAAATTTGATGCCTGAGGCTGCAATAAGATATATTTATTGGTGGTTATTGCATATTGGGTGGACCTTAAAAGTGCTCACTTTACCGTGAATAGTCTGTAGTAAACCTGCAATGGGAAATACTGTCATCCCACTGGCTCTTTGTCCCTGCCCATAATGTTGACTTTACAGTAGTCAATGTACAGATATCGTCTATAGTTGGCCCATCAGTTCTTTAAGCTCTGTACGGAATGCTGATTTCGTGGTATATCGTATACGGTAGATAAATAAATGACATCCATGTCTCACTCTAAAAAAAATACATGATTAGTTTTATTTACGACAAAGGAAACCATTTATTTGAGTTTGATTTGTTTACAGCAACACAATGTAGCTTTAATTCAAAGAGAAGTTTACCGAAACATACGATTACTGCTAATAAATGTTTTCTTTGCACGTTTTTGTTTTATTTTAAAATTATCTTTCTTTATAGCAAAGAAATGAAAATTATCTGAACTGCCTTTTTTCACAGTAAAGAAATATAGCTTTGTACCAAATTAACGGTTTAAACTTTTTCTGTCGTGTATTGCATTTTTGTAGTATGTAACTGTTGTCCGAACGCAAATGCTCATAAACCAATAAGTATATATTCTGCAGTTACGAAACTGCAGCTGAGCGAATTTATTGTCCTCCTGCAGACGTGTTTAATGTCATTCTGAACCTCGGTGATTCTCCACACCACTAATCTCAATTCTTCCCATGAGGCGGCATTGCATGCTGGTCCATGTTACTTCTTCCATAGCATGCCTATCAAAAGTAACCCGACCGTAAAAAGACAAAGTGATTGTGTGGTGCAGGACGTTGGGTGAATAACATAAGGTGTGTGGGTTCTAGTCTCAGAGCCACTCAATTTTTTTTGTGAGTATTATTATGAAGTATTTGTAAATTCTCTCTTGTTTACAAATTAAGTTTGTTTGTCAGAGCACACATTTTCTTTACAGTGTAACTGGCACTACCACAAAAGCGTCTGCTGAACTATTATCACGGCACTGTAAGGTTATCATAGCCATTACTATATAGATCAAACAAAAGTAATGTTTGTGACAAGGCTACTTTGCAGTGGTTCATATTTAAACAAATTTTTTTTACGGTAACAAATAACGTGTAGCAGCAAAGAAAGAATTTTTGCAGTGAGGCTACAACGAAGTCAACATTCCGTTC
The DNA here is from genome assembly GCA_029891345.1 of Dryococelus australis. Taxonomy (NCBI): domain Eukaryota; kingdom Metazoa; phylum Arthropoda; class Insecta; order Phasmatodea; family Phasmatidae; genus Dryococelus; species Dryococelus australis. Next base: position 292,386,660 of record CM056995.1, on the reverse strand, counting down.
AGGGGCCAAAGTGGCGTACGCAGGCCCATTCTACGGAGGGGGCGATCGAAAGTGCATGGGATTTTTTTTTGGGACGGGGGGAGAAATTGCTATAAAGTACGACATGCTAATGGCCACCTATAACGTACGGGTCCGGGGTTTTTCCCCCCAAATGTTTGAATTTCAAGGTTAAAATTTTGCAGTAACCAAGCTTATTTCATAACAAAATGATGCGTGTTCCTCTGAAACTAATTCATTTTTTATTTGAAATTTATATATATATATATATATATATATATATATATATATATATATATATGACAGACTTTAAAGTTTTATTTATATGTATCTGGCGCACCATTTAAACTATCAAAATTAAACTTACATGTCTACAGATTTTCCTCGCGTAAGTTCAGAAATGCACGGAAATTACTTTCCAATCCGACAATATCATAGTGTAATAAATATCTAAAAATTCGTATTCTCGGGGGAGGCGAACGCCCCGATTGCTCCCCTTTGCATACGCATATGCAGGAACAAAGAACTGGTGCTGGGCGGACAGTATTTGAATGTAGGGTCAACACACAGTGAGGAACGGCCCTACTAAAGCGAAACAAAATATTCGATGGATTTAAATGTAGACGTAAGTAATGTAGGAATATAATAGCTCTGCGGCAGAAATACCACTACCACCACAGCTGCGTGTTTAGGCTGTTCATGGTAAAATGAGCCTTATGTAAAATAAACATTGGCACGGGCCTCATCACTTTACTCATGCGTCAGTCAAGAGAAACCATCAAATTATTAGAAAAGAAAATATTTAACAGATATGATCATTTATACACTTAGATACATTAAAAAAACCAGAAAGCGAAATAAATAATTTTAGTTATCAGAAATGGTTACCGAACACTTTTTATTCGGCGTTAAGATACGGAACTATTTCCCCGTCCATCACTACCAACTTTACTGGGCGCATGTCGTTCAGAGTGCCCGTTAACATATATGCAGGTAGGAGCATTGACTTTTTCCTAAGGTTGATATTGAAAGTGCTCACTTTTCGTGAACAGACTTTAAACGATACTTTGAAACTTGGAGAGCCTCGGAAACAGGCAGGCAGTAGGGAACGAGGCCCTGAACATTAGTTTTAAGTTAAGTCGACCAAAGACATTCCTTCCACAATTCTAGGACAGAAATACTCTAAATCTAAGTGTTAGGTGCAAGCCCGTGGTAGGGCAGGGAGTCACGTGCGTCTCAAGGCTAGGCCCCGTACACCTACAAGGGAGGGAAATCATGCCGGAAACATGCATCGCATTAGCAAGGGATTGGTTTGCCATGGCCTCGTTTGCGCTGTGACAACTTTCCAGAGTGAGCTTATAGTTAAACTACTTGAAAAGAAAGGGGAAAACTGGCATAGACACAGTAAAAACCCTTTCGACAGGAAATAATTTAAAATTGTTGCATGTATTATTAGGAAATGCTACAGGAGACAGTTACTGTAGACTTCTCGATTCTTGTATTTTCTATTTTATCGCAGCGCTCTTAGCCCGCAAGCCTTACCGCGCTTCGGCCTCCCAATAGGCGGAGAAGAGGAATCACGTCCTCTCACCGCAAGGAGACCAGGATTAATGCAACCGTTGGTCAGATCCTAAGGCCAAACCTGGCGCGTCCGAACATCTTTGCCCCCTCTCCCACAGAGGTTCCGAGACCCTCGCACTCAGAAACAAAGCGTGTGGTCTGGCTGGGGTTCTACCCATACCCCTAGTGCTTCTTCAGGTCACAACTGGAGCCAGTTGCCGCTCACCGCCCGGTCTTTCCACGAGAGTGGGAATCTCTCCAGACCACCTCCAGCATATGGGAATCAACCACTACCAGCACGAGTTCAACCACAATGATCAGCCACCACAAAGGATCTCCAGTGGGGCCAACCGATCTTCCCGTGCTACCACTTAATTTCTATGGCACTTAAGGGTTATTCATGACCGACTGCTCCGCCGATGGAGTGGTAGAGGAAATCCCTTCAACCAAGGTGGTTGAGAACTTCCTACCGGGCATAAGCCTTACACACAATTAAGGGCTGGTCACACTCCACTCGCTGGGAGCCACAATCTGCAAAGGCGGGGCCTTACGATGACTCAGAATGGCCACTACCCCGGCGGCAACCGAGCCACCAGGGAGCCGTCAGGACCCCTCCCCGGTGTCGCGGTTCACCGGAAATAGCAGCCCTTGCTCTGACATTCATTGGAGAATTTATATAATATATCGTCATATATTCTCCAGAGTTTCATCACTGCATCTAAGCCATCGCTCCCCTCAACCCCTGAGGTCCTTACATGGCACATTCCCAGTTCGAGGGAGCTACGTCGGCCACACTCCATTCCATGCCTTTGTACATCTACACACATTGAAGTACTGGCATTGGGCCCCAACGGCCTGAGTGCTAAGTGGTCCAACACCCCACCAAGTTGTCGAGCCCAGGTACCATCTATCAGCCCAACCATCGCCGCAGATACCCTGGCCAGTCGCGAGGAAGCTGGCAACCCATAGGGAACGAGCGGCGTAGCCCAATTTGCGGAATCAGGGGTGGCACGGGAAGCCTTGGGTTGCCTTGAGTGGAGACAGGCTATAAGAGACGCTGCTTCCACCCTGAACGGGTCGTGTGCGGTGCAACTTGGCTCGGCTACTATAACATGCTACTGCCACACCACCTCTCATGCCAAGGACCTTCCTCCTAGGCTACTGCACCCCAGGGATAAATCCCGAAGAGTGCCTCACACTGGAGTCACACAACCCTACCCCCTACAGGATACAGATAGGTATAGGCTGTTCACGGTAAAATGAGCAATTTTGAAATACCTGCTTATGATCTATTTGTATGCATGTAGTGTGTTCTGCCGCCTTATGTAAAATTAGCATTGCTATGGGCCTCATCGCTTTCTTCATGCGCCGGTAAAGTGAAAATATAAAATTATTAGAAAAGTAATTATTAAAAAAAAACTGCTAATTTTTACACTTCCGCACATTACAAAAAACAAAAAGTGATAGAAATTATTTAATTTATCACAAATGGTTACCTGAAACTTTAAGATTGGAATTGCTTTCCCCTCCATCATTACCAACTTTACTGGGCGCATGTCACTCAGCGCACCCGTTAAAATATATGTAGGTAAGAGCAGTGTCTTTTTTCTAAGGGTAATTTCAAAAGTGCTCACTTTATTATGAACAGCTTATATAAACCATGCTCTTTATTCGTGGGCGGAGAAAATACTAGAAGAGAGCCATATACGCTGTTGAAGTCGTATGCTAGTGTTTTACTAGTGCGCAGCTTTACTGGAGACACGCAACTTATTTGTTCACATTGAATAGCAATGCGAGTGCTAGTGAACTATAGTTGTTCTTGAATTTTCCCTAAATTTGTGTTATTCTTGCGCTTTTTAAGTGTGAATTTGGCATGAAAACACGCCTGAAAACCACAATATATGTTTGATTTATTCGGCGACGAACGAAAAGTAATATTAATGTATGGAAACGCGTACGAGCCGGGTCATGCGAGTTATAAGGTGCACATTCCCGAAAGTAACAGTGTTTAGTGTATTCGTATATACTGTGGAAGTGTATATGAAAGATGTCCGACCTTATGGTGTGATTAGTGTTATGTTATCTGCGTAAATTTGTAACTGAGCAATTGCAGCGTGTTTAATTTTTGCTAGTGCGGTTGCGATAACTAACCTGCCGTACACTTAAGGTCTAGCCTGTAAGTTGCGGACTCGTTAGAGGTACAGGCACTTTTATAAAACTGCAGATACGTATTTTTCTAAATGCCGATTTGCCATTTCAGTTAAGGAGTTTATGGAATGCATTTATTAGTAGTTAAGGCTGTGAAAAACGCGAACAACTGATCCAAGCATGTTACAAACATAACCTGTAGCTTTCCTCGTGATAAAATTGCTGTTTTCCTGTGTCGTGCATTAATAGCAAATCACCTCGTAAACCAATGCAATACTACATCTTGCCACTCTTACAATTTTATTTCTCCCCAAGCTAGCAGAGTTGCTGTGACAAACAAGAACTCGGCTGTTCATCAACACAAGCATATACAAGCAGATCATTTCGCATATTTTTAATAGCTAATGAATGCAGCCTTCATGATTTCTTAATTTTCTATGGTTTCACGAAATCACTCCAGGCAATTTCAGAGGTGACTCCAATAGACAATGGCCAATTCCTTCCTTGTATTCCCTTCATTGTGTTCTTGGTGTACCATTCTCTAACGAACCTGCTGTCGACAAGATGTTAAGTTAAATAGATAAGGTTTACTCGTGTATTTAGATGGTGATGTATTGAATGGTATGCTGTAATCGTTACAGTTGTGAGCGCCGATATGCTTGTGGACTGAATACTTCAAACAAAACCACTTCAAAATGAATCAGTGCACCATAGCACAACTTACTGGCCCGCTATCTTGTTTGAGATGGCTGTTTTATTCCACTTGGAGGAACCGCTGTCACGATGATTGCTGTAAACGCATGCAATGAAAGCTAAGTCACACTGTCTAGTGTTTCCATTTTAAATACTCACGTATACATCCACAGAGTCTTCTAACACACAATATATACTATATACAGATACCGAACAACAGTAAATAACAAACGTTTACATTTTATCGTTTTCCAAAGGTAGTAAATAAAGAAAACTTAGATAAAGCCAATCTTTTCGTGCAACTACACCATATGCCAAATTAAAAAAACTTAATGTGATTTTCTTTAAATGCTATTTCAAACTTCTTCAGGATTTTTGAAATTCTAATTTTGAGGGCAACTAATTGGCATTAAGTTTATTTTAATATTGGTGATGAATCATGGGTATTTAGAATGAAGTGTACTTCGTAAAACAGAGAGTAATCTAGCCGCTACACCATCACGGCCTCCATCATCTTAAAAAGGGAGAAGTTAAGAGAAGTTTAGGTGGTTTGCAACAACCTAGGTGTTGAGAGCCAATTAAGGGTGGAATATGACTGATAGGGAGAAGCCTGAAATGCAAGGGTGGGGAAAACAGGAAAACCTCGAGAAAAATGCCAGCCAGCAGCATCAATCAGCACAATTCCTATATGTGAAAATATGTGAGTAACTTCACAGGGAAACAAACATGGATCACTTTGGTGGAAGGCAAGCGTCCTGCCACTATGACCACCGTAGCCCCTGCCCTCTTCCCCTTAGGAAGGGTGGAGAGAAACCTCATTTATTCTCTTATATTTGGACAAAGTCAATTACAAAGTTGAATTTTAAAAAAATGACAGTAACAATTAATATAATTCATCTATCAGCTTATCATAGATATAGTTGCTGAATGGATGGGACAGAATCTGCACATATGCATTTAATTTTCTATAATTATACTTACTTTTCTCTCTTAGGTACCAGTACATACTGGCAGTTGTCAAATATGATAAATAGGTTGCAATGTACCTCCATACATGTATACATAAAAGCATTAAGAGATGAGATTTACAGACAAAAATACAGAAAAGAAAATTAAGTTAAAGAAAATTATAGAGAAATCATGTAATCCTGGAAGTGGCATTTGAAAACTTTTGCAGTAGATCTACTCACTTTTAAAACATTGGTAAGTATTTGGACAAGCTGAAGATAATGTTGACAATTGTGACATCACCACACAGAGTTTCGACTTCGCCAGATCTGCAGTAGTGACATACGAAACAAATAATAAAGTGTTTTGGATGTACACTGTTGTAGCAGAGTTTATGTTTCAGAAAATTATAATTACACATACAAGCACACAAAAACAAACAGGAATAGTTTTTCAACAGGTACATGAACACACAGAATCCTGTAGAAGGAATCGTTTGGTTGCAAGAAGACCACTGCGTTTATCTGTTTTTGTTGTGTCTATCATTAGGTTTTTTTTTGTTAATTTTCTGCTTACTAATTGAAGTCCTTCTACACAGTTCTCTCTATGTTGTTCATGTACGCATAACTGTTAGCAACTGTTTTTGGTTGGATTTCTGTGTCTGTATGTTCGTATGTGTATTTCTAGTTCCGTGCCACATGAGCTCTGCTGCAAAGGCACATGTTCAAAACAATTTTTCATTTAATATACAATATTCATATATACCCTACATGAATTATAAAGCGTAAGTAATTTTAGCTCAAGGTAAATCTATTTACAAAATTCAGTGTTTAGTTAAATAATCATAAGTAAATCATAGTAACAGTTTATGGTAAGAAAACATGTCAAAATTGTAATATCCCGCATGTTTAATAACCCCAAATTTAATAGCTCTCCCAAGTAGGCAGTGATTGCCCTTATTTACAACTTGAAAATGACAGTTACAAACACCGGATTCGTCAGTTAGTTCCATTGTCATCAAATTTAAAAGAAACCAATTAATTTTTATCATCGCTTTGCACTAAGAAACTAACTTTTACAACGACTTTATTAAGTGGCCGTGCAGTAGTCCAGAAAAATATATTTTAAATCTCAACCGCGAATGTTATTGGTGATGCACGTGTCACGAAAATAAAAGTAAACATGGGCGCAGTCACTTAAAGTAAAAACGTGTTTCCAAACACTACATATTTGCAAAGGTGAAAATTGACACTATCAAATGCTGCTTAAATATCTTGTTTCTCACACGACAGAGTTGTTTCTTGAAAAAGATTCCTACAGATATATAATTTCCAACAGCACAAAGCTGTCGGATAATGTAAACACAGCAGACTATCGAATGTGTGTCTCCAACGCCGTGGCTGCAAAGCAACTCAACCGGAAATGAAGTCGACTTAAACAGCATATTGGGCTACGGAGAGAGGAGAGGGGAATAACCGGACCCGCTCAATCCCCATCCCCCCCCCCAACATTACACACACACACCCGGTGAGCACATGACAGCTGTCCGTATCCACTCTCCTTTTCTAAAGGGGGCTTTCCACTGACTCGTGATCGGCGAACATGACAGATGAGATGCGTGCAGGACAGCGGGCTGTGGAAAAGTCATTCGCTGTGCGCCGGGCGTGTGCGCGGGGATCCGTCTAGAAGCGATCCTCCAGGTAGCTGTGCATGTACATGAAAGACGCCGACGGAAAAACCCTTGTTCGGAGTGGGAAGAGACGCACAGTGGAAACAGCGCCCGCACCTTGTGTGGGTCGTTTCCAAGACCGGCCGGGCCTGCCCCTCCCCCCCTTTATCTAATTCATGATACCCTGGACAGTGGAACGCTACATCTGCATGCAATTGCTGCAGACTCCTCACGTCGCATTCTGGCTCCCAAAATTTTCTATAAAATATGGCAAAACTATGTTTCCCAAACAAGCGAATTCGGCGAGGATAATTCGGAATATTACAAGTCACTCACTTTCAACACCAACTTCATAAACTGCCTGACAGTTAACTTAAACAATCTTTAGGCCCTTACACATGATCAAAGTTCACTTCAAATCTTCTTAAAAATTATTGAATCCTATTTAGTGCATCCTGTATGTCGTTACTTGGACGTCATAATCACGGCCATCTTGTCTTTCAAGCCATTGAATAACTATAATCCCTCCAATGTTTTTCTTTAATTACACGTTCTATGTTTTTATGAATCAAAATTTTCAACTAGCACTCCGAATCATTTAAAAAGTATAAATGTAAAGTAAATATATCATGATAGAAAAAAACGTCTGTATCGATTTCCACAATTTATTTTCTTGTAGTGCATGGTTTGTAGTGGTTTGAAAAAAAATTCTAAACGTATAGGTATTTTTTAACTGAAATATATATATATATATATATAAACATGTAAGTTTTAAATTTAATATTTATTTAATACAACTGCATGTGTGAAAAACTTTTCAAAACTCTGACGTATTTTGTTCTATTGAATTCAACAAATTTTACTGCATGAGTATTCAATAATTTGAATTCAACTGATTAAATCTAATAACACACTTGATAGTGTTAAATGGTCTTAAGAGTGTTATTAATACACACATGTTTCGTGATTTTTTTTTAAATTTTACTATACACGAACAGCTGTGGAAAAATACAGATTCCAAGGCTTCTGTTAAGTAGCCTAGAGATAAGAAATATAATTTTACTCAAACACATATGAGGATATAAGTTGTCATCAGCTAAGTAATAAATTGCAAATATTTTGAAGTTACATGCGTGTTGGTTCAAGCTTTGGAATTTTATAGAGAAAAGCTTGTTCTCCTGAAAAAAACCTTGGGCGGAAATAGAAATGTATTTTTTTACGGATTATTTGTGTGGATGCATTTTCGCAAAACATATTGTTACAATTTCTTTCTCTATGCAAATGACCCATCACCAGATGCAGGGCCTTGAATTCTTGTCCTCCTTGCTTTTCACGATACACCAACCTTCTCCTTCTGGCATTCACAATGACGACATAATGGTTCGCATGGTGTCCTGGAGAGTGCATCTGCATTGCTGTGAAGGCGTCCAGACCTGTGGTGTATTTGAAAGTCGTATTCTTGCAGGCGCTGTATCCACCGGGCTACTTGACCTTCGGGATTCTTGAAATTTAGTAGCAAGCATAATGAAGCATGATCAGGTCTTAGGATGAAGTGTCTTCCATAGATATGAACGAAAATGTGCAATTGCCTTCACCACTGCCAAAAGCTCCCTGCGTGTTACACAGTAGTTCCTCTCAGGCTTGTGTAGAACCTTACTGAAGTATTCCAATGGCCGCTCTTTTCCACCCCGGATCTGAGGTAACACATCCCCGATTCCAACATCACTAGCATCAGTATCCAGAATAAATTCACCCTCTCTACCCGGGAAGCCCAGTACTGTGAAAGATAGCAGAATTTCCGTTAGTCTATTGAAAACAATTTCGCACTCTGGGGTCCAACAAAATTTTCTTTTTGGCTCAGTCAATTCATGCAGAGGTTTGGCGATAGTGGCGAACCCAGGCACAAATCGACGGTAGTAACCACATAAGCCCAGAAAACTTCGAATTTCAGTTTTAACCTTTGATAGAGGCCAGTCTCTTATTGCTCTGGTATTCTTAGGGTCTGTTTTAATCCCATGGGCTTATACAACATGACCCAAGAAATTAATTATTTTTTGGAAAAGGTGGCATTTCTTGGGAACCAATTTGAAAGGCCACAGTCACTTTCTGAAACACAGACTCTAAGCGTACCCGGTGCTCTTCAAAAGTTCTTCGTGTGACCACAATATCGTCTAGGTACACCTGACAAATATCAAAGGGCAGAACTTTCTCCATTAATCGTTCAAAGGTGGCAGGGGCATTTTCATACCCCAAAGGGCATAACCTTGAATTTCCAGGCTCCTTTCCCTTGGACACAAAATGTAGTCCTTTCCTTGTCTTCCCGGGCCACCTCACACTGCCAATAACAGCTCTTCGTGTCTAGAGTAGAAAACTACTGTGAACCTGCTAGGCTATTCAGAATGTCGTCTATCCTAGGAAGTAGGTAAGAATCTTTCTTGGTCACATTATTAAGTTGGCTGTAATCAACACAAAATCTAATAAAGCTATCTTTCTTTTTAACAATCACAATGGGAGAAGACCAAGGTTTGACTGATGGCTCTATCACATCTAAATCCCTCATCGCTTTCAGAATACCGTCAACGACCTCATATGAAGCTAGTGGTAGTCGCCTTGGTGGCTGCTGTATGGGTCTGGCATCCCTTGTGTCGATGTGGTGGCATGCAACATTAGTTCTGCCAAGGTCATTGGGCTCGCAGGAGAAAGCACCTCTATTTCTCTGTAACAATTCTGAAACTGCCCTTTCTTCTCGACAGTTGAGGTTTTCTTTTGTTCTTGTCAGCAGTTCCCCCAGAGCATCAGGAAGAGGACATTCAGTAGGTTGTGACATTGAAGATTCTGGAACATTTGGAACTACCTGTGAGACCTGGTAAAACCCCATTGTAGCCCCCTCTCCAAGGCGGATAGCACAGTCAGATAAATTAATAATCCTAACAGGCAAACTGTCCGATTTTGAAGATATCAGTGTGCTGGCTACGGTGAAACCATCTAGTTAAATGCCACCTTCCTGGGCTGGTTCGATTACGCCCAATCGCCTGACAAATTTTCGCTGGCATCTGCCTGGAATAACAACTTCGCTAGAAGCAGGTAGCACAGTTGACTGATTACAAACTACTGGGCAGCTCATTTTCGAATTTAAATCTCGTCTTGTTGACACTACCAACTAGGTATGACCTACGAATAACACCCCCAGTTGAGTATCAATAGAGGATCCCAGCTTACGTAAAACTAAAGACACAAAATGCATTCGTCCTCTATTTCTGCTATGTATATATCATGCTCTATCTCAAGGTTACCGAGCTGTAAGAGTACCCTTCTCTTGCCTTTGACTGTTGTGGCCTCGCCCGTTACCGTCGTTAAATAGCAGTGATCCATGTTCTTTTCGGATGATGGCTGGAGGGAAGGCCCAAGAATGTCGGGTCTTACCACTGTTATAGTAGCTCCTGTGTCAACGACCATCTGACAAGAAACATCATCCAGGCTCCCCTCCACCAGTATGGCATTGAAGTCTTGTTTCATTGAGCGCACTTGCAAAAGCATTGGGGACTTACCTCCAGCAATCACCGATCTTTGCCTCTCAAGAAGGGTGTTTACAAGTTTCTCGAAGACATTGCACTCTCACCTGCCCCTTGGCGCCTGTTCCCTGGCTGTTGCTGCTGAGTTGTTGACAGAGAGAGACAGTTGGCTCTCAGGTGCCCCAGCTGTCCACACGTCCAACCAACATTCCGGCCGTTTGGGTGGGGGATGGCGAGTCTCAGTAGTGCGCACCCTTGAGACGATGTCCCTCATGGTCGTCTGCAAGTCCTTCAACATCCCCTTGACGCTATCGTCCTCCCCTTCATCAAACATCACTGCCCGCACTGGACGTGGGGGCACTGAAGACTGCCGTGCTGACTCCATTTCCAGTGCTCGGGTCAAGGCATTCTGCATGGTGTGAGGCGCAGCTAACCGCACAGATTGCCGCACATCGGTGTCAGCGATAGCATCGACGAAGAAGCCGACGGCGTGGACATCTCTTACCTCTTCCGAGCATCCGTCCAGAGACAGGCGCGACAGCCTTACGATGTCCTGCCACAGTTCCTGCAGTGGTTCGTCGGGTCGCTGGATGCGGCTTCGCAGTTGGGCATGGCGGCGACCTCTACCTTCTTCTCGTTGCCGGCACTCGTCTCGGTGGTCGCCAATCTTGGCTCCTCTTCCGCCTCTGCATGTCGTCTCCCCTGCTGCTGCAATAACTCCTGCCATTCCTTCTTGAGGGCGCTCACTTCCTGTTTCATTTCTTTTTCAATACTGTCCATCCTATCATTCACAATATCCAATCTCTCGCTCACACCGTCGATCTTCTTGTCCACACAGCCTGTTTTATTGTTCACCAACTCGCTCACACCTTCTGTCTCTCTGTTTGGATCCTCATTCATTCTTTCTATTTTTCTATCTACATTTGTGTTTACACTTCTATTTTCTTGTCTACTACTTCTCTAATACTGTCTATTTTATTATCTACAAGTTCCGTAACACTGTCTATTTTCTTGTCTACTAGTTCGCTATCACTGTCTATTTTCTTGTCTACTAATTCAATAACACTATTTACATTTTCACTAACACTAATAACAGATTTACTAACACTATCTATTTTACTATTTACATTTTCATTAATATAACTAATTTGGCATCATAGTGCTTCAATTAAAGAGCGAAGTGCTTCCATATCTGCCGACATTTTACTAGCTAGCATTCAAAATTTCAAAATGATTCCTCGGTCTATTGCTCAAATATTGTAATATTTACAAATACTAATTATAATAATTTTATTATATAAAAAATGCCTCCCTCTCTCTTTTGACACCAGTGTTACAATTTCTCTGTCTAGAAATTAAGTGGGCTATACCAAGTTCGTTAAGGGATGGAGGTCTTAACATAATAAAAGAATTAATAATAATTTCCTTATTTTATTTACAATAACTACAGCAAAATTCTCTGAACTCAAATTCTCACAGTATATGGAAATCACTCACTGTTCACAATTGACACCAACTATAAAATTTGTAATTTCAGCAAAGAAATCAATGGATTACAGTAATTAAATAGACAGTGTATCAACCTATTCAAATATTCTGTAAAATATGTGCCGAAATGGATAATTCGGATATTTATAAAATAAAAATCCGTATTACTCTTCCATTCAGTCCCACCTCGGTTCAGTCAATGTCCCGCCAGTCGCATTGTTCTAGAGTCCTCCAAGCTACCTCACGCACAGTAGGCTTCACTCGTCGGTTTCACACCCTCTCGTCCATTCAAGGCACGAATACCTAACTCGCCATCGTCCCGCAATCTCCAGTCGTCCATACTTTACTTCGCTTGCGCATACTCGGCCAGGTGGCCTCCATCAAAGACTGCCGGCCACTGGGTTGCGGCAGTATATATAGGTCTTAGGCCGCCACCTAGAATCTTCCCCAACTCGCGTGATGCGTCGCGGAGGGCCGATGTGCCAGCCAGTCTCACCAGAACATTCTTGCGTCGTCGCTAAACGTATCGGGAACTCTAGCAGGCGAGAGGATGCCTGTGACGCCAGCAAGTCTTTCCGCTGTCGGCATTCATGGGATTCACAGAAGGGGAATCAGGAGGTCGCGAGCGCATCGTTCCATGAAGAGGGGAGGTGAGGTGGGTTTGCGATTAAAGCGCGGGGCAATTGAGTCGGCGCCAGCTGCAGCGCGTAACAATATATTGAGTGTTACAAACTAACTTGTTTGTCGAAGTTGGAGCTATATATTTCATAGAGCTTCTGAATTTTAGTAATTAACAACGGTAAACCACATTATGCAACGTACATGTACATGGAAAATGTTTTAGGAGTTTTAATTTGTCGGCTCTATTTTAGCCAATTACGTCAGGTTTCAGCTACTAAAACAACATAAGCTGCTGTAACGCCGGCACATATTTCTACCTCCTGATCCATGTTGACTGACTAGGATACAAGCTTGCAATGCAGTGTCTGCTCGGTCGGGGGAGGCGCACAGTGGAAATGCCCTCTGCGCGTCCCTCAGGTAGAAATGCTCCTCCACCAGGAGCCTGAGCAAGCGGGTCGTGCGTAGACTGAAATGCAGTGGAAAAAGCCTGATCGTGAGCAGGCGGACGTCGTCTCGGGGGGACTCACGAACACGACGTCACATAGTGCGTGCTGACAGGCACCAGTGGAAAGCCCGCTTAAGAACCCTCCTTCAAGTTTACAACTGTACTACAAGAATATTCAGATGCGTGTGTCCAGCGTGCAGATAGGCCTACGTTTGTCTGGAACGCGTCCCGTTTAGAGTAGTTTGCATTTTTGAATGAAACTTTAATCCCAGCTTGTTGATATTTAGGGCGTCAATTAATCACGCTTTTAAAACAGTAAAACATTACTTATATTATTTATTTCAATTATATCACAAAACAATTAATTAAATTCTATAGGTCTATGCAAATTATTTTTAGTTTCATACCCTTCTGATACTGATTACCGTAGTATATTTATTTGTTGATACTGGCGAAACAACACATGGCAGAGCCACCCTTGTTTTTATATGTCCTATGAAATATTAGTAATAATAATACTTGTAATATGTATTCTGTAGTTTATACGCAACCAGCAAAATTTTTCAAAGCCGTCATCTTCAAATCTGAAGTCTGTGAAATTTTTAAACCATGGAAACGAACAAAACTTAATATTATGTTTCATTTTAAAACTTCACCAATCTACTCTTAGTTCTGACGTAGTTTAACTTACTTTAGCATTTACAAAATACAGTTAAAGTGTTTGAATAACACAGATCACTTTACATTGCTTTAACTGACCAGCTGTATTGCAAATCTAACCGAAATACAAGTTAAATCAAAATTAACGAAGGCACATATTTTAAACGTTTTGGAAAACCACTTCAGATGACGGTTAAAATGAACTAAGTACGAAATACTCCTCAAGTGGAAACACTTTTTTTTTGCAGGCACATGACAATTTTTTTTTTTCCCCTTCCCAGTGAGGACACATGTAATTCATAAAATATCCTTTTTAAACTTATGTTTTTTTTTTTGTAATAAATATTGCGTATAATTTTCTGTCGCTTCCAGAAGTTGTGTTGGTTCTTAGTGCGGGGGTGAGGTAAACCGCTTGTCAGGGGGGAAAGGGGTGGAAGAGGAGGCTGCCCTCCCTTTCTATCTACGCTACGTGCGTTAGAAAGAAGTTATTTACGGTTCCTTTGGAGCAGGGGTACGTGACAATGGAGTGCGGCACTCGATCGAAAAGATTTAACAAAGTCTTGCACAGCAAGGAAAGATAAATTATTATTGGTGTTATTAGTGTGTGCGATAAAGAAGCGAAAAACAAATGCTTACTTGTCCCTCTAAATAAAGGAACAGAGATAACAGCTAATTATACAGGTTTGAGCAAGACTTCTATCGAATGACTTCGAAGGCAGATATATTTTGTACCTTTTGATTTTGCATTTACGCAAATATTAGATCACCTACCTACGGGACGCAGCTGGAAACCTAACGCTGTCGGTCCATATTGATGAAATAACTGTCATATAGGTCTGTCGATGCTTAATCTAGTCATAGAGCTTTTCCCAATTCATTGTGTGATTTAATTCGCTGTCGCATTTTATCTCTTATTTTTACGGAACAAAATAAAACATATGTAAGTATAATGTTTATGAATTGCTTTCATACTTTATTGTATTAGAAATGTTTATAAATACATCAATTATAAACTTTTTGGAGATAATTAACTACAGTTACGACGATATTGGGTGCCCTATTTGCAAAACTCAACATATTCGAGTATAAGAAACTTAATGAACTTGGTTAAAAGGTTTCTTAAAAGGTTTGAAAGACAACAGGTAACACCTAGGCCTACGGGTTCACTCACTAAACGATATTTTTATACATCTAAAACCACTTATTGTGCTCCTGCAGTTAGAACTAAAGCCATTAATTCCTATATTATTTTTACTTCTTTAAGGCGCCAGCCTACCTGAAGCACGAACTGCGTCGCAGAATGTTTGGAATGTACGTTTTGCTAAGAACCCGCGCCACGTGTTTGCTGTACGTTTTCATAGGAAAATAAATGACACTTCAGACTACGACGGAATGGTATTTCAAATAGGCTAAATCTTGTGCATTACAAATATTATTCTGGGAACATGGACAAACACGGCTTTTTCAGACTGGTGCATTTGAAACATAAGTTACTTCATGCGTGTCTGCGGAACTATCATAGGAACCGTTGTAATATATCCTGTGTATTTTCATTGGGCGTCAATGGTAAGGGGATTGCAACAAGTTCTTTCAATATTTTTGTTTCATTTCATTTTCCTGAATGCTTTTACATAAACGTTAGATCAGGATTTTTAAATACACATAGTGGAGTAACATTTACGTTCATCTCTAAGATTCTTATTATAAACTTCTGTGCAGTATTGTGTTTGTAGAAGAATCATTGCAAAAGTGTTTGTAATTAGTTTTATCTCTTGTGTTTGGTAAAAACTAAAATGTGTTATTCTTCGTTCCCTGTTTTTTACCTTCGTAGCAACTTTGAACATAAATCATATTTTGAGATGTTCACATAGTATTTACAATTTAAATTCTATATATTGTTTATACATTTGAAGTTTTTTACTACTGATATTAAATGTGCTTGTGTGTAAAAATATGCTGTCGTTCCTACATATCTAGTTTGTAAAATTTTCCATTTTTGGTGTGAATGTTATTAAAGCTAATTCAATGATTGTATTAATAACAATAATGTAATAATCAATGTAGGTATACTTATGTGGAAACAGAAGCTAGCAGTGTTTTCATTCGAAGTTGGTAACTCGCGCCATATGCGTGCTTCAGACTACATGATGCTAGTCCGATGTTTTTGAAACTTAAATGAGTCAGGGATGCATGCCATGTAAAACGCGAGAATATTTTTGAAGTCGTATTGCGGTGACATTCGAGTATTTTTCAGTTCCGAGCTGATATTCAAATGTTTGTGGAATGGGTAGTAGGTTCCAGAACTGTTATGTTTCGAGGGAGTGGGGAAACCCTAAAGCTGGCCTAAGAGGCGCGCCCCAGAGGAGAAGGGGCAAGATAGCACTAGGGAACCCACCCTTCAAGAGTTTTGAAACCGAGAGTACACGTATAGTACGAAAACACAAGAAGATAGAATTAAATTTTGCATAACTGTCTAATTAAATGTTGTTTCTAACATTTCCGATCAGAGAAGCCTATAAAAATATTTTAGAGTGTAACACATATTCCACAATTTATGCCTTATTTTAGCACCTACCCGGAGCTGTGCAGAATGTATTCTACTAAAGTAAAGAACGCTGGGAAACAATCGAGTAAAATTAATTTTATTTTATAGTAAAATACTTTACACATGCATTAGTAAAAGCTTTTTATTTTAATATAACTGAATGCTTGAACTAATTGAGACAGATGAAGATAAATATATTTATAAAAATCACTACACTGCACTTTATAATTTCCATTTACTCGTTAAGAGTCCTATATAGATGGTCTATCTTATCCTTGGACGCGCGGGTCTGTAAATTCCGTGCTCTAGGGCGAGGTTTTGTGGTAGGAGCGTGGTCAGTTCTGGTCACGTGACGCCGGAGCGAGGCAGACGGAAGGGACAGACTCGTCCTACTCTTCCACAATTAGGAGTGGGCCAAACAGTTACTTTCGTGTAACGTGTTCCATCGTACCAGTTCCAAACAAGTAACACATTCCAGGAACATGTTATTTTGTAACAGGTTACTGTAAAACATTTCTCGTCTGTCCCGACGTTCCAGAATATAACGATTACGTTGTTCAGTGTAATAAGGCTTAGCGTTTCAAGAAACAACGTTCCTGTATGCCTTGAGGCACTCCGCCAGCTTTCGTGAGATCACCCCCAACTTCTTTGCGGTAAACCGTGGACAAAACGAAGGAGATTCTGCGCACAGTGCAATATCAACAGCTCTGTCTCACGCCTGTGATGTTTTCATTCCTGGCCAACCACCACCATTTGCACGCCATGCTGCTTCAAATAGAGTTTGAGAAATGCAGTCAAATGAGTACTTAGACTATAAGAAACTCTCTGAAGACATTCGAATCCTGATTATATAGTTCTTCGACTCAGAAAAACCAATCAAATGGACTGCGACCTGTGTATAGTTTTGGTGACAAAAGACGGTGTCAACTGTATTCACACCAAAAGTAGTCACACTGATTCCTATTAGATGCTATATATCAAATTTCAATCTTTGGATACCATGAAACACTCTGTATCCAAAATCAACGTTACTCCCACACCTTTTCCCTCAAAAAGTACTAGGACTTGATCACAGTTTGTGTCGGCCACAATTCTGGGGTTCATAACCCTGTGTATCAGCAGTTTTACAAAGGGCTACCCCACCTTGCACAGCCCCCGAAGACATCTCCTACAAATAAGTGGCTTTTCAGTGAAACACTGTTGTACTGTGTCAGGTATACCTTCATGGCAATCACTATAACCAGTGCTATAGTCTAGTATTATACGTCACATTTCACATTTTTACCTGTAGTGTACCCTCATCGTGGGTAATATGACATTGCAGTGTATTCTTCTTTATTTAAAAGATTAATTCGAAGCAGATATGAATCGGCATATCTGCCAAGAATGATACAATACCTACACTTTCAGAACAGTTGAACTGGCGCAACTCCATTTAGACCTTTTTTTTATGCAAAATGGCGGCAGCTATCAGATATTTCATGCTGTAGTATAAACACCAACATGTTGTACTCCAAAATGGCCCATTACCTTGCACACTGCTATATTACTTATTAAACCAGAGGGGTGCATTTGAGGTCACTTTCCTTTACAATGTTCTCCGGTAAAATTGTCTATGTGGCACTTACGCCACCTGGTTAGTCTAACGACGGTTTTATAACTTACTAGCGGCCCACCCCGGCTTCGATCGTGTGCGATTTACAAAAATGGTTACTGTGGTCATCCTTAAAAAGATAAACATATGCTGTCACAAACATTTTTGTAGACCTTTTTGAGATCTACAATTCTGTAGAACATTAATTTGGTTTATCTCTTATTGTTTAGTCAGCGCAAGCCACGTAAGCGCCCGAAAAACGGCTTTATCCGACTTGAATAGAAAACGTCGACATTTCTCTACTATCCTTACATTAAATATTAATGTATTGTATACGTAAACCTTCCTCAAGCAATTCTCTAAATGATGGTGAAAAACGCATCAAAATCCATAAAGTAGTTATGAATACTTATACGAATACACAGATACACGTGGCCGGAAGACATTGTTTTATACAATGTATATATAGATTATTGTTGCAATGTGTTTTGTATTCTTCGCCTGGCCTTGATACTGACGCATCTCTGCAGTTAGCTACGTTTGTACGCCTTTACTGAATCATAAGAGTCTGTATACGTTTTTCAATTCCTCCAATGCTCTCTAAAGCATGTTTTTGTGATATTGAAAATGGCTCCAACGGGTGTTTTCAAGGCGATTTTTAGGTATGAACGTTCCAGTACAAAACATTAAAAAAGGAGCAGGGACGTGAATCAAACATTTATTTTTATTATTACATCATAAAATGGTAGGGTCTTCGCTGAAAGTCTCATAGAGGCGCGTTATCGAAGGCAATACTGCACGCCAGTTCAGTGCTTTGTGCGTAGAGGCGATAAGAGAGCTGATGCGCACGAAACGAGGTGGGCATGGAGCAGTGCCGGAGTGCAAGGGAAGGGTAAACGGGAGAACCAGGAGTAAACCCACCGGATAGCGGCATCGTCCCGGCATGATTCCCACGTGCGAATATCCGGGAGTGAACTTTGCCGGAAATGGTACTCAGTTTTGCTTTGGTGGGAGTGCTAGCGCTCTAGCCGCTGCTCCACTGCGGCCCCACGCTTGCGTGAAGAGACACTGTGAACAGTTCTGCAGCTACGGCATATTCGTAGCGTCGAGTCCGGTATAATCGCGCGACGTAAAAAAAAAACAGACTATAACAATTTTGCTGACACGATACGTATGCACAAGTAAATAAAAAAAAAATTATAAGATACTTTTAAAAAGAGCACTAAATATATAGGTATACATTACACGAAACAACATAGATATAGTAACATATAAAACACGAAATAAAAAGTTACCAGCATGCATAATTTATATAAAAAAAATGGAATTATACAGTAATTAAACTCAATAATAAAAATAAATACGAACATTATGGTTACCAGTGTATAGATACTATGGAAGCAAAGAGCCTACTGTGGCGTGTTAAGGTGAGTTTAGTTGAGAGATTTGTGGAGCTGCGCGTCCAAGGTCAAGAAGCGAGGGAGCGATACGGGCGACACTAACACGCACGCCTAGCGCCTCATCACTCCTACGCGCATTGCGTTGAGCGTTTCCGTCCTAACGCTTTACTGCGTAAACTAGATCTGTAACTGTGGGGTTTTATTACACGCGAAGTACACAGATCAAACTACTTGCGTATAATCGTACTTTTCTCTTACCGCTTAAAGAACCGATTCTTTTTCTCCATTAATACACTTAATATGATCAAAGTAAAAATATAGCGACATAGACAATTGTTTTTATTATCCTTTCTTGCAAAACTTCGTATTTCCAGAACATTTATTTACTGGGACACGTGTTTACGCGCAAACAACGATTTCACAGAAAATGTCTCATAAATAGGACACTTAACAGCGACGTCTTGAGAGCCGATGAGGGTGAAATGAGATGATAATAGAGCGACGCAGGAACGCAACGGCGCGGGGGAAATTTGATACCCCCGAGTAATCCCGCCGACCCGCGGCATCGTCCAGCACGATTCTTACATGCGAAAATCCGGGAGTGACCCCGCCGGGGATTTAATCCGGTTCGCCTTGGTGGGAGGCGAGCAGTGTAACCGCTCAGACACAGTGACTCCCCCTGTGACGTGTTGCAGGAGAGTGGCTGGCCACGTGGGTGCGTCACGGACGACTCGTGTGTATATGGTGAGAGGTCACCGCCTTTATAGGCTGTTCACGTTAAAAAGAGCAATTTTGAAAGCCCTTCTAAGATCTACTTGCATGCACGCCGTGTATTCCCCACCTTATGTAAAATTAACATTGCCGTGGGTCTCTTCACTTTATTCATGCGTCGGTCAAGTGAAACTGTGAAATTATTATGAAAGTAAATACTTTACAATTCTACTTATTTTTACAGTTCTATGTATTAAAAAAACAAAATGCGAAATAAATAATTTTAAGTTATAACAAATGGTTGACTAACACTTTAGTAGTATAGAAATGCCGATTTGAGCACAACCGCAAAAGAGTGGCTCAAAAAGTTGCGTTTGGGAGCAGTTGCAAAAAAGGTGACTCAAAAAGTTGCGTTTGAGCGCAACCGCAAAAAAGTGGCTCAAAAAGTTGCCTTTGGGAGCAGTTGCAAAAAATTAGATTAAAAAGTTGCGTTTGGGAGCAGTTGCAAAAAAGTGACTCAAAAAGATGCGTTTGGTTGGATCGTAGTCTTTAGAAAACAAATTTGCGTTAAACCTTGCGTTTGAGTGCATCTACAAAAATACGCGTAAAAAGATGCGTAGAAAGCGGCTCAAAAAATTCGAGTACGTAAAAAACAAAATATTGTATATAATAAAGATGGATCAGTTGCTAAATGTATTAAACGGAACCAAATAATTTAAGAAACTTTCCGAACTTACAATTGGACAGTCCTATCCCATACACCATGCTGAAATAAATGATACATGGTATGGATACAAAGTGGTAATTACTTCAGGAAATTTTAGAGTAACTTTACCAGACAGATATGTTCAGATTTTCAGTGAAAATTTTTTAAATAATGTTAATTGTGGAAGTATAAGTTTTGCATATGGTGGAATGGTGGATTGTGGTGTTAAACAACTGCATTCTATTCGGTTTTTTAAAGAGTAAATGATCGTCGTATAATTAGACATCAGTTGATTTTTATTTGCGCCCATATCTCTATAAAGTTTTAATAGTTTCCAATCATTAAAACACAATTATTGCTCTGACTTCGGCAATGTGCTACAACATAGTCAAATTAAAAATTCTGATACGCATCTCCAAATTCGACATATTAAAGTAGCCGAAACATTGAATACTTTTTCTAAATCTTTCATTGCACTTTCTATAGAAATATTATCCATCTTTATCACATTAAACTTCAATAGTTTTTAAACTATTAAAGTTATTATATATAGAATGTGACTACTTTAAGCCCAAAAAAAAATCTATGGTCTCATCTTTAATACCACTGTTCTTTCGAACAAATCAAAGTTAATCAACTTACCATTTTCACCCTTAATTTCAACTATTGTTTTATTAACTTGATTTGTTTGCACTGGAAAAAATAATGGATAAGTTGGTTCGTAATAGATCGTGTCGCCAAATCCAAATGTTGTTCTTGGTTTAAAAGTGGTAATTATATTAGTTTCTCTATGATAATATTCATCATGTTTTAATATCATACAATTTACTATATTACAGTGTATATTTATTGTTTCAAATGGAGCAAATTGTGGAATTGCATCACCATAATGATCCACAATTGCTTTCAGTGTTTTATTTACTACGAAACACAACAGTTTTCCTATTGAACCCCGTTTTCCAAACTTTAATTTAAGCTTACATTTTACTTTCACTCTGTTTGTAATTTTATCCAGCTCGAAAGATATATCATTTTCTTTTCCATCAATTGAACCTACACTAAATGAAAAAAATTTCTTTTATAGTATTTTCAAGATCTTTTAAGCTATATTGGCCAACTGGAATATCAATTGCTGATTCCATATCATTCTGGCCCACAAAATATAGCTTATTTTCCCAGAGATTATGTTATGCATTATATAAGTAGTATAGAACTGAACTAAAGCCAATGAGTGCCCCTCTATCTCTAAAGGGTAATATAGTCTTTTCTTCAACACTGATTTGTTATCTGTTAGTTTGAATACTTTACTCATTTATTATATTATATATAAATATATATTACTAAATAAGCAAGAAAAACATGAAACATGTAGACTGGGATATTAAAATAAGAATACCAGACAAGACTGTATCGACAAAACGTCATGGAGAATTGTTACCTAATATTATTATATGTTTGATAGAGGTTCCTAGTAACTGTGGAAAAACTACACTTATGATAGATAATTTTATATATGCTCAGGGATGGCTGGACTTTGGTACTCTCTATGTGTGTTCAAAAAGTCTGGACCAACCAAAATATATCAATTTGAAGAAAGATATAGCTGTAGCATCAAAATTATTTAATGAACCGATAGCATACTTCTTTCTATCCAATGAAGAAATGGTTGATGTAAACGAATGCCATAAAGAGTCTGTAGTTGTTTTCGATTATATCATACTTGAAAACCAAAATATTGCAAGTGATTACTTTACTCACGGTAGACACAAAGATATTGATTGTTTCTATTTAGCCCAGACATACTCAAAAGTACCTAAGCAGCTTATAAGAGACAATGCTAATTTTCTTTGCATATTCAGAAAAGACGATACAAATCTTAAACATGTTCATAGTGATTTTGTTGGTGATGATATGTCGTTTGAGAAATTTAGGGAGACTTGTTCAAAATGTTGGAATAATGAATATGGTTTTGTTACAATAGATATGACTTGTAAGTTAAATAATGGTAAGTACCATAACAAAATTAAAGACTTTTTAAATTCTTAGATTATAAGTAAGTTTTATTTTTAATGGAAGTGTTCCCATTAAAAAATTACATAATCTGATATTTTTTAATGTATTCATATATCATAACTATTTCAATAAACACAATTGTACCATTGGGTAAATTGTAGACTTTTGGTATTTTAAAATAAAACATATCATCAGGGTATACTTAAAAATGACTATGCATGTAAATTTTTTACCATTGATGGTATAAGTTGATAACACTTTTATATTTTTCTGGTTCTATTATTATTTCAACAATAGTTCCATTTCTCAAAAAAATATTCTATTCAATTATCAAAGTAAAATACTTTTTCTTTTGAACTGTATTTTCCAAGTAAACAAATAATGTTAATTCTGTTTTTCTGATAGTACTCTAAATTGATTGCACCCATCGGTGCAATGGGATCTCGCACATTTCTTAGTCTTTTTTGTTCAAAATCTATATTATTATCTACTTCCAAGTAAGTAAGATAGGCTCTATCCAATGATCTTTTATTTCTTGTCAGAGTGACTATAAAGTCGTTGAAGTGTGTGTAGGAAATAAAATAATTAGGACTGATCTTCTCAGTAGTTGTATCATTGCCCATGTGTTCTTTAATTTGATCTTCAATTCAAGAGCTCATTAATGCATTTCCACATATATCCATTGTTTATTAATAGTGAAATAATTTTTGAAAAATTAAAAAATATGTGAAAAGTGATTTAGCACAATTACACACAAATGACCACTAGTTACTTGACTGAAATTTTGAATTCTATAATTGGTACAAAAATATTACTTCCGAGATATGCTATTAATTTTCGGGGTGGATTTCCACCAAATGAATCAAAATAATATTTATTGTTTGCTTTTTTCCAATAGCATACCCAGTGTGTGCCAGAGTTTGTTGAAACATCTAGATTAACAATCCCACATTCATTATCGAGTGGCGTGTTAAGTAGCTCAGCGATCATAAATATACCCCGCAAATTTTTAATGTTTAATTTGTAACCATTTTATCAATATCAAAGGTGCAGAGTGGAGTAAATTTTTTTTTTAATGACCTTACCCCTCTTAACATTCTTCAATCCATTGCCGTATTCCTCCATAGCTAAATTATGCATGCGTTGTTCTTCCTATTCTTGGTTTTTCGTCTTAGCATTAATTACTGATGTAGCGATAGATGATGCATCACCAGCTAACACTCCTAGTGATTCCAAAGCTGCGAAAATTAAGGGTTAAAATCCAGGCTGGTGGACTGTCAGACCATTTCCAGTTGTTCATTTCATTGGACATTTTCTTAAGTTGTGGAATTGAAATTGTGATAGTCATCCCTGTGTCTTCCTTTAGTTTCTTGTTTTTACGTTCCAGTTGGTCTTTCGTTAGGAAAGAATGAATATTCAAACCCTTCAACTCCTCATTAGGAACTTGAAATTCAATGTTTTTTACTTCCATTTATTATAACAAATATTTTATCATTTAATTTTAATTCCCCAACCAAGCTTATGTTTAATATGCATCGCAGATCCAGTAACTCCAGTCCACAATCTCACATTGAGATCAGCATCTGAACTTAACAATCTTTTGAACGCTTTCTCTTCTAGTTCTTTGTCAGCTACATGCCTTTCAGCTAGATCTTTATGATGATGATAAGCTATATCATGTTCCATTGCAACCACACCTAGGGGATTAATGGGTTAATCACCATGCTCAATTCTCTCTTTTCGTTTGGTATCCGGACCTAAGTACTGATAACCGGGTGCATGCAACTGAAAAGGTAGTGAATTTATTATATCATTGAGTAACCCTTTTCCGTGATGCTCCGACTACCAAAATGTCTGTGGCATTGTGTTTAACATTCTTATCAGATATGGTATACCGTTTGGATTATTCACAACAAAGCCACTAAACTTGCTGTTGAGCATATTCATTATTCCAACTTTTTCATTGTAATAGTTATCATTTCCAGCATTCTCTTCGTCAAAAATAACAGGAAGTCGATCAATAAGCATCCTAACATCATCCATCCATATGTATTATTTGGGATAGTCTGTATATATCTTTATACCTTAGTCCAATAGTGCATAAACGTGTATGGTTATTAGATTTTAATGACTCTTTTTCAATTTTGTAGTGACACCATGGTAATGTATTAATACTATTTTTAAGAATAAATCTTTTATCATCTTCGAAACTTAATACTTTTTTCTCAACTCAATCGTATAGAGTTAATGTTTCTTACTTTTAATAAGTTTCATACTATTGAACAACACTTTTTTTTTTTTTAACCAAAAAAAACACTTTTTGTAGTCACTAAAACTAATCTCATTTCTGACTACAGTGTTTTCACACTCTTTGCTCTTTTCTCTTCACCACCTTCCACATTTATTGCACACATTTACGATTTCAATATAATAAATTCTTCCATTATTTTTCCATTACATTCATCTTTCATTTTATCAATAATATTTTTGTTAACTGATGGTATACCATATGGATTATCTTTTTATAGTCAGAAGTATCTAAATGATCGACCATTTCTTTCATGTCATTATAGAAGTCTGATGTTTTTATATAATAGATGTATGAATCAGTATCTTGGTAGCACAGTTCAATATTTTCCCCATACTTTGGTTTCATTATATTATAGAGAAAATCGTAACATTAAGATTTTCGATAGATTAAGTATACTCATTCCAACATAAATGGATTTGTTAAAGCATAGTTTTGTTTTAATCATATGAACTGCAACCAAAGAGTTAGTAAATATAGTTATATCTTTAAAGTTTGGTTTAGCCACTAGTTTATCCATTTGCTTAGAACTTGTGCACAACCGTATATCCACTCTCTTTCTAATGTTTTCCATTGTTTTTCCAAAAACAGAATTGTTCATTAATTTGTAAAAATCTTTTTCAAAGTCATTTGTAGACTTTGTTCGCATACTTGTGTTTAGATCAATATAGGACTAAAGCCAATCTGATTGATCAGACTCCAGAACTCTATGGATCTTTTACAACTTCATTCCGAGAGATAGATATTGTTTAGTATTTACATAGTGTAATACATATTTTTCTTTTTCATCCAGATTAGTTAAGAGTTTGGGATTTTTTGAACCTTCTGGTATTTTAATCTGTTGCCAATGGCAGATCTTTGTGGAGATCGTATAGTTCATGTGGATATTCCAAATCAAATTCCAATATATAACCTTTTCCAGAATCATCTATTTTTGTTACATCTATATTTGTATTTCCTCACTTAAACCCACCATAGGGTAAATACTGGCTCATAGCCCATCCATATAAGTTATTGGCATCCAGATATGTAAGATAAAAGATTTCCTTTGTACTATCATAAGCATTCATATTTTTATTATTTACTTTTGCATATCGCTTACAACACTGTGAAATTTCACCATGAACACCTTATTTTATCATCAAAATCATGTCGTAATCTGTTAATAATTATAGTTCTATTTTAGTATGTTTGAACACAGCATCCCACATTAACCCTGGGGCTGTGAAATACCATGTTGGATCTAGCTTATATGTTTTGAGAAATACATTTCTAAAATTTTCCAATATATCGGACAATATAAATGCATCAGATTTGTTGTAGCGTTCTGTGTACTCCCTTAGAGATTTTATGTTGAATTTTTCCCACGCCTTTCTCGCAAATTCGAATCTTTGTCTGTGATCTCACATTTATTGAGTTTGTTGTAAAATGCATCTTTGGATGGAAGTGATGTCTCACAAAATTTTTCAGCTCTATCTATGTAGTCATATGGATAAACACCTTTTTTTGTAACAAAGTCAAGAAGTTCATTGGAAAAATGCTTACATGTTTCTCGGAATTGGCTTCTGGAAAGGTTGCTAGAGAGTTTATCGATACTACTAGTCATAAATTTAAATGAGTCAATAAATCTAAGATTTAAACTTTCACATATATGTTTTGCAAAAGAAATATATTTTTCTTCGTTGTTGGGAATAAGATCAATTTTATTTTCATCGATGCCAAGATCTCTTATGAATAAATGTGTGTCATAACCAGATAGATTGTGTATAAACACTGCGATAAAACACGGATTTCTATCCGATAAGTTACAAACTCTGTGTGCAGCTCCCCTAAATTTCCCCGTAAGATGATCATGATCTCTCATAGAATCACCATTCAAAGACTTTTCACATATATGACAATGGGTACCTGTATCATAAACAATTTGTTCTTTCTGAGGTAATGGAAGCATTGGTTTTTTATGTGTATATGTCACCAATAGACTTTGCTTCTTCTATTAGCATTTTAACAAATACAATAGATGCATCAGATCCTTCATAAGTTACTGGTGGTTTATAGTATCCATGTTCGTATTTTACATAGGAACAGAAGCTAATAGGCTCGTGTTTTTTGTATGGTATCAGGAAGCATTCTTCGGGGTTAGGTTGGCAAGTTTCAATATTAGTCAACAAACATTCAAAATCAGCATATATCACAAAAAGAACTCTCAAAGAATGATTTTGTTGTTTAAATCTTAATGTCATTTTTTCCTTTAGATGGTAGTTCAACTCTAACACCATCGTGATCTCGGCAGTCTTGTACGTGAACTTTTAGCTTACTTACAGAGTAGAAATGTTGCAAACATCTATCATATATGTATATATATTGTGACCATTATTTGATACTTGTGATGCGATAAGTCTCGAAATACTTTCTATTCAGCAGTATTGGTCGTTCTTTTCGTCTTTGATATAGAGTAGGTTAATGTGCTTATCCGTCTTATTTTTTGCTGTTTTTAATGGGGAGATTATATATTTCTTGTCACCACCTTCCTCTTTGTATGCGTACACATTAATAGAAATTCCACTTCTTTTCTCAAAGGTTGGTATACTATCCAATTTCATTGGAAATTCTAAACCCTTAAGTGCATCATCAAACTCATGTTCATAAGCTATCATTTATTCACTCTTTCGGGGTCTCTTTGTACTTGTTGCAGTGCGGATCGAACAGATAACGAAAAACATTTTTGATGATTATTCTTAACATTAATTATCGCCTGCTTAGCTTTGATTTTTTTCTGGGATATCAACATAAGACCATTGAATGGTACATATTTATTTATTCACACTTCTAGTTTAAATATTCTGTTGAGTACCCACTGATATCATTTTGCTTCGAAAGCCCCCCTCTCAGCTATGATTTTCGATATGCTGTTGGCATAATATTATTCCAGATTAGTTGATTTCAGTATACTTTCGTTCTTTGTTTTAAAGGAGCTTTCTACATATCCAATATTCTCACCAATTCCCCTTTTGTACTCAGTGAAGAGTTTCATGTTCACTTTGAGTGATTTTAAATGTTTATTAATTAGTTTCGTGACAGTTTCTTTTACATCATTTAGGAAATGTTTTGGGTCTTTGTATATATACACATTCTTTAAAGCATATGTCTTGATCCTACTTTGAAATGCTGTTTCGATTTCTTCTACACTGAATCTGGGTGTGTACTTATGAATTTTACTCCTCAAGTGACTTCTTATGAGAGATGGTTTGTAACAATTATTACAAGTTTCACATTTCACTTGTTTCTCTCGTGGGAACTTCTGTTTTGATATTAAATGTTGTGATATTTTAAAAATTTCCAATGCATATGTTGGTTCATGTAATTTATTATGTATTGGTGTAAGACCTTTGTGCAGTCTAATTTTAAGATGACTTCTTATGAGAGATTGTTTGTAAAAGTGATTACAAATTTCACACTTGACATACTTCTCTTGAGAATTCTTCCATTTTCTTTTCGCAAAAACATATTTTTTAAATTACATTCTTTCGGAACATTACCAGTTGCATTAGCCTTTTTCATTGCCATGGTTGTCACCATATTAGACATCAGTTCATTTTTATTTGCGTCCATTTATTATATACATTATTTTATTTTCTACATATTCAAACTTTTTGAGCCACTTTTTTTTGCAACTGCGCCCAAACACAACTTTTTACGCGTATTTTTGTATAATGCACTCAAATGCGGCTGTGCTCAAATGCAACTTTTTGAGTCACTTTTTTGGATCTGCTCCCAAACGCAACTTTTTGAGCCACTTTTTTTTTGCTGTTGCGCTCAAACGCAACTTTTTGAGTCACTTTTTTTGCGGTTGCGCTCAAATCGGCATTTTCATACTACTCACTTTTTATTCGACGTTAAAATATGGAACTGCTTTCCAGCCATCGTTACCAACTTTACTGGGCGAATGTCCCTCACTGCGCCCGTTAAAATATCTGTAGGAAGAGCCAGTGACTTTTTTCTAAGGTTCATTTCTAAAGTGCTCACTTTATCGTGAACAGTCTTTATCGGGCGTGTGTACAAGCAGAGTCAATCTCGGCGCGGGCTCATTTATGGGATCGATCTGCGGAACGACCAGCTTCCCGGACGTCGTGGCTGCCCTTCGCAGCTCAGCGCAAACTGAGTGAGAAAGAGAGAGAGAGAGAGAGAGAGAGAGAGAGAGAGAGAGAGAGAGAGAGAGAGAGAGAGAGATAGAGGGAGGTGGTATCTAGCATTCCCAGTGAATATATAGTCAGCAGACGACAAACCCATTTGCGAGCTCAGCGGAACTGTAAAAAAAAAAAAAAATACGAAATATGAATCCCATATCTGCAAATGATTTCAGAGAAATGAAGGGGAAGTGCTTTGAGTGTACAGATGGTCGCAAGGTGCACTAGCGGGTAAAGAATTTCCCATCTACAACTGCACTGTCCTGTCCCACTAGTGCACGTGATCCTCTGACGTCACGAGGCCGTCCGCACAACCCCGATATGAAGACGGTTCCATAACATGGGAGTCGTCCACTGAGGATTCTATCACTGTGTCTTAATATACCGGGAGACAAATATGCTAATATTTGTAAATGTTTCTGTGCACATACACCAACATGTTGTGATGCAAGCATTGAAAACAAAACACCACTGATTTAGAATGTAAATTATTAATTTAATTGTAGCATTTCTAAACAATGAAAAAAAAAAAGTCGGCAAACTAGAATACAATTAACGCTTTAATTTTTTATTATGTGCTATTGATATTTAATGCAGTACGCAATATAATTTACCACAGGATTGTAAATATAGACTACACTGATTAATTGATTTAGTGCTTCATTAACATGCTTTTTTTGTCAGTACGAAATGATGTGGACTTGTAAAGTAGAATGCACAAACGAGTTAAAATGCAATTATACGGCAATAACAGGTCAAGCTATAAACAAGATGAGAAAATTACCAAAAAATACATGACAGAAATATATACAACAGTTCATAAAATTTAAAGTACATTGACGAAACAGACAATACAAATGAAACTCCTAAATAACAGAATGTATACAAGTAAAAGATCACTGTAGAATATTGGCAAATATTTATTAAATAATTTTTGTTTTATTGTAAATACTTTACTAGTTTAAATATTTAGAAAATTTTAAAGGATTATAAATAATCTGTTAAAATGAGTCAATCCCAAGAAATAAGGGTTAATTTCAAGTATTTTTTGTTGTATGTATGGGAATGTGGAGTCAAATATTGTGATAATGTATATCATAAGCTGCTATGTAATGTAGTTTTTGAAACATTGGTCTACACGTATCTGTTATCTTTAGGCTTAATATAAGGAATTTTTCCACAACACGACACCATATTTAAGCAGTGAATTTACATTGTCATAGTATAAAGCTATTACGCTTTTGTGTGAAAGCTTTTTTTAATTGTGTTGACAACAAAACACAGAGAAGTAGACTTTTGACAAAGGAACATTACATGTTTGTTCCAATTAAAATTATCATCTAGATATAAACCAAGAATTTTAGCTGTCAGAACATTTTTCAAGTTAGTATTACATATGTATACTTAAATTCTAAAATGGTTTATAGTTTTACACACACATGAAAAATATAAAATATACACTTTCTGAAAATTTAGAATTATTTAGTTACAAGGAAACTGGGTCTGCATTAGGTTTAAGATATATAATTTAGTAATTGCATTTCACTTTCTAATAGCATGGACGCACTATCTTGCAAAGTAACCATCAGGCTCCTACCTAAAAATCAAAGGTAAGTCGATAGCAGACAATGTGAAAAAATGGTGCCAAGGAGTGAATCTTGGGGGCACCTCGGCAAGCACCTCGGCAACTCCTATCTTAAAAGCCACAGGATGAGGAAGGGATGGAAAGCTATTATTCCAAAAAATTTTGAAATGAAGAGGAAAAGGAAATTAAACGATAGTTTTGCTTTCAAATGTTGATAGAGTACCACTGTAAAATGAACAAATAAACATGAATGATTTCGAGTATAATTATGGCTGTTAAAAAATTTCTGTCATCACAAATACCGCCCAAAATTATTTTACAAAGCATATAAGAATCATAAAATTACCATACGACAGTACAAGTCTCATTACACATTAGGTTTACAAAATTTTGCTTGACCTAACCTAGATGATCCCGAAAAGGCTAATGAATTTTAATCAGTTGTTTATAAGATTCTTGCAATATGGATGAAAGATTTAGTGAAATGTTTCGAACATGCTCCATTGCTATATTATGTCGTCATAGAAAACTAAGCCTGAGACATGAAACAAACATGAAAAACGAGTCAAGATTAGTATCACGGTATTAATTCCACTTTTAATTAAGCAGATTGTTAATTTGATATCTAATTAATTGAAAGGGTTAATAAAAAAAGGGTTAATACTTTAACCGATCAAAAATTCTTAATCCGATGTTAATCTGATTAAAAATTCCTTAATCTGATTTTAATCCAATAAAAAATGAATGGGTTAAATTTATTGAAAGGGATAAATGTGCTGAAGTGTTAAATGTATTGAAAGGGTTAATCATTTTTCTGGATTTTCTTTCTTTCTTTATTTTTGAATGGGGGCAGCAAGAGCTCTGTACGATGTTGATGGTGTGGTGTCCTGGAGGCGATGGTGTGTTGTAATGTATTATATAGGTGTAGAGTTTAATGCAAGAGTGGACAAAGGGAATTTTTATAATTTTTAAATCTTTATGGGTTTGTAGTGATATTGGTGGTAGATAGGAGATATCTAGGAATACATTTAACAGACAAGAGAAATTCAGAATGCTCTATGTATGAATAAATTACACACATAGAATCGGAAATTTTAAATGACTCCGTGAATAATAAGTGAAATTATGTGACTTATAAATGTAATGTTAGACTCGAGCTTAGAAATATAATTTACATGAGAGAACATTTTAACATCTGGTGTCGACAAGTGCAAACTCACTAAACGAAATCCAGCTAGTCAGTATGAATAAATGACATATAAACACAACTCAGGCTGGAGAATGATATCTTATGGCAAAATAACTTAGAATACAATTTAAACCAGACAAAATAGCGTGCGTCAATTCTCATAAGTAATATATACATATACAATGATAGAAAATCATACCCCAAATGATTTGTTTCAAAATAACCAACTTGCGTAGAGCGTATTCCCGCATCACTTTATATATGTAACAGAAAAAATGCAATAACATCCTAGAAGGCATAATTTTTTTTTTAATAGTTAACGTACCACAAATTTCCGTAAATAGAGCACACTTGTTAATGCAAACAGTATTTTAGGAATTTTGGTCTAGTGAACACAGAAATTGAAAATCTTATCGCAACATTGACTTAACACATGAAAATATATTTTTTCCCTATTAAATACTTTTATATTAAAATGCGAACATTATAAAATGTAATCGCGGCTATCACTAGAGATAAAGGTATGCCAGATTCTTGGAAATTTAAGCTATATATAGTTGAATTTTATTTAAAAACTGGAATAAGTATAAAATACTATGTTGTCTTCTTCTGTAATTTGTATGCTTGTATATAAAATGATATATTAAAATTGTTTGCTTAAATATATTCGGTGCAGATGTAAATGTTTTAGCTGGAGAAACTTTCTTGTTGGCAAGGATGGCCAGAGGTATGTGCTACCTGCCTCTGAAAAGGTATTCGGAACTCGCTTTAAATATGATCCCCTGGGGTAACACGAAAGTTAGTAAGCATAGTGTTCTATTCTACTCCAACCTTCAACTTGAGTGGACCAAGTATCTCTCAAGATACTAACCTGTTACCTCATTCCTTGGCACAACTTCATTCATTCAGCTTTGTTTGATTTTCTCCATAATTTGTTTGTAATTTCCCCTCAGCACTTCAAAGTGTGTCAGTTTTTATTCAAATTTTAAATTAAATAATTTTAATTTTTTAAGCCTAGGAAATTTCCACACTATTCATTTTTAACATTTGACTATAAAATACTTTTTCCCAAAAAAAAACCTTAAACCTAAGTATTTACAATATCACACAATATTATTAACTTTAAAACAAACATCTGCACATAGTAAAAGTCACCATTCAATCACAATTAATATACAAATATATACAGAACAATTTTGAATATACTTTAAAACTATTCATCTTACAACTAAATGATCAAAATTTTTTTGCAAAAACAATTCTTTTTATAAAAAAAAAGATATTTCATCAATAACATTTTAACAACAATCAACTTACTAACAAAAAGTCAGTTAATCAATAACATTTTATCAACAACATTTCACAAACTTACAAACATTTTATCATACTTTTTTTTTACATCTTGTACTTAGCACTACAACTACTGTTACTAAAATTATTATTACTATTGCTTCACTACTGTTTCTAGTATTATTGTTACAAAAATGTGACATATATTACAAGATTAAAAATATTTAAAAATAATTACTAACTATAGCAATGTGTAGGTTTTCTCTTTCCTAATTATTTACAATATTTACACTAATGACACATTTGGTAGATGTGTTCTTAGACGCTTACTATGGAGCGTTCTTTTATATGTGTCACAACCGGGTATTTCCCACTCACACACACCAAAGACAGAGTGTAACACACCCTCAAATACAAGCAGTTTCCACTATGAATTTCATTTTCTTCTTTGACAAGGGAACAATTTATCAAAGATACTAGTAGTAATCTTCTTATGCAACCAGGAAGTTTCAGCATTAATGGTAACACAACTTATAGTTGGTGTAGTCAGCTGCAATCATGATTCTAATTAGCTGTGATGATGATTGCAGACAGCTGGGATGAGTGTGGAATAGGAGGTGTATGTGGTTTCGGCAGATCAGTGCCCTTGGCTTTTATGGTGCTGATAGGTGTATGAATTTATTGTAGTATTGAAATTAATATATGGAGAAATAAAAAATTAAAATTCTCAGGTATTCGATAGTGCCCACAATGTAAGATTGATATTCCATCTGCCTCAATGTACTGCTTATCATCCATACCTGACAACACTACCTTTGTTACAAGATTGGTGTAGACTTGATGAACACATGAAGGGAACTGAGATAGGGTCCCTATTACAATTGTGCAATTTTCGAGGCGATCTCGATTATCCTCGCACCTAAGTGAATACAAAATGTTGTGTTTTGCACTCATCGGCTTACGAATACATTGCTCATTTGCAACAACTTATATGCAAATCTTAGAATATAAACTCACTAAGTGAGCGATTATGCGCCCAGCAGATTCATCTTTCATTGCCCTGCTATGGCTTTTATTGCTGTGAGAGAATTCTTGTGGATTATCGAGCGTATAGTTGGATGTATCAAACCGTGCCTTTAAATATGGAAAAATTGCTTTATATAAGTCATCACAAGCAATAGAATATACTAGAGAATCGGAATCACAATAGAGGAGATGTACAGCCAGCACAAGAAATTTTCTACACATGTACTGATAGTGAAATTCATAGAGTGTTAATTTTGGAAAGGTTGAGAATGGCAAACACAAGTGTACAAAGGTTTGTTGAACGCAACAGAACTCTTTGACATCTAGATAAGGACCAAGTTTTCATCGATAATCTGCCACACCTAGATGTCGGACATCCTATCAGCTCTGCAGCCCAATAGATCGTGCCATACCTTGTAACGACTCTGATGTCCCTTTCCTGGCAGACATTTAGCAAGGTTTATCCATAAACGGAATTTTTCATCAATTTGAAAATCGATTTTTCTAATGCATTCACAGCCTGGGCACGTTTCGCAATGTTAAACTCGATGTACAGCGCCTTCCATGCCTTCTGCTCAAAGCACAAAAGGCGACGAACAAAGTCAAGTTTGGCCCCATACATTGATTACTGTCTCAGTATTTCCCCATGTATAACATATTTTTTCTGTGGCGCGAGTGCTAAAAGAAGTTTCTCATGCAAATCGTTCGGGGGTACTCCATTTTCTGGGGCCATATGCAGATCAGATAGTTTATCATGACACTACTCTGGAAATTACAGAGTAACTTCCACGAAAAAACAAGTGTCACCATCATTCACCGTGTGTGAAAACTCCAATGAAGAGAACACTACAGCCTCAACCAACTCGAAATTACCAATGTGAAGCTTGGACCATATTATATGAATATACAGCCTGTTGACACCAAAATAGTATACATATTTCGATGCCACTCTGGGGTCGTATTTATCACCCATTTAGACATTGTTGGCTTCTGCACGTCTTTTTAAAACTTGGGTAACCTAACCTCAAGTTCTACAAAAATATACATGTCAGGATCAGTCAATAGCTCTAACCGCGTGTGTGTCATTGACAATAAAGTGTTCCATAAAAGAGATGTAGCTGTGACATACATGGCTGGGTAAAGAACGCAATGAGCCAAATATAGGGTCCCGAAATTCTCAAAAACATCAGCCAGTAAACGAATGTCCATATGTAAGTAATGGATGGCATACTGCAGCAAGTTTGTGCAGTTGAACGTATCCCTAGAGACTAGGACATGAGCACAATCCACATCACTAATGACTCCGCCTCTCATTACATTATGAAATGGGTCCTTTGATGGGACTTAACAAAATCATAAGGAAAATCTCCCTTCTGTTTTGCCAATTCGAACTGGGTGTTGTCTGGAAACATCGAGTGGGTGATACTCAATTGTGGAGGTAGTAAATTACCTGCCAAAGTTTCCAGAGAGGTTCTCAGAATTGGATTGAAACAGTAAATCTTAGCTTGAAATATTGTGACTTTCCATTACAATCAATCCCATTGGGAGTCTGTTATGTGATACATTTGTACTTCTTTAGGGCAATTCCAATCACTTGAATTTTTCCAGGACTTTTACTTAACACGGTATCATCATGTAATGTTACATGACGTTCAGCCAAGGGTTTTATATTAAAGTGAGTATCGTAATTCTGCAGGTTATGGAAAACAGCAACAAGTTGTCTTTTGTGCTGTCTGAAATTCAACTTGCAGTTATTACATGCATGGCCTCTGATTTCGCCCATCAGATTGTCATGGTCGACCACAATATCATCTGTACCGAGCTTTTCTTTACAAATGTGATATATTTTCTGATCCGCCAAACAAGCTTCATCAGCAGGGGTTTTTGGCTTCATCGGAACTTACAAAGTGGGTTGCAGGAATTTACAGTATCATTGTTCCGATGAAGGCAAAACCCCCTGCTGATGAAGCTTGTTTGGCAGCTCAGAAAATATATCACATTTGTAAAGAAAAGCTCGGTACAGATGATATTGTGGTCGTCCATGACCATCTGATGAGCGAAATCAGAGGCCATGCACATTATAAGTGCAAGATGAATTTCAGACTGCACAAAATACAACTTGTCGGGGTTTTCCATAACCTGCAGAATTACGATGATCACTTTCTTTTAAATTTTAAATCCCATGGCTGAACATCACGTAATGTTACAGGGTGGAACAGTAGTAATTGAAAATCCTCGAAAAATTCATGTGATTTGAATGACCCTAGAGAAATGGGCCTACAAATGTTTTTACAAAACAGACTCCTAATGGGATTGATTGTAATGGAAAGGCGCAATATTTCAAGCTAAGATATATTGATTAATAACATTTCAAGAGCGCGTCTCTGGTAACTTTGGCAGGTAATTTACTACCTCCGCAATTGAGTATCACCAACTCAATGTTTCCAGACAACACCCAGTTCGAATTGGCAAAACGTAAGATAGATTTTCGTTATGATTTCGTTAAGTTGCCAGACTGTGTGATGTGCAAATCACTGCCATCAAAGGACCCATTTCATAATGTAATGAGAGGTGGAGTCATTAGTGATGAGGATTGTGCTCATGCCCTAGCCTCTAGGGATGCGTTCAACTGCACAAACTTGCTGCAGTATGCCATCCATTACTTACATATGGACATTCGTTTACTGGCTGATGTTTTTGAGAATTTCGGGACCCTATATTTGGCTCATTGCGTTCTTTACCCAGCCATGTATGTCACAGCTACATCTCTATTACGGAACACTTTATTGTCAATGACACACACGCGGTTAGAGCTATTGACTGATCCTGACATGTATATTTTTGTAGAACTTGAGGTTAGGTTACCCAAGTTTTAAAAAGACGTGCAGAAGCCAACAATGTCTAAATGGGTGATAAATACGACCCCAGAGTGGCATCGAAATATGTATACTATTTTGGTGTCAACAGGCTGTATATTCATATAATATGGTCCAAGCTTCACATTGGTAATTTCGAGTTGGTTGAGGCTGTAGTGTTCTCTTCATTGGAGTTTTCACACACGGTGAATGATGGTGACACTTGTTTTTTCGTGGAAGTTACTCTGTAATTTCCAGAGTAGTGTCATGATAAACTATCTGATCTGCATATGGCCCCAGAAAATGGAGTACCCCCGAACGATTTGCATGAGAAACTTCTTTTAGCACTCGCGCCACAGAAAAAATATGTTATACATGGGGAAATACTGAGACAGTAATCAATGTATGGGGCCAAACTTGACTTTGTTCGTCGCCTTTTGTGCTTTGAGCAGAAGGCATGGAAGGCGCTGTACATCGAGTTTAACATTGCGAAACGTGCCCAGGCTGTGAATGCATTAGAAAAATCGATTTTCAAATTGATGAAAAATTCCGTTTATGGATAAACCTTGCTAAATGTCTGCCAGGAAAGGGACATCAGAGTCGTTACAAGGTATGGCACGATCTATTGGGCTGCAGAGCTGATAGGATGTCCGACATCTAGGTGTGGCAGATTATCGATGAAAACTTGGTCCTTATCTAGATGTCAAAGAGTTCTGTTGCGTTCAACAAACCTTTGTACACTTGTGTTTGCCATTCTCAACCTTTCCAAAATTAACACTCTATGAATTTCACTATCAGTACATGTGTAGAAAATTTCTTGTGCTGGCTGTACATCTCCTCTATTGTGATTCCGATTCCCTAGTATATTCTACTGCTTGTGATGACCTATATAAAGCAATTTTTTCCATATTTAAAGGCACGGTTTGATACATCCAACTATACGCTCGATAGTCCACAAGAATTCCCTCACAGGAATAAAAGCCATAGCAGGGCGATGAAAGATGAATCTGCTGGGCGCATAATCACTCACTTAGTGAGTTTATATCCTAATATTTGCGTATAAGTTGTTGCGAATGAGCAATGTATTCGTAAACCGATGGTGTGTAAAACCCGACGTTTTTTAATCACTTAGGTATGAGGATTATCGAGATCACCTCTAAAATTGCACAAAGGTAATAGGGACCCTATA
The DNA here is from genome assembly GCA_029891345.1 of Dryococelus australis. Taxonomy (NCBI): domain Eukaryota; kingdom Metazoa; phylum Arthropoda; class Insecta; order Phasmatodea; family Phasmatidae; genus Dryococelus; species Dryococelus australis. The sequence continues at coordinate 292,348,321 of CM056995.1, read as the reverse complement.
ACAGTCCTATCCACGTACTCATCAAATCTACACCAAATATGTAACAAAGGTAGTTTTGTCAGGTATGGATGATAAGCAGTACATCGAGGCAGATTGAACATCTGCCTTACCTTGGGGGCACTAACAAATACTTGAGTAATTTTTTTCCTCCATATAATAATTTCAAATCCGAAATAAATTTTTTGGCCTCCTAGCACCACACAACGCCAAGGACACCCATCTGCCGAAACCACACGCACCTCCTATTCCACACTCATCGCAGCTGTCTGCATTCTTCATAGCAGCTAACTAGAATCATCATCGCAACTGACTACACCAACTTCAAATTGTGTTACCATTTAATGCTGCGACTTCCTGTTTGCATAAGAAGATTACTGCTAATATCTCTGATAAATTGTTCCCTTGTCAAAGAAGAAAATGAAATTCACAGTAGAAACCGCTTGCGCGTATGTGTTTGTTACACTCTGTCTTTGGCGTGTGTGAGTGGGAAATACCCGGTTGTGACACACATAAAAGAACGCTCCACAGTAAGGGTCTACGAACACACCTGTCGAATATGTCGTTTGTGTAAATATTGTATATAATTAGGAAAGAGAAAACCTACACATCGCTATAGTTAGTAATTTTTTAAAAATATTTTTAATCTTGTAATATATGTCACATTTTTGTAACAGTAATACTAGAAACATTAGTGTAGCAATAGTAGATAGTAGTTTTAGTAACAGTAGTTGTAGTGCTAAGTGCAAGATGTAAAAAAAAGTATGATAAAATGTTTGTAAGTTTGTAAAAAGTCGTTGATAAAATGTTATTGATTAACTGTCTGTTTGTTAGTAAGTTGATTGTTGTTAAAATTTTAGTAATGAAATATTTGGTTTTTGTAAAAATGAATTGTTTTTGTAAAAAAAAAATTGGTAATTTAGTTGTAAGATGAATGTTTTTAAAGTATGTTCAAAATGGTTCTGTATATATTTGTATAACAACTGTAATTGAAAGATGACTTTTACTGTGTGCAGATGTTTTTTGCAGAGTTAGTATTTTTGTGTGATATTGTAAATACTTAGGTTTAAAGATGATTCTCGAAAGAATATTTTATAAAAAAATGTTAAAAATGGATGGTGTGTGACCTTTTGTTTATTTTTTTAGTACCTTATTTGAATAACTTTTTTCAATAATAACTTGTGTATAATGTGTTATGGTATAATAGTAGTGAAGAGAACTGAGTAGGCGTCTATTAGTATTGGCAAGTTGATGAGTTGTTTTTAATATCACGATAACTTTTTGCTTGCTTTCACGAAGAAGAAAATGTAATTTCTTTGGCTTAAAAAATTACAATCATTTAAATTAAAATTTGAATAAAAACTGACATACTTTGAAGGGTTGAGGGAAACTTACAAACAAATTATGGAGAAAATCAAACACAGCTGAATGAACTAAGTTGTGCAATGGAATGAGGTAACAGGTTAGTATCTTGAGAGAACCTTGGTCCGCTCAAGTTGAAGGTTTGGCGTAGAACACAACACTCTGCTAACCAACTTTCGTGATACCCCAGGGGAACATATTTAAAGCGAGTTCCGAATACCTTTACAGAGGCAGGTAGCTAATAACTCTGCCCATCCTTGCAACGAGAAAGTTTATCTGGCTAAAACATTTACTTCTGCACCGAACATAATCCAGCAAAAAATTTAAATATTTCTTTCTACGTACAAGCACACACATTACAGCTCTTCACGATAGAGTACGATGATATCTGGAGGAGAAGAAGAAGACAGCACAATATAATATATTTAAATTATTTTTTAAAAATAAAATTCAACTCAAGTTATGTAGAAATATCCATATATATATATATATATATATATATATATATATATATATATATATATATATATATAGGCTCAGCATTTCAGTATTGCGTGAAGAAATCTGGATCATCGTCGTAAGTATCGAACTTTTACTAATTCAATCTGATAGATTAATTTCCATACTCAGGACTGTCTTCTTTTCCGTGCTTGCCTCTAACTGATTCCAAATTTGAATGAATAAGTTTTTGTTCTAAAAGGCTATTGTACGAAAATCAATAAATTATTATAGGCCGCTGGTGTGGCCTGATTCTTTTGAGAAAAAAAAAGGTAGTGCTCGTTACATAGACAAATATTCATGCAAAGAATCCACAGATAATCATTAAACTTACATAGTATACACAACACAACTGTCAAAATAAATAATTATACACATATCACATTGAACATACGTTAAGCATCTTATACATTACATTACAGTTTGGCATTTGAATCAAATTTAGAGAAATGGTAAACGCATCATGAAGTCATAAATATTGAAGTGTTAAAAGGTTTTTTTCGAGTCTCAGGCTTGGTTTTCTGTGACGATGCAGTGTAACAATGGAGTATGTAAAAACATTTCACTTAATTCAATTAAATGTATTTAACTTTATATCGGTGTCATTCTCATGCCCACGCAAGTTCACTCGCAGCACCCTTGAGTGTTGGTAGCGCTCACTGACGTTCCCTCTAATCAATCACTCCATAGAGAAGAAGCCGAGGATACTCTCCTCACACTATTCCCAACAGAGTAGGTAGTGCTTCTCCACAGTATCGGTTCGCAAGCTCTCGATGTTAAGAGCCGCCCAAATCTCTTCACTCACTCACTCTCCACAGTAGCACTCTTAACCAGGACAGAGCCGGGGATATTCTCCCCACCAGACACCTTGCGATGCTTGCAGTGCTCACCTGGCCACTCTCTCTCTCTCACACACACACACACACACACACACACACACACATACTCTCTCTCTCTCTCTCTCTCTCTTTCAGTCCACAACACAACACAAACGTAGGCTACAATCGCTGCTTCCTAGATCGCCATTTCTATACTTGTTTCCCGTACAAGTCTCCTCTCAACTCGTGCCCCGGGATTTCTTGCTTTTACAGAAGCGCATGAGTATACCTTCACTATATACTGTAGCTCTGCATTCTCTGAAGGCAACTTTCCCGTAAGTGTGACTGAATCACTTCCCTGGAAAAAAGGTGAAAGGCTAAGCCTCGAATTATCCCCAAGAAAGCCAGACTTCCAGCACATACATCAAGTTATGTAGTCTCACGCATGGCGTCACTTATACTGTTATAGTTGATTCACGGTATCTTCGGCGTTTGCTGAAGCTCTGGTAAAGTTCTACTCTAGGATATTCCTCCGCCTCGTGCAAACTAAGCTCAACTAAGTCTGGATGATTACACCAGAGGGACAACGCACCGGATTCCTGCGCACTCTGTTGTAACAGTATTTTGTATAAGAACTATTTATTATTAGGCGCTACCAACACACATGCTTTCTCACTGTTTTTATTCAAATTATTTATAAATGAAGCAATATAATTTATAGATGAGATATGAATAACATTTAAATTTAACAGAAAATAAAGTAATTTTTATGTTAAAGCATGAGTAAAACGCTTGTGATATGTGTCATATGTAGGAAGCAACCAAGCACATCATACTTGGGGAGGTTTTTCAGAGGTTTGATTCTAAAAGGCCGAAGAAACCGTGAATAGACTATAAGCATATTTTCCTCCTCTGGTCGTCAAGCCGTCTCTCCTCTAGGCGATGTCTCGGCCTGGTCTCCCGCCGACGTTGGACCAGCGATGTCTCACCTCTAAGGTGATTTTTTCTGACCTACCTTAAAACTAAGAGGAGAGTCGGAAGTCCTGGGTAGGGGGTAGGACCTAGGTGCGTCTCAAACGCCTAGACATGCAGTGTAGGTTCTAACAATAAGGGCACATGCTCGTGGGTTTACTGGGATTGTTCAAACATGGCCGCGATTGGAGCAATGTTTATCTCCCATGCTAACTTAACTTGGGTTACGGGGGGGGGGGGGAGGGAGAAAACCGGCATAGACATCGTAAAAACCCCTCGATAGAAAAGAGACACACGTTGCATGTAATTTATGAAGCAGAAAATATTTCCAATAGAACAGAGGATGGGAAAGATTAATCATTATTGGAAAGGCGTTGAAACACTAGAAGAGAAAGGTTGGTCCGGAGGGATCTCTTTCATTTGATGATCGCTCTGCCCGGACAGGGAGCCTCGAGAACACTCTATACTGCATTCACGGTTACTTCACACTTTTCTGAAGATCTACTTGTATGCACTTTGTGTATTCTTCCGCCTCATGTAAGATTAACATTGCCATGGGCCTCATAACTTTATTCATGCGTCGGTCAAGTGAATCTGTGAAATTATTTGAAAACTAAATATTGTAAACTTCGATGCATTAAAAAAGCATAAAGCGAAATAAATAATTTAAATTATGAGAAATTGTTACATAACCTTTTTTATTCGACGTTAAGATACGAAACTACTTCCCATCCGTCGTTATCAATTTAACTGCTCGCATATCACTCAGGGTGCCCATTAAAATATATGGAGGTAGGAGCAGCGATTTTTTTTTTTTTTAGGTTGATTTCAAAATCACGTTATCGTGAACAGCCTTTAGTAATGAATATCCTTTCCCATCCTCTGTTCTAGTAGAAACCTTTCTCTGCTTCATAAATTGTATGCAATCTTGCAATTATTTTCTGTCGATGGGTTTTTACGGTGCCTATTCTGGCCCCTCGTAGTTCAGGTTTAGCCTGGGAGGTAAACTTGGCCTCAATCTCAGCCAAGTTTGCCCAATCCCAGTTAACCAGCGAGCATGTGCTCTTGTAGTTAGGAACTTCCCTACATGTCTAGACATAAGGGGCTCAACCCTGAGACGCACTTAGGTCCTATCCGTACCCCGGACCTCCGACTCTCCTCTTAGTTTTAAGGTAGGTTAGAAAAAAATTGCCACTCCTATTCTACGCCCGATCGTCGACTGTGATTGTCCTATAGAAACCGCAGTATGTATCTGAATTATCAATTCGCCTTTAATAAAACGTGCGTCGGAATGCGGCACCCTCTCTGCTAGATAGCTAGAGAGCTAGATTTTCTTTTGTTTGTATTTTTAATTAATAACGTAGTATTTCGCATTATTCTTTGGTTTCATATTTATTGTCAATATTTCAGGGAATTTCTTGTATATATTTTGATTAACTTCTACGAGACCCGTAACTCTATGGAATAGGGATTTAGGCCGTTTTGAGTGTGTAATTTTGATCGTTAGTCAGGAAGCCTTGCGATTGGCTAATAGGTTCAAATCCTGTACTCCGATTGGCTGGAGAGCTCAGCATAGGGTTAGGACGCGTGGGCCGTTTGAAAGTTCGCTTTCTCTGCCACCAACTTTCAACTACGCTAGACGTAAGGCTAGGATGCTCGTCCTACAGTTGGACGCAGCGGAGGAATTTTGATTACAGTTAGGGTGTTCTATTTTATAACAGTTTGCAATGGTTTTTTATTTATGTTTTACGTCGAGTTTGATGAAATAAGCACTCCGCAGATTTTTATTTTAAGCAGCTGTTTAGGAGTATAGGTAGCTAGCTAGACCTGCAATGTCCGTGAGCCATTAGCCACGTAAAGCACTGCCGCATCCAGATATACATTTTTTTTCCTACCTCCGTTCCTTCTACGAGTTACACCATCATGCCTTCCTCTACAAACTGGTATTTAACTACAGAACTGTTTTTCATCAAGTTTTAAATTTTATTTCATCTTGTACTTTGTTACGTTACACCGTGGGCATAGAACATTCTACGGGTGCCATGTTGGCAATTAGCTTAAGCCATAATTAACCATAATTTAACCTGAGAAAGAAAGTCAAGTGTTTTAGCGTACTGAGACAGTTACATTTTTTCTGAACTATTTTCAAGACATTTTATTTTGAGAGAGCTACGTTAATTTCAAATGCATTAGGTCAGACTGTTAATTAAGTGTCACATAAGGATTTTAAATTATGACCATTACTCATGACCACTTCCCAACGGCAGCTTAGCTGAACACTATTTTCTTTTTCTTGCTCATTCCCATTCAGGTATTTTTGATTTTTATTTAATTATTTTTTTTAGCTTCATTGAAACAGATATTTTGGATTTGCACATTTAAAAATTATTTTGAATAAATGAGTTTTAAGCTGGATTTGACACGTCTGACGCTTCTTCTAAGCATGCACGTTTCATCTTATCATTCCTCTACACATTTTCAGTTGCAAATAATTAAACAAGTGTTTAGTATGTCTGTAGTTATGTACATTACGTTTCTCAGCTATATGTGTGGCAAATAATAGTTTCCCGGTAACGAAGGGGTTCTTGTCAAAGGTAAGTTTCTACGCATCTTACAAACCGGGTCTTTAACTGAGCACAGCCGAGCATAAATTGATTTCTTTGGAACAGTATTTATTTCATTTTATCCTCTTACTGAATCACAAGTATTTCCAACACATGTAATATTCTATTTTGTCATGTGGTGCATAAATTAAAGTTCTGGATATTACACTGATTTGTCCCAGGTTATGTTTTGCACATTTTCAGAATAAAAAGTGGCCACTCCAACATATGGGCTGTTTTGATACTGTGTTTGCTCCAGAGGGCACTACATGTTACATAATTTTAAGAGTGCCGCGCACCACATAACATTGTTACAGAAATAAAGTGGCGCACAACGTAAGGGCTTACGACACGCTGAAGCTACAGTAACCGAGGTTAAGTCAGTAAATGCGTATAAGTGCCAAAACACCTCACCAGTTAAGCAGAAATGAGCGTACGCTCTACCGATTGAGAGAAACGACACCTATTAATTACAGAAACCTAGTGTACGCTGTATTTGAAATGGAGGAGACAAGGGAAATAACTGACACGTACACTACAGTACTCCAGAAAGCTGACAATGCAAACACTGCTAGTAATGCAGCACAGCCCAATCAGTTATCGGAACAAGACACTGCAGCAGCTAATGTTTCGCAAACGTCACTGCTACAGCAACTAGCAGCGCTGATGCAAGATCAAATGATTGAAATACAAACAAAATTAACCAAGTCAGTACAAACACAGCTTAGTGGGGTTAAAGTACTACCAGAGTCGCAAACACGTATGATAGAGGCTGTGCAAACACATTTGCGTGAGGTTAAGCCGCAGCTAACAGAAACTGTACAATCACAGGTTCCACTGTTAAGAGAGGACGTAGCAGCTAATTTGCAATAGCTGGCGTCAGAGTACATCAGGAAGTGACTGAGACACAGGAGGAGTTGGAGAAGGTTAAGAGGACTTGTAATGTACAGTTTAGTGAAGTAGACCAGCGAATGAACAGGTTAGAAGCGCGATTAGCTGCCACAACTGATTTGAATACTCTAGATCAGTTACTAACAGAAAAATTCACCTCACAGAACACTCGCGTAGAGAACAAACTGGGGCAAGTCGAGAAAGTGACTGCAGATAAGCTTGTGAGAGTAGCTGATAAGGTGGATCAGCTAACTCAGGTCGTGGAGGGAGTGAGAAATCTTCACCTAAGTGTACACGATTTTGACCGTGTGGAGGCGCAGCCTCTTGTCACTAATACTCTGCACACTGAGCCCAGAAACAGTACATTTATTTCTGAACCGAATGCGACAAAAATTCCTGCTATTCCAGTAACGAATGCGCCTATCAGCACTCTACTACAGCACCCATCGAAACAGTGGCTGAACAGATGCCCAAATTCGAGGAAAAATCAGGGGAAAATCCAATCAATTTCCTACTGAAATTTGAGGAATATTCTGTTTTGTTTGGACTAAGTGACCACGGCAAATTGAGACGTCTTAGTCTAGCACTCAAGTCGACGGACTACTATTGGCGGGAAGTAGCGAAAAGCACCACAACAAGCTACGCGGGATTCAAGCGCAAATTTACAGATCATTTCTGGAATGCAAAAGTTCAGGGAAACCTGAGAGCGCAGCTCCACGCAGAAAGGTTTATGCCCGGCCGAGGTCACAGTCTGGAAGCACACATCTCTGACATGTACGAAAAGTCAAGACACTTAAGCCCACCGATTAGCGATGAGGAATTTCCAGCGATGGTGTTACTGCAGTTACCCTACCGCTACCAAGCACACTGGCCTGGACGCAGAGATACAGACATAGAATCATTCCGCGAGGGACTACTTGCGTTCGACCAAATCGACAAAATGCAGAGACAATAGAATGGGTAGAGAAGGCGACAAGCCAGGGCCTATCGAACGACCGCTGCCATTGTACCCAGGAAACCAGCAAAACCAATACAGGGGAGGTTTCAGGCAGAACAGTAATGGGCACCCTAAGGTGCAAGCCTTTAGCATGGACTATTACGAGCCGTATCCACTAAACCAAGGCTCTGATCAGACAAATAGCCAACACTCTTTTAGAGGCCGAAAGTATTATTCAGGCAGGAGAGGTCAGAGGACCCGCGAACACCGTCTGGACCGTGAAGAGAGGTTAGGTCACCTGGGAGAAAGGTCAGAGGAGGACCGAAGCCCGCGATCACCTCCGACACATGGCACGTCTGTTGCAAGGAAGAACGCACCGCCTATATACAATCGGGCAGCGCACAGTTTCTCGCACGCGTCCGTACAGCAGAATAGGAATGGAACAGCGCACGGAAATCAATCACTGCAGTCAGCTGGAGCCAGCTATGACAAGACATACAGGCTATTTGCTGCCACAGCCTGACGGTTATTTTGACAGTCAGACACCGCTTGACCCACGAATGCCACCGTTTGTGCCGACACCGCCTACGATCAACTGGAGAGAGGCGAGTCCGCAGAATGCAACTGCGAGTAGTAATACTAAGTTAAACTAGAAAGGGTCAGGGAAACAGGATCCAGTCGCTGGCCCAAATCACCGAGTGTAGTACCAAGGGGTCCTCAGTGTCCAATAGTGTGGATGATTTTACGAAAAAATTGAAGTTGAGGTGAATAGTGTGGAAAATATTATTAAAAGTACTGTGTTATTAGGAGAAACCGACAGGGAATTTTTGTTAGGCAAATACTGCAGAAGGCGATGTTGTTATGCAGGAAACTTTGTGACCTCAGTTGACGTTAACAGTTTATGGTTTGTCAGTGCCATGTTTACTAGACAGTTGAGCTGAGATAAGCTGCGTGGCAGAAGCATTTGCAAGTTATATCTGTGTCACCGGTTATAAGCTACCTGTCGTACCAGTACCCAGACTCCGCATTATTGGTGCGTATGGTATGCGTAAGGGAAAAAGACGGATCAATGAGATTATGTTTGGATGCACGTAAACTAAACAGCATTAAAATTAAATCCAGAGACAGCCCGAGACCTACTGGCGAACTACTAAGGCTGTACCAGGGAGTTCGCTATGTGTCTACGATAGACTTGACCCATGGCTACTGGCAAGTTCCCCTGACTGACGAATCGAAACAGTATGCCGCATTTTGTTCCGTAACCAGCAATTTTGTTTTGAAGTGCTGCCTTTTGACCTTTGTAACAACGTATCACAGTTCACGAGGTGCATGACAGTCACTCTAGGCGAGGAATGTTCAGAATTCGCACGTTGTAACGTAGAAGATATTTTGGTTACGTCGGCTACCTTTGAGGAACATTTGGAGCACCTGCAGACCGTGCTAAACAAGTTGACAGCCACAGGGATGACAGTTAATAAGAAAGTCACTTTTCTGTGGCGAGGAAGTGCCATTTCTAGGGCATTTTTTGACCCCACAAGGTATACGCACGGTGCCGGATAAGCTAGCCGCTATTACGGAATTTCCTGTGCCCAGGAACGTAAAACAATTAATTAAGAGCGTTCCTTGGAGTGGTCGATTTTTACCGCGATTATTCAGATAAGGTTGCGCAGGTGTGTGCATCGTTGTTCGAGCTATTGAGAAAGGATGTAACCTGGTAGTGGACAGAAGAGAAATAGCAGGCTTTCGAAGCTGTGAAGGGACTATTTTTGAGTGAACACGTAATTCATCATCCTGTGCAAGGTGCTAACGGACGCATCAAGTTACGCCCTGGGAGCGAAGCTAGCACAACTGAGCTCTGACGGTGTGGAAAAGACAGCCGCGATGGCGAGCCGAACGCTCAATAAGGCAGAGAAAAATTATACTGTGGCTGAGAAGGACATGCTAGGTGCAGTGTGGGCGCTACAGCATTTTTGCAGCTTATTACTGGGCGAGCGTATCGTACTGCAGACTGACCACAAAGCACTGATAAGTTCACGCACGGGACATTTTTTCAGTAGTCGCCTTAGAAGATGGTCACTTTTAAAACAGGAATTTAACCTAGGTGTTCAGCACATGAAAGGATGCGAGAATGTCGCAGCTGACTACCTCAGCCGTATTCCGGATGGAGCACCGGAAGTGAAGAATAAGAATCCGACGCGAATTTTTCGTTGCGCAAGATGCTACGCAACCAGAGTTGTCACGGCTATCGCAAGAGATTTTTGCTAATGTTTTGCGAGATCAGAAAGCAGATAATCTTTGCAGCAAGGTACTGAACAAGCTTGAAGAAGTGACAGCTGAGCATCTACTGAGGAATTCTTCTTGTACACGTTCCGATGCAGTTTTGTTTCAACGTGGTTTGCATCAGAAAAAATTTGAAACGGAATGGAAGATTGTCGTACCGGGCATATTACAAGAACAGCTTATTATTGGTACACACGAGTTGGTTGGCCATGTAGGCATAAGAAAAACGTACGAAGCATTGTGCAGACAATTTTTCTGGAAGAGATTGCTACATTACACTGTTACATAGTCTTCATTGGAAATTGTGATTTTGGTCACCAGCCGAGATTTGGTTTCGGTCTTGTTTGCTGTGTGTTCCCAGTTTTTAATATGCAGTGTTTGTCTTGTTTGTTGCCCAAGAATTTATTGGTTTTGCATTTTGCCTCGCGTCCACGACTCAAATGTTGGGCCATAGCCAAATTTTAAAATGTTTTGTTTGTTCAATAATTGAACAAACAAAACTTTGTTAATCGTTGGAGCTGCGGTAGGGTCGTTTGACTGTCTCCAACGAACGCTCAATATTATAGTATAACTTTTTATTCTAAGTTTTAATGTGAATTTTATTCAAGGTAGGGTTTACTGCGTTTACGAGGCTGGCCTCCACTGTTTGATTACTAACATTAATGCTTGTTTTTTCAAACGTGTAATTTTAAAGATTTTTTTTTTGGTGCTTTGATTAAGGAGGCTTTACTTGTCTTACATATAGCTCGTTATAATTTCATATAGTATACGCTTATTTGTCCTAGATATCAAATATTGTAACCAACAGGAATTTGATTTCAACGTTTTAATTAACATTGTTTGTGGTGAGCAACTTTTATTATATGGTCGTACACGTTGTCAAGTATTTTACTTCAATCTCAAATTATTAATATGTTTTTTTGGAATCAAGAATTGAACTTGAATTTTTGTGAACGTAACTTTTAAGATTGTCAAACTATAATCAATCTCGTGCAAGGCTCTTTCAAAAATATAGAAGTTCGTAAACTCAGTGCTGTGTTCATAATTATTTGTGTCGTCACAGGATGTATATCGTGGCTTGTGCTGGAGCTTCGAGGTGTTTAGGGATGGGCCTGATGTTTCGCCGCACATTCCAGGAGGCACTTCCAAACTATCTCAGCAATAAACACTGGAACGCACGGGGGAACGTCGCAATCCAACATACACATTCTGACAATGGCTGTGGACGTCTGCCATCTTCAAGTGGAGTTAATTGTCCAGACACATTTCATGTACAGTTGTTGTTTGCGCGTTTGCGCGTATCTCAGCAAATAATTATCCTGGAAATATGTATTTCTAACAGGAAAATAAATAAAACAATTAATCTAAACGCGCAATATTTTTTTATCATGTTAACAGTATTATAAATTTAAAAAATCGTGAAATTAGTAACAAAATATTTTTTTCTTAGTGTTAGCCTAAGTAGTTTCATTATAAGATAGGAGAAAATTAAATTGGGAAGTCGTGTTTGATCTTTAATCTTTCATCGTATGTGTTAAAGTCCTACATTTACGTATCTAATCTGCACGGGAAGCACTGCACCTTGTTTCAGCGCCTAGCGTGTCTCACAAAAGATTAAGTATACAGGCTGGATTAAAAAACATGTAAAATACAAGTGTATAGGTGACTACGCCCATACAAATTAAATACAAGCAACTTAGGTTCTCCATTATAGCTCTTATTCACTGCATTAGGTCCTTTTTTTTAAATATTCGCCGCCCATAAGAGTTAAAAGTTAATGATGGATACATTAATTTAATGAATACAAAAATATAATCTGGGTATAATACAGTAATAATTCCCCTTTAAAAATGATAATATGCCGTATAAAAATATCTCAAAATATTTAGAGTGCCTGTAGAAATGGCTAAATATAAAAAAGTTACTTTAAAAGGGTTTGCGCAAATATTTATCTTTGGCTCGCAATATCATTACAAATTTAAGTTTCTTCCCTTTACAGAATTGACAGTAAAGAATATTTCCCAATTTTAAAGTTCTTCAGCGATTCTCCGCTATTATCACGGATAACTCATTATCATAAACCACCCCCCCCCCCCGAGTGTGCCACCCTCAACCCGATCCACAGGTACGTGTGTGAGTTGTCGTCGCCTACTGAAACCGCCATCGTCTCCGACGTGGAGGAACGCTCCCGAAACTCCCTTCCAAGGGTGGTACACCATCCAATCACTTCAAAGTTCGCCGATGACGTAGGACGTAGTGTGCGCCGACGACACGGCGGGGCCGCGGTGGCTGAGCGGTTAGACTGCACCAAGGCGATCTGGGTTCAATCCCCGGCCGCGTCACCGGATTTTCGTGTGTGGGAATCGTGCCGAACGATGCCGTTGGTCGGTGGGTTTTCTCGGGGCTCTGGCGTTTCCCCCGCCCCTTCATTCTGGCGCCGCTCCATACTCACCTCAATTCCCCCTCATCGGCTCTCAAGACCTGGCTTAAGATCTCCTTGCACACACGTTTACTCCTCAGCCTTATGTAAAATTACATTGCCATGGGCCTCATCACTTTATTCAGACGTCGGGAAAATGAAGTTGTGAAATTGTTAAGAAAGTAAATACTTTACATATCTGCTCATTTTTGCACTTCGGCAATAAAATCGCAGAGAGCCAAAGAAACATATTTAAGTTATCACAAATGGTTACCTCACACTTTTTATTGGACGTTAAATATGTAACTACCTTCCATCCATCGTTATCAGCTTTACTGTCCGAATGCCACTCAGTGTGCCAGTTAAAATATATGCGTGCAGGGCAGTGACTTTTTCTAAGGTTCATTTCTAAAGTGATCACTTTATCGTGAACAGCATTTTAAACACTGACTCGCATTCCGGGAGACAAGGGTTTGATTTCCTGGACCTCCATCCTGATTTCAATTGACCAAGGTTTCCCGAAACCACTCCAGGAAAATGCTGTTAATGGTCTCATTATACAAGCCTTGAACGATTCCTTTTCCATTTTGAATGTCTAGAATTCCCATACTAAAACCTGCCTCACAACCATCCGTCGCACCCGTCAGTCGACCGTCCGTCAGTGTCATTCGACGGTTTTTTCGTCCGTCAATTGAAAGCGAATCACAACAATCCGTTTTCCGTCGATACGTTGGTCCAGAAAAAAATTCCAATGATACCACCCAAGAACACGAACTTTCTCGCGCAGATATACATGTTTTTAATAAAAGTCATCAATATATTCTCTTTCCCTAACATAATTGATCAGCATTTCCCCTTAAAATCTACCATTTTTCTTCAGTTCAATTCAAATGCGAAAGGTAAAAAGAAGTACGCAAACAACTTCACTGCCTTATGTATTCAAAAATAAAAATATTCAGACAAATAAACAGGTGACTGTTTTCTGACAGCCATGTTCAAGGAACGATATTACAAGGCGGTGGCCCATTCGTCGGTCCGTCGAAAGTTAAAGTTTGAGATATATGACGGATTGACGGATAGATAAAAGTTTCCCTGCGATTGGTTGAACATCACGTGACGGACGGACGGACGGGCGACTGACGGTTGAAATGGATGGCTGTGAGGCCAGCTTAAGGCCCGGTCGCCGTTGGGGGGGCAAACGTAACACCAAGTAAAATTAAAGAAAAAATGCATCTCGTGTCTAGCGAACTGTACCCGTACAGTGCCCATATCTGAGGCTGAGTCAGTATGTAAGAGGTGAGAAGAGGTTGTGAAAGACGCTCCTGTCACGGTCTAGAGAGTGGCTGAGGTGCGAGTGGCCAAAAACTCACCTGACTTAAAAAGTCACTTCACCTAAAAGTCATTTGACCTGAAAGTCGTTTAACCAAAGCGTTGCTTGGCTAAAAATAAATGTTAAATGACTTTTAGGTTAAATGACGTGTGCCTGGTCCGACATCAACAACATCAAGTGTGCTCATGTCTAACGCATAGTTGTAGCGTCAGTAAGACCACAAGTAGGAAAAATACACAGCGAAGTGACATAATATATGAAAACCAGTTTACCACTGAAGAGACAAAATAAAATCATCTACTTGCAGACAGTAATCAAACATGAATTCCAGGATATGAGTTACCCATTCGACAAGATCAAATCAAAAAATTGAAACCTACACAATAGTAGCTATAGATTAAAAAAAAGGAAGAGAAATCGATTTTTCGGAAAAGAAATGTTAACCATTTTTATATTTGTGTTTCCTTGTTATTATTGTCATTATTATTAGATTTTTTCTGTTTTTCCTGCGTTATTTCGTTCAATTTCTGTGTTCTACGGCAAACATAAAAAATACAATTTTTTTTTTTTTTTTTTTTTTTTTTTTTTTTTTTTTTTTTTTTTTAGGTTTTCTGTTTTTTCTTTTATTTTATTTTTATTTTGTGATTCAATCATGACAGTTGCTGTTGATGTTTGACAAATGGGTTTCGTATACTCAGACATTTTATACGTGGCGCCATTGGTAACATAGAGATAACATATGCTGTAATAGTTTTTTAGTAATGCTAATTGAAAGAAAATATTTTAACTTTTTACTGTGTTTCTTTGTAGTTAAATTTTATCGTCGACGTAGGCAACAAAGATGGTACAATTAAATTCCTAAACATTTTTTGTAAAGCCTTTGCCAGCAATTAAACTAGCACGACTAAGTAATTCAAACTTAAGAATTAGAGAATTGAAAAGGTTTTGGTTGGCAATTAACAACGAAGTATTGAGCGCCGGTGAAGGGGAAGTGAGTGAGCGAACAAATTTGGGCGGCTCCTAACCACGAGGTCTTGAGAGACGAAGTGGGTGATCGAGGTGATTATGGAGCAGCTCCGTAATGAAGGGGCGGGGGAAACGGGAGATCGTCGAGAAAACCGGCCGACAAGCAGCATCGTCCGCCACGTTTCCCACATGCGACAATCTCCTCAGGGAATCAAGCCCGGTTCGCCTTGGTAAGACATCGCGAAGGTACTACAAACACACATAACGTCATTCTTGCACTAAATCTCAATTAACATGAAAAAAAAAAAATTAATGCTATCACCCACCAGTTTAAATACGTTTTCATTTCTTAACTCATTAACATACTATCCGAGTATACTCGTTCCCTTATGACGTGTTGCAGAACAGATACAATCATGATCAGTGCTGTACAAGGTTAGCACCGAACACGAACAAAGACATCGTATTTCTCTTGTCGGAGTGATATTGTCTGCAGTTAGCACACTGAAGTTTTATTTTTGGTTGCTGTCAGTGCCATAGTCAACTATAATAGTTTTTCTTAGGATCCAGCGTCTACGTTATTACTAGAGACTCGAGAATTTCGCGGATACATTTGGCAACCAGCTATGGACTCCACAATCCTTTGTGAACTTGAGCCTCAGTTAGTTGTTCATTGGCTGTTTCTCCATTTTAATCACTGACCAGGTAGCACATGAGTCGGTCCTTGTTTTCCCTACAGGTTCGTTATTCGTCGAAAGTCGTCCGAGGAGTGTCTGACAAACTGTGGTTCAGTAGAAGCGAAACTTCGTGGTACATGCGGATATAGTTTAACATGTCCTCCAATTAACTCGCGCAATTCTCGGGTCTCTAGTTATTACTAGGAATTCGTAAGTACTTTCCAGACCAAAAATCTCCTCTTTTGCAACACCTGGAACAAAACATTGTGTAAGTTAAGAGGTTAATTCGCAGCCATCCCTCAGGAACAATTAACCACTCAGTTAAAATATTTGCACTGTCCTGAGAAGGATTTCTTTCCGCGCTTCAATTCAGAAATGCCCCGCTCACCACGAACAAACTGTAATCTCACCCGTGCTTCCAGGGAAAGAAGACAAAGTGTGGGAAGCGAAGATGAGTCTCCCCTCCCCCCTCCCTTCTCCAAGGTATTGAACCGAGTCGCTCACGTTATCAGGAGAATGAGATGATGGCTGGCAGCACGTCACAAAAGGGAGCAGCGGGACAACTCCCGCCACGAACAAATGACTATCTGGAAGTGACCACGATCCCCCCCCCCCCCCTTGCTTCTTTCAGCTATCGATCAGGAGATGCTGCTGCTCTGCTGTCTAAGAGAGCTCCGTCCTTCGGAGAAACAGGCGACAAACCACCTTCCAGTGTGACGTCAAAGCTGGCATTTGGAGGCACACGACATCCGGCAGTTCACAGTGCAAATTCCGTTCACTTTGCCAGAACGTGTCCTTTTTCCTTCTTACCTACACTACTCAACACACACTCTACATGTGTGTCTGTGTGTATATGTATATGTATATGTATATGTATATATATATATATATATATATATATATATATATATATATATATATATATATATATATATATATATAAGCTATTCATGGCAAAGTGAGCGATTTCGAAAGCACTGCTTAAGATATACTTGTATGCGCGTGGTGTATTCTTCCTTCTTATGTAGAATTAACATTGTCATGGGCCTCGTCACTTTATTCATGCGTCGGTCAAGTGAAACTGTAAGATTTATATAAAACTAAATATTGAACAAATCTGTTCATTTTTACACTTCGGTGCATTAGAAAAAACAGTCAGCGAAAGAACTAATTAAAAATATCACAAATACTTACCTAACACTTTTTATTCTTCGTTAAGATGTGGAACTACTTACCTTCTACCGTTACCAACTTTACTGGGCGCATTTCACTCAATGCGCCCGTTAAAATAATTGCAGGTAGGGGCAGTGATTTTTTTCTAAGGTTGATTTCAAAAGTGCTCACTTTATCGTGACACCTCCTTTACACGCGCCTACATACACATACCGCACCTTGAGTGCAAGACAATCGTAACCCTAGATACCAGTAAAAGAACGGTGCCTTTTTGACAAGTTTTCAAAATACTATCTCAGCAACGAAATGTTAAGGATAAAAAATGAGTGAGTGAAGAGATTTGGGCGGCTTTTAACAGCGTGGTCTCGAGAGCCGATGATGGTGATTGAGGTGCGTATGGAGCAGCGCCGGAATGAAGGGGTGGGGGAAACGGAAGATCGTCGAGAAAACCCGCCGACTAGCGGCATCGTCCGGCACGATTCCCACATGCGAAAATCCGGTGCTCCGGCCGGGGATTGGACCCGGCTCGCCTTGGTGGGATGTGGTCGCTCGACCACCGCAGCCCCGTGAAGTAGTAAAACGCTGTTGTTATAACAGTGCGTCATTCAATGCTTAAAAAAAAGTGTGATCAAACATGAACTGTTACTGTTCACTTGCTAAATTATTTTTTTTTTCGATTTGCAGCATCCTATCATATGGCATACGTCTAGTAGAAGTAAATAAAGTTGAAGTATCTCCCTGTCTAGCGGTAGATAATACTTTCTACCTTCCAATACAAATATTGCAAAAAAACTAAATTTAATGAGTTAACATATATAATTCCCCATGCACCTACCTATAGCGGCGTTCCTACATTTGTTCAGTCAAATGCGTACGAATGTACGATACTTAGTATACAAACAACACTTAATATTCCTATATTTGCAGTCTTATATGTGATATTATTTACATACTATTAAAAATTCTCATTACAGTTTAAACAATTTACCAGGCAAGTTTTTGCTGTATTGGTGTGTGTGTGTATATACTGTTCACAGTATATTGAGCACTTTTGAAAGCGCTGCTCGACGTATACTTGTATGAACATTGTGTATTCTTCCGCTGTATGCAAAGTCAACATTGCCGTGGCCCTGCTCACCTTATTTATGCGTCGACCAAGCGAAAATGTGAAATTATTATAAAAGTTTATATTTTAAAATTTTATTAATTATTACACTTATTTTAATAAAAAATAAAAAGTAGAATAAATTATTACAGTTTGTACAAATGTTTACTTAACGTTTTTAATTCCATGTTGATACACAGAGCTACTTCTCTAACAGCAGTTACCAACTTTATTGGGCGCATACCATTCTGTGTACCTGTTAAAATATATCCACGTAGGGACAGTGACATTTTACAAAGATTTATTTCAAAAGTACCGAAATCATATATTTAATTTGCAATTTATATGTTTGCGTGTGTAATCGTAGCAAAATGTTTTGAATAATTTTTGCGACCGACTGTTCCGCCGTTGCACGAAATCTGTTGGACCAGTTGTTTTGATGACGTTTTAAGGTGTGGAGACCTTACAGATCCTCAGAAGCTAACTGTTACCACTGCTGGTTTTTCACCCTGAAGCTGGAGACTGTAGTGTATTCCGTTACGTCGGGACAAAAACTTACCGTGAAGCGGATATAACCTGGAATACAAGAACATGCAGACAAGGGCGGCGAAGCCCTGCGAATTTTATCAACGTAGTGTATGTTTTGCGTGACGAATTAGATGTATTCATCACCGAACCTGTTTTAAGAATTTGTCTGGGGTATGCTTTAAGAGAAACGGCATTATATTCCTTGGGAGTAAGTGCGCATTTGTCATCGTTGTTGCAAGACATTGCGATCTCCTTGATCGTACAGCCGGTCTGGCTTTGGAAGCCTCGCTGATTACATATTTTCCAAAGCGTTTTAGTTCTCATCCACGCTTTGCTGTAACGCCATGTCATTTACAGTTCACCATTATCTGCAGTCATTCTCATTCCTTTACGTAACCAACTTTAGTGAACTCTCCTCTTCGTAATTTTCTTATCACTCTCCTAATTTACAGTACATATTGATAAATTGTAAGGTTAAACATAAAAAAGTAAACAACTTCACTGCCTTGTGTATTAAAATATATAAATGTACAGACCAAAAACAAGTGACTATTTTCCGACGGCCATGTTGAAGGAACGATATTACAAGGCGGTGGCCCATTCGTCGGTCCGCCGAAAGTTTAAGTATATAGTTGACGGACGGAGGTGAAAAAAGTTGCCTTGCGATTTATTGAAGGTCACGTCACCGACGGACGGACGGGTGACTGACGGATGAAACGGATGGTTTGAGTCCAGCTTTAGGCCGGGAACACACGGCAAGCTTCACGGGCCGGGCCCGGCCCGTCCACTTTTGACGATACATGGAGAAGCATTGGGCAGCACACACGAGCACGGGCTGGGCCGTGTCGCAACCATTTCGTGCATATGCAGAATAGTGTGGCAAGCTACGATCAAAACTACTATATACATTTTACAAACCATATCTGGGCAAAAATTTAGACCGAACATCTCTGCTATACGGTCATAATTTTCAGTCCCAAATCCATAGTAAAAACATTAACCCTTTCAGACTCACTTTAATTGACGGGTTCAGGTGTTGCAATAAAAATTTTTTATGATGCGTGCTGTCATTACGTTGAGACATCCGTTGTTTCGTTATCACAGCCAATGAGCTGTAGGCTGTATGTTCGGATAGAGTAATGTTAACCAATTATGACTAAGACCAGTAAGACAGTTTGCGAATCATTTACCCACGGGTAAGATCATTAGTCATTGAGCTTTGCAGTGTGCAAGACACACCAAAAATTACCTACACGTGAGTAATGTGCACAATTGTGTACAATGTGTCTGAATGGGTTAAGAGCTACATTACAGCATACTTATTCATCATTTTCAAACTGTTTAAAGCATTGAAGAGATACCCGAAATAAACTGATGGAATGTTTTTCAACAAATCATTGTTTTAAACGTAGCCCAGATGCCAATTGTGGATACAGGCAACACTTGGCATAAACCCTCTAAGCCATCGACGGCCACTTGAAATATTTATCCAAGAATGGGGATTATTATAAACACAGCTGCCGTCAATTTGTGTAATACAACACGTACACTTACAGTATAATTTGTTTGCAGCCCGGATTCATATAAAAGAGTACTTTAGTAAAGAGACCTCACAAAAATCACAATCGTATACTTATGCCACGTTTGAACTTTAACGAATATATCAGGCTTTAGTATTCTTGCCGAATATTCAAAACTCTTCGCCTCTGCTCATCACTTACAAATCATCGCACATGATGCTTGAGGGATACAGCACTTACACAATGTCATAGCCTTCGGTATATGGGAATGCATTGGATATGTTCCCTCTCCTAAAATCTTAAGACTGGAGTTATCTCTTCCCCAGTAGTTAAGTAGTAATTGTTTTATACGTGTGGCTTGTGGGTAACTGAACTATAGCTAGCGTCTGTTAATAATAAAATGAGCATATTTTAAATCAACCTTATAAAAAGTCACTGCCTCTATATACCTCCATATACTTTAACGGACGCGCTGAGTGACTTGCGCCCAGAACGTAGTTCTATATCGCAACGTCAAATAAAATATGTTAGGTAATCATTTGTGATAATTAAAATTAATTTATTTCGCTTACTGTTTTTTTTAACGAATTGACGTATAAATTTGACAGATTTTAAAAATATCGACTTATATTATATTTTGACAGTCTCACATAGCCAACGCATGAATAAAGTGATGAGGCCCATTGCAATGTACATTTTACATAAAGCGGAAGAATACACAACGTGCATAAAAGTCTATCTTAAGCAGGACTATCAAAAGTGCTCATTTCACCGCGAACAGCTTATACGTGTTTTTAAGTGCTAAGTAACCCGCCATCTTTGATTTACGTATGTTCCTACGTAAGTTAAATTTCAGCTTCAATATTTGAAAACAAAACTTTTCAAGGCACACGTACTATATTCGCAGTTATTTCTAAATCCAACTATTTTTTCTAACGTGATTCGTTCCATATATGTAACCATAATCAAATGTTTTCTCAATACAAAATAATCTGTACTGCACACGGGGAACTATGGATATTACTCGAACAGCACGAAATTATAAAATTCTATTAAGTAGTCCTTTATACAATATCATGCTTTTAAATTTTTTAACGAAGTTTGATTACGAAGATTTGTGAAAATATTCTAAACAGACTGGATCGTTCCGCCTTAAGGCTTTATATTTTCAAAAGTCACAATTTAATTTGTGGCGTACAGTTATAAACATCCTAAATGTTAGAAAAAAAATGTATGTATTGTTTAAGCGTCAGAGACAAGACAGTTTTATCTGCACTCACCTCGTGGGTTGAAAGATATCGATACAACTTTGCGCAATTTCAAGGTTGGTTTCCTTCGCAGACGAAGAACGTAATATCTTCCTGGGTATACAACCTGTAAGTTTTACTTAGTTTATTGTAGAAAGTAGTATTACCACGTGACTCAGGCTCGTAACCTCTCGTTAGCCTGCTCGCCTCCCACCAAGGCGAACCGGGTTCAATCCCCGGCCGAGTCACTCCCGGATTTTCGCACGTGGGAATTGTGCCGGTCGATGTCACTGCCCGGCGGGTTTTCTCGGGGATCTCCCGTTTCCCCCGCCCTTTCATTCCGGCGCCGCTCCATACTCACCTTAATCAGCCGCATCGTCTATCAAGACGTTGCTGTTAATAGCCGCCCAAATCTCTTCTCTCACTCGTATCCTCTGGAATGAGCGTCCACTGGTTTCCCTCTGAGCCACTTCTTTCGGTCTCCTACGGTCTGGATAGAGTGCGATAATTTATTATTTGCGTACAATTCACATGCATCAACGTTTTAAATGTAAACCGTCGCTACGTTTGCACCTTTCTACAAGTTGCTATAGGCTGTTCACGGTAAAACGATCACCTTTGAAAGCCCTGTTTAAGCTCTACTTGTATACACGTTACGTAATACTTAACCTTATGTAAAATTAACATTGGCATGGGCCACATCACTTTATTCATGCGTCGGTCAAATTATACTGTGAAATGATTATGAAAGTAAAAACTTTACAAAATTGCTTATTTTTACAATTTGATGCATTGAAAAAAAAAAAAAACAGAAAAAAAAAAAAAACAGAAAGCGAAAGAAATAATTTTAAGTTATCACGAATGGTTACCTATCGCTTTTTATTCGACGTTATGATATGGAACTACTTTACATCGTTACCAAATTTACTGGGTGAATGTCACTCAGTGCGCCCATTATAACATATGCATGCAAAGGCAGTAACTTTTTTTAAGGATCATCTCTAAGGTGCTCACTTTATCGTGAACAGCCTTTAGTAATAGTGTAAAAATAAATAAGTGAAAAAAAAAATATATATGTATAGGCTGTGCATGGTAAAGTGAGCACTTTTAAGTCCCTAGTTACCTTTTCCTTTCAGCCATATTTAATCCTTTAACCGCCTTTTAAAACAAATATCGTTATGTAAGTAATAAAAACAGTGTGTATATTCCACCACACACGGAAATTAACGTGTAAAGATAAAATAAAATATATTTATTGAATATTATTACAAATGAGAGGGTTTTCATAAGTACCCACATTACCGCGAACAGCCTATACCTCTGGTGAGTGCAGTTTACTGTAATTGAAGAGACTCGCAGAATGCAACTGCAAGCACACCGGGACGAAATGGCGTGGCAATCCCTTTGATGGGGTCGTTGATTGGCTGAGCGAGGCTTTAGGAACCGGCCTCGCGTCCGATTGGCTACCTCGTGATTCGGAATGTTCCCTACTGGCTGGACAGCGAGCTGGCAAGTAAGTTCCCAGGCGCTGATTGCCGGACGGCGTTCCAACGTGTTGCTAGATGGTGACGCCATTTTGCTGGCGTTTGCGGCTGGAGCACGCGGTTGGAGCTGCTACTTTGCCTCTGCACTCTCAGATACTCTGTGGCGCAACGTTGCCTTAAGGTCCCCGCCTGGCTGACGCTTGAACTGCGTGTCACAGAATGTTAGTAATTCACTTTTTTCTGCGTAACTATTTAACGCGCGTCCAATGTGCGGATCTACGTAAAAGAAACACACATTTCAGACGAGGGCTGTTGAGGGCTTCGAAACATCACGCACATTAGAAACACCAATTTTGAACACTCCAATATGGCTAAAAACGGCTTTTTCGAAGCGCTGTACGTCAAAATAAACGCATCAGATAATACGAAACTTCTCAAGGGCCCTGAATTGAACCTTTCTACACACTTTCCATTAATAAAATAATGGGGTTTTTGCTGAAAGTCCCACAGGTACACGCAGCGCAACGAGAAAACTTCACGTTTGTTCAGAGCGTTGCGCTTAGCGACGATGGCGCACTTGATACGCGAAGGGGTGTCGACCTTATCGCTCCTGCGCGTCTCGGTATCAAACGAGGTGAAAAGCTCAAGGTTTAGCGGGAAACTTATTGAAAGATTGTAGTCGATGGCGGAATCATAACTGAGTGAGAAGTGAGAGCTGACCTTCACGCTGGTGCGAAGGCTAAAGTGAAACAGTTTGCCTGTAGCCAGCGACGCAGACGGGACGTCAACAGCGGGGACGCACACAAGTTATTTGCACGGCCCCAGTTGACAGGGTAAACCCGACCGTGACGCGATGAAGCGGTGTAGATAATGCGCGGGTCATGTGTGCATGGCAGACCGTTGCAACTCGGGCGCCGCTGCAAACACCACTGGGGAATATACGGCGCCGTTGTCCCCCACTCCCCTCCTCCCCCCTCGACATCATTGCCAGCCTTCGCTCCGGCGACCATAACTCTACGTGAAAGTGCTTCATTTGCCGCTGTTCCCTCTGTTTGCCCGCTTCCATTCTGACGAGACACACACACACACACACACCATCAACTGGCTAACTGCCACTCTACAACTATATAGTCTACTAGGGGCCCAGCCCGTGACCTTATTTTTAGTATTGCCACGTTCCTAGAACAGTTACGATGTTACAAATTTTTATCATACAAAGACTGAAAACAATTATGTGAAATTAACTGATTATTGGATATAGCCACTGCAGCCCCACTTGGAATCGCTCTATCCACTGAGCCACTAAGGCCCCACTTGGAATCGCTCTAGCCACTTGACCACTGTGGCCCCAATTATTTAACTCAACATTGAAGCGAGACATTTAGAGTAAACAAAAATGATATTCCATTACCTTCATATCTCTATGCCATAATCTCTATGCATTAATACAAAACTTTCATAGGAAAAAAGTAATTAAAAGATTAGTTTTTAGGGTAAACGGTAATGATTGCGTAATCTGATCTTGCTGAAATTCGAACTTGACCTGTATTTGAGCCTGGGGATTCGGTCTGCAAAGTTTGAAGAACTTCTGTTGAGTTTCGAGGGACTTACAAGTATTAAAGACAGACAGACAGACAGAGATAGTCCTATTATATAATAGGACTAGCTGTTTCTTCTTGTCATTAATAAAACCTCTGAGACAAAAAACCTCATGTATGACGTGCTTGGTTGTTTCGTTAATGTTTCATGTATCACAAGCGTTTTATACTTGTGTTAATATAAAATTACTTTATTTTTGGTTAAATCGAAATTTTACTTATATTCTGTCTATAAATGATAATGGCAATGCCTAAAGGAAGTTGTTCTTATGGAATATATTTTACAGTTGGTACACATGAACGCGGTGCTTTTCCCCTCCAGTGTAAATTTCTAGATTTGGTCAAGTTTTGCTTGCATGAGGCGGAGAACATTCTTGAAGTAGAAGTATTGCAGGCTTCAGGAAAGCAGGAAGTAACCACGAATTCACTATGTCCTGATCCGTCACCTCCCTTTTTTTTCTCCAGTTCGTAGGAAACGTGGCAGACGTTGTCGGCGACCGGTGGGTTCACTTGGGGTGCTTTCACATTACTAACTTCAATCGCATATCCATCCACAGTCACTCTCCAGGCTGGTATAAAATATGTTGCAGAATTGCATTTCAGTACTTTGAGGAAACATCCCTCACATCCGGAGGATGAAGAAATGTTATGAACGTAGGTTCGCAAACGGTTCGTTTCTTTACTACATCCCGTAATACATAACGTACAGTGTATTGTCCGTGGGCTGGATCATGTTACCGTGGAATGTCATTGCAGCGTTCGTTTGCATGATACACGACACCTCACAACACCACACTACACCTAGCACAGTAGGAACTGTACAGGAATTAGTTACACATGTGTGAAGGCTTATCGTCGACACTAGAGAAAATGTTAAAAATTCCCTCCTTCAGCACGAACACATGCATCAACCCGCCGTTGCATGGACACCCGGATGCGTTGATGGATCCCTGGAAAATTCCTAATTGTTTAGAAACCCGTGGTAATACGATTACATAGGGTGCCCACATCGTCCGCTGGAGTCGCACACACACAACAAATAACATTCTAGTGGCTCCAATTCAGGGCTCATTGGGTGTTGGTGTGGGGCTGCCAATTATAGCTGCGATGTAATTCCACAGTATCATGATCCAGCCCGCGGGACACACACTTTACGTTATGTATTACGGGCTGTAGTAAAGAAAGGAAGAGTTTGCGGACCTATGTTTATATAATTTTTTTTCATCCTCCAGATGTGAGGAATGTTCCCCCGATGTATTGGCACGCAATTTTGCAACATCTTGTAAACTCTCCACGGTTAATTGAGCACTTTGAAATCAACCTTTGGGAAATGTCACTGCCCCTACCTGCATATATTTTAACGAGTACACTGAGTCGCCCTCGCCCAGTCAGGTTCGTAAGGACAGACGGAAAATAGTTCCTGATCTAGATGTGAATTTAAAGTGTTAGGTAAACATTTGTGAATACTGAACCGATTTATGTGGTCTTCTACTTACTAAGGCCATATAAGTGTAATAATGAACAAATTGTACTACATATCTATTAACTTTTCTAATTATTTTACAATTTCACTTGACCGACGCATGAATACAGTGAACATTTCCTACAACCTTCTAATTAACTTTCCACAATAGTAATAAATTATTTATGGAAAGATTTGTTAAGTCCAATAGATAGCTCAATTCCTTAAGTTTTGTATAATGTTAACAAATATTTTACAGCACTCTTCTCCACAACCAATAGGTGCAATGAGTGAGTGAAGAGATTTGGACGGCTCTTAATATCGAGGTCTTGAGAGCCGATGAGGGAGACTGAAGTGAGTATGGAGCAGAACCGGAATGAAAGGGCAGGGGAAACGGGAGATCCCCGAGAAAATGCGCCGACCAACGGCATCGTCTGGCACGATTCCCACATGCAAAAATCCGGAGTGACCCGATTGAACCCGGATCGCCTTGGTGAAAGGCGAGCAGGCTAAACTCTCAGCCACCGTGGCCCCCTAACAGGTGATATGGAAGAGCTCGCAGGAACGTGGAGGGCAGCACTCACGGAATCATTACCTCCGAGAACGGAGCCGCGGTGGTGTAGCGATCAGACTACTCGCCTCCGCTTACGGCGAACCGGGTTTGATTCCTGGCGAGGTCACTCCCTGATTTTCGCAAGTGGAACTCATGCCGGACAATTACGACAGTTGGCAGGTTTTCCCGGGGATCTCCCACTTCCTCCGTCCTTGACATTCGAGCGCTGTACCATACCTCACTTCAACCTCATCGGTTCTCAAGATCTGGATTTAAGAGTCTCCTCTGCAAAACCGAGAACCAAAAACCACAGCAGCCTTCTTAAATTTTCTCTGTACCCTTCCTCCACAGAAACTGAGGAAAGGAGCAACTTCGCAGTCGAAATGATAAGGCTCACACTATCACGTCATTTATTTATGTGCTTTTATTGTTGATCAACAACTTAGTAGCACCAACATGCCAAAACTACGTTCATTACATAGAAACACACACAAATGTAGGTTGGATTTAGACTCTTGTCTAAAAACTAATATTCATAATAATACCAATCAAAAGCAACAAAAGAGCGCGATGAAATTTTCGCTATTGAAAACATCAAAGGGCAACGTACAAGGCAAAAGCATAAACACCAATTCAATAGCACGTACACAAATTAAGATCAGTATAAATAGTATGTTAAGACACGAATTTATTTTTGAGAAAATTACATTGTTACACAGTTTAATTACATTTACAATAATTGTCGAGATGTTGATGTAAGGTGATTATTTTTATAAAATAAATGATTAAGATATAAGTAGAGAGAGCGGTGGGGTCCCAATTCACGCAGCGCAAGAGTGGCCTAAGTTGCACGTGTGTCAAGAGTGGCACAAGGGCTAGAGCCTAATTTGTATATACAAATACAAATGAGATTAAATATAGTAGAATTAATTTATAATTATATTAATCGATTAATTATTAAATTAATTCGATTAATTGATTAATAAAATGGTTTGATCAATTTTTGTGTGATTTGAAATTTTATTATATTATTGGTGTTGAAAGGGTTAAGGTGGCGGAGCAGCATCGACGTACCCTCTGTGACGCCCTGGAACTGATGAACAGAGGGATGGGTTGTAATTGCTTATATCGGAGTCGATGTTTGCTTAAGAGTGGTATAAGGGGCATTTTATTTGTTTATTTGTTTGGAGCACTTGTGACTGATATATGAATAATGAGTGGAACACATGTGACTAATGGAATGTCCATGCTGGTCGCTCTCTGGAGTCATACTGAGGATTTAAATACATGTTTTCGGCAAAGTAAATATTATTATGAAAAGAGACGTTCAAATAGGCTGCCAAACGAATTACTTTAAATCCGATTGACAAAAGACTTTAGTCGTGCGATTACCACAAATTCATTAAACCGACTTTAATAACGTGATCACGGAATGAAACTATTTCGAACACAACTGAAGTCATTATACAAAGTTAATTAATCAATCAATATCGACAACCCCAGCTAACACAGTAAAACAAATTACAACTCACCATCATTCCAGAACCCCTGACATATATCCCCTTCCAACAAAAGTACACAAACACGGATATAAATATGTACTTCACCCTCATCACCTCTCAAGACCAATATTTTGAAAATGCATCGAAATATAGGTTAACACAGACAAACTGATTGATTATAATAAGAACTTTATTAAACCACATGCTCACATATTGCAAAATCCAGACACAAACATTTAACGCAAATTAATCAAATTGATGCACTTATGCGAACACACAAAAGAAAAAAGTAGTGAGTTGTATATGGGACATGATCACTGCTCCAGGCAGTACAGCCAGCTCGGCTGCTCGGGTAGAACTGGTGCCTCCCATGAGGCAACAATTTCTTCGCTCATCTCACTCTCTGGCCGCATTGTTGGCAGGGGCAAAGACTAACTATCTGAGACTCTCATGATGTCAAGAAAGTTATAGATTGTTCGCCTAACTGCTTACGGCAGCGGACAATGTCTTCCACATACCAGCCCTGGATTCTCCCCTTCCACTCTGCGACCGCCCATCAATCTCGACCACCTATCCGAACACTCCCCAGCACTGAGCGCAGCTCCCCTACCTCCTCCAAGCGCTCTCCTATCCATGCATGCATGCTTCCACGCCATCCTCTGTTCCCGGCATGGCTGCTGAAGCCTGCGCTAAGTGCCGCCCCGAGATTTAAGGCGACACTCCTCCCACCCTCCCCTTTCTCTGCGACACGTCGGCCAAAATGACTGCTGTCGACCACTGCATTTCGCTCCCCTTTCCACACGCCGTGGTCTCCCAACAGGGACAGAAACCACCCCCATTTCTCATGCTATTGTGTCAGGTGGGACGGCTCTCTGTCGGGGAAGCAGTCACCGGCCTGTGAGAACCAACTCTCCCAGGAAAATGTTACATATTCTAATCATGTCTCCAGCAAACTATGTTTACTCATTAAAAAATATTTTAAGATCAGGAAATTCTTACCCAAATAAATATCCTGCAAACAAACCGATTTAAGATATTTCCAAATAGCGATGGAAATATTATGTTGTTCAATGATCACACTCAAAATAAAATATTTGAAAATCCATTTTCCATTCTTTAAACATATTCTGTTACCAACAAGTTTGTGCCTAACACGATTAGCTAAACATTTTAAATATATGTGCATATGTATTCTAAAATATGTTTGCTTTACAAAATTATAAGTTTTAAACCAATCTTCGTATATGCGAAAATTAAATATGTTATGCGTCCAACTATGATTATTGTTCTAGCATTTATACCAAATGTATATATTTAAACGAATATTAACGAAATACCACATTTCAATGTTGAAATTAACACATTAGGATACCACAAAATTAATGATATTTCAATAAATACCATATTTTAAACATTTCGAAAGCCAACAGGATTTTGAGAACTAACGAACGTATATATTTTTCTAAAATATATTTCTACAAAAAACAAATTCTATTTTTAATAAGTTTATGTTACAATTGATGCCATCGAAATATATCAGAAAGGCGTATACTTGGACAAATGTGTATATATCAACGAAATACCACAATTCCAGCCTGAAATGAGTTTTAAAATGGCAAAATCAATGATATTTCAATAAATTTTCTAAAAAAACCTATTTTCAGCAAAATTATATTAAAATGGCGGCCATTTTGAATCCAAATACTATATAAGAAGGAATAAATTAATCTTCCTCTCAGTTTTACGTCAGCAGTTGTCGAAGTCATATTGTGTCGGGAATGTTTCACTGAGAGGTTGCATCGTTCAACAGATTTCACTGAGGTGTACTACAGCCATCTCCGAGAGGTTTACATCAATCAACGACTTCTCCAAGGCGAACCACAACTTTATTCGATGGGTTCATCAATCTACAACTTCAACAGCAATTAATATGCACAGTGGGCACTGCTGCGATAACTGTAATGAAGATTGTGTTAGAGTGTTTAACACCATTTTACCTTACGGACAAAGCAAAATGCTTTTAAGTTTAGAATTGAGAACCTCTGGCTGTTACCTAAAGCCTTTATACTAACTTTTGTGGGACACAAAATTCAACATATGTATCAATTCCTCTCGGAGGAATTAAGAGACGATAAGGATATATTATCATATTTGCCTTGTTACGAAAATCGCCTGTATGGTACACTGGCTTTTTTAAATCAACCACACACAATCCATCTTAGAAGAGATTGTGTAGTGCGAAGGTGGCAAAATGTAATGGAACTACATAGCTTATGAAAACCGTTTCTGGTATGTGAACGATGTACTTCTCGAAGACTATCGTGTATACATGCTTGGAAAAATGCAGAATGAAATTTTAAAAAGTCTGACTAATGCAGAAATTGTAAACATCAGAAGATATCATGACTGTTTAAACATTAATTCATTAGTAAAATGATATAACACTAATCATTGTGATAAAAAAAATGCTTTGTTTGCAATGCAAAAGAGAAACTTTAAGAGAATATTTATATCGAAATCCTACCTAAGTGTAAATATAATAATTTAAAATTAGTTTGCTACAGGTTCATACCTTGGTTAAAACTTTCAAATGGAGATATTTAATCCAGAGCAGCGTACGATAGCATTACTCCAGGTTACAAGAGATTGTGGTTCCAAGTCTCTAAATAACATTTACTCCCAATTCCAGATGTGTCATGAGGTTGGACATTGGAACTTTGCACAAACTTTCGAAGGAAATAAATATACAGAACGAGTTTTGTGTTATGAACAAGATTATTGTTCAGTTTTTAACATGCTACCCAACAGCGAACTGCCCTAGCATATTATGTTAGCATGAAACCAGGCAAGTCTAATGTATCATATAGGCTATGGTGTAGTGGTATTCTCCGCGAATTCACTGAGTTTTGCGATGGTATGTTCCGTTTTAATGTTATTTATTTCCCACTGGGAGAAAAAAAGCTACGAATTAATTCAATGCAGTGATGCGACCAAATGTACTGTGTTTTATAAGACTGTAACAACGCCACTGCCATCTAGTATTGAAGTATATTCACACTATGCCTGACATACCCAGACTTAGTTGAAAGTGTTGTGTTACACACCCCTGAATGTAAAGAAGTGTATATTCAAACAGACACGATAAAACCAGGCTATAAGAAACATTCTCTCCACAAAAGTAGATTTCAAGAAGGAAACTTGGATCTAATTTTACGAAAAGGTCTGAAAACTTTGTTTACTTTAGTTGCAAATAGCTTATATCTTGTGTTAAAATATTTGATGATTTTTTTAAAACATCATGTGTTAAAATATTTGTTCTTTTTGAAACACCTTGTTTAATTATAATGATTCACACAATGAATTATATAAACTATGATAGTAAATCATTGAACAGATAGTTATTAACTAGAAAACACCTCATTACCCAAACAAACTTGTGTCTTAAGCAGTTAAGGGTAAAAATATACTCGATCGCAATTTCAAGGAAAAAAATACTAAGGTGCCTTCACACCTAAACGAATAGGAGTTTTAAATATGTCATAATATCCTTAACAAGAAGACTCAAGCACTGTATATCAATTCTACAGCCTTAACAAAGTAATTAAAATACAAACTCCACTCAAAGGTTTGAGGTTTCAGAGTGTACTATGCTATTCACTTTTTACTACGTGATGTGTTCACGAACAGAGCATGCTGGTGGTTTTCATTAATATTAAATAGTTGAATGGAGAATCCATCTCTCAACGCAGACACACAAATACCAACTCTGAGATAAGCCCAATAAATATGAAAATGTCTTAGGGGACAACCGAAATACACACAACAAACTTTAAATTCCCAAACTTCACTCACTACAAAAATTACTTAGAATCAAGAACACTCCCTAAAAAAAAAAAAAAAAAAAAAAAAAACCACACCTCAATAGAACACAATATTAAAAAAAATAACTGAAGGCCTGCAAAATGCTTTTAATGAAATAGTGTACCCAGGAAAACAAATATTTTGTTTCATTTCAAAGAAACTTTGCAGTGTGACTAGCATACAGAGAGCTGCATTTCAGGCCGAGAGCAGAGCTTAAAAATAAGATTTATTGTCCGCTTACTGGCACGTTACAACCTTTCCGCTGTGGAGGGTGTGGAAAACCTTTTGTAGAGCTAACAACACCCCGTGAAAGCATTCCCCTGCCAGGTCCTCCTTTCCTCTCACGTTGACGTGGTCCAACTACGTTGCAAACAGCTCTAGCATGCACGTAATATTTTTGAAAAATAATTTCCAACAAGTATATAAAAATAGTTGTGTTATATAACCAACCCAGTGGCGAAATTAGATTATGCGTAGCCGTATATTTTTATATAAAACATTATAATAAAATAGAACTGTTTTAATTTTTTTTTAATTATCGTATTTTGCAATACTTATAAATTTGGTTTTCTCATTGTCCCGGCAAGATGGGAAATTATTGTTTGAATAATTATGGACAAACTCCATTGCAAACACTTCGTTTCAGCTTCAGAAAACCTACTAGGTCAAATAAAGCAACTTGGATTCAAACTAACCTAGATTAAAAACCATAAATAAATTCAATATGACTGAACCAGTCCCAGTTAGCGGTTGTCGATTAACATGAAACGCACACATATAAATCCAAGAAGAAATCAAAGCAGAGAACAAATATCAGAACGACACAAGACAGTAAAAATGTAGCATAGGTACATATATTTCCGAGCTGGAATGTAGTCAGATGACACCAGATAAACGACACAACACCACCTGAATTGGTGGCCAAATAGACAAACAAGTAAGGAAAGATAAGAATATTGCAAAAACACTGGACGAATAAAGAAGCAGCGCAAATGAACACAATGGCTGGAGCCGACCTCCGGTGGAGCAGTCGGTTAGTGCGCCACCGATCTGGGGTGCGGGAGGCACTGGGTTCGAATCCCGGTTAAGGCATGCATGGGTGTTAATTTAAGTTAGGCTGTAAGTTAGTCTGTCAGCGGTCCACTGCTAAGCTTGCCAGCATAAAACCGGGGGACGTTAAAAAGCCGTTTACAATACAATGGCTGGAACAATGTAATATGGGGAATGTTTAGAGATTAATTTCCATTCCCCATCACTGTGCTCATAGAGTTCAGAATCATAACTCTTTACTCATGAACACCAACTTGCAGCTTTTTAATAGGGTGTTCAGGCTGATGAGCCCGGTAACCACGTGACTCGTATTCTTGGCCCGAGAGGAACTAATTCAAATAACTGCTACGAGATGATTAACCTGATCACTAACAACTTCTAAAATCAAGTTAAGTTACAAACTACCTAACATAATACTTACGGCTTACGGCGTCCTCCGAATTTCTGAACTGCTTGGAGCTGTTCTTGCCAGTGGAGTTGCGGCCGGTCACAGGAACACTGTATATAGTCCATTCGAGGTTACTCAATACTTTGCTGAAGCCCTGCTGAAGTTGTACTTCAGGCTGTTCTCACAATCCATGCAAACAAAGCTTAACTAAGTCTAGAAAAATTCACCAAAAGGTCAACGCGCCACATTTTGTGAGCACTCTCTTCACTAATATTTTGCCTGAACACTATTTCTTACTATAAGCTGTTTACGGTAAACTGAGCACTTTTGAAAGCCCGGCTTAAGGTCTACTTCTATGCACGCTATGTATACATCCACAATGTGCAAAATCAACATTGCCATGGGCCTCATCACTTTATTCATGCCTCGGTCAAATGAAACTGTGTAATTAATATAAAAGTAAATATTTTACATTTATGCTCATTTTTACACTTCGATACATTAAAAAATAAGGAAGCTAAATATAATTCAAGTTTACACAAATTGTTACCTAACATTTTTTGTTCGACGATAAGATATGGAACTACTTTCCATTCATCGTTACCAACTTTACTGGGCACATGTCACTCAGTGCACTCTTTAAAATATATACAGGCAGGAACAGTAACTTTTTCCCAATGTTGATTTCAAAAGTGCTAACTTTATTGTGAACAGCCTTTAAGCATTATCAACACCCCTATTTTCGCTGTTCTTATTCATGTTAGATATAAATGAAATATTATAATTTGTAAAGAGATAATATAAGCAAAAGTTAAGTTTAACAAGAAATAAGATGCCTTCATGTTAACAGATGTATACAACGCTTACGTTACATGGCATGTTTCGGAAACAATAAAATACGTCATACAGTGTGGTGAATCTACAAAAGTTTGATTAAAGAAGTGCGAAGCCACTGTTATGGCGAATTTAATACTACTAAAGTTTAAATTGCCATTAGTGGACTGTATAACGAATTTCAGCAATAAAAGGACTGAATGGCGGCAGCAGCACATGACTCAACTCACCACCATGATATCCAAGACGAAACTGCTCTTCTTCTTCCAGTAGCTCAGGATTGCCAACCCTTGTTAAATGAAGAATGCGCATTAAGGCAGCTACGCGGGAATTTTAAAACAAGCCCCACACAAGTATTAAGGGGCCAGTAAAATACACTACATAAATTTTGCTGTAAAATTACTGCTGATCAAAAATTCTATCAAATCCATATTTACAGTCACAACTCCAAACAGCCACTGCTAATAGACTATGCAGAAGTCGAATCCCGGAGCGCACGACACTCGCCTGTCCACTATCATCAAGCCGCTTGTCGCTCTCACCTTCTGCTATAGACTATTCACGGTAAAGTAAACACTTTTTAAGGCTCTTCCAATGGGCATTAACCACTAATAAATTTAATTTATTGCAGCCTCAGACATTAAACTTTTGAGAGGGTGAGATATATACACACTGTGTTTATTAGTCACATGGCAATTTTACATTTAAAAAGTGATGGGGGGAAAAAAGTTGCTGAAATGAAACATTCAGCAGGTCCTTAAAAAGTGCTCACTTTAACGTTAATAGCCAATATTAGAAGCTAACAAAAGCCTATTCACGGCGAACTGGGAACAACTCGGAGCTACATCCGCGCTGGTTGGCTCTTAAAGCGATATTCACAACAGAGTGTCGCGATGCGGCGCGTCGCGTCGCGTCCGACGCTCGCCTCCAGCGAGGGCGTTATTTGTGGATTCGCGTGTTTGTTTATTTCTTAATTTTTAACGACGATCGCTATTTGATTAATAAAATACGTTTACCAATTTTAATTTAATCAATCCGCATTACAAATCGGTTAGAGAAAGTATAATAACAAAGCTAAGCACTTGTTTACAAATCAGTTTTCTAACCTAAAATCCAAACCATACCGTTTTCGCTAGACATGTTGACAGAAAAGCAGTTCAATGTCGGGGCACGGAGATCAGTTGTGGCGAAGTCAGAGAGATCGGTCTGCCTCATATTTAGTCTATGTGTGAAACAAACGGTAACTGGGTAAATAAAGTGTACTATACGTCATAATTGAAAGATCTCCAGACTAATGCGACCATGCAAGTCTGCTAAAATAATAATGCATATATTAACACATTGGCGGCCATAGCGGTATCACATCACGAAGTCTGTCAGCACAGCATTAAGAAATCGAAACCTAAATAAGTTGGCCTAAAGAAGTGTTCCAACTGTGCATGAGCAGGACTATCACATATACATCTACCAACACAGCGGTAGTGAGTTCACAACTGTTGTATGAAATAGCGGTTTCTGAAAACGAATTAGCTTCTATTGTACAGTCTGCAGTTTTCGTTTAATTCAAGCGTGAAATGTTTTGTACCGTTTAGAAGCCTTGATATCATTTAACTTACTCGGAAGTCGATGAACTTTTCTCCTGGGCCAAAATTGCAAGAAGAAAGAACATTTGCCGTTAAGTGTGATCCGACGATCAGCACAACGTAGTTCCATACTTTCCTTGCAGTGCACAGTAACACGTTATTGCAGGTGGAGCTGAAATTTTTCGTAACAATATAGATATTTGCGAATTCGCAAACATACTTTTAATATGCAATGTTATTACTACTAATAGAAACGCTGGTAAAATGTCTGTTATTAACGGTACATAAAATGTGTAAAGCCAACGGAATGCGTGCCTCTGTTTTGGTTTTTATTTCTTTATAGATTGGAGTGGCCCAGGAAGCTGCGCAGATGTGCAGAAGAAATTGAAGACTGAAGATTCAATATTGAAAATTCAAGACTATTTGTATTTTATTTTATATTTGTTCTGGAATTCGATTGTATTATAATACTTTGATGTCTTGATATTGTTGTGTAAATTATGTGTCCATGTTGTGTACATAATGTGTTCATGTTCTGACTTGTCCGATGTCTTTGTACGAACTTGTACTCGAAAAATACCAAATTGTTGCAAATAAATAAATAAAAAATAATGAAATAAATTTAATTCCTGAGGATTCCACATTCGGGACGGTCATTTGTGAAATTTTGGCGGAAACAGAATAAACGGTTGACGCAGTCAGAAAGGCGCGTGTTGCCTGAGTTTGAAGTTTATAAAAATACCTTCAGGACTGCGCCAACCCAGCTGTGCAAAGGCTATTCACGATGAAGTGAGCACTTTTGAAATAAACCTAATAAAAAAGTCACTATTGCTACCTGCATATATTTTAACGGACGAACTGAGCGACATGCGCCGAGTAAAGTTGGTAGCGATGAATGGAAAGTAGTTCCATATCTTATGGTCGAATAAAAAGTGCCAGGTAACAATTTGTGATAATTTAAATTATTTTTTTCACTTTCTGTTTTTCTAATGCATCGAATTGTAAAAATGGGCAGATTTGCAAAACATTTTCTTTTGTAGTAATTTCGCAGTTGCACAATACCGACGCATGAATAAAGTGACTGGACTCATGGGAATGTTAATTTTGCACATCAGGCGGAAGAATACACAATGTGCATATAACTAAACCCTAAGCAGGGCTTCCAAAAGTGCTCATTTTCCCGTGAACAGCCTATGTTATACATATATATAACATCCGCATGAAAATGTTTGTCATGTGAAGTTACATTTTTATTGTAGCGAAAAAAGTCTCATTTAAGCAAATAGTCGACTGTTTTCATGCCAGAAAAAAAATCATTATATATGTGAAGCGTCGTTGCTTTCCCTGGCTTTAGTTTTTACGAGGCCGTTTTTTCCCTCCTACTAGTAACGCTCATAATGGTCCGCGCTACAAGAATTCACAAGAGGAGACAGTTGTCAGCAGTGAAGTGAATCCGCGGCGTGCGGTGAACGACAAGAAATGAACACGAGAGCGAGCAGCTGAATGTTGGAGATGTAATATGCTCCCATGAGAGATGAACGAGAGAGAAAAAGAGAGAGAGAGAGAGAGAGAGAGAGAGAGAGAGAGAGAGAGAGAGAGAGAGAGAGAGAGAGAGAGAGAGAGAGAGAACGGTCGTTGCAATATCCGGCGCTCGTTTATCACCTACTGCAGCATCGGGAGAATGTGATCAAGAAAAACGAGACGTGAGCGCTGACACTCGCCCAAGTTCCGTTAAAGCCCTGCCGTAATTTCCCATGAGCCGACGCGCGGCTCCATGATTGGTCCTGCGCTCCTTTGTCCCCCATCACACAGCTCCTGCTAACGAGCAAGTGACGCAGAGTGGAGACGTAAACAGAGGCGAAATGCTGGGGTGGTTCCCTGTGATGCGGGCGTACCCGTTCTCTGGCTGGCTGCGCGAGGCTCTGCTTAAGGCACCCGTCTACCTGGCGCTTGAAGTGCGTTGCAGAGTGCTCGAAATACACGTTTTTCTACGAAACTATTAAATGTGCGTCCAGCGTACTGATATATGAAAAGAACGCACATTTCAGACGAGGGCTGTTGAGTGTTTTCAAGACCTCACGTTAATTTGAAACACCATTTTATAGCACGCCAAAACGTCCAAAAATGTATATTTCAAAGCGCTGTATCTCAAAATGTACGTGTCAGATCCATACAAAACCAGTCAAGGGGTATGCATTGAACCTTCCTACACACTTTCCACCAATAAATTAAAAGGGTCGCTGCTGAAAGTCCCATAGGTACACGCAGCACGACGAGAACACTGCACGCCAGTTCAGAGCCTTGCGCTTAGTGGCGATGGGGGACTTGATGCGCGTGGTAGTGTCGCCTTTAACGCTTCCTCGTCTCTTGGCTTCAAACGCGGAAACAAGCCCTAGATAGACGGGCGTCTTAAGCAGGCTTCGTGTCTCCTTGGCTACTTCACGCTGCGAAATGTTCCCCGTTGGCTGGGCTGCTGGTTGGCGAGTGGGTTACGTGGAGCTGATTGTGGAACGGCGTTGCAACGTGTTTTTGGCCAACGACGCCATTTTCGTGGCGTGTGCTTTTGGAGTTCGCAGTAAAAGCGACTGTTTCACTTCTGTATTCTCATCACTCTGTGGCAGTAATGTGCGCCGCTAGAACATTACCGTTTAAGTATTGCTGTTGTTAGAGCCCGTGATTTTTCGCGAAATAACCGGAGCACACAGTAGACTTCAATACTGTGTATACACCTCGGCTGTTGTCATACCTCCATTGGCTGCTGATATCGTTTCCGCATTTGACCGAGCCACTCAGAATCCTGTAACCCCGACACTGCACCTTCGATATTCGTGTGCTGGCAGTTAACACGAACCAAAACATGTTTCAGCCAACCAAAAAAAGTTGGTCGCCTCCTCAGTGCTTTGAACGGTATCTCGTTTTGAAATATATTCGCGAAATATCACTGATACTAGCTATAACACATTCACGGTTACTTCCAACTTTTGTGAAGCCTGCTGAACTTCTACATCCAGGATATTCTTCCGCCTCGTGCAAACGAAGCTTAATCCTTTCAGTCACGGTGTCCTGAATATGGGACGTTGCAACTGCAGTAACTTTACTGTTTTTTACTGTACACAGTAGAAAACACCGTCCAAAAAAGAAAGGTTCCCTACGCGTGGGGGAAAAACATTCGCTGACGAAACTGTATTCCCTAGCTTTATACACCGCTGCTGCCAGTAAGATAAAGCATGGTTAGAATTTTATTGGTCCCGTTGTATGACAAAGCTTCGTGTCGGTATCAGTACAGTTCCTAACAAAATATTTCTTTCTTACAAGTACTAAAATGATAGAAATATCAGTGACTGAATGTGTTAACTGAGTCTATAGAAAATTACACCAAAGGGACAGCGCACCGCTTTCGTGGGCAGTCAGTGTAATTATATTTTGCATAAAAACTGTTTTTACTAGGCATTACCAACACATATTTTATCCCTGTTTTTAAATGTTTATCATAGTTTAAATATTTTAACTTATACTGAAAATATAAGTAAAATTTCAACTAAACAAAAAATAAGGTACTTTTACGTTAACAGAAGTATAAAGCGATAGTGATACAATATGTATTCAGGAAGCAACCCAGCACCCCATACATAGGGTGATCTTTTTTAAAGGTTTGGTTAAAAAAGTGAGAAGAAACCGAGAATAGACTACAAAATGTTACCCGCGAACATCCGTGAAATTACATACAAACTGTTTAACTCAACCTTCTACCCGTGTCGTACGCAGAACTTTCTGCGAATTGAAGAGACCTTTCGTAATATGTGAATGAATTTTTGTCTTTTTTTGCGGTTAATTATATCGTATGATGAAAGAAAATGTAATGTTTACGTGTAGTGGCTCACGGTCGGGGTAGCAGCCAAAGTAATCGTCTGCCACGAAGGCAAACAGAGTTCAATTCTCGGAGGGTTCACCTTGGTTTTCTCAAAACATTCCCGTTTCCCTCGCTCTAGAACTACATCATTGCTCCATCTACACTTCAATTCAACCTCACTGGTGCCCAAAACCTCGATGTTAAGCACCTGCCGAAAACTCTCAAATCAATTCTCAAATTACAGTAAATTTTCACGTAAGTTTTGCGCTGTGCATAAAAATAAATTAAAAATTTTTTTTTTTTACGTTTCTTGATATTTGTCGGAACACGAATTAAAGTCATGAAGGCCAAAAATTAGTCTCTCGCCCATCGGATTTTACGTAAACAGAACGGTTTTCTAGTCTGACGCTGCAACAATATTCCGTTTGTTGGGTCTAACGCATTGCCGTGTTACTCACCCTACCTGTAGCTGTCTCCCACAACCGAGACAAAGAATCACGGGAGTGGAAAGCGCTATACTCGTATAACACATCGATATCCAAATAAAATCTGACGGATGTCACTCTCTGACGTTCAGGGTATCCAAGGGCATCCACTGGTAACAAAGTTATGAGCAAAAGACTACCAAAATATATCCAAATGTCCACCAGTATCCAAAATGTGATATATAGATATTTGGGATATCCTATGTGGTCACTTACCTTAAGTAATAGCCATTGGTGATTTTGTAATATATAATGGATATCCAGTAAGTGATACAAACGGGCATCTACCACTGGATATCCAAAAAATATACATCGGAGAGTCACTGCAGATGACTTTTAGATATTGTGAATATAATTAGGATATCCGGTGGATATTCTGTGCTATAAGTACTGGCAATGTATCCAGAGCCTATTCGCCTCTACGAGCAAGCGACTAAAGTACTTAACGTGGTAACCTATAATTTTACAGGATAATATTTTGTAGCGAAATTCATTTTGTCTCCTGTGCTAGCACGGCTGATATTCACCCATAACAATAACAATAATAATAAAACGTCTTTAGCTGTTACCGCATATTTTTTTAAATTTAGTGATTGGAATTGTATCTCGAGCTTCCTCAGGTAAGCAATTCCAAAGTTTGGTTGCGGTGACTATGAAAGATGAAGCGAAAAATGAGTGGTTTTATGGTACTAGAAGCTTTTGTTGATCGAAATAACGAGAGTGTGACGCATTTGGCGCTAAGAAACGAGACAAAAAGTATTGAGGACATTCTGTTAAAAATAATTTCTGTAACAAGCTTATCTTGTGCAATAATCGTCTATTTTTTAAATCAAGCCATGAGACAGTATGCGTGTATTTGGTGATACGGTCTTTCTTTTTTAGATTAAAAATAAGTCGTACAGAGTTCTTTTGTATTCTCTAAAGTGTCAAGTGTGAAATTATTAATGATTCTGTTAAGATTTTAATTAATTTCATCATTTTTAAGCCTACTTAATGAATGTAAAGTGACATTTGTTTGTCTACAGATGTGAGTGACGTGCTCTAGACACGTTAAAGTTTCACTTAATATTACACCTAGGTTTTTTACTGACTTTGAGAGAGGAATCGATTCGCCATCAAGTATGATATTAGGGGCGCTAGTGACGTTTGGTGATGCGAGTAGTTTCTTGGATCCAATTATAATGATCTTGGTATTTCTTAGGGTTTAATAGTAGCCCGTGCTGTATTGACCATTCTTAGATGTATGACAATTCATGGTTAATTGTGTCAATAAATGACTTAATATTACCGGGATGAGCTGGCAGGTAGATTTGGAAGTCGTCTGCATAAATATGGTATTTACAATGTTTTAGTAGCTGAGGGAGGTCATTAATGAAAATAGAAATAGAAGGGATTCCAGAACAAAGCCCTGGGGAACTCCAATTTTAACTGTGCTCCAAGCGGATTGTTGTTCTCCGCAGACAACTCTCTGATAACGGCCACACAAGTAACTTTTAATCCATTCTAACGATATTTTGGAGAAATTAAAATATGATTTTAGCTTTGAAAATAATAACTCATAGTCAACGGAATCGAATGCTTTGCTAAAATCTAATACTAATCGTTACGCAATCGTTAGCAAACAGTTATTCATGTTATATTTTATGTCATCAGTGACCTGAAGGAGAGCCGTAGCCTACATGTGCTAAAGCCCTTTCTGAAACCAGACTGATTGTCGACCATTATGTTATTTTTTACAATGTACCTTGTTATCTGTTGGTGTGCAATTTGTTCAAGGGCTTTGGAAATAGTGGCAAGAATGCTTATGGGTCTATAGTCACTGGCACATTGAGGATTATTTGTTTTTGGGATCGCTATTACTAAAGCAGATTTCCATTCAGTTATAAAGCTACCTGTAACCAGCGAATAATTAACTATTTTATTGCTTCTAAGATAAACGGCAAGGCTAGGTTTATTATGTCAATTGAAATTCTGTCATTACCTTCTGTCATTGTAAAGTGAACACTTCTCAAGCCCTGGTTACTTTTTTCTTTCAGCCAATTTATATCCTTCCGTCACTTGCTAATATAAACACTGTAATACCAGTAACAAACACAGTTTATACATTTTGCCATACTCAAAACCAAAAGTCGGAGTCCACAATGAAATGTATTTATTCGTTATTATGTCTGGTGACACTGTCTCAATAAGTGCTCACTTTAACGTGAACAGGCTATATTATATTTAAAAACACATTAGTATTGTTAGCCACATAGAATGGCTCCGGAATAACTGTAAAACAACCGATATATGTGGAAAGTAATCTCGAAATAAGTGTGGATAGTCATTATCATCGCATGGCAAGAGATTACTAACACATTCATTAGACTGCGTAAAAAAGAGTCGCAGACGAACTGAAACGCGAATGAAATGACGTAGCAGGCAAGTTTCTTACTCTTGTGTACCGTAGCTTCATTTAAAATTTCAATATATGGTCTTGTATTTTAATGAGATTATTTAAAATGCAAGCAAAATATTTACTATAGGTCATTCACGGTTACTTCACACTTTTCTGGAGCCCTTCTACAGTTCTACTTTAGGCTACTGATTACGCATCCTGCAGCTACATTTAAACATAAACACTGCCATGTGACTTCTACGTTTTAACTGTCAAATACTTTATTTGCTGCCTTCCGCTGCTCAAAGAATTCTGTAGTATGCCAAAGACCATTTCTTACGTACGTTCATAATTTAGGCCTATAACCATATTTAGGTCAGCTTTATGACTCTTTGACAATGTATTTAGAGACGATAATATTTTATGGTTATTATTTTACACATTGTTAACATATTTGTGCTATACACGACATGGTACATCACATGTAATACACGTTAATATTTTCCGTGACTGTGTTTAACCATGATAGAACTGTGGGGGAAAGAACTGTAGTATTTAACCTCTTGCTATTTACATGTATCGAGGGGCCGCGGTGGCCGAGCAGTTAGCTTGCTCGCCTCCCACCAAGGCCATCCGGCTTCAATCCCCGGCCGGGTCACCGGACTTTCGCATGTGGGAATCGTGCCGGACGATGCTGTTGGTCGGCGGGTCGTCTCGGGGATTTACCGTTTCCCCCGCCCATTCATTCCGGCGCTGCTCCATACTCACCTCAATCGCCCTCGTTGGCCCTGAAGGCATCGCTGTTAAGAGCCGCCCAAAGTTCTTCAGTTATATGTGTCGGGTTAGTTTGTTAAAAGGACGACCTCGATTGGAATAAATATTAAAACGAAGGAGCAGTCATTCCAACGAAAATACAGCAAATTTAATCACATAATTCGTGTCGCTTATGTTTTGCATGTAACAGCGACAATCTTAAAATATATTTGTGAACATGCACACAAATAGGCCTACCGTAACTTTTATTCCGGTCATATTTATTTTCATAGATACTAAGTTTTCACTAGGTGTATTTAGAATTTTCTGGCTTGGCTTAGTATTTTGTTGGGATTATAGCAAACATTAAAATCATAACACGT
The DNA here is from genome assembly GCA_029891345.1 of Dryococelus australis. Taxonomy (NCBI): domain Eukaryota; kingdom Metazoa; phylum Arthropoda; class Insecta; order Phasmatodea; family Phasmatidae; genus Dryococelus; species Dryococelus australis. Next base: position 292,304,835 of record CM056995.1, on the reverse strand, counting down.
TACGCAATTGTGTATCAAACACCTAGGAGAAAGTTACAAATTTGTGATAAATAAACAGACGTGACATTCCAATAATTAATTTTGCAATGAAAAGAGTTCATGGTTAAAGCGTATAAATTTCGCACATCCAATATTTGCAAACACACAAAACACCCTGGGACAGAGTAACGTAAAGGCGAAAATGCTCTGACACACAGCGGTCATGACATACGTTACTCATTCCTGCCGTGGAAACAGATTTATCACAACATCTAAACTTGCCTAGTAGGTTTAAAAAACACAATGTGTACAAAGTTGATTTTGTAATTTTAAGTATTTCTCATAGGAAGAAACATAACCCTTCGTTCAAAAAGACTCCATGTCATGTAGCCAGTCACCACGTCTGCCAACTTCTGATTTGTAAATGTCCATCACATCTAAATATTCTACTATATAAGTATACGATCTCTGCCTGTCTGTAGGTCTTTAATACCTCTAAGTCCCTTGAAACACAAGAGAAGTTCTTCAAATTTTGCAGAGCGAATCCTCTGGGTAAAATACAGGTTACGTTCGAATTTCAGCAAGATCAGATTACGTAATCATTACCTTTTACCCTAAAAACTAATTTTTAATTACTTTTTCCCTCTGAAAAGTTTTGTATAAATGCATAGAGAATATTGCATAGATATATGAAGGTAATGGAATATCATTTTTGTTTACTTTAAATGTCTTGCTTCAATTTTGAGTTAATTAAGTGGGGCCACAGTGGCTCAGTGGATAGAGCGATTCCAAGTGGGGCCTTAGTGGCTCAGTGGATAGAACTTTTTTAAGTGAGGCCTCAGTGGCCAAGCGGATAGAGAAATATTAAATGGGACCACAGTCTCTTCAACGTTGAGTTAATTTCACATCATTTCGTTACTACCTGCATATATCTAAGCATTTTTTTTTTTTTTTTTTTTTTTTTTTTCCCCAGTTTTTGTATGGTAGCCAAATGTTTTAACATGGTATTTGTTCTAGTCTCGTGACAATACAAAAAAAAATGCCATGGGCTAACCCCCAGTAATATAATAAGTATTCGAAGCTAATATCGTGTTTCAGACTTAAATTACAGATTCAAAAATAATCTTTTGCTGTAATTATTATGAAACATGTATAATTTCTTCCTACTACTAACGGTGCGAAATTTACCAAGAGAGATATATAGAAAAAGAAAGAGAGAGAGAGCGAGAGAGAGAGAGAGAACGATAAGATCGCTCCGTCTACTCAAGTTTCTTCCTCGGACTAAAAAAAAAAAAAACATGTCACTAGGGCTTACGCACCGTAATACGTGCTTATATTTTGAACTGTAACAATGAAATATGTTTCTATCAGTGCTACCCAAAAACTTAAATATTTCAATAGGCAACATTAAATTTACAAATAGCATTAGAAAAAACTAGGTTAAAACAATATTTCAACTGTGAACTAACTACACGTTGCCAACACATCGCTGCGCTCTCTGTTTTTTAATTCGTATTCAGTACGAAATAAATATTACAAGTTATAGAAGATACCAAGTTAAAGTTTCATTTATTCAAGAATACAGAACTATAAGGTGAATCACAGTGTTATATATGTGTGGCTGCTAATTGAGTACTTTTGAAAGCCATATTCAGGATCTACTTTTATTCTTACCTGGTATCCTTCTGTCGTAAGGCAGATTCCCGCCCGCCAACTTGGATTTATAGAATTTTTTCGTACTCTGGAATCTTTTGTTTTTTATAATGTTTTTTGGTACTATAGAGTACAGAACATTGCCTAGTTAATCGTCCGAGGTTAAATTACAAAATATTTCTCTTCATTTCTGTTCATATCGTCGGATTTTTTAATCGTTCGCAAGAAATAGCTTCGCGTTTCGCATTTACAGTTACCAGCTAAACATTAATAAATGTAGCGAGGCTTTGCCAGTTCGATCAAATTTGGGAAGCTGTTATTTTGGATGTCGTGCGGGAAATTATAATGCACCTTCTGAAATATAAGTTTTGGTAAAAATCGATAAATCTAAGATGGCGTGTGGGAATCCGCCTTAAGCCCCTGTAACACTGTCCAATTTTTCCTTTATACTGCTTAAAATAAGTTTGGTCAAACAAAGTTGGACAGTCGTGACGTCATCAAAACGTCATTAACACTGCCATATTTGTCTGAAATGTTGGATGGCTTCAGTTTTCATCAAACATTTTAAGCTTGTACAGGTTCTAAAATTTATTTTATGTTTGACGGGCTCAGTCAATCAGAATTATGGACGGCAAAAATGGACGTTACGAAACTTTAGAACGACGAAACATTGCTACAAACGAAAAAGCTATGAAGATAATTAATTTATGAACAATCTGTCTAGGAATAAATTATTTTTTAAGTGGATATTACACAAAGTATTAAGAACTGAAGACATCGAATGCCATTGTGCAGAAACATTTCTGATAAATAAAATTTTAATTAAGTAAAGAAGTGAAAATAAACTCCAACATTCATTACATTTCTTCCTTCAATGGACTTCATTGAAACACAACAGCAACGTCTCACTTTGAAATTAATATTGTTAAACAAAATTCATATTACATCCTTCCAGAAAAAAATACACTGTGATGCATTAAAAAATACATTCTAGATAGTTTGATAAAATTTGTTGGACGGAAACATTTTATGGCCATATTTCGTCTTCAAATTTTGTTGTCAAATATATTTGAAGGCAAAAATTTGAGAAATATGATGGAGCTTTATGGAAAATCAACACTCCCATGAACCTTCTCTCTCTATTCATGCGTTATCCAAGAAATATAGTGGTATTCTTAGGTAAGTAAATGTGTGTATAGGTTGTTCATGGTAAAATGAGCACTTTTGAAAGCCCTGCTTAAGATCTACGTGTAAGCACGCTGTGTATTGTTCCGTCTTATGTAAAATTATCATTGTCATGGGCCTCATCACTTTATTCATGCGTCGGTAAAGTGAAACTGTGAAATTATTTGAGAAGTAAATATTTTACAAATATGCTTATTTTTACACGTCCGTGCATAAAAAAATAAAAATTGTAATAAATAATTTAAGTTCTTACAAATGGTTACCTAACACTTTTATTTCGACGTTAAGATATGTAAGTATATACTTTCCCGCCATCGTTACCAACTTTACTGGGCGTATGTCCCTCAGTGCGACCGTCAAAATACATGCAGGTAGGAACAGTGTTTTTTTCTAAGGTTGATTTCAAAAGTGCGCACTTAATTGTGAACAGACTTTACGGTCAATTCGCATTTACCCCCATTTTTCATCAAACCCTGCTAAATTTCTACTTTCAGGATATTCCTCCTCCTAATACAAACGAAACTCAGGAGAGTCTAGAAATTACGCCAAAGGGACATGTTGGCCCGTCAAGAAAAGGGGAGGGGGGGGTCAAGGTGTGAAACGTTTAGGGGTCCGGGTCGGGCCCAACTCGTAAATGTTTATTTATAAAACGAAGTATTACGTAAAAATCTGATTTCGACACTTAAAACTTATTACCTTTTTTTGTATGGATGACGACTATTTATGTTGTTGTAAATTGTTGGGTTTTGGAGAGGAGGGGGTAGGGAGGCCTACAGCACGCATTGCTCAGGGGCCCGGAATTTCTCTTGGTGGGCCTGGGGACATCGAACTGCATTCGTGCGCACTCAGTGTAGTAACATTTTGCATAAGAACTAGTTCATTCTAGGTAGTACCAACACACCTATTTTCTCTCACTGTTTGCATTCACATTTATTATAATTTATAAATAAAATAAAAATGAAAGTTCAATTTAAACAAAAAAAAAAGGTACTTTCATGGTAACAGGAGTATAACACGTTTGTGATATTTTACATAGGTAGGAAACAACGAAACGCGCCATACTTGGGATCATACATGGGTGCGACGAAACCACGAACAGACTATATACAATACAAGAAACACTGACTTTATCAATACATAATATAAAAGTAAGTCCCTGACGCGCGTCTGTCTGTACGACTACGCTAATCTCGAGAACCACTGAACGGATTTGGATGCGGCTTTTACTGTTATGATCTACATTTATCGGGAAAGGTTTTTGTATATTGAAAATTGCCCTAGCATTTATAAGAGCTGAGCATTAACGGTATTAGTGAATCAAGTCGGGAAAATATTTGCCGCCAGCGCGCTCTCATGGAATAATCCGTCTAATTCTTAGAGATATAACAAAATCATGTACGAGAGAATTATGTAACATTAAATGCTCTACAAAAAAGTCACTGGTAACAAATATATATATCTTTAATAGATAAGTAGTAATAAGCGTTTTTACAGTTTAAATTACGCAACAATAACAAACGTAAAATTCACTGTAGTTTTTAATCATAAAGAACTTAATATTCTTCAAAAGAAATTAATTCGTAATTAAAATTGTTTAATGTAGATAAGAAATGTTCTTTATTTCAAGCAATTATCGCCAATAATTTAAAAGTTAAAAGTTTTCTAAAAAAATTATTTCTAAAACCGAGACACGTGCGTACAACCCAAATGATGTGAAGAAGGGGGGGGGGGGGGAGGACTGGCGCGGGGTGTGGTGATAAGAATGGTGCAAAGGGGGGAGATGTACAAGGCGAGCGCGCGGCCCCGCGTGCCGCAGCAGGCAAAACAAACTACATTGTACCTGATCACTAATCAGCACTAAAATGTAAACGTTACACTCGCAGTACGACGTCAAGGCGTAGATAATTTTTTTTTTCTTAATTCTTCGCCATTTCAAGCGAGAGCCGACACGCCAGCCTATAGTATGCGAGGAAAATTAATTTTTTTCAATGGTTGATTTCAAAAGTTTCTACTTTAATCTGAACGGCCTCTACTAAGGTTTGTTAGCTAAGGTTTGTTACTAAGGTTGGGTAGCTCAATACTTTTAGCTTGGAAACTATAATTTTTCGCCTCTAGGTTAGCACTGGTGTCACATGTGTACTAGATTTTGTTTATTTTATACATTAAAAAAATCTACGTAATTAAGTAAAATATTTATCTTTTATTAGTTGCATATAGTTGATTCACGGTATCTTCGGACTTTTCTGAAGCACTGCTAAAGTTCTACTTCCAAGATATTCCTCCACCTCGTGCAATCTAAGCTTGACTAAGTCTGGAAGATCACACCAGATAGACAGCGCACCGTATTCGTGCGCACTCTGTTGTAACAGTATATTGTATCAGAACTATTTCTTACTAGGCGCTACCAACATACATGTTTTCTCACTGTTGGTATTCAAATTATTTATAAATGAAGCATTTTATAATTTGTAGATAAAATATGAATAACATTTCAATTTAACAGAAAAAAAAGTAACTTTTATAAAGACAAGTATAAAATGCCTGTGATACAGGGCGTATTTAGGGAACAACCAAGCACATCATACGTAGGGAGATTTTTCCAAGGTTTGATTCAAAAAGTCCGAAGAAACCGTGAATGGACTATAGATTAGAATTTTAACTAAAAGCGACCTCTTTGGAACATTGCGCACCTAGTGGCGGAAATTTTACATATGCCTAACTCTTCCATAGAAAATTACGTTTTTTTCCTAACTTGGGTACAGTGTATAACTAACGTCACCTCTACATATAGAATAACTGTCTTAAAAATTGGGTGGGGCTGTGTTGGGGACACGACCGTTTGTTTTGCGTGAATACGTCTACGTTGACGCGCTTGGACGCCTGGACGTTAATTTTACGTTCCCGGCACCGCTTCACTCGATCATGTGAGGTTTTATGGGTATCACTGGATGGCTTTTGAGATGCTCTTTCCAACTGTATACGATTTCTGTATTTCGACTTGGATTTTTGACGAGTATAGACCAACATTGCGCAAAGTTTTCTTAATGTTTTACATTAAATGCATACAATTTCACCATAATAACGCCACACAAATGTTTTTATACACGTAATCGATTGATCTTGATGATAGCTGTCGATTGAAATTTAACGAGCGTCGTAGCTTCTCCTAGTCAAAAGTTACACTACGAGGAAGTTATGAGACGCGGCGAAATGAACTCAACATTGCGCCCATCACCCCTCCCCTTCCCACGAACAATGCTTCGCAGTCCTCACTCAACGTAACATATTCTTTGATCCTTTGGCTATCGAATGGTGTAATTGAATTTGGAATGTAGACGATAGATTCGGAGCTGCAATGCCAAACTCTATTACCCGATTTTGTTATCATCGGATTTCCTGTATTGCCTCCCACTACGGTCTCAAATTTAAAGATGTATTCACGTCAAACTGTTCCTGTAAGGTACTAAAATTGTTAAACTGCCTGGGGCGAGCCTGCCATACAGAGCGATGCGCCAGCAGGCGTCTGCGCATTACTGTACGGCGCAGTATTTTGTCTATCAGCCGACGCCGTCGGCTCTTACGACGTCGCACGAACACTGATGCTCTTCTCTCTAATTAGCTGTCTTTTCGAAGTACGGTCTTGCGAGAACGCCGCGATATCAAGTTTGCATAAAGTCTGAAACACCAGTAATTAGAAGAAAAAAAAAGACGGGCAAAAATTTTGCATGCTATTGAAAATGCAAATACATTTTATTATTTACTGTGGTTTTAATTATTTATCAAGTGCATTTCGCGCTTGAATATTATTAATTTGCAATGGTTGTAAATTCTTTACTACAGCTATAAAAGGTGTCGCGTGTCTTGTAAACGAATAGACTTTTGACACATAGGTGCTCATATGGTGGTCAGGGACGATATTACACCCCCCCCCCCACACACACACTCAAGCAATGATAATGGAAATTTACTTTATGTTTTGTGTAATACAAATAAAAAAACATTACATTTCTGAGTTATTCTTCTGTATAGCTAATATAGACTGTTCATGGTAAAGTGGGAGTTAACGTCTAAAACTAAAATAAAATATATTTATTGACTATTTTTACAAAAGAGAGGGCTTTCAAAAGTGCTCAGTTTCAGTCAGGTTAACACTTGTATTGACACCTCTCGAGGCCAAAAAATGACGCCATTGACCCAGGGGCCACCTTCTTGGTTTATAATATTCCTTAAAGTCGGAGCTCTAACGTGCTTTGTGGAACACAGGAGCACATGTGAGGGGGTGATGTGACCAATCACGTGCCGTAACCATAGACTGAAGATGAGGTGGACCGATCTCTCTGGCTGCGCACAACCAATTTCCGCGTCCCGACATTGAACTGCTCACCTGCCAACACGTCTAGCGAAAATGTCATGGTTTAGATTTTAGGCTAGAAAACTGGTTTGTAAACAAGTACTTTGAGATATATGAATACTCCCTCTAACCAATTTGTAATGGAGTTTGATTGCTAAAAGTATTTTATTCATGTAATAATATTTGTCATTTAAAAATTAAGACATAAACAAACACCTTCATCACTGTTGACCAAGTGACTTTGACAGTTGTGGGTAACTGGGGTAAGTCAATGTTGCGTACATGATCAGAAGACGAATAAGTGGTCTACCTCATTTTTGGCCTATGTCCGTAACCACGGGAAGAGCCGTGTTCCGTTTTCTGCATGAATGTAATAACGTGCAGACCCGATAAAATTTCATTCCTTTTACCCGTGTGTGCATGGCGTGAGAGCAAGAAGCATACTGTACTTATGCTTTTTGACTGCATAGTGCTTAAAAATATGTCGTGGAATTAAGGCCCGATAACGTGCCACAGTACGGGTAAATGAAGTGCATAAGATTCGTACTGTACAAAGCAGCAAATGCCATTTATAAGAATGATCTTATATAACCGAAAAATACACAGCATAAACTTAATTCCTTTAAGTTTATGATGCTGAGGGTTCTACTACATATTACACTCAGAACACTACAAAATAAACAAACGAGTAAAAGTGAAACATAATTTAGCCTACTAACCTAAACATTGCCACGCCCCCACTAACAGTTGGAACTAATGTGACGTAACTGTCTATTTCCTGACTTCATAATTGTTTTGCGGTATTCTCCAGATTTATGAAGCAAAATATACACGGATGTGTTTAGCCGTAAGGACGGAACAATTTCTATCCGGTATGGTAGGTACTGTGAAGGCCGAGGAACGAACGCCCCTGTGAATTGAGAGCAAGCAACACGCTCAGTACTTCAGCATGACGGGCTATTCGGATTCTGCGTTGTCAGGGGCTGACCAGTAAGCGAGTTGTCCTGGCTTGTCCGCGTACATTCGTTGCGTTCTCGTACCTGCGCGCTAAGATTGAAGGAGGGCCGGGCCATAGTGTAATTCACACTTCGTGGGCAACTCTCTCTAAACAATTCAGTGTTTATTCACTGACGCAGAGTTACCCACGAACCATGTGTATGTAGTCCTTTGAAAAGGGTAATGGCTCATCCAGTGGATAAATGACGCTGGCTGGAGCATATACATACAGTGCATCACTGAGGTAAATAGCGTGGTAACAAATTAATAATAACGCGAATTTTTCGGGTTTATACTTCTGAGAAAACATCGTATATCCATGTTTTTACGTGATTCTAATAACAAAAACGTAATCTAATAGACTGTGGAAAGCTCGTATCTCCAACCGGAAATGTTAAAAAATAATCTACAAACAAAAACAGAGATCTCGTAACTTCACTGTGTAATTACAACCAACAAAATACTCGCACGTCCACTACTTATTTTCCTTGCAAATTTATTTCCAAATATAGACTGAGTAGCGAATTAACAACAGTTCAGTTTCAAAATGGATAAAATTGCCCTCGAAATCAAAGTTAATTTTTTCCCTGTGAAATACCAGTTTTTTAAAGAGGTTATGATTACAGCTATCCAATACCAGATCCCGCATTAAGGACGTGAAACCATGACAGGTAGATCCTCTGCCTTGAAAATAATGGCATGTGTCGAGCTTCCAAAGAGCAACAGGTAACTCTCGCTCATGTAATTGTAGGTAGTCCAGTACTGGCTAAGCGAGAACATCTTAAATGACAACCAAGTAAGTATTTGCTCTATCTGGAATAAAAGTAATTCATATGTAATTCATACCGGTTGATAAACCGTGGTTAAACCACCAGCTAACACCAGTAACGACGAAGGATACAATCATTTCCTCTACGAACAGCCTATAATCCCGCACAAGACTATTCTATCCAAAACACTGACAGTTGAACGAAATATTGCAAACGTAGTGTGCTTTGTATTAGGTGTTTCTGTGCTTTGTAATATGTGTTGCTGTGCTTAATGGCAGGGATGTGATTCCTGAAGAGGCAGAGAAGCTCTTTAAATATAAATATTTGGCCATCGATGTGCGAAGAATGCGGAGTTTGAAATCCATAGCGTGATTGTTGTAATATTTGTTACAAGAACATCGAGCTGGTAAATTGAAGATAATAATATAAAATTTCCAATTCTGAGGCGCACCTGCTACTGGATGTCGTGCGTGATACTGGGTCAATAAACTTCAGTGATGATTAGGTTGTGTGGATGCTACCCTGATTTCTGTTGGCTATTGCTTTGACCTCATAGTGACCTTAAGTTGCAGACGAATCCAAAATATGTTTCAGAAATTTCCAAAAGGTCTAAAATTCAAAATAAATTTAAAAAAAATATTAGAAAGAATTTTTGGCGCCCCCGTGTCTCGCCAGTTCGATTCAGTCACCACGGGTCCACTTGTCATATTAAAATTTGGTAACATAATTTACTCTTTATAAAAAAAACTATTTGATCTACATATATTTAATAAATAAATTGACACTTACTGGCAGGATGTCCTTAGTCGATTCTTGCTTGCCCTCTTCACACGAAATGGGGAGCATATATTTTCACTAGTACAGCCAGTACGACGACTGGTAACTTCACCAATTAATTGCTCGTTTCATGGTCATCCTTTCCTTAATTACTCATTAACTGTGAATCTCAGTCACACCTTTCCCCTATCCAAGCCCTGATTGTTACACATCCCCAAGTATTTACAAAAAAAAATTTCAATATTAAAACGAATCCGTGAATAAAGAAAGTTACCAGAAATTCCACAAAAGTCTGAAATATATATGGCTGAACCCATATTCTCGCCATCACAACCACTGGGCAACTATTAGATAATTGGCCTATTGCTAGCTATAAGTAACTATTCTGAAAGGTTGTTCACGATAAAGTGAGCACTTTTCAAATCAACCTTATAAAAAAGTCACTGGCCATTTCTGCGTATATTTTAACAGGTGTACTGGGTGACATGTGCCCAGTAAAGTTGGTAACGATGAAGGGGAAAGTAGTTCCAAATCTTAACGTCGAATTGAAGGTTTTAGGTAACCATTTATAATTACTTAAATTTTACCTTTCGCTTTCAGTACTTTTTTTTATTGCATCGAATTGTAAAAATTAGCAGATTTGTAAAATTTTCCTTTCCTAATAATTTCACAGTTTCATTTAACTGATGCATGAATAAAGTGATGAGGCCCATGGCAACGTTAATTTTACATAAGGCGGAAGAATTCACAACGTGCATACAAGTAGTTCTTGCATACGGCTTTCAAAAGTGCTCATTTTACCGTGAACAGGCTATACATACCTACTGCCTCCTTAATACCACCTTTCAAATTTTTTCTTATCCATTACTATCTTATCCTTACCGCTTTCGCGAATCTACTCGCAGCAGCAAAATCCCCAAACCCTTTACGCCCAAGCGAGGGTAGGAGCCCCACCCTCTCCTACACCCAAGTTAATACTCGGCTTTACATCACACCGCTTCCCCTCCTTCCGCTCTTCATAGTTGTAATACTGTTATCTCTACCCATACATGGATATAGCCAAGGAAATATTTATCGCACGCGTGCAGGCGAGTCTATCTTCTTGCGGGCAACCATGAATAACACTGGTTGCATGGCGCGACTGATTTAATAAAATTCACCCCATATTTCATATTAGAGTCCTATATACACATTTTAACATATAATTTTCATCCTAATTTCCAAATTACCAACTTTCTTCAACAAGGTACCTTTGTAGAAAATATGCAGTAAACTTAAAAATTACCTCATTATTCCCCCCCCCCCCCCCACTAATTTTTAAAATACTTAATATTGCGTTAGATAAGATTTTGTCAGCATATATGTATATATTAAAATCGGAATTGTTTCGCATTGCGTAAGATATTGGAAATAAATTACTTATGGCTGTGAAACAAGTATCTTTTCATCAGAATCAGGGTAGATTCGAAATCACAGACACCATTTTTCAAAGTAATATTATACAGAAAAATCGGTTTACTTCATGAAAAAATCCATACACCCATGGAAAAAAATATGTTGAGTTTTCTTTTTAGATATATTCGCTACACCTTTCGAAACGTTTCCATATAGGTACACGGTAGAAAAATTCGACACAAAGTAATTGGTTGATTCCGTCATTATTACATTCATAAACCTTAGGTTGTCGCACAGTGAGCTAGAATGCCATGTATTTTACAAAATAGTAACGTCAATGTACTGATGGCACTGTTACAGATGGTGCGCTCAAGGACCTGGATGGCACAGAAGATAGATGTCTCGCTTGATGGTGCAGAAACTAGGGTCAGTTCTGCGATTGCGAGAGATGCTGAGGTGACGACCTTGGTCTTCATACAAATGAGAAGAGTGATGCTATCGGAATGAAACTGTAGCGGTCCGCCCCTTCCCCTTTTCCCACAAACAAAGTCCGCAGCTCACGTGTTAGTCGCGCCGACAATGGCTTGGCCATGATGTGCACGTTCTGACAGTGGAGGCTGCAGGATTTTCTTTTTCTTTTTTTCTTCCGGAACTGACGTTAAAGTATCGATGGGGATGGTTGTTAAACTTTGCAGGACTTTTACTTTTGCGAAAATCTGTTACTGTGGCAAGAGAGTGACCTACACTTGGAACCGAGTGAGATGACACGGTGGTGAATATTTAAATTGGCATTTGGGAGGAACTAGGGTCGAATCCCAGTCCAACCATCCTAATTACGGTTCCCCATGGTTTTCAGAAATCACTCCAGGTTTCTTATTACAGGTCGTTGCGGATTTCTCCCCCATTCCTTCTTTGAGAAATTTTCTCCGTCTGTTATGACCTCGCTGTTAACGAGACGTTGAGCCCGCCTTCCCTGCTTACGAAATTAAGGTGTATATACACCTAATCCATTAGGGACTGTTAAGACATCCATTATTTTCTTATAGATGTGCCGTATGTTAAGGTTTAAAGGTCTCGAAACAATAACGACGCTTGTATGATGTCAGTGGCGGAGCAGGTGCAGCTGAAGGCCCGAATGGCTCTACGGAAGCTCGTTAGAATACGTCGTTCACCCAGTTGTTGTTGTGATGGTGAAAGTCGTTGTCACAATCAAAGAAGATGATTGTTCTTCCATTGCCGCATCCGCAGAAGTCATTGTTACTTTTGGTGTTGAAGCCAATGTAACTCCAGGTGAAGTAGCTACCTGGCCCAAAGACGTCCATGGTAGTGTATTGACAGACCTTATTGGTGCAGCTAATAGACTTCCCGCCAATTTATTCATAATGAATTTCAATAGACTGCCTTTCACATCATTATGGTTTACACTCATTTATGTTCCCTCATCTACTCGTATGCAATCACTGTTGGTACCTTCACATGAACTTTATTCTACCAATTGGTTGTTGCATTTTTACTTCATACTTCGCAACACGCATTTCGAGGGACGCCCTTATTTTGCAAAAAGAATTTCGTACATGCTAGACTTCAATACCCTATAGACATATCAGCAGTTTTCCTATGCTTATTGGCAGCGCGTCTTTGTGAGAAGACATCTTCTTACCTGACTGGCCGATCATAATTGGGTAACTCCAATAGTGTAGCTCCGTGATTCGCCAGCAGACACTTAAGACACGTAATACGGAAATCAACCAATCACGAAAGTGGATCTGAGATAAAGTATTGTGAAATACAGCTGGTCATGAAATCTTTCCGCGAAATTCGGGTGTTATTGCATACATATTGCAAAAATTTTCGCCACTTACGACTCTCTTCACAAGACACTTTGTGATTCGTGATCCTCTACATGAAAACAACCTGAAAGGCTTCAAACCCTCGAGTCATAGATATGCAAAATTTAAGGCATCTCCGAAGAAGAAAATTTGAGTTTGCTCTGTAAGCTGTAACGAAATAATGCTGGATCAATTATATCTTATAAAAGTTTATCACAAGAAACAGAAAGACTATTATCAGTGGGCAAGCTTGAGTAGACGTTTTGTCAGGACATCGTTAACTGGCCAGGGGTAAACTCAGTGCTACTAGAGACTAAATAAAATCGTGTAACAAAAAGTGTACTAAGATTTGTTATGGAAAAAAAAAGGAGACTAAAATAACGCCCAGTCAAGCTCAATGCAATAGGCCTACTATTTGCAGTTCGGAAGGTTGGAGGATGTGTCGGCCCTCCACCATAAAATTTGCTGCAATGCTAGTCAGTATGGCTTTCGTCCAGGAAAACGTTTCGGGATGCGATGATGCACTTACTGTTCACCGTCATTAGTCTGTAAAAATAGGGGCTGCTTTGTGACCTTGCTCGATAAAACGCTGTGCTCTTATGGCGAGGAGTCCGGTCCAATGACGACTCCACGAAACTCTAGGGATCCCATGCTGCCCTGCATTTAGAAAAATCCAGTTCTCTTCAACCCCGCGCTTTGGCTTTGGCTTTGATTTAGAAGTCGCAGTGAGTTGCGAAGTTTGAACGGTAAAAACCGCTTCTGCCAGTGCATATGTAACTGAAATAGATTTTCTGCTAAAATTGTCTTCAGCAGTGGCAAAGACATCGTAAGGAATTCAGCAGTGAGGAAAGTAAAAGGTGTCCTGGACTCTAAATGTAATTAGAACGCGTCACAATTTTGCCTGCACACGGTAATCTAACGAGATTCGTTCCTGTTGTTCCAGAGATGAAGTAACCAACGGTCTCCGAGCACCCGTGGCATTGCTTTTCACAAATTTCATTTGCTTTTAGTCGAAGCAAATGAGAGCCAACAGTGACGGCCAGTAAACAACGGCATCAAGTTACAAGGCTTTTCTCTCCAACTGCCAGCATCCCTCGGTCATAGAATTACATACGAGTATACAAAAGTGGAACTGCTGCCTGTGTTCTCAACTTTGACCGCAGGCCTTAAAAACCTAGCTCCATGTCATGGCAATGTGGAGCGCTGTCACTCTCCAATCAGCTAACACACACGAGAGTACCGGACGCCAGTAGAGCGACCAAACAACCTGCACAGCACTCGTAGCCTATCCACTGTAACAAAAATAAATCATTATTGTGTTTCAAAGGACTGCATTTATACTACGCAACATGGCGTATTCACAAACATACTTGATGTTCCTAAACACAGTACGAAAACTTCACAAGGTTGTTCCCATGAAAAGTCAATCGAAAATTGCCTTAACAACCCATATCCGCAAACCACTTCCAAGGGAGGAAAACGCTGTCGAAAGTAAGAAATAAATAACTTAGTCCGTCAAATAAAATGTGCACGGACGACATACCATTTTGAGGGTAGGTATACTAGGTAATTGAATGAAGGTGTGCAGGATGCAAACAGGAGCATTGTAAATACGTGTCTACTTCTAAGTAATGTAGGGGTTACTACCCCTTTGAAAAATATCATTTGGAAGTGCTTGTAATCAAAGTTAGAGCTCAGAATTATTATTATTATTATTGTTATTGACAACAATAACAATTGTAACCGGAGTGTACTTAAAAGCACGCAAATCATATTGTTAAAGGGGGTAACAACCCTTACATCACGTAGAAGAGGACATGTGTTTACAATACTCGTATTCTCCTCCTGTATACCTTCTTTTTATTACCTAGTGTACCAAAATTCAAAATAACATGTTGCCCATACACATTTTGACCAAAAATATTTATTTCTTACTTTCGAATGAGTTTTTCACCCTTCAGAGTGGTTTCCACATATATTAGGTCGTCAGGGCATTTTTCGAATAATTTTTCAATGTGAACAACCTTGTGGAGTTTATGTACTGAGTTCTGGAATACTCGTATGTATATTTAAAACAATGTATTAGCAGTTTTTGTCGTTGCAGAACATATTTTAAGAGATGGTATTGACAACATCGAGTCAACAATACGCCTGTGACGTAAAAGAGACGTAATGCCCTGCTGCCTGGTCCACCGTAGAACTGGGTTCTCACTGGGGACAAGCCAATGGACAAGTACCTGAGGATCGAGTATACAGGGAACTGCGAAGTATATAACCCACGTGTCATTGTAAACGCGAAATATTCGCGGCTCAAGTTATTAACGATGCACATTTGTGTCACCTTTCGACTGGCAGATGAAGCAAAAGCTGAAAGCTATCGCACATTAGATTGTCTGGAATTGTTCGGGTCCAGACCAGTTTGAACCGAGTCTCTGAAGTAGCTGAGACAGCTGAAGAACGTCATTCGTTGCAGGGATCACAGATTAACTTAGTTCCGATTCTTAGGGTGGATTTACGATTTAAAAAAATAATATGATTTAGGACTTTCGCAGCAATCGCTGATTGGGCACGCAGAACAAAGTATACAGTTCAATCTAAATGTTTAATTCCAACCAGTGAAAACTCACGAGAAACCTGCCCTATTTTCGTTCCCCTAAATAAACTTTACCTAAAGTCACTTAAACTAATCAGTATTTTGTTTCATGATTCTTCAACACTGACATATTCTGGTGGGGAATTTTGATGCCGCAAATTAAATTCGTAAAAAAAAAGGTCATAAGTGTGCTTACCAAATTGCTTTTTTAATATTCTTTATGCTTGTTTAACCGTGAATACCAGTTTACAACAACATTTTCTGCCATGACGCACATGATACTTCTCCCCCCCCTTTTTTTTCTTTACTCCTCAAACATTTGCGTAAGTTAAACGTACAAAGAATTATCTTCGTTCTTAAGGAAACAGCGAACCTACATACGGTTTGTTCAGTGCTGTAGTAAATCATATTAATTTCATTTCTTAGTTACACGTCGTACGTTTTAATCACCTGTTCATTTCTCCGTTTTAAACCAACAACTTCGACCAGCGAAAGTTTAAAAGCGAATGAACTTAATCATTTCATATGAGCGGGGAAATTATGAATGGAGATGATAAATGAAGTATGGGGGAAACAAGGTAGATAACGAATGAAAGGAGGGAGAGCAAGAAAATCTTATTGGGAAAGAAATTAAGCGGGCAGGAAATGAATGAAACTTTCATGGCGTCAGAAATAGGAAAAATGGAAATAAGACAGCAAAATGAGCTCAGAGGGAAAAAAATGACTCCAATAAGATGTCTGGATTAAAAAAAAAGATATCAAGAATAGACTAAGATAACGTGTTTAATTTTCCATCATCCATGTTCAGCAACGAAGTGTGGATAACATTACATACAGCGTTCGCTGTAGGAAACGGGCTGACTCGACCATAATGCATCAATTGTGAAACACATAGGCCTATGGTAGTAGTCAGTGAGTGACACCACTTAACGATGAAAGTGCAAAAAAGTGACAACAATTTAAAAAAATTAATCAATAAGGGAGTTATGAGATTTCTATATATATATATCGTTTTCCCTGGAAATTTTACATAATTGACATGTTAAGGTAAGATTCAAAGTAACTGTTGAAACCACCAGAACCCCACTTACTAATTCCGTGGAAATTCATACAATGTTTGCTTATTGTATTGTTTCAATTTATTCATTCTGTGTCACTGATTTCAAGAAACACTATAACGGTGAGTTTTTAAATAACTTTTAAACATTTTTCAGCATAAAATTCAAGGTGGAAATATTCACAGCTAGTGAATATTGTGGTTAAGTTTATCTGGCATTTTTAATGAAATAATTGAGGGTGAAGTTACTGCTCAGTTGATTTGGCATTTTTTCAAATCATTGATATTGTCATAAAATCGTCAGCTATTATATATATATAAATTATACACTTGAAAAAACTGAATGGCGTTGGACAGTACAACTTCATTGTATTATTTACATTACATAACATGGCATTTCCAGATTATAAAAGTATTAGATTATATGATTCCATTTTTGCATAAATACATAGAAATAACCACCGTTTAATGTTCCCGGAAGAAAATTATTAATGAAAACTACTTCATGTGCAGAATGAGATGACATACACTGAAAAACGTTTTCGTAAGCTACTTCCAGATTTATGTGTGATCATGCAAATAACATTTTCTATTATTCTTTTTAATTGAATACAAGAAATATTTTCCTTATTTTTGACCTGTGGCTGTTTAAAAATTTTCGTATAATAACGTTTGCTAGATACATCGCAAAATCGACTTAGAAAATTTCCTCGTTTTGGAAATACAGAACGCCGCGTAACGTCTGTTTTTCCTTGCGCTCCCTCGTACATTTTCCTTTTAGCACGGGAATTTCCCGTGGTAGTTTCACCGCACATGGAGTAGGCTGAAATTTCTCTAACTCATCGAAGAAAAGAAGAGCACTGCAAAATTCGCGTTATTATTTGGCGACAGATTGAACTCCAGGACCTTTTATGTTCTTTTGGTAGACAAATTGTGTGGCTCGTATCAAGGCTGCCAACAGTAAAGGCTTAGAGATTGAGAAACCAATCTCCAGTAAAACTGTAACAGGAGTATATGACACCGTATAAATGCTATAGGTTGTTCACGGTAAAGTGAACATTTTTAAAACCCTGCTTAAGATCTATTTGTAAACCCGTTATGTATTCTTTCACTTTATGTAAAATTAATATTGCCATTGGCCTCATCACATTATTCATGCGTCGGTAAAGTGAAACTGAAATTCTTAGAAAATTAAACACTTTATAACTCTGCTCATTTTTACACTTCCATAAATTAAGGAAAAAAAAAACAGAAAGAGAAAGAAATAATTTAAATTATCACAAATGGTTACCTAACACTTTTTTTTCGATGTTAAGACATGGAACTAGTTTCCATCCATCGTTGCCAACTTTATTTGGCATTTCACTCAGTGCGCCCGTTAAAATACATGCAGGTAGGAGTAGTGACATTTTTCTAGGGTTGATTTCAAAAATGCCAGCGTATAGAAGCAAATTAAATATTATGAATCATGCTCAAGTGGATACAGGGAAGTACATTCTAGCATGTCACCAAATAACAACGCGAATTTTACAGGCCTCTACTAATTTGTCGTGTACGTGTGTGCACGGTTCTATTTTAAATTCGTTCCTTTCACCAGCCTGTATAATTTATATTTGTTGCATGTGTACGCATTTTTACGAACAAGTTTAGTTCACAATTCAAGATCAATCAAAGTTGATTTTTGTTTTTCCACAAGCGTAGCCAATTACACATTCTCCCGATCTTTTTTAATTTGCTGATACTACTTGAGAAGTCTTGGGCCATCAAGAAGTACAGATTGTGCCGACAATGATAGTCAGTTCCTCAACTTTCAGTGCTTAGAACTGACCTTTTTGACACCTCGTACAACAAATGGTTGTTACGCATACAAACACATCTTTACTCAAATTATTTTCATTTAAATGAACTCTTCCCAAAATAACTCTTTATGTCACGTTACAGTGTAATTGTAAAAACTATTTTTACAATTACCTACCCCCCACCATTTCTTTTCTTCCGGCTGTATGTTACCGCTTATACGGGAAAAAATTCGCACTAGAGCTATCACTTCGTTCTTGGACGTTCCGATCTGAAACGTTACGATCTCGCCGTTCAAACGGGATTTCGTGAGTTTCCGGTCCTGAAATTAAATAACAGGACTGGAAATATTCTAGCACTGCAAAGAGCCAACCGTAACTATATTATCATTTTTTTTTAAAAAGGAAGAATAATGTGTTTTTCGTGTACTTGTACTGACCATGGACTGGGAAGGCATGCAATGACATCAAACACAAAAAAAAAAAAAAAAAAAAAAAAAAAAATTCGAAAATAATATTTACTTTACCTCATAGAGGAATTTGTATTGAGTGTATGTATGTATGTATGTATGTGTATGTTTATATATATAGGCCGTTCGTGGTAATGTGAGCATTTTTTGAAGCTGTTTCATCATACGTAATAATCAATAAATACATTTCAATGTGGTCTCGGTCTTTTGTTATTGGGTATAATGAATGTATACACCGTGTTTATTACTCACATGGCAGGGTCTACGTTAACAAGTGGTGGAAGGATATAAATTGGTTGAAAGAAAAAAAGTAACTAGGGCTTCAAAAGTGCTCACTTTACCGTGCACGGCCTATAATGAAATGTAACGTGTATTTAATCAAATAAACCTTTAATTTCCTGGGCCAAGAAAGTGTGTTTGAAAATCAAATATCTATTTCAATAAAAGTTGCGCAATTCTGTTGCTATGTATAACTACAAGCAAGTATTTTTGTCGTTCAAACAAACTTTTTCACAATGTAACAACAATGGTACAAATAATAAAGGGCAATAATGATATAATAGGCTGTTCCCGGTAATGTGAGCACTTTTGAAGCCTTAGTTACTTTTTTATTTCAGCCATTTTGTATTGTTTAACCACCTTTTTAGATAAATGTTGTCACGTAAATAATAAACACAGTGTGTAGACTCTCCCGCACTCGGAAGTTAACTTCTAAAGCTAAAATAAAATATATTTATTGACGTTCACTCTTACCCTTGCAACATTTTTTTTATTGGAACATATATTATTTGACACGCCCTCAGTATTTCTGCGCCAATAAATTAAAACTTCACAATAGTCTGACCCAGTGACGTACAGTGCACTCATAAAGGGCGTGACTTCATATTTGTGCAGCAGCCAATTGAGGAACGACGCCGGTTCGGGTTTATACAGTACTGTGAATTTTAGTTTGATAGCAAAAAATAACGCGAACTTTGCAGGCCCCTACTTATATATTTTAGGTAGACAAAGAGAGTGACCAGGATGTGAACGTCAGCGATGGCTGGGCAGGTGTAGTGTTGGTTTCTTATGAAGACGCAGGGGTGAAGAGGGTGGCGGCGGAGTCACCGCGCATGCGCGAGCAACAGGTGCGGGCAGCGGCTGGCGTCAGACGCCAGTACCCTCCGTGCCTCGGACCTCGTCACAACGGGACGCCAGCCCGACAGCTCGACAGCCGCAGCACCGGCTGGTGAGTGCCCTACAACACTCGTCAAGGCTATTTTCGGTAGAGTGAGCACTTTTACAAATTCAAACTTCGAAAAAAAAAAAAATAATAATTCGCTTGCCATATCTACATTTATGCTACAGTAGGTTGCGGTTCACGGTATGCTGAGGGCTTTTGAAAACGCTGCGTAAGAACTACTTGTATGAATATCGTGTATTCTTCCGCCAGATATGAAATTAACATTGCAGTGGTTCTGGTCACTTCATTCACGCGTCGGTCAAGTGAAACTGTGAATTTATTGGAAAAGTAAGTGTTTTACAAATTTAATAATTCTTAAACTTAGTTAAAATATAAAATAGAAAGCGAAATATACAGCCTAATTTCAGTTTTCACAAATATTTACATAAGGCATTTTAGTTAACGTTTAGTAACGTAAATAGTTTCTCTCCTTCGTTACCAACATAACTGGGTACATACCGACCAATCAGCGTTCCCGTTAAAGTGCATACAGGTAGGAGCGGGGACATCTTCCACAGGTTGATTCCAGAAGTGCTTTGATAATCGTGAACCGCCTATATGGGCTATTCACGATAACGTGAACACATTTTGAAGCCGTTTCATTTGGAAAAACAGTCAACAAATGTATTTTATTTTAGCTTTAGACGTTAAATTTCGAGAAATGTGAAATACACACACTGTGTTTATTACGTACATTGCAATTTATCTGCAAAAGTGGTGGGAGGGTAAAAAACGGCTGATAGGAAAAAAGTAACTAGGGTCTCGAAAGTGCTCACTTTAGAGTGAACAGCCTATACACACTTGCACGCAGGTTCCCGGTTTAGTTGGCACAGAATAAATTAAAATTGCATCAAGACTTGTAGTTTGGATGTAATATTTAAAGTTATGGCCACTGAAGTTATTGTTACTCGTAGAGTACGAGTTTTCACGCTAATAGAAAATTTACATTCCCAACAATTTCTCAGTTTAACTTGGATGGCGTACGAATAAAGGGATAAGTCCCATGGCAATGTTTATTGTTCATAAGGAGGAAGGATACAAAATTACAAGCAAAATATATCCTTAGCTGGGTTTTCGAAAGTGATCGATTAACCGTGGGCAGCTTATATATGTCGTTTGTACGTGCTTCTTCCGAAATTCGCAGTACCTGATGCTGCACCCTTGTAATCGCTGACTTACATAGAGTGAAACGTTAACACAGAGTGCCAGTCCTACAGTCTTTTTGGTATAGGCTGTTCACGGTATATTGAGCACTTTTGAAAGCCCTGCTTAAGATCTACTTGTATGCACGCTGAGTATTATTCCGCATTATGTCAAATTAACATTGCTATGGGCCTCATCAGTTTATTCATGCGTCGGTCAGGTGAAACTGTGATATTATTAGGAAATTAAATATTTTACAAATCAGGTTATTTTTACACTTCGGTACATTACAATAAATCTGAAAGCGAAATAAATAATTTAAGTTATCATAAATTATTATCTACCACTTTTTATTCGACGTTAAGATGTGAAACTGTTTTCCATCCTTTGTTACCAACTTTACTGGGCACATGCCACTCAGTGTGCCCGTTAAAATATATGCAGGCAGGGACAGTGAATTTTTTCTAGGGTTGATTTCATAAGGGCTCACTTAATCGTGAACAGCCTTTAAATCATTGTTCATGGCTCATTAACAGAGTAATGTACGAAATCAGCGGATACTTAAATATGCACGTTTTTGTCTCGTAAACATCTTAACAACAACTAGCGTGGCAGAAACGTACTTATCGTTGTAATGTTTGCACGGTCAAATGAAGGACGCACGAGTATAATCCATTCACGGTTACTTCACACTTTTCTGAAACCCTGCTAAAGTTATACTTCCAGGATATTCCTCCGCCTTATTTAAACAAAGCTTAAACACGTCTATGGAAATACACCAAAGGGACAGCGCACCGCATTCGTGCGCACTCAGTATAATACAATTCTGCATAAGAACTATTTCTTACAAAACATTACCAACACACCTATCCCCCCCGCTTGTTTAATTTAAATTATAAATTAAATATTATAGTTTACAAATAGAATATAAGTAAATCTTCTATTTAATCAACAATAAGGTAGTTTTTAATTAATGCAAATATAAATCGTTCGTGATTAACG
Organism: Dryococelus australis; assembly: GCA_029891345.1. NCBI lineage: Eukaryota > Metazoa > Arthropoda > Insecta > Phasmatodea > Phasmatidae > Dryococelus > Dryococelus australis. Next base: position 292,282,617 of record CM056995.1, on the reverse strand, counting down.
ACATGCATAGGAAACAGCCAAACACATAATATATGGCATGATTTTCAAAGGTTCGATTGAAAACGTGTGAAGAGACTGCGATTACACTATAAGATTGCAGTAGGCTCTTGCGGCCTGCGGATGACCGTTAACACAAGGGGGAAGGGCAGCGATTCAGAAGTCCTAGCTGACGGCGGAGCAGATAAAGACCCAGAGGCGCAATTCTTGGCTCACTTCCCCGCTCTTCGGGGAGTCGATTTACGTCGTGGAAACAATTCGTTGATTGGAAGTTGCCATATGGCAGTAGTCAACCTCTTATCCTCGGTGAAGTGAGCATTTTTAATAGCCCTGCTTAATATGTAGGTACTTGTGCGCACATTGTGTATGTCTCCGCCATATTTAAATTTAACATTGTCATGGCCTGATCACTGTATTCATGCGTTGGTTATACGAAACTGTTAAATTATTGGCAAAGTAAGTATTTTACAAATTACTTATTCTTTCGCATACTATAATCGTTAAAAAAAAAATAACAGAAAGGAAAATAAATAATTTCAGCATTGATAAATGTCCACTTAGCACTTCAAATTACATCTTAAAATATGGAACTACTTTCTCCTCGTCGTTAAAGGCTGTTCACGATAAAGTGAGCTCTTTTGAAATCAACCTTAAAAAAAAGTCACTGTCCCTACCTGCATGTATTTCAATGGGAGCACTTAGTGACATGCGGCCGGTAAAGTTGGTAATGATGGATGGAAAGTAGTTCCATTTATTAAATAGAATGTGTTAGGTAACTATCTGCGATAACTTAAATTATTTTTTTTGTTTAATGTTTTTTTAATTTAATGGAGTGTAAAAATTACCAGGTTTAATAATACTTACTTTTCTGATAATTTCACGGATTCACTTTACCGACGCATGAATAAAGTGACAAGGCCCATGGAAGTAGTAATTTCACATAAGGCGGAAGAATACATAACGTACATACAAGTTGATCTTAAGCTGGGCTTCCAAAGGTGCTCATTTTACCGTTAAAAGCCAAACCAACATTACTGGGCGTGTGCCAGTCTGCAGGCATGTTCAAATGCACGCATGTAGGGGTAGTGACATTTTTCGAAGGTTGATTTCAAAAGTGCTCACTCAACCGTATACAGCGGAAATCATAATATCGCAAAATTGCGCTGCCTCCTGCTCAGGTGATTGGACTCTCGATATATTGGAGAGTGAATGAGATTCTCGTCCCTGGTCATGTGGGCAATTGCACACCCTGTTATTGCCTCGTCCTCACTGACAACCACCCCCCCCCCCTCCTTGCTGTAGCACAGACTCGCGTACTCGCTACGTGTCACTAGTTCCTCCCTATTGGACGTCCACGGTAAAATGAGCACGTTTGTGGCTTTAGTTACTTTTTTATTTCAGTCATTTTTTATCTTTTCTACCTTTAAAAGGAAATATTCCAATTTAAGTAATAAACACAGCGTGTATCGTCCATCGCACTCGGAAATCAACACCTAAGGCTAAAATAAAATATATTTATTGACTGTTATTCCAAATGAGAGGGCTTTCAAAAGTGCTCACTTTACCGTGAATAACCTGTAGATACTATTGTTGCTCAGTTATCTCGAACTGCAGTTGCCCTACGTACCACGCGTCTTGTTTTGGTTGGATGCCAAAATCAGCGCAAATTCTTCCCTCGCCACAGACCAGAATAAATTAAAATTAATTGTACAATGAAGCCAACTTACACCCCGTTGAAGACCTCTCGCCAGAAACTCTTAATAACAAGACCGAAGCTGTTGCATTTATTGGCATTGGCCAATATACACGAAATTCCATAATTATTTAATAATATATGTTTGTTTCCCGCACGTTAGCTTTGTGTTTAAAAGTTTTCTGCATTTACTGTTCTATTTTTGCAAGTGTTTTAATCATTATTGTGGTGCATGCACGTAGCAGTAGCCATGTTGATGTGATTTTCACCCTGACAATTAAACAACACAGCAGAGGAAGATTTAAAGATCCAAACATTAACCTGACTGCATGTTGGCGCCAGTATAACTTCTGTACTAGCTCCACTCTGTTGCGGAAATTATAATTTTCAATGCAGTTACGATCACAGGCTGAACAAACAATAGAAAGTTATTTTGGTGTTGCTATCAATGCTGAGGATATATGTTTACATGGTTCTGTAAATCCATGTGATCGCTGTCGATGTATTAACACTGTGTGTTAAATGTGCTGACCGATTAAAGGAAAGCACATTTCAGACGACGGCTGTTGAGTACTTTCGAAATGTCACGCACATTAGAAACATCGTTTCAGAGTACCCCAAAACGGCTGAAAACAGTATTTTAAAAGCGCCGTACTTCAAAATATACGCATTGGATACATACAAAACTACTTAAGGTCCTTGCAATGGACCTTCCTATAGACTTTCTACCAATAGAATAATAGGGTTAACGCTGAAAGTCCCACAGGTACACGCAGTGCGACTAAAACACTGTACACCAGTTCAGAGCCTTGCGCTTAGAGGCGATGTGGCAGTTCATGTGCTTGGCAGAGTCGTCCTTATCGTTCCCGCACTTCTCGACGTCAAAAACGAAAATGACCTCCAGGCAGGCGGACTGCTTAAGGGCCCTATGTACTGAAACGTTTTCTGTGAAATCGTCTTTTGCGCGAGTACGCGTATCTTGGTAAATAAAAGTTATGTAAATACGACTTTTTTTTCCAGAAAGAATAAAAAACTACTGTCCATATCCTTATATTTTTTCTTTTCATATTAAGTGTATTAATGGAGAGAACAAATCGTGAAAGTGGTCAAATATAGCATTTTTAAAGCTTGCCTATGCAGTTTCCTTAAGCGGTAAGAGAAAAGTACGAATATACGCACGTAGTTTGCTCTGTGTACTTTCATGGCGTGTAATAAAACCCCACTGTTACATATCTAATTTGCACAGTACAGCGTTACGTCGGAAACACTGCATGCCTTGTGCGTAAGAGCGATGAGCAGCTAAGAGTCCTTGTTACTGTCGCCCGTATGGCTTCCTCGCTTCTTGATCTTGAACGCGCAGCTACATAGTCCTCTTAAGAGTGGGATAGACCCGCGCGTCCAAGGTCAAGAAGCGAGGGAGAGATACGGGCGAAACTAACACTCACGCCTAGTGTCTCATCGCTCCTACACGCAAGGCGTGCAGTGTTTCCGTCGTAACGCTGTGCTGTGTAAATTTGATGCGCAACAGTGTAATTTTACTATACGCGGTGGAAGTCCACAGATCTAACTACGTGCGTATAATCGTACTTTTCTCATACCGCTTAAAGAAACTGCATATGCAAGCTTTAAAAATTCTCTATTTGACCACTTTCACGAGTTTTTTTTTTATTAACACACTTAATATGATAAAAGTAAAAAGATAGCGACATAGACAATAGGTTTTTTTTCTTATCCTTTCTGGCAAAAATTTGTATTGCCATAACTTTTATTTACCGAGATACGCGTTTACGCGCAAACGACGGTTTCACAGAAAACGTTTCAGTACATATGGCCCTTAAAGACATTATTTTCTCTGAGTGTAACTTGGGAACGAGGTTCCCTGTATAGTGCGTCAAGAAAACAGTTTTCAGGCAGAGACAGATGGTGGAGGGGGTGAGGGTGTTCCACTCCCCCTACACTGATGGCGACCGCTAACGACGCAGAACGTACGCGGTAACGAACCGCGCACTGGAATCGATACGGCGTACGGTAATGCGTGTCATTACATTCCTGCGCTCGCCACACAAAGCCGTTAACGTTTCCTCACGCAATTCGTCTTTTACTGGAGTCCTGCGTTTCTAGAGGCTATTCACGGTAAAGTGAGCAGTTTTTAAGCCCCTCCCAACATACTAGCTACTAATAAATACGGTTTATTGCAGCCTTAGACATCAAATTCTGAGCACAGTGAAAATATATACCACATATATTATTCACATGGCCACGTTGATATCAAAAAGTGGCGGAAAGGTAAAAACGGGCTATAAAGAACAATTTAGAAGAGCCTCAAAAAGTGCTCGCTTTACCATTAATATACATATGTATTGGCTTAAGAACGTCGAAGGGACGAAAATCTTTTCTATTTTTTAACCTTCTTTCTTCGTTCTCATATGGAATAATACGTTAGTATGAAAGAAGTATGACATTAGAGTAAAATCACTGTTCAAAAACGAATTAAACAAGACATAGTAATTTTACATTTAAGCTTCGTAATAATCTCGAAATTGAACAAAATTAATATGCTGGCCTTTACCTTAAATGAATTGTTCCTTCCATAAAAAAAAAATGTTATAAAGAATTTTTCTTGTAAATTTGATATGCGGTTCGCCCGTTATGTTAGTTTTAATTTTAGCGAGAGTAATTTAGGTCAAAATATTTCGAAGTAAACGATTACCGCAAAGAAAACTTCATATATATATATATGTATGTGTGTGTATATATATATATATATATATATATATATATATGTGTGTATGTGTATATATATATATATATATATATATATATATATATATATATATATATATATATATAAATTTGTACGAATTAAAATTTTAACTTAAAATTTTATGTTTACGCTCTAAAATCATGACGAATGTTATTTTTAGGTAGTTATTTTTGATTATCAAAATATAATCTAAATTATTTCACGAAACCATAAAATATCCTAAGATGATAGAAAAATGTTCTCTCGAACAGCCTTAAAGAGGGCGTTGACTGCTAGATGAGCACATTAAATAAGAATCCTCCTCCAACAGTAATACATATTTGTATAGCAGCTGCTGAAGTCCTATACGACCAGTAAACAAGAGTCTGAGGGGTTATCGACACTTTTCTGTTTAATGGGATATTTTTGAGTAATTACATAATGTAAATAACGCTTAGAGTCGAATATTTCTTTACAGAATAATTATAGTACGCTCTTATTTACGTTGGGTGGACCAACTGTGGTCTCTACCCACCCGCTTTTCCTCGCCCACATCGTCACTCGTCCTTCTGTTGCTCGCAACGCAGCCGCCATAATTATTAACCCAAGAAATGTAATTAACAAAGCGCTGGCTTAGTACTAACTTCCGTGCAGTTGACAGTACTTCGCCAGCCCAGGTTCCTGCGCACTTCGGTGTTCGTAGCCTTTACAGTAAGTAGAGCCCCAAGTAGTTCGCGGATTGAGTTGGCAGCAAGCTAGGCTGGACAGCCCTATATACACTTGAGACATTATCGTTTGCTTATTAGTTGCTCTGATCAAGTGAGGCCTCTGTACTGGATTGTTAAACACTCACCCACACTACTGCTTCCTGCTTATCACTGGCTCACAGTCGAACGGGGCGTGTCTAAAGAACTGTCGTCCAATCACAACAGCAGGAGAAAAGAACAAGTGTTTGGAGCCTACCTCGCCTCCGAATGAGTTCGCGAAATAGTCGTGGCTCTAACAGTAAGTAAACAAAAGAAAGAGTGCGACATCAGGAATGTGCGTTGAAACATCATCTCTGTGGGACGAAGCCATGTTAGAACCATCTAAAATTAAAAACATTTTGAGATTCATGTAAGAAAGATACGTGATAGAAGAAATTGCTTAACATTGGAAAACTTTGTCCTGGGTGGGAAATAGTAAGTGTACGTACAGTAACAAATTAACACAACTACAGTAATTTACGTTACAGTTTTTATTTCCATTTTTCATTCATGTTTCTTTTATCGTACGTACCTAAACTCACGCAAAGCCACCGCGATAGTAGGTGGCTTTTAACTGCACACGTGTTGTGTTGTGTTGATCCTAGAGGCGAAGATAAGCGGCCTTGAACGCTATCATAAAGCTAGGGTCACAGTTATTTATTTTTTTAACTCGCACCTTCGTATCCCTTCCAACGTATCGTGGAACAGCTGAAGAAATAGAGTACACTGTATAAAGTAAATGTAAATGTACACACACAATTTTCGGTAATTTACATGTTGTATGTGTAATTTGTAAACATAACCACAGTAAATTTTAAGCAAATGATCTTAATAATCCAAAGAATTCTACTTTGGTAAAAATACATGTACGCATGGCTTAGTAAACACAATGCTGGTGTTAATTTACACATTCTGAAGTATGTGTGGAAACACATCCACCCCCTGTATTAAAATCTTAATTTTTTTTTTTTTTTTGCTACATGGTCGTCGTATAAACACTCGGTGTCAATGTAGTTGCAGTTGTAACAAATTTGCCATGCTCTAAAGAGCTTTGATCCTTCATGGCGATTTCAGCTGTGCTAAAATACAGTCTCAGCACAAAGTTTCGTGTGACCCGTAAGTTACAACCGGGCTCCTCAGGTCCGCAAAATTATAAGAGAAACGTTTCAGATTAGTTTTTGAAAATGTGACTTCGTTATAGCATATAAATCGTTTGACTTCTACTATTGCTTCTGTACTCATTGTTAAAAGGTAATCAATTATTCGTTTCCATTTATTCCACGTAGTAAAGAAGTACAGTACTCTATCGATATTACAATAAACTGAATAATATACTATTCCCTGTGAAAGAAGACATTTAAAAATAAATGCTGGATACATTTTATGGCTCAAAAACACTACAATGACTTCTATATTTTGGTAATGTCACTATGACTTCTATCATTCCTTAATAACTGTTGGAACTGAAATAATTATGTGTTACATATGTACGATATGTTCATAATCAGCACCTGAGAGTCAACGGTAGCTCCTCGCTAATATGCAGATAACCCATTATATTGTAAAAAACCCGTGAATTAATGGAATTATTTTCCGGATGTACGCCGTTAATATGGTCCACACTAGTGAAATACGAGAGAGAGAGAGAGAGAGAGAGAGAGAGAGAGAGAGAGAGAGAGTGTGTGTGTGTGTGTGTGTTTTCTCTCCGTGTTAGATAACACATAAATTTTGTCCATTCGCTGCGAGGCAACACGAGCGTTCGTAGTCAGGAAATAATGATTATTGCAGCAATTAGGGCTCCTTCTGTCCACATCCAACACACATCTGTGAAAAAAAGTACAAAACATTAGCACAAACTGCGTCTCACGGACAGCGCCTCTCGAAACTATGTAACACGACAAGAAAGAAAAAGAATATACACTGTTAAATATTCCCGTACATTTACGGAATTTCTACATAAAAGTAACTTTAATATACGGAAATGAAATTCGTAGTTAGGATAAACGTAACTGAGCTCCGTAAATACAAAATAGAGGAAGTCCCTTCATTTCCTATATAGCTTCCGGTTTCCGGGGACGAACAATGTCGAGCTTACGCGAAGCTTTCTCTGCCACTGTAACAAAGGAATCATCGTTTCTGCGGTAGTTAGGATATCCACGGCACTTTAAGGCAGTTTCCCACCGCCATCTTGGATTTATTGTATTTTTCCTATTCTCTGGAAATACAGTTTTGTATCATGTTTTTTGTAACGACAGAGCACAGAGCACTGCCTAGTGCATTGTCTGCGGTCAGTATTTCTTGGTTACTGTAGATATCGTCGCCTTTGTAACCGTTCGCAAGAAATAATCTCGCGTTTCGCCTCGACAGTTACCAGTTAAAAATTAATAAATGTAGCGAAGCTGTGGCAGTTCGACAAAGTTTGGGAAGGTGTTATAAGTTATGTCGTGCGGGAAATTTCGATACACTTTATGAAACAGAGGCTTTGTCGAAAGGTCGATAAATCCAAGATGGCGGGTTAGAATTCGTCTTAAACTATTTATTTAAACATCATAAAGTAGCATCAGGCGTTTGTAACAATTAGAGACACCAATAATTAGCTGATATGCCAATAATGAAATACAAAAATAATGCACAAATTATCACGGTAAGGTCATCCGCATGTGAATAGTTTCTTGGACTCCCGTAATTTCGATGCGAATTCGTATCTCGTTAACGTATAAAATGCGTAACGTTTGTTTCAAATTTCTCGTTTAACACAATAGAACACCCGCAAATATAATATATTTTTTTTTCGTAATCTCTTTTTTTTAAACTTAAAGTACAGAAAACTATATGCTGTTCACAGTAAAGTGAGCACTTCTGAGGCCCTAGTTAACTTTTCTTTAGGCTATTTTTTATCCTTTAACCACCTTTTAAAATAAATATTGCCATGTAAGTAATAAACACAGTGATTATGTTCCACCGCACTCGTAAGTAAGCGTCTAAGGTTAGGATAAAAATATATTTATTGACTATTATTCCAAATGAGAGGGCTTTCACAAGTGCTCACTTTACCGTGAATAGCCTATAAATAGAAAAACTACAGAGAATTCCCGTGATTTCGCGGAAAGTTAGTGAAATTTACGGAGTATCCGTTTCAGAACAGCAACATGTCCGAAATTTTACGAAGATTTTACGCAGAGTTCTGAAGAATTTTTTTTAGTACTTTCCCATAAAATGAAGGATAAGCTAATCGTTATGAGGATAGAACGTTGCACATTTTATGTTTGTGTTTAAATAACTTTGTGGGATAAATAAAGATACATACTTAGTATCGTATGTTTGTACTTATATGTATACATTAACCTCATCCCAAACATAGAACTATTTTCGAATCTATACACATAACAAAACATTTAGAAAAATTAATCAGCAAATTAATGGAAATTTCCGTAAAGTTTTACAGTTTTAACTGATAATTGGCACATTTCCACCAAGATACGGAGTTACTTGTGTTCACTGATGGAATTCGCGTAACAATTACAAATTAAGTCTCTTTAGTTTTGTTTGACACATGTGCAACGTGGTTTTGAAATTATAAAGCGGTCCAGAGAGTGTGGCCAACGAAGACCCTGTATCACACACCAACGCTCCCAGTTCAGCGCCTCTGGGACGCGGATGTTCAAGCCAATTACATTTCGCATCCGTAACAACGACGAACCTCTTGAAGATATTCATCCCACACCATTTATTGAATAATCCTGGAAAATTTTTCCGAGCTTTACTTTGATTAAATATAGTAGACAATTACGCGATTGAATTATTGTCAGCGAAATAAACGTTTAATTGCGTAGCAAGGCGGAAAATCAGCCCTCCGCCCTATTCGTTCGAGCGATTTTTGTGACCTAGTTTGCGTCGGGGCCCGGGCGTGGGTTTGCAGCAATTACGCTGGCCTGGGAGGAGAAATACATGTGCCGTGACGACATTCATTCCATTCCCTCTCCGGTCTCAACCCACGCTCCTACGATTATTGGTTACATTTAAAAGAACAAATAAATTTAATATTATTTTAAAGATTAATATTCTGAAGCTGTATAGATTTTTACCGCGTTAAGTTATAATATTAACTGCAATAACGCTCAGTTACCAATAGGCCATTACCTATTTATCTCTAGCATGGAACCGAATTATATCGCCAATGAAAGGTATAGTTCTCGTAACGAACAACTTACGATTATGTAGAAATTAAACATGAACTTTTCAAAGAACAAAAGATTAACTGTAGTTTGAGGTATATCACACACTTGCGTGGCATCTGGGAGCGTTAAAATAACACCGGAATAACGCAGGATAGTTAGCGACATATCACTAGTCGCACAATCTAAGATCTAAACAATTAAAACTCCAAATCAGCAAATTTGACAGCATATTTGTTGAAACTGGTTAATTCCAAGCGAGAAGGTGAGCCAAAGCAACAAATGTGCCCGATTGCACAAAAAAACTTCGATGCAAACACGATTAAAAACGTGGGCGTGGCTTACCTCGATAGACTACCGACGCCATCTTTACTCCAACTGAAAGTTCAGTGTCGCCACCACTGGCAACAACAAAGCCCTTGCTCCAGATGCAGGGGGACCAACTGTTGCAACTTTTCCCTTATACATATAACACTATTTTAAGAGATAACTGAAGCCACACAAATATAGACTATGCAAAACTGTCTAAACATTCCGCCCACCTTAAAATATCATATTTAAATGCTTAAGGATCAGGCAATGGACACAGCTTCACGACTGGTCACTTTGGTGTCCCTTGGGCAGTGCGTACGGTGGCAACACGAGCAATGTCATCGCTGCCCTTGTGAAGCTCGATTACACATCCCAGTTGCCACTGCAATGTTGTGATTCTATCATCCTTAATCAGGACAAGCGGATGCCTTTGCTCATAGAGTAAGCCACACTGATGAAGTTTACTGTCCACCCTGAGCAACCCACATTCATCGAATAATGGCACTAGTTTTCGAATTTGAGGTGATGGAAATTGTCCCTTCTTTAAACAGACCAATCCATTTTGGAAGATCAACCATCGTACTTGTCGAACCAATGAAAGCAAGGCTTCATCGAACTACTTGAAACTCACTCTCCATGTCAAACGACTTTCAAGTGTAGTACGGCAGTTGTGAATAAATCGCCGTACAAAGGATGTCGCGCATAGTAGTTTTATCAGACTGCTGAAACGAGACATCAAACTCGAAATGTCTTGGGGCGACAAAAATGTTCCCAACATTTTAACTTTGTTCGAGGATATCTGAATCCACCACCTTGTTGCGAGTGCCAGCCAGCCATTGATCCTGCTGTTCCTGCAACCATGCTGGGCTAGTCCACCATAAAGGTTTATGTAGAAATTGCGATGGTAGGAAGCCCCGAGATACACAATGAGCAGGATTATACCCCGATGGTACATGCCTCCACCATGAGGGTCTGGTGATCTCCTGGATTTCACTTACTCAGTTCGTCAAAAATATCTTAAGTTAGCGAGCAGAAGATCAATTCATGTTTACACGACTTGTGAGTCTGTCCAAGCAAAAACTGATGAAAAACAGATTATACCAGAGTAACTTTCTATCACATTAAGGAACAACTATGCCAACAGAAGAGCCCCACACAGCTCCAAACGAGGTATGGACTGGGAATTGACAGGAGTAATCTTGGATTGGCCAGCTACCAAATGTGAAGAGACTCCAGCAGTGCTAGTAACCATAATGTAAAGGACTGCAGCATAGCCTACTTTTAAACTGTCAGAAAAAACCACGGCGTTGGTAGGTTGAACCCACAGGCCTACGATTTTCGTGGGGATAGCAATGTCTGACAGAAGAGGCAGCTCATCCTTGAACTGGGTCCACTTATGTAAAATATCCTTTGGAGGTTCCACATTCCAATCAAGGTTTTTAAGCCGTACGAGCTGTACGAGATGTTTCATGAGAATGCTAAGCGGAGATAACCAACCAAGGTTGTCAGAGATTCTTGCAACATCAAACAAGATGTCTCATTTGGTGGCTCCCAGGAAACTAGTGTGTATATTATATGAAAATGCGTCAGTAATTTGGCTCCACTGCAACCTCAGCACCTTCACGACACAAACTTCCTGGTCCAACAAGAATGCCTCTGGAACCTCAACATCCTCTCCAGGGAGCCAGTCCAGGAATGCATGATGATTACTGACAAACTTCCTGAGTTTAAACTCGCCTGCTGAAAACAAGGATAACAATTCATGTTGTATGGTCAATGCAGAATTGTCTGAATCAAAACCTGTAACATTATCAATGTAAATATCTGACTCTAAAATTTTAGCGGCGGCAGGGTAACAACCTTTTTTCATCTTCAGCTTATTGCTAAAGCACACAAAGAGCGAAATAGGGAAATTATGACATACCATACATCACAGTCTTTAAATAGTAATCTACCACTGGGTCACTGTCATTAAAATGCCACACAATGCGCTGAAACCCCTGATGATTACGACTAACTGAGATTTGGTAATAAATTTGTTTGATGTCTGCCATAAAGACAGCCTCATTCAACCTAACCATCAAAAAAACATCAACAATATCATATTGCTGTCCTGGTCCTGTCAGCAAGATTTTGTTCAATGACAGCACATTTGCACTCTTTGCCGATGCGTCAAACACCACCTGGAGCTTGGTGGTTGAACTCTCCGTCTCGACTACACAGCAATGTGGTATGTAAAATCATGGTATGGAGTGTATTTCTGACTCAGGAACTTGTGTATTTCTGACTCAGGAACCTTTTCCATATTCTATACAGTCTTTCATAAAGTCATAATACATTACCTTAAGAGTTTGGTCACCATCAAGATGTTTCTATAAACGAAGCAACTGGTAGATCGCTTGAGGCCTTGAAGACCCCAGCTCAGAATCCACTGCACAAAAAGGTAACGACACAGTACACCTGCCATCAAGATCACTGCTTTAGGTTTCCATGAACAATCTCTCGCACTGAACATCTTCAGACGATTTGTACTTTCATGGTGGGAATTCTTCTGCTTCCCAAAAATGCTGCATGAAATCCTCCAAAGGACATTATGATGCTGAGGGACAGGGCGACTTTTTAGATTCAACCCTACCCATCAAAATCCAGCCCAAAACAGAATCAAGTGCCACAGGTGAACCATCAATTTTACCTCCAGTTTACAACCGAGATAACATGTCTGCTCCAATGATTAACTCAATTGGTCCTGGAGTGTCAAACCCAGGATCCACGAGCCTTATATGGGCGACTGACCTGAGCACTTCACAAGACAACTTGGCAGAGGCATCAAGAATCTGGACCTGAGTGGTGGACAAAATCACTGGGGATGATACACTACTGAGAGCTGGTTAAACAGCAGAGATTACTGAAGACTGTGAGTTATCAGAAGAAGACAAGCCACTCTCGGCATGTGTTGATAAACTGCCAGTGTCCACAGTCTTGGAGCACTTCATTGACGACAAGAGGAAGACGATGGGCAAATTCGACGCACGATATGATGGCATGAGGCAATTCAAACACAACCTCTGTTCCTTTACTACTGAATAACGCTCCTTTGGACTTTACTTAATAAAAACCTGGCATTTGTAAAGGTGGTGGCGTCCCTTACAAACACAACACTTCTGCTGAGAAGTAACCTAACACTTTGAGGATCCATGTGGCTCTCTCCAACTAGTAATAGCAGCAGGCGGATCCTTTTGCTTAACTGATTGTGTAGGCCTACTGCGTTTTTTTGTGGCAGCCGCATGCACGGCTTCCTGAACACGAGAGTGTTTCTCTAGGCATTCAATAAACTCATTTATCGTAAGAGAGTCAGTACCAAGAGACATTTCCGATTGTGCCTGGAGTGTGATATCCAAACACTTACTTACAATGGGTAACAACAACAAATCCCAATGTTCTACAGAAACACCAACTGACTTTACAGCAGAAATTTTTTCTGTCATAGTACACCAGAGAGAGCGCAATGAGACTGGTGCTTCAGCAGAGACAGATGGCGCCTGCATCAAGGCCTCAACATGGACACTGATAAGCAGCCGCTTGTTCTTGTACCTATCAATGTGCAAATTCCAGGCTACTTCGAAAAGGTTATTCTCACACAACGTTTGATGTGAGATAGAGCGTTATTTGAAATCGAAGGACTTGCTTGTTACAATTTATTTGAAAAGCAACACTCGGGTCATCTATGGCAAGCGTTTAACTTTTGGCTATCTTAACTTCAAATTTTATTTTACAAGCTAAAATTGAAACGTGTACGAACAGCGAAACAAATTTACAATAAATGTCCTTGTCATAGTGATTCTATGAATAATTACTTTGAGCTGTAGCCAAACATATCACTTTGGTTCAATTTGGTGGGTGTGTACTAATAGTACATAAATTAAAAACTCTAATTCATATTACTTATTTTTAAAAGTAATTTTCTTACATTATCAGGCATTTTTCGGAGTATTACTTCATGTAATAACGAAAAAGAATATAATTTGCTGAAAATTTAAAGAATGTTTTCAAATATTGTATGTTTTTAACCCTTGTCTGAAACTGGCAATGCTCGTGGATGAGACTGTATCTCAATTAACAGCCATAACGTTAGACGAACGAGTAGAATAAACCTTAGACTGACTCACGCCAAACTGTTTGTTTACATTTTGTTTTTCAATCTCGCCTTTTTACAAAAAAAAAAAAAAGTGTGTAACTTCATTATGTAGTTGTTGCGTTAAAATCGATTAGAAGTTTACAAATGCAATAAAGCACTCAACAAATTCCATTAAAGAAGGTTTAACGAATTTTTTCGCACGTCAAAGCATAAATAACAGCTTCTGAAGTTTTATTACAATGTTACAACTTCAGTGTCTTTATTAATTTTTAACTATTGCCGATTCATGCTTACTTCTAACTTTTCTGAAGCCCCGCTGAAGTAATACTTCCTTATTATCCCTCATCCTCATGCAAACAAGTGGTAGCGGTGGATGATCGGTTAGCCTGCTTGCCTCCCACCAAAGCGAACCGGGTTCAATCCCCGGCCGGGTCACTCCCGGATTTTCGCAATTGGGAATCGTGCCAGACGATGCCGCTGAGTGGGCGGGTTTGTCTCGGGGGTTTTTCCATTTTCCCCGCCCTTGCATTCCGGCACTGCTTCATTCTCACCTCACTTCACCCTCTTCGGTTCTTAAGACCTCGTCGTTATGAGCCGCCTAAATCTCTGAACTCAACAACTCAACTCATGCAAACAAAGCTTAACCACGTGTAGAAAATTACACCAAAAGGACTACGCGCCGCATTCGTGCGCACTCGCAGTGTAGCATTATGCTGCATAAGAACTATTTCATAGGTGGCATTACCAACAATTCGTATTAAAATACACTAAATATTATAGTTTATAGAAAAAAATCAGTAAGAATTCTATTTAATCAAAAATAAGATACTGAAGTATCAATACAAATATAAAACCTTGCGATACACGACAAATTTAGGAAACAACCAAATAAGTTATAGTTTGGGTGATTTTTCAAAGGTTTGTTTCAAGAAGTGTGAAGAAACCTTTAATAGGCTGTAATTACTACAGGCAAGAAAAAAAGACAATTTCTTGCAGGCAATTTCCGAAATGATGCTAGTAACAGTAGACCAATAATAACACCTTTATAGAATGTACAAACCATTTCCCTATGCTATGTCGATCAGTAAAACATAACACAAAATCTGTAATGCAGGCTGATCCCCTTTAAGTATAATATGCTGCCTCCTAACAATAATGGAAACTCCGCGCCTCTCTTGCAACGATTGATTTGTGTAATTTAGATTCATCGAAAAACGAAACTTAAATACGTCACACGTGTATTCTAGTACACAGACGTTGGGTGCGAAATATTTAAGCAGCTAAAGGTGACATATTCACACCACGATACCCCGAGATGCCATTACGGGTTGAATATGCTTGTGTGGGACGTTTCCAGACGTAAGAATAATGTCCTTTTAGTATGTGAGCCAACCCCATAATCGCCCTTAGCTACAAAACTGCGACCGTTAATAAGCCAAGCCCATTCGGGTAACCATTGACCCGTAAACTGCAGCAGAACTGACCAGTACACATTTTGACGTAAATACGTCTTTAAATTTGCAACCATAGTGGGAGGCAATCCTGAAAATCCGATGATAACAAAATCGAGGGATAGAGTTTGGCATTGCAGCTCAAAATCTATCGTCTGCATTCAAAATTCAATTATACCATTCAATTGCCAGAGGATCAAAGAATATGTTACGTTGAGTGAGGACTGCAAAGTATCGCAAGTGTGGTAGGTGGGGGGAGGGGAGGGGGCAGCAATTTTGAGTTCGTTTTGCTGCGTCTCATAACTTCCGAATAGTATAAGTTTTGATTAGGAGAAGCTACGACACTCATTTGGGTTTAAGTCGACAGCTCTAGTTAAGATCAATCGATTGCGCGTATAAAAACATATGTGTGGCATGGTTATGGTGATATTGTATGACTTTAATGTAAAAAATTATGAAAACTTAACACGATGTCGGCCTATACTCGTCAAAAAGCCAAGTCGAAATACCAAAATCGTATACGGTTGGAAAGAGCATCTCAAAATCAATCCAATGATATCCATAAAACCCCATATGATCGAGTGAAGCGGTGCCGGGAATGTAAAAATACACCAAGGCGTCCAAGTGCATCAACGTAGACATATTCACGCAAAACAAACGGGCGTGTCACCAACACAGCCACACTCCATTTTTCTATTCATTTTTAGTGGTGCTGAAGGGGCGCAGCCTACGTTAGTAGGCTAACTACTGGAGTTAGGAGGGGGAGTAGGTTCTATGTGCGTGCGGGGCCCTAGGCCTATACTCTCTACAAACAAAATTTGGGTGTAGGAGAAACATGCATAAATCAGCCATGAAGTTTTGGAGTACCAAGCCAATGTTTGTGGCTTGGCCCTCCACTCCAATTAAACTAGGACTAGGCCCGTGGAGGGACTTTTATTTACGTCTGGATTCCCAGTAGACTCCCGCCTGACTGGGCATTATCCTGGCTGCACTGAACTTCCGCTAAAGGAAGTGTGCTAACATTTTCAATTAGGAGTTGATGGAAATGGAGTTCTAGCTGCTGGTGGAAGCCATGTGATTCAGAGAGATTTATTGGCAAACAGCCAGTCATTGATGGAATTCGGAGAACGTATTTGTACGCGGCTGGAATGCGCTCTTTATTTCACGTTCCTTGCACGAGGTAAACTGCCATCTGCGGCTGGCGGGCCGGCACTCTAATATGCGGTTATAAACTAAAGAATAGTAAATATAACCCATTCACGGTTACTTCAAACTTTTCTGAAGCCCTGCAAAATTCTACTTCTAGGATATTCCTCTGCCTCGTGCAATCTAAGCTCATTTAAGTCTAGAATATTACTCCAAAGGACAACGCACCGAATTCGTGTGCACGCAGTTGTAATTATATTTTGCATGAGAACTATTTCCTACTAAGCTTTACCAACACACAACTTTTCTCATTGATTTCTCATTATTTTTATAAACGAGTTATTATAATTTATAAATAAAAACTGGCAAAGCTTCATTTAAACGAAAAGTAAGGTAATTTCATGTTCACAGAGGTGTAAAACGCTTTTGATACATGGCATTTTTAGGATATAACTGAAAATGTTATACATGAGGTTATTTTTCAAAGGTTTGATTAAAGAGGGTAAAGAAACAGCAAATAGACAAGAAAGAGATTGATGCCAAGAAAAAAAAAATTTGGCATTTAACAAAAGTTTGTAAATGTTACATAAAACTAATGACGAGTCTCACCTTAATATTGACGCCGAAGATTACTACAGTCGGCTCATATATTCCCTGGTTCCCTTCTAGACGATCTTCTCAGGCTGGCGTCATGGCGATAACAGACCTTGCGCGAGGTGGTACGGTGTCTTATATCGTCATGACAACTCTCAGTCTGGCAGAGGACGCGGATGGCGAGATCTGGCGCGCGTGGCCGACCAGATTTTGGCTGGGAACCACGACGAGGTCCAGGGACGCTGTACTTGGCTCTTGAGCTGTGCAGCACTGGGCAACTCTTCCTTACCCGACCGGGTACGGATGGTCTCCCCACTAGCAGCAAATCTTTTCTGTTTTCGACCCATATACTGCAGTATGGATTATTTTCCCCTCTTATCCCCCTGGTTATCAGATTCACAAGTTCGGTCACCGAACCTACCCCAAGTCTGGGAACCGTATAGTGGAGATAGATGGGCCGACGGTTGATGAAGGGAATACCGTCCGCATTTACACGGCGATACTAAATCGCGTAGTTCCTACCGCGAGAGCTACTCTCGCATTACTATTGCCGTGTAAGCTGAACGATAGTTACTCTCGCATCGTCGCGATAGCACTATCGTTGTATCAGCTCAAGCTAGATAGTTGAGTACCTGCCGTGACCTGCGGTCGTCGTCGTGACATAACACGCAACTATCGTGTAACTATCGTGGTGTACACCGTGTATCATCACTATCGCGATAGTGCGGGTCTCACATTTGTACGTGTTCTCTTTGACAGTAACATAGAAGAATTATTTTGATTCTGTTAATATCTGTCGCGGTTCTTACACTATGTAGCGGTATGAAAGGACGTATATTATAATGTAGGTATGATACGAGAGTATTGACAGCTTATTTATTGTCTTATAATAAACTACGGGAACAATATATGTTTATATCTCATAAATATTCTGTTACGATATTTCACTACTCCAACAAATATCACCCTCTTGACAAAAGGGTATAAATGTATTGCCTATTGAAGTATTTACACAATTGTTGTCGTACATGTATCTTTCGAAGTTAACTATCACAGCATGTTTCGATAGTGTGTGTAAACATGACCTATAGCGGCAGTTACTTTCACACGCTCTCGTGATAGCTACTATCGTGATAGCTATTATCACCATGTAAACGCGCCCTAACATACGGTGAAAGAAGGAGTGGCGTGTACCTGACATCGTATGTGTAATAATTCATATAAATAAAGAGTCTTTTCGGTCAGCATGACGATGTCAAAATTTGCAGTGTTCCCGGTGGTACATCAACAACTTCGGTCGATTTTATCTTTTGTTTTGGATGTCTTACGTAAACTAATGAGGCATCGTGTTGCCAACATAGTCTTAGAGCTTTCCAACAACAACACACGTACGTTTTATAAACTGCTGGGGCCGCGGTGGTTGAGTAGTTAGCCTGCTCGCCTCCCACCAAGGCGAACCGTGTTCAATCCCTGGTCGGGTCATCGGATTTTCGCAAGTGGTAATCGTACTGGGCGATGCCGTTGGTCGGCGGGTTTTTCTCGGGGATCTCCCGTTTCCCTCTTCTTTACCTTACGGTGCCGCTCCATACTCGCTGTTAAGAGCCGCCCAAAATCTCTTCACATTCACTCACTCTATACTGCTATTCGTGGCTCGAAGTGAATTAATACAAGTAGCTCACTGTCATAACTTATTATAAAAAAAATAATTCTATAGGTGGTAGTCACTAAAATCGGCTTATTATATTCCCTGTTCATGGTGTGTAAATGTTTGTAACAATTTCACCAGAGGGATGCAATGTTGTTGGTCTCCAGATCCATGTTATGTCAGTGTTTACGTTTCCATGTGACTATTAAAGAATAAAGAGAGGTTGGGAATTAGGAACAAGGGTAGTAATTTCGAAAATGTTCAATTTAACGTGAAGCGACTGTACATGTTAAAACATTATATTCATACCTGCAACAAAATCGCACAAACACTGCCGTGAACTATTGGTTTGCAAGGTACGTCAGTCGAGTGGCTTGCGTGTGAAGGCGATGTGACAACCTCTGTGCGTGCTAGGATTTTCCTTAGCACATACCAGCCTTCAAACCCCCTTCCCTTCCGCTTGGGCACACTCCAGCAGCCACCCTGCTTCCAGTGCTGTCCACTTTACTTGTCCCTCGAGACACACTTCTGGAGCAGGATTCTCCAACTCGAGTGCTTTCTTTGTCACATGCCCCCTCCATCGCCCCTCCGAAACTCTTCACTGACCGCAGAGCAGCCGGGCCTACAGAAGCCAAACTCCAGCCACCCCGGTCACAGCCCAGACAGTTCTAGAGTGGGCTTGACGTCTCGTCGACAGCGTACACGTCAGGGAACGGGTAAACAATCGGGCATGGGTTGCAGCAATTAACAATCCCAGCATTCGCCTGGAGTGATGTAAGAAAACCACAGTAAGTCGAAATGAGGACGGGAATCGAACCTGTGTCCCCCCGAATGCGAGTCCTATATGTTACCACTGTGCCGCCTCGGTCCGCAAACAAATATACCTACTGGGCGCACTGTGACAGAACCAGGCAAAGTTAAGTTCCTTCCATTTCTCCTTAAAGCCTTAGCCACACTATCAAATGTTTTCCTTCAACTCTATTGACAGTAAAATTTGAGGACAAAATATGGCATTAAAATTTTTCCTTCCTTCAAATTTTATCAAATTTTGAATGTGTCTGAAAATGTGTCACACTGTCAATTTTTTTTTAATTGGGGGAATCTAATTTGGGATATAATTTAAAAATTATTGTCATGGTTAGATATTGCTTTTGTTTTTTCATGTGGTCCATTACAGGAAGAAATGTAAGTAATATCGTTTTTTTTTCTTTTTCGTTTCTTTACTAAATTAAAGTTTTATTAATAAGACATGTTTCCTGCACAATTAAATTTAATGCCTCTGAGTTCGTAATATTGTGTGAAAAATTCACGTAAAACAGCATTTATGCCCAGAAAGCTTTTAAATTAATTAATTATCTTCAAAATTTACTTCGTTTCCAGCAATTGTTCGTTATTTTTAAGTGTCTTGAGGTTCTTTTTTGTTATGCACGATTCTGATTGGCTGAGACCGTCAAACATCAAATTAATTTTAGAACCGGTCCAATTTTCAAATGTTTAATGGAAACTGAAGCCATCCAACTATCTCAGAAAAAATGGCGGTGTTTATGACGTTTCGATGACGTCATAACCATCCAACTTTATTTTACCAAACTTATTGGAAGCAGTTTGACGGAATAATTTGTTAGTGCGACGGGGGCTTGAGACATTGCAGAATAAAAAGTATATTCTATTTGCGGTAACTTCCAAATGTTCTGAAGACCTGCTTAAGTTCTGATATCAGGATATTTCTCCGCCCCATGCCAACAAAGCATAATTAATTACGTCTAGAAAATTACACGAAACGGACAACACACCACTTCGTGTGCATCCAGTATAACAGCATTTTACATAAGAAATATTTCTTACTAGGCATTACCAAGGCGTTTTTATTTATATAAATTATAGATCTAATATATAGGTAAAAGTTAAATTGAACAAAAAGCAAGGTACTTTTATGTTAGCAAAATTATAAAACACTTGTGCTACGTGACATATTTATTATAGAACGAAACACATAATTACATAGGGTGGATTTTCAAAGGTTGGATTTAAACTGTGTGAAGAAAACACGAATACTTACATTATACCAGGCCCGCCTCCAAAGCTTCGCTTAACCAATAAAGTTAGCGAACGGGCGCGGCTATAACAAGAGGATAGTTATGCCGTTTCTCTTCTGCACACATGTGGTCCTTTGTGTCCGTGTTCGCTAAAGCTGATATTACACGATACCTGAAGCTGTACTTGGTTCTTGTATAAGGCCTGGGCCACGAGCCGGTATACCAGCCGCTATATGAGCTGTCACGTAATATCCGTTATTCAAACAATTTTACTCGTAATTTTACGTAGAGTACTGGATAACGTTTTACCAACGCTTTTCAAGTACAATTACGGAATTTTTTAAAATCTGTGTGACATCGGCATTTACAAAGGACGATCAGCGAACCCACCCTCGCAAGAGCAGGCCGACGCCAACTCGTGTGTTTGGCACTTGATTGGAATGTCGTTCGACAGGCTGGCTAATTTCGGCCTCGGCACTCAAACACGGGCCAGAGTACACTCTGCGTAACGGGACATGAAAGAGAAGAATGTTCTGTCGCTTTCCGCTGTGCTCATGTCATCTGTCGCCTCTCCGTAATCGCCTGCTTCTGATTATCAGTGAAACTTACATCGTAGCGAGACTGCTTGCGGGAAACGTGCATGAAGTTTTTTTTTTGTCACGGAAGCCCGGAAAAAGATAAATTAAAACTACCGTAGTTAGGACCTGCCGATTTAACTAATAAGCTTTCTTCCTTTTACACATTATGTAGGAAAATTGATGCAGGTCGTTTTGATATTAAAACACTCTACGTCTCGAGTGGCACAATATTAATGAGATGCACACAAAAAATCACGAATGCATAAATGTTTAATACTCGCCTATATTCACTGCCGGCATACAAAGAATGCTTGAAATAAGTGTAAATGCTTGGTATAGGCTATTCACGGTAAAGTGAGCACTTTTGAAAGCCCTCTCATTTGTAATTATAGTCAATAAATATATTTTATTTTAGTCTTATAAGTTAACTTCCGATTGCGGTTTAATATATACTCTGTGTTTATTACTTGCATGTCAGTATTTATTATAAAAGGTGGTTAAATAATAAAATATGGCTAAATGGAAAAAGTAACTAGGGCTTCAAAAGTGCTCACTTTACTGTGAACGGGCTATACAGGTGATACTAGCGTAAATATTTATACGCAAACGAATTATGAATTAAATGTTTTCTCTACTAGGATCTTAATTTTCTATGATCTACCAAATCACTACTGGTATGCAAAATTTGACGGTTATGAGTTAGGCTAAGTATTTCCCGGATATATATATATATATATATATATATATATATATATATATATATATATATACATACACACACACAAGATAATACTATTAAGATAACGCTCTCTTGCAAAATTTTTGATAAAAAAAGGCTTTAAATCAGCCAATTTAATGCTCGCAATATTTAATATTTACTGTAAACAATTTGTTTGATTGAATCTGGTTAGAGTTTCCGGTAGATTATGTAACACTAACCTAAATTATAACTATGGCGCCTTTTCCAAAATTACTTTTATGGAGTCTTATAGCTCTATTTCTATGGGGAAATTTGCGATGATCGATCGAATATATACAAAGATGTGATGTAAGAACTTTTTTTTTCAGCTGCACCATGCTTCAAAGTGATGGACAGAAGAGGTTGTGAATTAATCACTTTGTGACACAGTCCCGTTGAAAAATTGAAGCTCTTACATGATATATCAACATCTATTCAACCAATTGTCACCAATCTTTGCTTTTTCATAATTCTGTAAACTATAAAGTTACCATAAACGTATAAACGTATAATATCTTATTACATTAGGCTCTTCTTTTAGAAGAGTATGTCAACCTAACCTAAAATAATAAAATGGCCGCGATTGTGATAGTAATTATTTGATGAACTAAAGTAACGTATTTTTAAGGCACGTTACCGTAAAACTTGTATGCCAAATTTGACGGTAATCGGCATAGTGTTTCCCGAGATAAGATATGATACTCTGGTTTCATCTGTGTTACAACTCGCGCCTCACTGCGACCCGGAACGGTAATTCGACCGCCTGCGAAATTTCACCTGCCGCAGTTTCTCTCAAGAACGAAGGATGCCCTAACTCTGCTGAAGAACAGATGAGTGCCTGGAGTTCACCGCGTAGAAGGAAAATTAATATTTTATTCATGGGGTACACCGAGGCACCAACAAACTTATAGTTTTAGGTTTGGTAAAGTTTTAAAACACAGGTATCGCTCAAAAAGTGTTTAAAAAATTAAATCGTGACCCATTTAATTGTTTTCCAAACAGTAATTTGCTTGTCATG
This sequence comes from Dryococelus australis, assembly GCA_029891345.1. NCBI lineage: Eukaryota > Metazoa > Arthropoda > Insecta > Phasmatodea > Phasmatidae > Dryococelus > Dryococelus australis. The sequence goes on along the minus strand of CM056995.1, from coordinate 292,259,609 downwards.
GTGCTGTTTCTATCAAGAACGAACGAGCTCAATCAGCAAAGTGAGTGATGATTCTGCTTGTAGGAAGTCAAATAAAACGATTCTAAATGTTAAAGTATGACCTATTAAATGTGCTCTAAAAAGGCTTATACACGTATTTCTTAATTCCCTATGTTATAAATATGTAAATTCTCCCTGTTCCGAGTGCAGAAGTTTCTGTTACATAAGGTCTCATCTCGCGTGTTGGCCCTGCGGATTGGCTATCGTCGTTACGACAGTGATGAGTGGGTCTGGTGAATATTAAAATGTTAACATATACAGAATGTCCCAGCGTACACCTACCATTGTGAACCTCGTGCAGTATGTTCAAATAGAGACAATATTTATCGACGTTAAAGAAACCCGAAAGATACATGTCTGCCATTTGTAACAACACAGCTGCCCTTACACGGTCGATGTTCTGTGTCCGCACAGATTTTACGCTATCACCTGGCTTGTTGTCTGCAACAGACGCCATAGCGCGAAACTTACCCACCAAGTTCAGGATGGTGTGACGTTCGGGTACCCTCCCGTGTCTTCCAATATTGAAATGTTGCCTATCCAATTGCTGCGTGATTTCAACAGAATCGGTATGATTGAAATACGCTTCCACTGCGAACGCGCGATGTGCAGGTGACCGCCGCTCCATGCTTGCTTACAATGGCATCACCCACCGAACAGGTCTGGCCGTGTCACGCCATACCCACCTTAGGGACACACGCGTACTAGGCAAGTCAAAGTGGTAGGTGAACGATGGGACATCTTGTACTTTCATCATATCCGATGAAGTGAATTTTAAAGGTGCATTGGCCATTTGCGAGTAAATGTCGGGGACAGAATCGGTCTATAGTCTATTCGCGGTTCCTTCACACTTTTTTAATCAAACCTCTGAACAAACACCCCATGTATGACGTGTCTCGTTGTTTCATAAATATGTCATGCATCACAAGCGTTTTGCACTTGTGTTAACATAAAAGTACCTTATTATTTGATAAATTAAACATTTATTTATATTTAATCTAAAATTATAATATGTTATTTAAATTTAGTATGAATACAAACAGAGGGAAAACAGGTGTGTTGGTAATACCTAGTACGAAATAGCTCTTATGCAAAATATTATTACACTGTGTGCGCACAAACGCGGCGCGTTGTCCTTGTGGTGTAATTTTCCAGCCTTAGTTAAGCCCAGTTTGCAGAAGGCGGAAAAATATCCTGGAAGTATAACTTTAGCAGGGCTTCAGAAAAGTTGGAAGTAACCGTGAACGGAATATACTTCATTATTCTATGAGTAGAGACCTGAAGAATTCGCGGATTCATTTTGAGACACTCTAGAATTAAAAACACGCTTGTTTATAATAACTTTAGCCATTGTTCCACACGGTGTTTGACACCTGCTGGAGAACGCTGGTCCAATAGTAGCCTTCCGCTGTGACAGCAGACAACCAATGTGCAGTTGATATCGGCATATTTGTACATAAGACTGTAGAATCTATCCTGCAGGTCATTGAACTCGCGAATTTTTCTGGTCTCTATCACGACTAACCGCAGCGGAGCGCCAGCCAACCTGGGTCGAACGCGACCGTACAGCGCAGCTGCATGTTAAAAAAATGTGAAATGCCACCTTAAACGGATGTAACGTCTACATGAAGATGGCATGGAATAAAAGCCATGATTTTGACGGCCTGCGCCTGGATTTGGTTCTCGAACTTCAATTGGCGAGCTATGTGCGCCGAACCACCCAATCCGCCTCTTGGAGGCAGACGATGGGGCCTCTCTCAAACTCATCCAATTGGGCAAATGTTTGCCGAATGCACTGTCGGAGCATGCTGCATGTACACTGAACTTGGCTCTTTGACGCACACTATTTACACTGCTACTAAGGCCTTATTCGGTGTCTTGCAGCTACGTATGAATGATAAAGGCACATGTATGCCCTTACTGGCACATCCGCGCAAGCAAACCGCATTAAATGTAAATGGGACAAATGCAGGCTGTGGCTATCGTGCGGGTCAACCCTAGTTGTACTCGCGCGATTCATTCATGGAAATAATTTTTTTTTTGCGATGAATGTACTTATTTAACAATCCTTTAAAATGGCACAAAGACTCGTCACGAGTATATGCATTAAAATAAATAAAAAATGCTAATTAGATTTAAATTAATACAAAATATTTACGAATGCCTTTAAAAAGAAACTGTAATGTCTCGCTATGCATTTAATTTTCATAACATTTAATTTTTTTTTTACATTTTATAATTTCATCTTATAAAGTACCTGAACATTTTGCCTAATAAAATGCTTTCCTGAGATATAATATTGTAACCGAAATTGGAAATACTAGCCATTTTGAGATAATATCCAGTTGTATGTTCTTATTAACAGTACAATAAATGTACCTATATATGTGAACATCTGTTTAAGAGTTAAAACACGTTAAATGGGACGGAAAGTAGACTGAGAATCTTAACATTTAACGTACTTCACAGCCAAATGTAAACATTAACACTGTAATGTTGGCCTCTCTGATGACTTCTGCTTCCATCAGTAGGAAATTGTTCGAACTAAACACATGGTAGAGGAAATAATATGAACACGGAACAAAATATTTATCAGTGGGGTGTTGGCACACGCTTGGCATAAGTTAGAGCGTGTACCCGACGTAGGATTGACAAATACAGGTCGTGCACGAAATTCGAGAGAACACACATTCATTAATCATGTAGATTAAATGCAGCCGCAAGGGAGAATCTAGCGTACGTTTTTGACTTCAAAACATCCCAAAATATGCAAGTTTGTTAAGCTCAGGTAACTAAAGTGGGCAAACTGCATGTTCCGCTTCATCTTAGTTCTCCTAGTACCATTCTCGGTCACATCGCCACAACAGAGCCCTTTCATGCTCAACAAGAGGAAGGGTGTTGTCATCTTGAAATACTTCTGAGGGCGTTCTCACGTAAATATGTCTGGTCGTCTGAAGTACTGTAAAGGCAAATTCTTCAAACCAAATGATCTGTCCTCATTTCAATTGTGTCCAGTCTCTATGCTCGCGGCGGTATTCTTTCCTCTTTGAAGAATGACATGGCAAAGGCTGTTCACGGTAAAATGAGCACTTTTGAAAGTCCTGATAACGATCTACTTGAACGCACGCAGTGTATTCTTCCGCCTTATATAAAATTAACATTGCCATTGGTCTCATCATTTTATTCACACGTCGCTAAAGTAAAACTGTGAAACTATTAGGAAAGTCAACCTTTTACGAATCGGCAAATTTCTACGCTCCGATGCATAAAAAAAGAAAGGAAAATAAATTGTTTAAGTTATCACAAATGGTTACTTATCACTTTTTACCCGACGTTAAGATATGAAACTACTTTCCCTCCACCGTTACCAACTTTACTGGGTGAATATCACTCAGTGTGCCCGTTAAAATATATGCAGGTATTGGCAGTGACTTTTTTCAAAGGTTCATTTCAAAAGTGCTCACTTTATCGTGAACAGCCTTTATCACCAGTGGTTTTGAAATAGCTACCCTTTCATGAATGTTCGCAGTATGCAGTACGTGTGGGAAAATTTATTGTCTGTTAAGAGTGGGATGGACCCCCGCTTCTAAGGTCAAGAAGCGAGGGAGCGATACGGGCGACAGTTATCACGCACTTCTAGCGCCTCGTCGCTCCTACACGCAAGACGTGTAGTGTTTCTGTCGTGACGCTGTACTGTGCTAATTCGATATGTAACAGTGGGGTTTCATTGCACGTAGTTAATGGCTCACAGATTAAACTACGCCCGTATCTTTGTACTTGTATTTTGCCGCTTAAGGAAACTGCACAGGCAAACTTAAAAAATGCGATTTTTGACCATTTTAAAGATTTTTTTTTTACCAAGAATACACTTAATATGACAAAAGTAAAAAAATAAATAAGGATATAGATTTTTTTTTCTTTTCTTTTTTAAAGTCTTTCTGACACAAATTCGTATTTGCAGAACATTTATTTCCCGAGATACGCGTATTCGCGCATACAACTATTTCACAAAAAACTCGGGGAACCATCCCACTCTTAAGGAGTTCTGGAAATGGATTTTCATCTCGGAAGTTACCTGGGAAGTGATTGTCTTCTTTTGTTTTCGAGACTCTATCCACTTCAGTAGCATTCCATCCCTTTCAGCGAGATATGACTTTAAACTACTGCTGTGTTCAAACATGGCGTTTTACTGTGTATCGTGAAGGCTATCATAACAGTTGACACAATGATCGCTGGAACACTAACAAGGTTGGCCTTTTTTTTTTGTTGCTGAGGACCCAGCAATGCGCTTTTCAGCAATCGTGCCACTTTGGAAGTCTGAGACGTCGGCATTAACGTCGTTTGACTGTTAGTAAAATATTGACATACACCCGTACAACTGCTACTAACAGGCCTTTCGCGACCATAAGGTGTCACATTTCTGTCCTAGGTGGCATTGTTTTACTGTAAGGACAAAGAAAGTCCTATTTTTTGTATGGATGTTAATTTTTGCTTAGTCCACCGCCTGTATACATTATGTCACTTTTAAGTCACGTCTTACTTTGAGAATAAGCAAAACGAAAACTTTTTATAGTGACCGCCGTCCGCTTTCAATAAGAAGTTAAGAAATGTATGCAGTTATTGTAATTGGCTGTTTTCTTTACTGTAGGTACTTCAACATTTATTTACAGCAAGCAGAGTTGTTTTCAAAGGACGGCAATTCTAAAAGTGCTCCAAGAAACGCTAATAAGCCACAGTAATGAACAACGGTGACAACTTTTATCCAAAGCAGTTCTATTTTATTCGTTACACGCAGCGCACGAATGTGTCAATAAGCTAATTTAAAAAAAGAACATTGAACTGTTTATCTTCTACAGGATGCAGAATTTTTTTTAAAATAAGGAAGTTATAACAGCGACATCCCGAGGAAGACGTAATAAAAATATTCAAATTTTTTTAGCATACATTTTAGCAGAAAGAATAACAGCTTCGTAGCACGTGGAATAAATTTTTGCTCCATGCAGCATCATTTTTTGCTAACCTCGACTGTTTCTGTGGGGAAAATTTGACACAGCAAATATCCACTGTTTATACTTCTGTGAAACGTGGTCCAGTTTTCTCGTTTTGTGATTTGTTTAAACACGCGTGTGTATATATATCCATGTAGCTACATATGTACGCACAGGGAATTCGGTTGCGAGATATGCACGTAGTAACCAATTATAATCAAAACTGTTATGTTGGTTGGCCACAAAAATAATAAACATGTTCGCTTAAATGAAGTAATTTACTCCAGGGAACAAGAGTGCCGTACTTAACGCCAGCAAGTATTTTTGAAAATATTGTTTTGGATTTTACTGTAGCTGAATATGTTCTCGGATATCTAATTGCATTGCTATGTTATGTCTGTGTCCTGAGTGACAGCGTCAATACAATTTTTTTGCACTTTTAATATACATATCTCGTGTCCAAATTAATGTTTTTTTCTTAATGTTTACACACGTTTGACGTCGACCATGCCAAACAGACAGAGCAGACATAATCGACTGTTGTTCACATATAAGCAGATTTTCTGCGTAGCCATTTTGCTGTTTGAATACGTGATTTTTAACGCCAAGGTTCTAAAACAAATTATAGATAACAAACTAGATGCTGCCGTATTTCTACTTTATTTTATTAATGCCATTATAGCGCGATTTATTTACTAAATGTTTTTCAATAGATCGTAATCCTATTTTTACATCCAGAAATATTTTACACTTTAGTGCTACCTATCATTGCATTTTCAAACTACGTTTATTTAATACAAATGTTGAATAAAATTAACGTTTATATACACGTATTTCAATATAGATATATGCATTGAACTATTATATACATCTAACTCAATACACGTCGATTATCCAAGAAAGTAGTAGTATAAAATATGTGAACCAGCTGACTTCTGGGAAATATCGGTGAAGACTGCTCTTTCCGCGAGCAGAAAATATCGGCGTGAGCTCAACTTTTCTGCGCGACTAGCACGGAAAGCGAAGACGGCTTCTGATTGGCTGTTCTAGTTTTCCGCTCTATCTGTTCGGCGTGATCAGGGTACGTGTGAATCAGGCATAACAGAGAACTGCCAAAGGCAATCTGAAAGTACAGTGTATATTTGACACTATAAGGACAACGCTTGGTGTATGCGAACACGTGTAGCCATTTGTAGCCACGGGCGACAGCACTACAACTGTAGAGCAAATGGCGTAGGCGACAAGTTTTTCTTTCGAGTAACCAAACTTCATTTTAAAGTGTTATCAGAAATGTGAGAACATGGTCGAGTTGCCGAGATGATGGAGGACGGAATGTGATACTACGCCACCGTCACGTATCACAATGATACTGCTAAGTGACGAGTTTGAGAGAGACGGAACTGCGTGCGATGTGAAGAAAGAGCGATGCGGCAGGAAGAGAACGAAAACAGATCAAGGAAGTGTTTGGAGCTGTGTTGCACACATTCACAAGTTCATCCGGGATGTTGAAGCCCGTGCGATCGGGCGCCAGGTATATCAAGTGTCCACAGCATTTTTTACCAGGTAAAGTGGAGAACATGAATTCCCAAGTTACTGCAAAGCTCTGAATGAAGACTTCCAAGGTAGGCGTGTCGAATTTCGTGAAGGTGTTGTGGACTTTTTAAACGACAACAAACCTTTTACTTACATAATTGGTTCGATGAGGCACCCTACAAATTGAATGGAACTGTCGATCGCCAGGACTGTGTGTACAGGGCCAATAAAAGTACCCACATTCTGGTAGAGCAAGCAGTTAATATTCTCGAGTTAATGTTATATTGCGGTGCGTCTGCATAGACTAAATATGAAGTAGACCGATCTCGCTGACTGCGCTCAACCAATCTTCGTGTCCCAACATTAAACGGTTTTTCTGCCAATACGGCTAACAAAATGGCGTGGATTGGGTTTGCGGTTAGAATAGTGTTTAGTAAACAAGTGCTATTGATATGTTTTTTATACTTCCCTTAATCAGTTTGTAATGCTTTCTGATTAAATTCAAAATGGCAATAAAAGTGTTTTATTAACATAACACTGCTTGTCATTTAAAAATTAAGAAATAAACAAACACGTTCATCATTGTTGCCCATGTGACTTTGATAGTTGTGTTCCTTTGGGGTAGGTCAATGTTGGTTAGATGCGCAGAAGACGAATAAGCTGTCTACCTCATCTTTAGTCTACATACGTCTGCCAGAGGACGTGTGGAGTCGTATTTCATTGGTGGAATGGTGAGTGAAGAGATTTGGACCGCTCTTGACATCGAAGTCTTGAGAGCCGATGAGGGCGATTGAAGTGAGTATGGAGCAGCGCCAGAACGAAAGGATGGGGAAAATGGGAGATTCCCAAGAAAACCCGCCGACCAACGGCATCGTTCGGCACGATTCCCACATGCGAAAATCCGGTGGTGGAATGGTGACAGGTAAAGTTAGTGTACTGTCTCACAGGAAAACATTCTGCCAACCTTCCACCAACTCTATCCAGATTACGATTACCGTTTCCGGCAGGACGGCTCACCGCCACGTTACCATCGACAGGCCGAAGTGGAAGTGTTGATTATCTACTCAGAGCCAATTCAGATTTAACGCCGTTGGATTTTTATCTGCGGGGAACTGTGAAAAATGTCGTGTACGCCACAGAGCCATAGCCACTGGCTGCCTTGAGAAATGTAATTGTGACCGCATGTGTATCCACTCGCAAGGAAACCGCAACTACTGTATGTCGTTGTGTTCTACAGCGTTGAGATTATGTATTGCTGTCGACGGCAGACATTTTGAAGATTTGAAAATTTTACTAACACTCGCACACACCCAACGTTGTCATTATAGCGTCAAATTTAAATATTACCATCAAAATGTCTTCAATAGTTTCTCTTTTACTTCCGTTCAACGAGTTTAAACATTGATTTTGGGCATTCGGTTTTATGTAAAGTTATATTGTATGTCGGCCGTTCAGTACTCATGTGTATCATTGATGCTGTGCGCGATTGTGTCAAATGTATTTATGCAATATTGGCTGTAAAAAATATGAGCATAAACCCATACAAGCACAGAAGTCCAAGTACAGTTACTGGAACTACTGCTATCGCCGACACTGGTGTTATTAATAAATAGCCCAGCGGGTGTAATTAGTGGAATAATAATAATCTGAAAACCAAAGCAATTTGGTTATTACTTTTAGGAAGGATTTTATTAATTAGTATTGCTTTCACTCACGTACTAAAAACAGCACTGCTTGTTTATTTAATAATCCACCGGCATGTAATTTATAATCAAAACCTTACCATTAATATAATCTCAGTGGCATGCAGGCCAGCGAACATGTTTACGGCTGCAGCCCAGCCACCTTATTATCTGTTGCAAAGGATTCATGCCTGTAATGTTAATGTTCGCATGTGCTAGAAAGTTACGCAGTGGCAGAGACGCTATAATTAGGCGTTATCATTAAGTAGTATGCTTACTTTCACACGTGTAATTATATATCCACTTATGCGAGACGCCTCACTACTCTGAGCATATAGTTAACATTCAACACAATAGTGGTTTAATTCCGTGTCGGCCGATCAGAACAAGAGGAGTCCTGGCAGCAGCAGCAGCAGCCCATGAGCCGTACGACCTCTGTTTGGGTGTGTAAAAGGCTGTGAAATCTAGCATGGTTTCAAGTCATTAGGTGAAATGGTAGCGTAGGATCATGGTAATGAAAAGTTCAAATTTGACTGGGAACAATGTAATGTAACGTCCCCCGGTTTTATGCTTGAAAGCTTAGCAGGGGACGGCTTACAGACTAACTTATAACCTAACTTAAAATTAAACCCATGCCTTACCCGGGATTCGAAACCAGAGCCTCCCGCGCCACAGATCGGTGGCGCACCAACCGACTGCGCCACGGGAGATCAGCGACTAGGAACAAGATCCGGCTATTTGCATGTATGACGTTGGCCCAGAAAAGGTGGTGTTGGCAGGATGTCAGAGTGGAAGGACGCGAGAGAGAGATAGAGATAGAGAGAGAGAGAGAGTTGTGAAATGTGAAATAGAGATACGCGATTGTAGGTGCAGGAATGAGGGCGCGGCAGTGGGAGATAACCTGTGGAGCATTGTCTGGTGTGTAGCCACTCGAGCTGTGAGGGTCCCTGTGTGTGTGGTCTGGTTTGGAGAGGGGGGGGGGGTTGTGTGATTGTTTACATGGCGGGACTGATGATCGATCAGCTGAGTGGATCACAGCCCGTGACCGTGGGACGCCCCGCCTCCTCTCACATGCAGCACTGCAGTTTTGGCTTCACTTCACGTCACACATCACTCCCGTATTTCTGGGCAAAACAACGCCACTAAAAAATTGCAATAATAGGCATAATAGGCCCACAAGCAAGCACGGACAACTTACTGAGGGGTTTCACTTGATGGCACATTAGTTGACCTTCTACTTTATTTATGCACGCGTTTCAACACACTCGCTATCCACTAATACTTGAAAATTGTGTCCCTGCTAGTATGACGCCCCTACCCAGATTTTTACACCTGCAGATCTTGTTCAGCTAGAACAGTAGAATTTTGAGGGGTAGAAAGCAGTTTTGATTGTATTCAAGAATGTTCTCCACGTAAATGCTGCTGCGATTCCCCCAGCACAAACATTCCTTCACCACCAGGCAATACAGCAACATCCGGATTAGCTTCTGTACAAAATAGGAATTTAAAAAATTAACTCGAGTGGGGAGAGAACCCAGGGCGAGGCAGCACTCTCCGAGTGACAGGATTTTCAGCTGGGACCCGTAAGTGCCCGTCATCCCCGAACATGACATGAAGCGAGACCCTAGGATGGAGCGGCGCTGGAATGCAAGGGTAGGGGAAACGGGAGTGCCCCGAGAACCCGCCGGCAAGCGGCATCGTCCAGCACGATTCCCACATGCGAAAATCCAGGAGTGAACCCGCCGGGGAATGAACGCGGATCGCCGTGGTGGGAGGTGAGCGCCCTAGCCACTCTGCCACCGCTTCTCCATAGAGCAGGAATGCAGATAATTGTTTGCAGGAGACAATACAACGGTGCTGATGCTTTCTTGGGGCGATCCGGTTATCTCTACCCTCTTCGTTACTCTACTCCCCAGCCCCATTTCATCGCACATCTAACATTCATAGTGCTGGATTTGTAAATATATATATATATATATATATCCCTCAGGTAAGGCAACTGGCTACAATTCTGTGGTGTTGCGGAAGAGAGGGTTAAGTCATAAATATCAATTTTTCAAGGAGGCGAAAGAAGGTGTAGGAATATTTGCAAGATCAGGACTCTGATTGGTTATATTTATAATAATGTTGAATAGTTGTCTCATTACTAATGCGCCATTATTAAATATGTACATATGTGGTATCATTTAATTTATGGTATATAAGTGTAATTTTATAAATTTTCTCTGACTTAACCCATTTTTCCAAAATTATAAGTAGTATATATTAGACTTAAATCATTACATTTTACAGATAATTCACACTTCCAACATAACCACAAACACAATCATGACTTTAAATACATATTATTTATAATATGTTAGTGTTTTGTTTTGAGATACATCACTTAATTCAAAATTGTTGTTGATAGCCAGGATATTAATGACTTTATTGCATTTCCCCCAGGAGTCTACACTACTGAAGACCAAACACACGATTGACTTGTGGTTCAATATATCTTGGAACTACTGTCATCACTTCTTCTAGCAATATGTCTGTTCTTAACAAATAGGTACATTCAATTTCATTACTGCACATATCTTAATCTGAGTGCAAATCACGCACAGAGCCACTCTCTTGGAGCTGAAGGTGAAAGTCCCTACAGTCTGGATGAATCAGATGGATCATGCTCATTCAGTCCTTCTTCTTATCTTTGGTTATTGGAACACATCCCTGATAGAGCCGATCGGCATCAAGCTTTGGACTTGAATGACTACACGTCGTCTGTAGCTCAGTCGCTTGAATGTTTCGTCTTCATTCAAAGTGTTACTTCTGGACATCGCCGACATAAACATAGCAGCAATGTAACTGTTTTTACTTTGCCCACTGCAAGTGTCGGAGTATAAAATAACTTCTTTAATGTTTTCTGGTAGAGATTGCATAAAACAAAACAGGCATGTGGCAGTTTGGTTTGCTACACCCCCCCTTAACCATCATGCACCATTGAAACAAGTTGGATTGTTGGTGTAGCAATCATAATGTGTGGGATTGTATTTAGATAGCTGACGTTTGTAAAATACTATGTTAGAAGACAGTAGTGATGTTGGCAAAACTTGCTGCTAGTCAAATGTGTACACTCTTCTTTCACCAGAAGCTGTTTCATTGTCAACTTTTTTGGCATTGTATGCATCATCTGCAGCATTGTGATGAGCCACAGTTTCTGCTTTGATTGTAGGTAACTCTTCTTTTCTAGCAGTTTTCAATTTTATGTTGTAGATATTGCGCACATTACAAGTATCAATTGATGGATGCTTGAAAGAGAGGTTTAGAGCGTGGAAAATATTTGAATATGTTGATCTAGAAACAGGTGTTTCCACTGTAACTTTGTACATGTCGTACATGATGTGAGATTCAATCCAGGCGGAAAGTACTTTCTGTATATGTTCCTTCTCCTATACTGTGATTAATATGCTGGATATGAACTTATGTGTTTCTTAACTTCCTGTACTACAACTTCCTGGAGTTAATTTTTGGCTCACTTTTGTCCCTTTTGTCTGAACTTGTTGTGCCAAGGATAGATCTCTTTACCTTACAAGCAGTAGTGTCAATAAATCTATTTTTTCTGCAAAAATTCTCTTGTTGCAGCGTTTGCAATCATCATGAATTTTTCCTTGAACATTAATATGATACTTTTGAGCAACTGTTCTTTCTTTATTGCTTCCTTGTTTTCTTTCCTTCGTATATTATTAAGCCAGATAAGAACTCTACTCTCTAGTCAAAGGACCCTAATGTTCAGTAATCTGTAAACAGCTGGTCTTGATCACTTGGCGTCAATTTCAAGTTTTCTTTGCATTTATTTCTGCAATCGCTCAGTGGCTGTGTTTGACGAGCTGGTACAGTTTTACCTGTGCTATTTGAATATTCTAGTCCCAAGTTTGGTTTTTTATGTATTTCGCTTTTAATGTTCCCTTCCATCTCCTGTATTCTATCAATATATCCTACAGTTTCTGAAGTAACATCCCTGCTATTTATATCTGCACATGATATGTCAGTATTTCCACTCAGTTTTTCTTCTTTTTAGGTATAACTTCTTCACCTCTATCGTCACTTTCGTTTTCATCGGATTATGATACACAGTTCATGTCTGCGTCGCTATCTTCCTGGTCACTTAGAATTACGTTATTTGTTTCTACAGCTGCATTAGAACACCTGTTTGCTGTACTATGGGCTGAATCACATGCTTCTGCAGTAGTAATACAGTCCTTACGAGATGTGCTCGGAGCTGGATCACTCGTTTCTGCAGTTGAACTAATACGCACACCATCTGCAATACAAAATATCGTGATAGTATTAGCCACAGTTTAGTAACACAAAGCTCTCTGGAATATTGAATATTATTAATATTTCCATTACTACAAATTATGTAAATGGTAAATTTTACTATAATGTAATATGTGTAAATACTCATAGAGCATTCCCAATAAAGTAGTAAATAAATACTCCACTAATCATCAGTGCAAGAAGTATTGATTTTTTAATTAATAGTATGTCATGTACAGCTACATTAAGTTTAATTACCGACGAAGATGATTTACAGGACTACTTTTGTTTGGCTACCCAAACGTACGAAACCAAATATATGCCTATGCTACATTTGTAACATCATGTTATATAGCTTATTATAGCCTATTAGTGTTGAACCAAGACCTGTAGGCCAGTACATTAATTCTCTTATTAAATATATTAAAACATAGCATTTTGAAATATTATTGTATATTGGATAAAGAAACTACTTGCATTTCATACGGGATCCACGTTTGTTTAGTGAGCCTTTGCATCTTTCAGAAAATTGTACTCCGGTTTTCTAGCGTTATCTAATGGGTGTGTATCACATTGTTTGTATGGACTGTGTTTTTTAAACACAAACTGGCATTTCATGTAGTTAAATAATGTATATTTTAAGTTCAATGAACATGATAATTTTGATATCTTTAATAGTAGAGTTTAAAATATGATGATCCACAAGCAGCCAAGACAAGAATAATAAAATGCTCACATACAAATAATGCCATGTATTTTCAGCAAAAGTATAACTCCGATTTTAGTTGCTAACCCTGAATGGGTGACATGTTTAAACATAAACTGAATGACAATAATGAAAGAAAATTTAGTATTGTTAGATGAATTAATATTATAAACTTAGGTTTCGCATGTACCATAATTACATGTAAACATAACCCCAAAATAGGTAATAGGCCTACTTATAATAACTGCACATATACTTTCATGTGTGATGTTGACAGGAGATCTTTATTTCATTATCGAAGTAACTCTTTAATGTATGTGTAAAACTTACTCATAAAGTACATTTAGTATAAAACAAAAATATTAGGTCCATTCTCTCCTTCTCTCTCGGGACAACTCTTTTTCGACAACAGCTTCATTTCTGTTTCTCACTTCCTTGTTGTAAGAACTAAGTGTGGTGCCTTCTGCTGAAAATATATAGATACAAAACAGAAATGTTTATCATTATTATAATACATCTGATTACAACAGTATAATGGTAGTAATAACATCTTATCTGACAACGAGCATTCAAAAAATTTGTTTCTGCTTAACCGTAAAATATTCTCCGTTCTACTACTGCACATTTCATTGTGTATATATTTTAAGTCTCAAAACGTTTAGAAAAGTATATTATTGCACGCAGCTAAACTATCTGCATGTTGTCACACTCTTTATTATGCAAACTACAAAATCAACGATACTATAATGAAATAAGGGCCACCAACAACAACACTAACAATTCTAACGCAAGGTTAAGGATTATTGGATTCAGTGTTCCCTTTTGTGACTTGCAACCTTAACCAATAACACATTCAGTAGCAGATATTTTGTTACAGATAATTTGTAAGGTTTCTCACTTGTGCCCAATAGTTGGAAACATCTTAAGTGTTAACTGAGTTATCTCTCAAGGAGAGAATTAATTGCAAATATATATATATATATATATATATATATATATATATATATATATATATATAATGGAAAAGTGAGTTAAGTCAACTTATCTCTCTTTTATCTATTACAAGAATGAATAATAAATAAGGAGAAGAGAGTTATGTTGACTTAACCCGGTATTCCACAATCAAAGGTTAGGAAATGTACTTAACTCGTTATTTCATTCTGCAACAATACCTTCTATAACTTGTTTTACTGACATAACTTGGTTTTACTTGGTAGCAAACACCAATGTCTACCTCTTCATGGACATAACTCAAATTGGCGATTTTTTGACTTTACCCTTTCTTCCGTAACACCACAGAATTAGAATTATTCCCAAACTCTTTTTATCCACTTCACAGACGCAGCCTGAAAGCAGATACAATGCGCAGACTTGCATTTACTCCTAAAACCGTTATAGGTAATGTTATGTTTGGTGACTGGACTGAGGTAATGTTATAATGGTATAACGTCCATGTGGCATATTGTTTACATTGGACTGTCTCATGGGAAGGTGTAGATTTTTCCCCAGCTATGTGATGTGGCGAAGGTACTGCTGTGCTCTGTTTATCACACAGTAAGCAAAGCACCAATTCTAAACCATAATCCTCGCATAGGCTAATTAGAAAAAAATGTTCGCGCTTTCTATAATCTTAACAGTCATACACATACCAGACAATGTAACACAGAAAATAACAAGGATTGTGGGCATAACCGTTGAACAAACATGCTTTAGTTAGTCCCTTATGACTGCTATAGGGTTTGCTTTCTGTTACTTAAACTATTTCATATAAAGTTATGTGTAATCTTTCATTTGGTTTTACCAGATAGATACTTATTTATGTAATATTTATATATTAATCATTAACATTATTTATTCTGCTGAAGGCGAGTCTCAGTTGGTTTCTAGTTTGAGTATTTTAAAATTTTTAGTAGGTTTATTTTCTAGTGTCCAGCCTCCCCCTTTTATTTTCATTTTTAAACGTGATTGCCTTGTAAATTGTATTGTGTTAAAATATTACTTCTTGTATGGCATTTTTGAAGTCAAAGTACGGAAAATAATCCTTACCTCTCACAGTATACAGTGCAGAATAATTGCAGTAATGACATACCAAGTCGTCGAAGTATTAAGTTACGAGTATATTACGAAGAGTTTTCTTTGAATTAGGCGGAAGAATACACAACGTGCATACAATTAGATCATAAGCAGGGCTTTTGAAAGTGCTCACTTTACCATGAACAGCCTTCGTCGTCTATTTTAAAGTTATCACTGAAGAAGTTGCGGCTGGTGTCTCGACCTGCCGATCTCTTTCATTGCATCGAATTCAGCCTAAACCAGCCAACAAGCTTCCAACCCTCTCAATATCATCGTTGTAAAGTCCCTTTTACCCGCAGTAACAATGGTGCTCATTTAGGTAAACAACATAGTTCAGTAATGTTATTTTTTTTTTTAGCCACTAGCGTGGGGCTGAGACACACCGCGAGTAATAGCGTTTTTGTTTTGTTATAAAATTTATAAAGTGATATAAAGTGAAGTTAGAACTTTTAAATTGACAATAACAGCATTAATTTAGGTAAGACTGTTTCGTATATGAAGTGAGTAGTCAGTATATGGATACGTAGAGGAATCTGGAGATGATGGTGAATTTAATTTTGGAATAAAATGGTTTGAAAAAGTCTGTTACGATATAGACGTGCCAAAAAAAGTACCTTATCTTCTAATTGTGAAGAGCAGTGATCGAAACAGTAAAGTCATTCTTGTATGCTTTTCTGACTTCTTTACATATCATATTTTCTAAAACTTTACTTTTCTTACCCAAAAATAAATTCCAATCCCTTGGTTAACAGTATTCGAAGGTAAGGAAGCTAACGGCGTTAGAGAAGAAAAAGACAGTAATATGTCCTCTTTTTCTAAGTGGTTTCTAAACTCAATGGACGTGAATGTGCGAGATATCTGCTAATATGGAAGTAGTGTTTTATGGTTCAAATCTGTAGTTTATCATATGATTTATTTTCATCTTAGTATTGAAAAGATCGTACCTTGAGTGAGAG
The DNA here is from genome assembly GCA_029891345.1 of Dryococelus australis. Classification (NCBI taxonomy): domain Eukaryota; kingdom Metazoa; phylum Arthropoda; class Insecta; order Phasmatodea; family Phasmatidae; genus Dryococelus; species Dryococelus australis. The sequence continues at coordinate 292,243,333 of CM056995.1, read as the reverse complement.
GATAAAAGCAGAATTATTTGGCTCTGATTAGAGAAAGTTTTAGAAATTCCAGTTTGAACGGTTTGGCTATTTTTCAAGTAGGGACATATGTGATATTATGCAAATGCTGCTAACATTTCGACCATACTAGAAAGTATCTGACCATGAATAACTGGTTTAAATTCAGTGATATTGTAATATACGGTTTGAATTACATAAATATTGCTAGGACGTTGAAAACATTTTTCCGCTAGTTCCTTCATATATTCACAGAAAAGAGGCGGTCAATATTGTCTTCTGTGTTTGGCTACAATACGTTGACATGCTGGCATCTTATAATCCAACAAATACTTATACGGTAGCCTTGTCTAAAGTCTACATTTGAGGAATGACTTTGACGTTGACAGTTAATACTGAAACAAGCAAGAAGTCGTCACGTCTACTGTTTCCAAGTTGCAGTTGTACTTCATTGCATTCCACCGATTCGCCAGTAGATAACAGCTCATTTACTGAATATTCAGAAAAATTACTTACTGAATTAAATCATTAATTCAGATTTAGAATGTGCTATATTCGGTTTGTTCCGCAGAATGTCAAACACCTCTCTTCTTGGGATTCCGGTATCCATCACTCAAACTAATATATATATATATATATACATATATATATATAAAACATTGATCGAACACGTTTAATAAAAAGAATTATCATTACATACCCAGATAACTAACTCAAACTGTAGTCAACACAGCCACCTTACCACCTTACTAAGATGTTTCTGCAAACAAGCGGCATATTAATAGGGGGCCAGCAGCCTCCCCCCCCCAAACACTCTCTCAGACGTCGAGCCATCGCGCTGAACTCAAGGTTGTTGCCACCCGACGGAGATGTCGGGGCGCATGATTGCAGAGGGCTGCGACCCAGGTGAAGGAGTCCAGTGAATACTACACGACTACCGCCTTCCAGATCCAGGGCTAGAAGAGCTCAGCCCGTATCGCCACAACCGAACAGTGATAAGACGACTTATACACTTCGGTGCAGGTCTAGGTCACGAGAATCCACTACGTAACTTAAAGTCACTATAACGCTGACATTGACTATAAGGCTAGGGACACGATTAAGACGTTCAATAATTGTCATTAGTAAATATAGGGGATTATACAGAGTTTTTTATTGTAATATTCTGAAGGTAATTCTAACGACAAATCATTGTATATTTGGAATTAAATAAGGTGTGTAGTATTTTATAACCATATGTGTCGCCTACCTTAATTTACAGTCTGAGCTATTCCACCTCACGTAACTGTACCTCGAGTCATATAGAGTTTGATATACTAGTAGTTCAGCATTTAATAGGAGTAAAAGAGTAGACTGAAGGTGGCAGCATTACAAAACGCTGAATGTAATTTCATAGCAGAATTCGACGACCTTCGCGATTCTGAGCCAGCTACTTCGGTGACAAACGGAAAAATTAAACCACATCGGCCTTTAAAATCATGCCAATCACAAAAGAAAACAATAATTTGTATGAAATGTATTTAAATGGCTGAAAATGTCTGTAGTTTCATTCGCCATAGACTTATATTCTATCGATGACAAATTGCGCGTACACGGGCCGTGGCTTCGAAGATAACTGCCGACCGATTATAATAGTGTACAGATGGTAGTCCATTTACTGTTTCTTCCAACTTTTCTGAAGCCCTGCTAAAGTTCTAATTCAAAGATATTAGTATACCTTTTTCAAACAAACCTTAACTACGTCTTGAAAATAACACTAAAAGGACAACGCACCGCATTAGTGCGCACTCAGTTTAATAATACTTTGTATAAGAGCAATTTGTTACATGGCATAGCCTTACCAACACATATGTTTTCTAACTGGTTTTATTCACGATAGTTATGAATTAATTATAATTTATAGATTAAATTTAAGTAAAATTCCATGTAACCAAAAATAACATACTTTTTGTCTAAAAGAGCCTAAAATGTTTCTGATACATGCATATTTATGAAACAAACAAACACGTCATACGTAGGGTGATTTTTCAAAGGTTTTGATTAAAAAAGTGTGAAGAAACCGTGAACAGATTATAGCTATATAATATAACTACAAGCGATTTTTGCCAGCTATTTAACACGCCCTATTATATTATTTATAAAACTGGCTGCGAGATGTAGGTTGTGAGGGATGGAGATTTGTCATATGTTTAAAGATGGTACCATAATTTAATGTGCAGGGTTAACATAAGAAAAGGCTATTAACTGTAAAGTGAGCACTTTTGAAAGCCCTCTCATTTGGGATAATAGTCAATAAATAAATAAATATAAATAAATATATATATATAAATAAATAAATATATATATACACACACACACACACACATATATATTAGTCCAAGACGTTATCTTCCGAATGCTCCGAGTGCTGTGGAATTGCACAGTGTTTATTATTTGCCTCTCAATATTTATTTTAAAAAGTTGTTAAAGAAAATAATGGTTGAAATATAAAGTAACTAGGACATCAAAAGTGCTCACTTTAACGTGAACAGCCTATAGTTGTCATGTATTCCAGCCAACGAGCAAAGAAACGCTTGCTCCACGAAGTGTTCCACATTGAAAGACGCTTAACGCCTGTCACTGCATCTACCTTCAATACATATCTGTGCGGCGAATTGTAGCCCACAGCTTGGAAGGCGTTTGGCCTGCGCCCCAAAGACGCGCTGTATCGTTATTGGCGAACAGTGATGTCATCGGAGCAAAGCTTGTGATTGGCTGTCGATACGGTAATGTGTTTCCGATTGTCCTAGCGGCCCGGAATGACGCGGAGTATGCAGGAGGGCTGTAGGCCTGGAATATAAAGCGCGTGGCGAGCTGGGAGAGTCAGGGACTCGGTTCGCGGCTGAGGAGGCGCTGCGCGAGTGTCGGCCTAGTGAAGTATCAGCCAAGTGTGGTTTGGGACTATATGGTCAGATTTCACCTACAAGGAATAAACTAGGTTCCAGCAAAGTGATAGAGGCCGTTCACAGTAAAGTGAGCACTTTTTGAAGCTGTTTCATCGGACATAATAACCAATAAATAAATTTCATTGTGGCCTTGGACTTTTAGTTTTGGGAATAGTGATTATACAAATTGTGTTTGTTACTCACATGGCAGGGTTTACGTTAACAAGTGGTGGAACGATATAAATTGCTTGAAAGAAAAAAGTAAGTATGACTTCAAAAGTGCTCACTTTATCGTGAACGGCTTTTACTTAAGCTTAAGTGGCTCTTAAGGTTGTCGAGGTGTTTCACCATTATAAAACTCTGTTTTATAAGCCCGTTTTAACTGGGCATTGCTTAAAGAAACAAGTTGCAAATATTTTCATGTTGGTAGTGGTGCATTGTGGTCATGTGACTAAACAAACCAATGATAATTAATTCAACGAAAAGAAAAAAAAACCACCCCCCCCCCCCTGAAATATTGTGTTTACTTTTGTTATGAGCATGCGAATCATAACCAAATATTTGTTTTTTATAAACAATTAAGGCTTTATCGTTTGCCTGACGAATAATAACAATCAATTAAAACATATGTTACTGCATATACGAAGAAGATATCTGTACTCGATTTATTCAACTAACTACGCGTACCGCAATTTATTTATGTTAAAATTACGTTCGTAAATAGATAAGTTGTTAATTTTTCGAGGCAAGTTTATTATCGTGGAAGTGTTGTGTTTCAATTCTGTGATGTTTTATGATATCGTTTTTATTAATTATCAGTGCCAAGGAGTGTAATTTTTCGCAGCAAAAATTTCAATACAACGAGATATATTATGCGTGGGCTGTTTTTTATTAGTCAGAATGTTAATTGTTTTATATTCTATCTACTCGGGCAATGTTTTAGACTCGTTACATATATTTAAGTAGCTTCCGTCAAGGATTTATATATTAAATGCTTTGTAAAAATAATTCGTTAGGTTAATGATAAATTTTAAAATGAAACTGTTGTCTTGTTTAGGCACTTATATTCCCAAACGTAATGAATATTCCGTGCAAAACTCGTATTGCCCTCATTTACTACAGTCTACAAGTGCATCCCGTATTTTTTTACTTAGTAGACCTGTTTTATTTTTCACGTACTTTACTGCTATGTTTTGAAGATTAGGTTTGGCTTTCATCACTAACCAGGATTGAACCATCTGAAATTGTGATAGTTCGTTAATAATAACATTGACGATAATCATGTGCAATTTAGTAACGCCCAGTGTCCGAATTTGAATAAATATGATTATCACGTCACACCTGTATGACATCTTTTATAGGACCCTCGTTAACTTTTCTAATTCAAAACAAAGTCGAATGTAAAAATATATGTACTGCAAATTTTTCATGTGTAGTAAAACGTAGGTGTAAATGCATTATATTATGTCCAGTCTGAAATTCAATAAAAGTAATCATATATTTTTAGGCCTACATAACGTACATACATGCAGCGTAGTAAAGGCAAACATTTTTTCCATTAATTTCAAATAGGTAGTTTCGTAGCTTATGCGTACTCAATAAAATTATATTTTATCAATCAGCTACCTGCCTTTACACTCAATTTCCTGTGTTTATATTGGGTTTACCTCGTGAAAATACGTGGAAAACGTACATAAACAAATATATGCCTGCCACGAGTTTTGTTTTCGACGATCGTCATAGGTTATTTCAGCAAATAAAGACTTTCCCCCAGACTAAATAACTTTGATATACAATAATTTCTTATTTTTATCTATAGAAAAAACTAATTTTAAAAATCAAATATTTTATAACACATTTGGGGTCATCAACAAACAACTTTTTCAGTAGCAGCCATTTCCCATTTAATTTGTTTACAATGATTTAAGCAGAGCTTAAAGAGTTAAGCAATCGATTTCGGATGCCTAAAATAAGAGCTGCTTAAAACATTTTAAGAAGAGCTTAAAGTGGGTGAAATGGTACAAGGCGCTAGGGACAGCTTATTCAGTGTTTAAGTAGCGCTTAAAATTTAAGATGTGTTTGATGATACCGACCCTGTGTGTTTCACCCTGGTGAGACGGGACTTGCAGAATGATGTGAGAGGCTCAAGTCTCTGGCAGTGGTGAGTCAGGACGTTGAATAATCATGCATAATGAAATGAGGTGCTTTGTCTCTGGCAGTGGTAGTTTTGAACTTAGAATAATTTAGGACTTCGTTTCTGGCAGAAGTGAGCTGGGGCTTTGCATTCGCTTGCTGGAATAGTGGACTTGGTATTTGACAGAGAATCACTCTGGACGCTGTAACACTTCATTGCGGGAGTGCGGACTTGACGGAGGAGAAGGACTTAAGACTTCGCCCTAGACGACAGGTTAAGATAGACAGCTCTGCTCCGAAGTTACCCCCGGAGAGGGGGAAGGGAAGGGAAAGGGGCTACGAAGTATGGTATCTAGTAATGGGATGTCCTGCTCTGAAGCTCAATGCCGAAAGCGAAGGGACTCGGGGGCACGCTGGTTCAGGAGTAGGAGGCGCGAGGAACATGAACATTGTGAGCCTGTGTGGATGATTGATGTTGTGATTTGTAGTTATTGTACTTTGCATGCTGTGCGTCAGGGCAAGCACTACCTGCATCTCGCAGTGTTGGTGGGGAGAGCATTCCCGGCTGTGCCTTGACTTGTGTGTGGACAAGTAATACCTGATTATTATGGACGGTTGTATGGAAAGTATGCAATGGAGCAATGCTAACACTATTGGTGTTTGGCGAGGGGAATACCCTCGGCTGAAGTGTCTGCGATGAAGGATGTGTTTAGTGCGGAGACACAAGGAACGAGTACATAATTGATTACTTGTTATTTCGTTTTATCCTCACGCCTACAGTCAATGGAGAGAGTAACCACAAATGAACAACAAAAGGTTTGGTTGATTGTGAACACGTGATCGCAGCGTTACTGGAAATTACAATTACAGTACTGTACGTTGCAGTCATAAATATTTTGACCATGCAATAGCAACCAACACTACATATGTCAAAATACTGGCGACAAAGAAGTGCTCTTAATACACTTGTCTTGCTCTCGCTACTATAGGCTGTTCACGGTAAAGTGAGCAGTTTTGAGGCCATAGTTACTTTTTATTTCCAGCCATTTAGAATCATTTAACTACCTTATCAAATAAGTTTTGCCATGTAAGTAATACGCACAGTGTGTGCATTTCTCTGTACTCGGAAGTTAACGTCTACGGCTAAAATAAAACTTATTTATTGACTGTTATTCCAAACGTGCGGGCTTTCAAAAGTGATCGCTTTATCGTAAACGGCCTATACACACGTGCACAACATTGGGATTTTACGTGTATTTTAACACCAAAAATTTAGGCAAATAGCCTTAAGCCAAAAATTTTCTGAAATTATATTTTTTCCAAAATATTTTCGAAATTTTACGTAATTATCAACGTATTAAAAACAGAAAAACCGAAGAAGATATTATGATTGGAATTGCATGTAAGGAGATACAGAAAAAATTTGCCGAGATTATTTTTATAATTATTCATTTTGTACATTCGGTGATATCTGAAGAAAGAAGTACGCAGTGTAACGATGTCATACTAAAATGACATTTTAGATACATGGCCAGTAATAAATATATTTCCAGTAGGCCCTATTTCTAGTGGTTATGTATTAAAATTTTACCACGAAATAAAGAAACTGTAGTGTTAAGTGGGCTTTCCACTGGCGCGTGTCCGCGCGAACAAGGTGACGTCACGCGTTCGTAGGTCACCCGAGACGACGTCCACCTGCTCACGATCAGGTCTTTTCCATTGCAGTTCAGACCACGCACGACCCGCTTGCTCATGCTCGTGGTGGAGGAGGGTTGGCATTTCCACTGTGCGTGTCTCCCAGCCGAGCAGACACTACAGTGCAGGTGTGTTCCTAGTCAGTCGATGACATGGAACGGGAGGTAGAAGTATGTGCCGGCCTAACAGCAGCTTGTGTGTTGATAACACTCTAAAAGGCCATTCAACATAATCAGGTAATTTATTAAATTCAATCAGTTGAATTAAAATGATTGAATACTCGTGCAATTCAATTTATTGAATTGAACAGAACAGAATACTTTACAGTTTTGAAAAGCTTTCATACACGCAGTTATATTAAATACCTATACGTTCAGAATATTTTTCAAACCACTACAAACCATGAAATACACGCAAACAACTTGTCAAAATCGATATAAACTTTTTTTCTAACATGACGTATTTCATTTGTATGAAATAAATATATGCAAGTACCTTTGTCGCTTAAATGCTCATTAAATACTGTTTTGTGGCAGAACGCTATATATATATATATATATATATATATATATATATATATATATATATATATATATATATATATATATATATATAATGATTCTGAGTGATAGTTGAAAATTTTGATCCGAGAAAACATAGAACATGTTACTAAAGGAAAACATTGGAGGAATTCGAGTTATTAAATGGCTTGAAAGACGAAATGGCTGTGATTATGACGTCTAAGTAACGTCAAACAGGATTCAACAAATATAATTAAATAAATTTGAAGAAAATTTGAAGTGAATTTTTATCATGTGAAGGGGCCTGAAGAATGTTTAAATTATTAGGCAGTTTATGAAGTTATTGGCGTAAATTAGTGACTTACGGTGTAAGTTACTTGTAGTATACAATATTCCTTATTATCCTCATCTAATTCATTTGTTCGGGTAACAACAGCAATAGGGGGAAAAAAATTGTTTTGCCATATTTGTACCTTGAGGTGACGCTATCATTCTTGACACCTTCTTGCCTGTGTGCCTTATACGATCACAATTAGAAGCCGTATAACGCGTGACTGCCATAACTGCTTTAACGACTCGCATTCTGAATGTCAAAATGATAAAGGGCCTTAACGGGGACTGTAAAACCGGCCTTCTCGGATGGCATTGCCCAGCGAACTTCGGCAATATCTCTGGTCTTTCTCAGAATACTGCCAGCTGTACCTCTCAACAATTGCGCTCTTCTTACGCCCTGAAAAGTGAATACTTTTACAAAAAAACAATATTATTTATCTGCCTCAAAGTTTTCTGTTATCGCTACAGTTATGTTGCTGAGAATTGTAGAATATTCAGTTTTTAGTTAATTTTTTCTTGTAGTGAAACTAATGTTCGTATAACTATGTTAACAAGATGCTATTTTCGTAATTTAACAAAAGTTTATTGGTACTATTTTAAAAGTTATTCTCTCCATTCACAACTTCCCCCCTCCCTTTTCCTTATGTCTATGTCTAATAAGAAACTAACTCACAACTCTTCTTAGTGTAACTCTTACGTGAGAATATCTCGTGCAAGGCAGGCTTCGTACGAAAGCAGGAGATAGAGCATGTCGTATTTTCAGGATGGTTTTAAACGAAACGACTGTTTTCATTGGTCGTACTCTGCTGGTTACGTGGCCGCTCGCATATCCGCCAGATATGTAGGAGAAGAGCTGAAAGTTCTGTAAGCTGTGCGAAGGGGAATCATTAAATTTTTAGTTGAGGTTGTGTTGTGAAGTTGTTGGAAGAGGTTTAGAAATATCCCATTAGCCACTACGTCAAACAGTGCGTGTTCGTGAGGTTTAATTATTAAAATCTAGACTAGTTAAGATATTCAGAAGCCATCAACTTTTCTGTTGCAAGGATGAGGTATATCGCTGCAAATCTGATTGTGGACTCGTCTCTCATGGGATTTTCCTGAGAAATGCCACGCGAGGCCTCGTATGAAATCCATTTTGCGCCTTGCAAAAGTACCTTTAGTGTTTGGATGAATGTCGTTGCATGTAAGCGAAATGATTTGTCGACTAAGTAGACAGATACCGCGTAATTAAATGAGCTACTATTCAATCATACGCTTTTGCAGGGCTTTGCTGCATTAAGCTGGAATACTTGATTATTACCTAAAATCACAGACACTAAAGTAGTAAATAGCCAATTTACGTGTCGTCAGATATGTGTCAACGATAATTGAGCACTCTTTATATTAGTCGCGTAGTCGTTATCGAACGTTATTGGCTGGTGTCTTCCTACGATGGCTGTCAGTGTCGTCAGATATGTGTCAACGATAATTGAGCACTCTTTATATTAGTTGCGTAGTCGTGATCGAATGTTATTGGCTGGCGTCTTCCTACGATGGCTGTCAGTGTCGTCAGATATGTGTCAACGATAATTGAGCACTCTTTATATTAGTTGCGTAGTCGTGATCGAATGTTATTGGCTGGCGTCTTCCTACGATGGCTGTCAGTGTTGTCTTTTTTCGCAAATTACTTCCTCTTTTTAATGGAAGTACTACGTGTAAAGGCTATTCACGATAAAGTGAGCACTTTTGAAATCAACCTTAGAAAAAAGTTACTGCTCCCACCTGCATGTATTTTAACGGGCTCACTGAGTGACATCCGCCCAGTAAAGTTGGTAATGATGGAGAGAAAGTGCTTCCATGTCTTACCGTCGAATAAAAATTTTTAGGTGACCATATTGTTTTAATTATTTATTTCACTTTTACGTATTTTTTAATGCACCGAAGTTTAAAAATGAAAATATTTGTGAAATATTCACTCTTCTAATCATTTCAAAATTTCACCTGACATACTCTTGAATTAAGTGATGAGGCCATGACAATGATCATTTTACTTAAAGTGGAAGAATACACAACGTGCGTATGAAAATATCTTAATCAGGGCTTTAAAAAGAGCTCAGTTTACCGTGAACAGCCTATATAGTCCACTCACGGCTTCTCCACACCTTTTGAATAAACCCTTTGCAAAATGACCATATGTATGAAGTGTTTTTTTTATTGTCACATATTACAAACGTTTTATACCTACTTGTATTAAAATAAAAGTACTTTATAATTAGTTAAAATACACTTTTTCTTATAGTCTACCTATAAGTTATAATAATTGATTTAAAAATAATATGAATAAACCGGGGAGAAAACCAATGTGCTGGTAATACCTTGTAGGAAATTGTTCGCATGCAAAATAATTTTACACGGACTGCGCGCGAATCCGGTGCTCTGTCCCTTTAGTGTAATTTTCTATACTCGGTTACGCTTTGTTCGAATGAGGCGGAGGAATATCCCGGACAGAGAACTTTAGCAGGACTTCAAATCAAATTGGTAGTAAACATTAACAGCCTATAACACGTGAATTCGAGAGGACACGCAAAAAGTGCCCAGGTTCAGTTAAGTAAAAGCCGATATAATCTGCTCACGCTTTCCAACTTTTCTGAAGCCCGGATAAAGTTATACTTCCATAAATTCCTCCGCTTCATGCAAACTAAGCTTAATGAAGCCTAGAACATTACACCAAAGGGCCCACGCACCGCGTTCATGAGCAAAGAACTATTTATTACTATAGGCTGTTCACGGTAAAGTGAGCACTTTTGCGGCCCTCGTTACTTTTTCCTTTCAGCCATTTAAAAATATTTTATCACCTTTTTAAGTAAATATGGCCATGTAAATAATAAATAATGTGTTTATTCCTCCGCACTCGGAAGTTTACGTCTAAGGCTGCAATAAAATATATTTATTGATTAGTATTCCAAATGAGAGGGGGATTTCAAAAGTGCTCGTTTTGTAGTGAATAGCCTATAGGTATTACCAACACACACTTTTTTCTATATCTTTATTCATATTAATTATGTATAAATTATTATAATTTATAGATAACATATAAGAAAAAGTACAGTTTAACGAGAAATAAGTTACTTTTATTTCAACATAAGTATAACATGCTTGTAAAACATGACGTACTTAGGAAAAAACCGAGCACGTCATACATGGGGTGATTTTTCAAAGGTTTGATTTACAAAGTGTGAAGGAACTGTGAATGTACTATAGTGCGTCTCACTCTTAGATTGCAGTAAAGAGTGCATGACAAGCGCTGTTTCAAGATGGCTAGAATTATCAACACCCAAGAGGTTATGTTGTGTTGGCAGAATAAGCTCATACCATAGGCCCAACTAAGGGGCGAGGGGCACTATGGCACAGCCCCCCGTCCCAACAAAACATTTCTACGAAAAAGAATAAATAAAATAGCATTATATGCAGGAAATAGGTTTTTCAAATTAATTCTATCTGCATATGTATTGTTTAAGTGATTGTTAATTCTACAAACTTTCCGAGAGTCTAAAAACCTTGCTTTTAATTTAAAATATTTCACTATCACATTAAGAATGTAGACAAAACATGGCTACTGTTGAATTCCATCAGCAAGTGATAACTTCACTAATTTTAGATAGCTGTAAATATATGTAGAATGTACTATTTAATATTTTATTCGTTGGGTACAATGCTTGTCAATATTTACAAGTGCTAATTGCAAGCCATATGTGTCAGATTGAATTTTATGCAATAAAATTTGGCTGACATCGTCACAAAACGAGTACAAAATCAAATAATATGTGTCTTCATAACTGTCAAAATTTACTGAAGCTATATAAAATGGTCAATGTAAAATACTTCAGTTCAGAGTGGGCCAGATTGTGCGAGAATGAGAGTGTAGAGCGTTAGAGCTACGAAGAGCTGCCGTAGTGATTTTACAAAAACAGATGATAAATTTTATTACAATGTTGTACTTATGTGGAAATAAAAAGAAACAGGAGTTTAGTAATATGAAAGAAAAAAAAATGTAGTGGAGTTAATAACACGACACTGAATGTATAAATTCATCCTGGTATATAAAGATATATCATATTTTAATTAAATATGTTACATAATGTTACAAATGTGTGTAGATAGTATTTTATTGTCTTCGTGAAGTATGTTAAGTGTGTGCCCCTCCCCCCCCCCAAATTGTGTTCTAGTTGCGCCACTGGTTCATACGTACAAAATTACGTAACAAAAATTGTCAAATGGCGTAGTAGTGTACAAATATAAAATTGTTTAATTAGCTACCCACTGCAATCTAAGGGTGAGACGCACTATAGAGCATGACTCGCAGTCGGTGCGTGACGCTTGATGCGTGAGTTGAAGAAGAGCAGCGGGTAGCCGCGTCTTCCCGCCTCCGATATTTCCCGTTCGATAATGGAGATGCGGGGGTCGACGCTGTGACGTCAGCGGCCAGGAGACAGCGGCGCGGCGCACAATGCCCGGTCGCCGTACCTCCTCCACTCTCGAGGAGAGAGAGGGAGAGAGAGGGAGAGAGAGCTGGAGCCGTGCTCCCTCCGGGGGGAGAGCACTCTCGCCCGCACTCCTCCACTCTCAACTCCGCCGCCCGTCGCCACAGCCACCTATCTGCTTGCCTGCTGCTCGCGTCTCTTGCACTCGCCCACGTCAAGACGCCGCAGACAAAAAAAAATATTCCTTACTCTTTCGCTTCTTTCATCTTTTGGCCCTTTCTGACCGACATTAAACATAAAGGTTCAGGTGTTGCGAACAAAAACTTTTATGACGTGTGCTGTACTTAAGGCTAGGCTGCAACTATTACGCAGAAATTCTTCGTTTTCGTCTCATAATTATTGTAAGGGCTTGATTATAGAAAAATTACAGTTTACTATAGGCTGTTCACGATAAAGTCAGCACTTTTGAAATGAATTTTAGAAAAAAGTCACCGTCCCGGTAAATACGAATGGAAAATAGTTCCATATCTCGACGTTGAATGAAAAGTGTTAGGTAACCATTTGCGATAACTTTAATTATTTCTTTCGCTTTCAGGTTTTTTTTTAATGCACCGATGTGCAAAAATGGGCTGATTTATATTACACTTACTTTCCTAATAATTTCACAGTTTTACTTGACCAACGCATGAACAAAGTGATGAGGCCCATAGCAATGTTAATTTTACATAAGGTGGAATAATACAAAACGTGCATACAAGTAGATCTTAAGCAGGGCTTTCAAAAGTGCTTAATTTGCCGTGAATAGACTATAGTTGTGTAATACTTCTATATCTAATTTTCACTGTGTGTCATTTCCTGCTTGCAAAAATGCACTAACTTACTGATAAAATATAAATATGTTCCTGACTTTTTTACTAAAAGCAGGTAACGCACAATTAAAATTACGCCCGAAAGTATTGAACAACGCGTATAAATGTAAATTTTTCTGTAATCGTACATTGCCGGTAATTACTATGAATCTGAAATTATGACGCGGAAACGAAGAATTTCTAGGAAAGGGGTGAGGCCGGGCTTTAAGAGCAATATGTAGCTTTGCGTCCAAGGTCAAGAAGCGAGGGAGCGATACGGGAGACAGTTACACGCACGCCTAGCGCCTCATCGCTCCTAAGCGCAAGGCGTGCAATGTTTCCGGCCTAACACTGTACTGTGCAAATTATATCTGTAACAATGGGGTTTTATTAGACGCGATGAAAGCCCGCAGATTAAACTATGCCCGTATCTTGTACTTTTCTCTTGCTGCTTAAGGAAACTGCATAGGAAAGTTAAAAAAATGCGATATTTGATCATTTCCACGAATTTGTTTCTCCAAGAATACACTTAGTATGACAAAAGTAAAAAATAATACGGGGCATAGATAATTGTTTTTTAATCTTTTCTGATAAAAAGTGGTATTTTCAGAACATTTATTTACCAAGATACGCGTATTCGCGCAAACTACTACTTCAGAAAAAATGGTTTGGCAAGGGGAAGGGGGGGGGGGGAATCCATTATTAAGTCGACACAACACTTGTTCCGTTGTCAGTAGTAGTAAGTTGTATTATTCGTTTTCAGCTAAAGTAATACGAACAAATCATTGTCCGCCTGGACCAACAACATTATTTACGAATCATTTCTCTGCAGGAAATATTATTGGTTAGTGTACAGTGTGTGTGTGTGTGGAGAGATTGTGGCGGCTCTTAAAATCGGGTTCTTGATAGCTGACGAGGGTGAAGCAAGGTGAGTATGGAGCAGCAACGGACTGCAAGGGTGAAGGAAACGGGAGATCCCCGAGAAAACCATGGAGGTAATAGATGATGGAGTGGCAACAACCTATCTTCTCCACGTTTATCAAGTGAAGCCGATTCTTTGTCTGCCTCTTTCAACTGCGCATGCGCAGACCGATTGTTTAAGTCAGCCGCCATATTATGAGTAGCAAAAGTTACATAGTAAGCAATGCAAAACATGCACCTTTTTTCCACTACTAGCCCTGTCCTTGTCTTTCATTTTCGGCTTCACTCTCGTGTCTCGGCTTCCACTCCATAGACTAATACCTCCATGGAGTACACCCGCCGGCCAGTGGCATCGTCCGCCACGATTCCCACGCGCGAAAATCCGGGAGTGACCCCGCCGGGAATGGAACTCAGTCCGGCTTGGTGGGAGGCGAGTAGTCTGACCACTACACTACCGTGGCCCCACAGTGTACAGAGCTGGCAAAATAATAAACTTCACGTCAGTAATGTGCACAATTGTGTGCATTGGGAACGAATGGGTTGAATTCTTGATTATAAATAACAGAACATTTTGTGAATGAATTTCAGAAGCAAGTACCTTTCAAACCCACATGTATAGGTTTTTCATGGTGAAATGAGCCTTATGTAAACATTTATATGGGCCTCATCACTTTATTCAAGCGTCGGTCAAATGAAACTGTGAAATTATTAAGTAAGGAAATACTTTAAAAATCTGCTAGTTTTTACACTAAAAAAAAAAAAAAAAAAAAAAAAAACCCGGAAATTTAAAGAAATAATTTCAAGTATCACAAAAGGTTAAAAGGTTACCTAACACTTTTATTTCGATGTTAAGATATGGAACTACTTTCCATCCATCGTTACCAACTTTACTGGGCGAATGTCACTCAGTGAGAGCCATTAAAATTAATGCATGCAGGGGCAATAATACTTTTACAATGTTCGTTTCTAAAGAGCTCACTTTATCGTGAACAGCCTTTATCGTGGTTACTTTTTCAGTTGGACCATACTGTATAATACGTACCCTAGCGGTGCAATAACGGAAATTTCGAAAAGACGGAGAGTGCAAACCATAACTTCTCTGCCATCCTTCCATCCATATTTTATCTGAGAAAACACAGTGGTTTCCATTCATTAAGATAGTTTTTATGCATTATATTAATATTTATTTTTATTCGCGCCGACATTGACAAGTTAATTTAGCGCAGAGTGTAACGTTAATGTAAGGTTCCAACTATCAAACCAGAGGGGAAAATTACTCTCCCCCCACTCTACTTGTTATTGCGCCTCTGCCCCTCTGGACTTGAAGTCAATACAAAGACTGCCAATAAAAAAAAACAAAATACTCTGATGCTTGATCCGGATACATCTGGTTTCTCGCAGGGGAAGCAGTAGATGAACAACTATAGTCCATTTACGGCTACTTCCCACTTTTCTGAAGCTTTGCTTAGGTTATACCTCTAGGATATTCCTCTGCCTCGTGCAAACAAAGCTTAACCGAGTCTAGAAAATTACACCAGACGGGCAACCGCATTTCGCATAACAATTATTTATTACTAGGCATTGCGAACACGTCTATATTCCCACTGATTTTTTATTAATTATAAATGTAATATTTTAATCTGCATGTGAAATGTATGTAAAAGTTCAATTTAACCAAAAAGGAGGAATTTATATATTAACACAAGTATACAACGCTTGTGACGCGTGGCTTGTTTAGGAAAAAATCATGCACGTTATACGTAGAGGGTGGAGGGAGGATTTTTTAAAGGCTTGATTCAAAAAGTGTGAAGAAACAGCGAATAGACTATATCTAAGAGTAAGGTTATGTGCCAGGGCTTACAGTTATTTACAAACAGTTCTTTCTTCTTAGTTTTTGTTGAATTAACTTTGTGTGTGTGTGCGGTTATGATTCACTGCCGCCAACTGGTTTTTTTTTTTTGTGTATTGCGCGCGCCACCACACTGCACAATGCAAACTCTGGTGTTTGAAGTGAAACTCAGTGTTGTTTTGCATTCCGTTCGACCAGACGTGATGCAGCCAAACTCAGTGAAAAATGGTTAACGCTAAGGTCATACTAAGCAGAGGGCGCTGAATGCGTGAAATTTACCTGGTCATATTTATCATATCTATATATTTTGTCTGACTTTATAGACTACTCGGTTATTCATATCGAGGTATTTATTTGATACAGATCTGTAAGTAAAGATTTTTTACAATCGTTTCGTCATTTGTTTCCCATTATTATACTGGCGCAAATATATTTTATATTTTTGTTATGTACCTTGCTTGGGTTTATTTTATAGTCAGTACATGCAATGGGCAGAGTCCGATAACTTCTGGATGTTCGATTCAATAAATGATTACAATTTTTTAATAAAATTACTATTTGTTTTGGATTGTCCTTCGTTAAAATGCATGTAATTCTTGCGGATTTTCCTAACAGGTATTTAATAAGTTAACACACTGCACACATCAGTAGCTCACTTGATATTGTTTCAAGTCTGTTGACGTGTAGGCTGAATGTCTTGCTATTAAAAAGAGGACCAAATTTCATTTCCTAATTTATTTGCAATACAAAAAAAATTATTTTACCAATTTTATCACTAGAAGAGTTTAATACTTATTAACAATTTTAAACTAATTTTCAACAAAAACTACTACAGAAAAATAATTAACCACAATCGCAATCAAAATATCCAGTTACATCAAACTGTTTTAAAAGCAAAGATTAAACAATGAAACTCTGATGTTTTACAATGGAACTAACATTAATGTTCCTGGTGTAACTAGGCCTTGCCTGTCCATCCACCACTCCTTGTGACTGACTCCTTAAAAGGATATTTCAGATCCCCAACTTTTTAACCAACTTTTGTTCATTGCAAACAAAAGCTAAACTCGGCCAAAGATATTAAGTTACCACAAGCATGGCAGTGAACCTTTATAAACCGTCGGGCTCAACGTCCTCACTATATGGATCTCAAATTTGGAGCAAACGGTTTCCGAAATCCTGCTCGTACATCCAGGGGGCAGTCACTCCACACAAGCTGTCTATCGGCCCAGCTGTCACAAAAGCAGATGGTAGTGGGGTTTACGACTACGTCCAGTCAGGTAAGGAAGAGTTTCTCAGAGCTGCTCAGCTGGAGCTCTAAGTACAGCGTGCATGAGCCTCGTCGCAATTCCAAGCCCCGACCCAATCGGTTCTCACACACTAAACATCTCCTCTTGATGATCAACGAATTTATTTCGTCCTACCTGAGCTTCCGTGACTGAATGGGGAGAGTTTCTTAAGGCAGACCTGCTGTAGCGCCAAGCTGTACATACCTGAGGCTCGTCGCGATCCCGTCCCACATACAGCTCAGCCTCCACCAGCATCGCATTCATTATTCAATTTCTGGTCCTCCTAAGGAACCCAACATACTACTCCATGATAATACTTCTCAGCCCTTCATTTATATTGCTTAACCTGGTGCCTACTAGGCATAGTGATACCCGAGTACAAAGAAGCGGGTACCCACTCACATAGAGCCTATTACCGTACCCAGACACTCGTTCCTTGCAATTGTGTAATATGTATTGTGTGATCGAAGGGCACGAATACATACTAGTTACTCCGAAACATACATTCTTCCTGAATAGTTTTATTGTAAAGACAAATATGTTGTACTGTATGTAAAGGCCAAAATGGCATATACTGCAAATCACATATGAACACAAATGTAAAATAATTTGTTGTATATATTTCCCTATATGTGCAAATCTGAACAGGGGAGATTCTACTTATTGGAAAAAAACACATACACATAAATTAATTTAAATACTTATCTTTTACTCAGACGTTATTCGTGCAGTCGTTTATTCACATGAACGTAAATTGAACTTCAATTAAACTTGCAAATACACTGTAAGGTCTGTTTGTAATAAAAATAAGGCATAATTGGCGGATAACCATTCAAACCAGTTGAGGCGTCTGTTGAAAAGTATCGTCGACGTTTTCTCGATTATCTCTAAACAAATAAACCGAATTTATGTTACACATTTGTTTCAACAAAAATAACACATTAAGGAAAGAATTAGATGTCCAAATTAGGGGCTTCGGAAAGCTCGGTGAGAGTGTACAAATACAAGAAAATTAAAGTTCCCTGGCCACAGAGAACTACGTTCGCAAGTAACTATATTGCCTACAAAGGTTGTCTCTGAACTAGTGGAAGATGCTGGACATCCCAACTATAGTTTTACTTGTAGAGCTAACATGGAGTAGGACTTTTAGCTCTCTTTCCACCATTCATGAGGGTCTACATGGTGTCCACCTGTTTCCCTTGAACCACTTTCCAAGTTTCCCGAGTTTTCTCAGGTTGCTCTCTTTCTTCCGCTGTTCTTACCAGTCTTGCTATTTTCGAGAAAGAAACTATTTGAGGTTGTGATTTCTATTTATCCGACACGAGGACTTTCATTTTCTCCATTGAACTTTTTTTTATGCCTTGAAATTCGGCAGTCCTTCGCACCGTTAGATGTAAGAGTGTTTTCAGCTTGAGGACTCACAGCATAAGATAGTTTGTCGACTCTTTGTACACTTTTCTTTTTACTCGTTTGCGTAAATTACAGTTTCGTCCTGCTCTAATGTAGCCTCATTTTGCATCTGCATCTTCACAGATTCCTCAGTCTGGACTGAGACATCGTTGCTAATTCCCACCACTCCTCATTTCTTTTCCAGTTCACTTTCCACTACACTGGTATCGTCCTCGCCAGGCAATGATTTCAGATAGGGTTCTATCTGAAATCACTATGGCTCTTATGGGCCTCATCTATTGTCCGAAGTACAGGGTGAGTCCTTTAAAAGAGTCCCCATGGGACATGTGTGTAATGGAGCAAGGGCCACTTCCAGCACCTACTCTAGGTATTTTGTTTTCACACTGGACTGTATGAGAAAATACAGTCCAGTGTGTCAAAAAATAACTAGAGTAGGTGATGGAAGTGGCCCTCGCTTTGTCACATAATTATCCCATGGGGCCTCTTTTAAAGAGCTCATCCTGTATAAGGGTACATATACCTTAACCATGTTGCCTCTGCAGATGTTGGCTCAAGCACCTGACACCACACTGTTTCTGGATCCAGGACCAGTTTCTGTCAACTCCACAATGGTGAGTACACTTCCCCATAAGTCGTTTCCTGCTTTGGATAGGACTGGCAAAAACCTTGGCCGGTTGTTTTTGGTACAGTGCATATTACGGCTCTTGCATTGGCGAGGCATCCAACGCCAAGTTCAGATATTTGCGATAAACGAACAGTTTAAAACACGACACAAACGACTATTGAGGTCTCAACCTCACTGGGTGAGGCCAATGATCTTTGGCCACAGCCATGACCTGGTACAGCCTTCTACTTCATTCAATTGCACCACCTGGTTTGCCGCCCAGGGCCTTACAACAACACGCAGCCTTTGCTGGCTGGTTTACTAACTACCATTAGGTTAAGCAACCCCCTGCCCACATTGAGGGAAGGCATGCACAAAAGTACTAATCCACAATGTCTTTAAGACCTCCAGTTATAGCAAAGTAGCACAGAAATAGGTGCTATCGCAAGCCAACTGCACACTTTGAAGACCACAGTAGTCAACAGATAAATACTGGGTAGGCAGACCGAAGGTCTCAGTATAAATCCGATTGCAGACACCAGTGGCACCCCAGGGCAACAAGATTGAGATAATTCAGTCTCTCACTAAACTCTTCATATATCTACAGTGGTCCACAGATGGATCTCAGTCCCCAGTGCCCCCACCCCGGATCACCACAAGACCTCCCCACAGTTTCGAAACACATTTGCAGGTCTCTGGTCACACGTCGCGAATATTGTCGTCGACCATCGATATTCGCGTGCACACACTCTGTCGCTACTGACATTCGATAACCTTAGTAGCAGTCCCCAGTACAAGTTTCTACTGCACTCGGGCCTTGACTCGATGATTGACGATCTTAACCCTCTAGATATCGCTGCCCATAACTCGGCACAGATTTCTATATGGCTGCAGATGTGCGACATCTGGTATTTGTAAGGTGATACACTCCTCTCCGGATTATTATTGACACCTCAAGTGACTCCGATAAAAATACTGTGTCCGGATTATTCTCGCGATGGAAACATTCGCTGACATTCCGGTAAAGTGCCAGACAGGAATCCCGGGGCAATTTGAGCTGGTTTCTCGAACATTAAACAATATCACATACTGTACCTGAAACACCACTGCATTGGTGATGACATCTACAGCTCCTAGATGCTGTCTTTCCCAGTGCTCCTGTAAAATCACAACTTAGGTATGTTCTAAAGCTTTTCCTGCTAAGATCTTGTTACTAAAAATTTCGGAGGAAAAAGTCAAGCTTTTATTGCTCAGATAGCCAAGCTCCAGAACTCCATTTACTAGTAAACCGGCCTTCACGAAATCAATTTTTTGACGAAAAAATTAATAAAGTGTACCGAATTACAAATTTGCACACCACTGTCTTTTAATTTAGTTGAAAATAATATAAATCAAAATGGTGATGCAGAAGACCTTACTTATGTTGTCTGCCATCCACCCTCTCTTAAGAGCGTACTGTTTTCTTTAGCTCTTTGTTTCTTCTTGCGGGAATAAATGATACTGCAGTAACCCTTGTTTCGCAAGCGAGTATCAACTAATTTCGAAACGAAATGACTCAGGGTAATTGATAATGTTGTGCTGCGAGGCGGAGCGACATGTGGCTGTGTCTCATTGTGTAAACTCAACCACCCCTCTCTCTGCTTGCGGCGATTTATGTAGCGACCCTGCTCGCTACAAGCACAGCTCTTCCTCCCTCCACACCCCTTCCATAATATATTAGCGTCCCTGCGGCCGTCCAGCAACCAGAACAACAGCGACCTACCTCCAGCAGTAAACATTTCGTGGTAATTTGCTGTATGTCCGCAGATGACCTATCACGGACGTCTGAAACGGATTAACTCTGATTATTGGTTTGGTGAGGAGGGGGGTGAATATGAGTGAGTGAAAAGATTTGGGTGGCTCTTACAGCGAGGCCTTGAGAGCCGATGAGGGTGATTAAAGTGAGTATGGAGCAGCGCCGGAATGTAGGGGCAGGGAAAACGGGAGATCCCTGACGAGCGGAATCGTCAGGAACGATCCCACATGTGCAAATCCGGGAGTGAGCCGGCCGGAAATTGAACCCAGTTTGCCAGGATGGGAGGCGAGCAGGCTAACCGCTCAGCCACCGCGTCCCATTTGGGGGGAAGATGGTTAGTGATATGCTACCAGGGTGTGTTGAAGGTTCGGAACCCTCCCCCCCTCTTCTGGGGCCCCAGTGGCTGAGCGGTTAGACTGATCGACTCCCACCAAGACGAACCGGGTCCAATCCCCAGCCGGGTCACTCCCGGATTTTCGCAAGTGGGAATCGTGCCGGACGATGCCGCTTGTCGGCAGGTTTTCTCGGAGATCTCCCGTTTGCCCCGGCCTTACATTGCGGCGTTAGTCCATTCTCACCTCATTTCACCCTCATCGGCTCTCAAGACCTCGCTGTCAAGAGCTGCCCAAACCTGTTCACTCCACCCCCTATCGGGAAAATTTTATAAAATTTAACCTTGAAATAATGCATTTTAACCATTTTCCCATGAAGGAAAATATTTCCATAAGAGTCAATGTTATATCTTTCCAGCCGGTATTCACCAGTGAGTGCTGTTGAACATGATCACTTCCTGTGGAGTCTGGGAGGGTCGGTAATTACTGACTCTTATCAAGAAACACAAATTACCATATAAGATAGAGGCTTCCACACACAGTTAAGCCGATGAATATGACTTCAGTGGAAATAAGTGGAAGACTACCACACGGACTGCACAGCACTTTCGTTTTGTATCCTTCCTCCATATGTAGTATTACGCTGCCACTGGCATTACGACTTTATTCAATCACCAGTAAAGTGAAAACGGAAAATTGTTAGGAGCAGAAGTGTGTTAGTCCTTACATTCCCCGTCTTCATGATCGAGGATATTTTGCACCACATGAAAGTTATATATGACTGGCACTGTTATACCCAAGACTGAATCAGCGGCTGGCGTTTTAAGCATCTCCCTTGTGAGAAATCTGATTTTTTGAAGTTTCTCCGCCTCTCATTTGCCAATAATAAATGCTAACTACAACGAACACCCAGTACAATATACTGTTCATTGGTTACGATAAAGCACACTCGAGCAAGTACGGAGCATATCAAAACATTGAACGATTGCAACACTTTAACTAGTAAATTAATCCTGAACTGAACGGGTTAGTAATATATAACAATTCTTACTTCAGTGAGGAAAAAAACAAACAAAAACTTGAATAGTCATACATGTAAATATCACTCTGGCAATACAACTTAGAAGGCCACCAAATATGTTATTGCTATTTTATGCCGTCAGAAACAAAAATATATACAATAAATGTCACACACTGTTAGTCCTCAAAATAATCCCCTTCGGCATCCAGCACCTTTTGCAAACGTGCCTCCAGCTGCACAATATTCTCACTGTAAAAATCGGCGATTCGGTCACACAGAAGTCTACGAGTGCCTGCCGCAAGCCTGCCTCATTTGCGAGGGAATGAAGAGGTGATCATCTCTTGGCGAAAGATCCGGGGAGTACGGTGGATGATTATATCTCTCAGTAAAGTTGATATATCGTATCCCCTGATCACCCACGCCACATGCGGCCTGGCATTGTCGTTAAGGACCAGTATGCCCTTGCGATTACACCAGTGCTCGCTCCTTCTGCTTCACTGTCTGTTGTACACGTCCCAACTGCTACGAGTACAGGGTCGCAATGATGAGTGAAGAGATTTGGGTGGCTCTTAACATTGATGTCTTGAGAGCCGATGAAGGGCGATTGAGGTGAGTGTGAAGCAGCGCCAGAATGAAGGGGCGCGGGAAACGGGAGATCCCCTAGAAAACCCGCCGAACCAACGGCATCTTCCGGCACGATTCCCACATGCGAAGATCCGGAGTGACCCGGTCGGGGATTGAACCCGGATCGTCTTGGTGGGAGGTGAGCAAGCTAACCGCTCAGCCACCGTGGCCGCTCCGCAGTGATGGTTCGGCCCGTTGGCAGCAGCTCGTTGTGCACCGTCTGGCGTGGGTATAGCGGTGGGGTGGTCTTATGGGAGCGAGTCACAGGGTTTCCTGGTGACAACCAATGTCATGGCTCAGTTGGGAATGTTACACCGAACCCACTTCATCGTCACCGGTGAGAACTCAGTCGAATATGGGCGCGCTGCGATGCCGGGAAGCAATGAGAAACGGGCTGTCACTCGTTGTTGCTTGTTGGCTTCTGATAGTGTGTGGAGTTACCCACTCTCTCAGCTTGAGCACCTTCCCTATACGGTGCAGTTCAAATCTGACAGCCGCTAAATAATCCCTTTACCAAAACTTAGAAAAACTTAGCGAAACTTAATGAGCTTCCATAGGGGAAATGTCCGTCATCTAAAGTAATATGTTAATATTTATTTCCCATGTTATAAATATTGTTTTTCTAAGGGTTGGTAAAGGGATCGTTTAGGGTTTTGAATGTTGTCCCCTCTTCCCCCTAACACCTAGCTTAGCATAAATATACCTTTTACGACACTTAAATATGTTAAAAACCAAATACATAATAAAAACAAGGAAACCAAATGAATAATGAAATGGCGAACATAACCTTTTAGAGTTTTGTTTCTTCAGAATAGCTTGTAATGCTGAAGAGCCTGCTGCTAAGGACTTGTCACAAATTGACTGTTCTCTCGTAAGAAGATCAAGTTTGAGATTGGCGATCAGGTTTGGTTGTATCGAAAGTTGATATGTACTCATGGGCGTCGACCTGTGTCAACTTCAGAAGGGGGCAACGCTAGGTCAATATAGTATGTATGTATGTATGAATTAGTGTCTCTTCGATTGCGGGGTTATTATATATATATAAGTATATTTATACATGTACATATATGTGTGTGTGACAAAAGATTTATAAGATAAGAGTAGTATGGGCGACGGGCCTTCACCCCACTTTTGATTAATCGGATTATAGATTTAATATAGAATTGTTATCAAAAGGGTTAATCCTTAACCCGATCTTAATTCGATCAAAAATTGCTAATCCGATTTTAATCCGACGAAAAGTTTTCGTTAATCCTCAATACAATTGATTTTTTAAAAATTCTTATGGGATAAAATGTAATAAAACTTTGATTGATCCAATTAATTTAATTATTAATCAATGAAAAATGGTTGTGATAAGGGTGTAGTTTGGTGTAATAGTGTGCTAATGGATAAATTATTATTATCTTTATTTTTTTTGTCGGTTGGGGAGCAGCTCTGGTACATCCTCACACTTGGAGATCTCGAATCGTACTGAGGTGTGATGTGTTGGGGACAGGGTGTATATATATATATATATATATATATATATATATATATATATATATATATATTGAGTTTTGTGCAAGAGTGGTATAAGTGTTTTTTGGGTTTGGAGTGGGATATTGCTTGTAAATGGTGTTGGGAGATAGGCGACTCTGAAAGATACGATTTACATCGTGTATTTTAGTAATGAACTTAAGTTTAAACAATTTAATTGGTGATTACTGTTTCCGAATGCAATTAAACCAGCGATGTTACACACAAGACATATTCCGGAGTCTTTAAAGGAATATAATGGAAATATATTTCAAACGAGTTCTACCTATCAATATAAATAAATAACATGAGGTAGGTATAAAAAAACACAAATACATGAATAACCTGGTCTTATAAAGAAACAAGTGCTACACGATCGCAACTATGTGAGTCTCCAGGTGTCCTAAAGAAAATTAATTAACAATCTACAATGAAGCAAAAATATCCCATCAATGTGTAAATTAAACTGCTAACGAACACAGGAATATTACTATCACAAAACGAATTACGGAACCAAGATATTCTGTTTTATTTTTTTATTTTAGTGAAATCGCACAAGCACATTTCCCAAACATGCCTGGTCGACTGTGATGTCAGTCGAGTAATGATTGAAGTGTATGATGCGCAGAGACCTATAGGCGCGGCCAACATATGTCCGGCTGGGTGGTCAGTCAATGAATGAGACGTGGAGCTTGTTGCCATAGAAAACTTGTTTAATGCCTATTCTGATAACTTAAAGATGGAAGCAAACGACTTGAATACACTACATCCTACACACTACACATACCTTTTCTGAATTATATCTAGAAAAAGAATAGGTCTCCCTACCAAGTTACTATTAGCAACAAACAATTTAATCATGTCTTCCAGAACGTTTCACATGAAATTAAAAAAAACTTCCCCAGATTTTTATCGCAAGTTTCACTTCCCTGGGAAAATAAGATCTCTCTATTTTAAGAAGAAGAAGAATTCACTTTTAACACCATTTCCATCGAAGCGTAAGGAGACTTAATCCCACAAAGCGTTATCCTGCAACACTATACAAACTTCCTCGAAGAAATATTATTAAAAATAACAGATGTACTACAAATTTCCGCTAAGTCTGTGAAATTAACCACACTTGGTAACACAAAAGCGAGTTAAAAATCCTATAAACTTTCGTCGACCAAGCTGAGAAATGGGGTTTGTACGATAAATGCTCATAATATTATTTAAAAATAACAGCTTAATGAGAAGTGAAGCCCACTAACCATCTGTCCCTTTGGTCATAGGCCTAGTCTCCAACAAACAATACTGCGACCAGTGAATAGATGCTTCAGAGCAGAGAGTGATGTAAACGTGTATCCAGGATGAGGTTTGGCGTCAAACTTACGTGACACTGGTCAGTGAGAGATGGTCAGATCGCTTCTGCTTGCCCCGACATCCTCCTACCTCCCCCTTCACTACATCAGACCACGCCTTCGGTTTGCTCAAGGACTGTCTGTCTCGGCGATGCGTCCCCCTCCCCCCGTCCAGCCCAAAATGCATCTTTGTCTGAAATGACAGGTTCTTTGTACCCACTATCGATCCAATATAGCGCTCTGCAAACTCTCTACAATGACATACACCCCCGCCCTCCCCCTCCCCATCCATACTCCATCACCAGTCCAGAACATGTTTTCGGCTATTTAGAGAGCTGCCTGCCTCAGCTAGGCA
Source organism: Dryococelus australis (assembly GCA_029891345.1). NCBI lineage: Eukaryota > Metazoa > Arthropoda > Insecta > Phasmatodea > Phasmatidae > Dryococelus > Dryococelus australis. The sequence continues at coordinate 292,217,364 of CM056995.1, read as the reverse complement.
GCCACCAGCCCAGAAAGCATGTCTTTTGTCCACCACGTTGGAGACTCTCCAACTGCCAAACACCCCCTCGGACCAGCGAATTTTAAACTGACCCTGCATGGCTAGTTCCCCTCTCCCCTCTGATCTACAAACTTTCACTTTGACCTGGAGACTGATCCGTCGAGAAAAATGATTCTTCAACCAAGAGCCTGGCATATTCCCAGTGGAATAAAATTTCACAAGTCCCACTGATTAAATTTATATCCCTCATTTAAAAATGAAGTTTCATTAATCACCCAAAATAATCCCTAGTTTTAACGTTCCAACAAATTTTTTATTTTATTCCAATAAAATTTAAGTTTAAACCAATAAAATTCGAGTTTTATACTGTAAAATTTGAAAACATTTTATCCTATTTTCCAGCAAACTTACAATATATTTTTTATTTAATCTTATCCATGTTTAATTTCATACCAACATAAATACAATACATATTCTCACTCGCTAAATTTTATACATTGAAAGAACACTGTTTATTCAAATGTGCATCTTTAGATTTAAGTAATATTCAAATTTAAATTTTTTAACAATTGAAAACTTACATTAAAACAAAATGTCTTTAAATTCAGGGGAATAGAAAACATACATATTCAATCTGTTTTAAATATTTGTACGTATTTTTAAGTGTAGATTTCTCTATAAGTTTCCCAGCCCAGAATTTCAACCACTGAAATAACACGAATCCATCTTGAAATGGCTGCTATCGAAGCTGAAAGCTGTTAAATTTCATGATATTTCAACTTAATTTCTAAAAAGTTCCAAATTTAAGCAAATTTAAAGGAAATTGGTGACCATTGTTAGAAACAAGCTCAGTTTTTTTTATGCCTTAAAGTAGTATAAAAATGCCGATTCGAGCGCAGCCCCCAGTCAACATAAAACCAATGGTAAATTTAATGCTCGAGCCATCAGAAAACATCAACTGCCGATTTGAGTGCAACCACAAAAAAGTGACTACAAAAGTTGCGTTAAAGTGCAATTGCAAAAAAGTGACTACAAAAAGTCGCGTTTGGGAGCAGCTCCCAGTTATCAGAAAACCAATGGTAAATTGAATGCTCTAGCCATCAGAAAACATCAACTGCCGATTCGAGCACAGCTGCAAAAAAAGTGACTACAAAAGTTACTTTACAGTGCAGTTGCAAAAAGTGGCTGCAAAAAGTTGCGTTAGAGTGCAGTTGCAAAAAGTGACTACAAAAAGTTGCATTTGGGAGCAGTTGCAAAAAGTGACTAAAAAATTGCGTTAGAGGGCATCCGCAAAAAGTGACTACAAAAAGTTGCATTTGGAAGCAGTTGCAAAAAAATGGCTCAAGAAATTTGAATGTGTAAAAAAAATGTATACAATAAACGGGCGCAAATAAAAATCAACTGATGTCTAATATGATGACGACCATGGCAAAGAAAAAGGCTAACACAACTGGTAATGTTTGGAAAGAATAAGTTTAAGAAAGCTGTTATTGTGAGAAGAAAGAAGAAGAAATCTCAAGAGAACTATGTCAAGTGTGAAACTTGTAAACACTTTTACAAACTGTCTCTCATAAAAAGCCAACTTAAAAGTAGATTGCACAAAGGTCTTACACCAATAAATAATAAATCACATGACCAAACAAATGAATAGGAAATATTATAAAGTACCACAACATTTAATATAAAAACTGAAGTTCCCACGAGAGAAACAAGTGAAATGTGAAACGTGTAGTCACTATTACAAACCATCTATAATAAGAAGCCACTTGAGACGTAAATTTCATAAGTGCACACCCATATTCAGTGTAGAATAAATCGAAGCAGCATTTCAAAGTAGGATCAAGATTTATGCTGTAAAGAATGTGAATGCATACAAAGACCCAAATCATTTCCTAAACGAACATGAGAATCTTCATTGAGTACAAAAGGGGAATTGGTGAGAATATTGAATATGTAGAAAGCTCCTTTAAAACAAAGAACGAAATTATACTGAAATCGACTAATCTGGAAGAATATTATACCAACAGCATATCGAAAATCATAGAGGAAATGGGGGGCATTCGAAGCAAAGAGATCTCAGTGGGTACTCAGCAGAATATTTAAAATAGAAGTGCAAATAAATAAATATGTGCAATTCAAGGGCAGTTCTTATGTTGACCTCCCAGAAAAAATCAAAACTAAGTAGGCGGTAATTAATGTTAAGAACAATGATCAAAAATATTTTTTATGGTCAGTTCTATCTGCATTGTATCAAGTGAAAAAAGACCCTCAAAGAGTGAATAAATACAAAGTGTACGAACGTGAGTTTGATGATGCACTCAAGGGTTTGGAATTTCCAATTAAATTGGATAGCATTCAAACCTTTGAGAAAAGAAGTTGAATTTCTATTAATGTATATGTATACTAAGAAAAAGATGGTGGTAAAATGTATATAATCTGTCCATTAAATATAACAAAAAATATGATGGACAAGTACATAAACCTACTCTATATCAGAGACGAAAACAACGTCCATTACTGCTGGATAAAAAGTCTTTCGAGACTTGTTGCATCACTAGTAACAAAAAATGGCCACAAAATATTTATATGCAATAGATGTTTGCAACATTTCTTCTTTGTAAATAAGCTAAAAGATCACAAAAAAGACTATCGAGATCATGATGGCGTTGAACTACCATCTAAAAAAAAATAACATATTAAGATTTAAAAACCAAAATCATTCTTTGAGAGTTCTTTTTGTGATATATGCTGATTTTGAATGTTTGTTGACTAAAATAGAAACTTGTCAACCAAACCCCGACGAATGTTACACGAAACCATACCAAAAACACGAGCCTATTAGCTTCTGTTACTTTGTAAAGTACGAACATGGATACTATAATCCACCAGTAACTTATGAAGGATCTGATGCCTCTACTGTGTTCGTTAAAATGCTAATGGAAGAAGCAAAGTCTATTGGCAATATACACACAAATGGAAAACCAATTCTTCCACTAATTCAGAAAGAACAAATTGTTTATGATACAGCTACCCATTATCATATATGTGAAAAGCCTTTGAATGGTGTGTCTGTGAGAGATCATGATCATCTTTCGGGGATATTTAAGGGAGCTGCACACAGAGATTGTTACTTATTGTATAGAAATCCATGTTTTGTCCCAGTGATTATACACAATCTATCTGGTTATGACACACATTTATTCATAAGAGATTTTGGCATCGATGAAAATAAAATTGATCTAATTCCCAAAAACAAAGAAAAACATATTTCTTTTACAAAACATGTATGTGAAAGTGTAAATCATAGATTTATTGACTCATTTAAATTTATGGCTAGTAGTATCGATAAACTCTCTAGCAACCTTTCCAGAAGCCAATTCCGAGAAACGTTTAAGCATTTTTCCAATGAACTTCTTGACTTTGTTACGAGAAAAGGTGTCTACCCATATGACTACATGGATAGTGCTGACGAAATTAGTGAGACATCACTTCCATCCAAAGATGCATTTTACAATAAACTCAACAAATGCATCATTACAGACGAAGATTACGAATTTGCGAGAAAGGAGTGGGAAAAATTCAACATAAAATCTCTAAGAGAGTACACAATACTCTATAAAATATCTGATGTGTTAATATTGTCTGATATAATGGAAAATTTTAGAGATGTGTGTCTCAAAACATATAAGCTAGATTCAGCATGGTATTTCACAGCCCCAGGGTTAGCGTGGGATGCTATGCTCAAACATACTAAAATATAACTAGAATTATTAACAGATTATGACATGATTTTGATTATAGAAAAAGGTGTTTATGGTGGAATTTCACAATGTTGTAATGGTGGGTTTAAGTGGGGAAATACAAATATAGATGTAACAAAAATATAAGATGATGCTGGAAAAGGTTATATATTGGAAGTTGATTTGGAATACACACATGAACTACACGATATCCACAAAGATCTGCCATTGGCACCAGAGAATAAAATACCAGGAGGTTCAAGAAACCCCAAACTCTTGAGTAATCTGCATGGTAAAGAAAAATATGTATTGCACTATGTAACTCTTATGCAATATCTATCTCTCGGAATGAAGTTGAAAAAGATCCATAGAGTTCTGGAGTTTGATCAATCAGATTGGCTCAAGTCCTATATTGATTTAAACATAAATATGCGAACAAAGTCTACAAATGACTTGAAAAAGATTTCTACAAGCTAATGAACAATTCCATTTTTATAAAAACAATGGAGAATATCAGAAACAGCGTGTATATACAGTTGTGCAATTGTTCTAAGCAAATGGATAAACTAGTGGCTAAACCAAACTTTAAAGATATAACTATATTTACTAACTCTTTGGTTGCAGTTAATATGATTAAAACAACACTGTGTTTAAACAAACCCATATATGTTGGAATGAGTATACTTGATCTATCGAAAATTTTAATGTATGATTTTCACTATAATATAATGAAGCCAAAGTATGGGGAAAATATTGAACTGTGCTACCAAGATACTGATTCGTACATCTATTATATAAAAACACCAGACTTCTACAGTGACATGAAAGAAATGGTCGATCATTTTGATACTTCTGACTACAGAAAAAATTATCTATATGGTATACTGTTTGTTTAACAAAAATATTATTGGCAAAATGAGATGAATGTAATGGAAAAATAATGGATGAATTTATTGGTTTGAAATCGAAAATGAATGCAATAAATGTGGAGGGTGGTGTAAAGAAAAGACCAAAGGGCGTGAAAAACACTGTAGTCAGAAATGAAATTAGTTTTGGTGACTACAAAAAGTGTTTGTTTGGTAAAAAAAATTGCTATTCAAAAGAATGATTCTTATTAAAAATAAGAAACATGAACTCTATACAATTGAGATGAGAAAAAAAGCATTAAGTCCCATAGATGATAAAATATTTATTCTTAAAGATGGCATTAATACACTACCATGGGGACACTACAAAATTGCAAAAGAGTGATACTATGAAAGAGCAGTTGCCAAGCACGTGTCGCCTTATAGCTGATATCGTTTGCGAGTTGTGTGTGAGCTTAATGGAAAGTATATGTATCGCAGCTATGTAATCGCTCATCGGCATCGTAAACAACAAGCTTGTCTACGGTGGTAAAAATGTATATGTGATTATCGCCGAAGGAGGCAATCCGTGGTTCAAAGCGAAAGACTTTGCGAGCATACTCGAGTATGCAAATCCTGAAAAAGTAATCAGAGATCATGTCAGAGAAAAGTATAGGCAATAATACACGAATATAGAGGAGCGGTTCTCTCCTCTTGTTAGATATGCATCCGCATACCATAGAACCGGACTTGTACGCATTGGTCATGAAATCAAAGATGGCAGCTGCAGAACAATTCCAGGACTGGGTCTTCGAAGTAGTGCTTCTGTTCATGTGCAAATATGCCGAATACAATATCGAGCAGAAGTACAAACTGCTACTGGATGACTTGAATAAAATGCTTACAGTGGCTAAAGATGTTATAGACTAAGAGAATAATTCATGGTTCAAAGCGAAAGATGTTCTGAGAATACTCGAGTATGAGAATCTGCAAGAAGCAATTGGAGAACATGTCAGAGAAAAGCTTAGACAGTCATACGCAGATATAGAGAGTAACGAATCGCTCCTCTTATTAAATATGCATCTACATACCGTATTTATCAATGAACCGGGCTTCAAATCAAAGATGGCAGCTGCAGAACAATTCCAGGATTGGGTGTTTGAAGAAGGGTTGCCATCCATATGCAAACACGGCATCGATCAGAAGTACAAACCACTGCTGGACACAATGAATGCAATCAGCAACAAGCACATGCTACTGCAGACGAAAGATGATATTGACACAGAAGGCTACCCGTGGTTCAAAGCGAAAGATGTTACTTGGGTATGCCGATCTGAAAAAAGTGTTGTGAAAGAATGTAACGGGAAAGTATGAGAAGCTGTTGTTACAATTAAAAGGGGTGACTTGAGTCACCCAACTTAAGAATACACATCCTCAGATGGTTTTTATTTCAGAGCCCATTTAAAACACTCTTATAGTGCTATTATATAACAGTAAATGTTTTTAATTGATAACCATCCGTTAAAAACTAATAACCATACAAGTTTGCACACTATTGGATTTCGGTGATTCTTTCACTTTTAACATCATAAATTAGGTTTCTTTGGCTTACTAGTACCAAATTACAAATAGTTGAAGCCGATATTGGTTTATTAAAATCGACCGTAAGTTTAAGATTAGTTCGATCTTTTACAATAGCTGTTTTTCTGTAAGAACATTCAATAATATACAATGGTCTTCTCCCAATAAATGACTCACAGTTAATGCGCAGTTCATTATTACAATAAGCGGTATCTAGTTTAGTCTTTGAATTTCTAAAATCAGTGTAAGCAAAATACATCTTATCAAAATTTTATCATCCATGTTTCAATTCCAATTCTCTTTGGGAATCACTTCATTCCGTCCATTCTTAATATAAATATTTTTGATACAACAAGAGTCAAATATTGAACCGTGTGTGGATTGCATAGGATCTTCTTTTCTGCTCTGATGAAAACCACCAATGACAAAGTCTAGCATATCGAATTGGATTGAATTGAACTGATCTTTTATATCAAACTGAAATGAGTTGGCATTAGTAGGTAGTGGTTTTCAAGACATTGCCAATAATTAAAACCAATTGTAATTTTGGGGTGTTTGTATAATTTTGCTTTAATTTCGTCTCCACAAGTAGGATCGTATTCAACAATTAGCCACAGAATTTCCATTTTCTCAATGACAATTTTTGCAGCATCTGGTCTATTATCCTCATCATCAGATCCATCTGCTTTCTTTGGGGGTCTTCTGTAAAGCGAAACATCATCACTAGAATTTCGAATAAATGTAATCTTGTACCCATTTTCCAGAATATTTCATTACAATATCTCATAAACCCAAACAAATATATTAATGGATAGGCAATTTTGCTATGCTTGGCTTTCCTAACATATTTATCGAGTTCTATCCCCGACATTTGGAAATATGCTGATTCTGATTCCGAACTTAACAATGTATGCATCATTGTTGAAGTGATGCCAGGGTTGTCAATACATTCGATTAGACAACAATGTTTAGAGATCTCTAATCTTGAGAACTGGAATGGGAAGAAATTTTTACAAAAATCAAATGTTGAAGTTTTTTGATGATCTGTATTTGTATCTCTTTTAGTTAGCTTATACTGTTGGTATACATAAGCTTCATTTAGAAGTGAAAATGCATCGCCAATAGGATATATCAAACCCAATGTGCTTGTTGTATTCATTCAAATAATTTTTGTTTGGTCATTTGTTGGGTAACGAGTGACCTTCATAACTTTCAATTTTTTGTTGATCCATTTATTATAATGAAAAAAAAAATCTTAAACAATTACACATTTCGAATCAACCTAAGAATTTTGACTACTATCAAAACCTGACCATTTAATTAGTAGCCTATTTCCTTTTCTTCACAAAACTCTTTCCACTAAGTAGTCTTTATCATATTAGGTCTTCAGCAGCTCTGGCTAATAAAAAATACCTTTAATAAGTTCATTTTTTAAATCTTTTATTCTATATCTCATAGGGATTGTGTGCAATACTTCACACACCTCAAATACTTCAGTTGACCAATTTGGTATATATCCTTTTTCAAACAAATCTTTACTTTTACTTATACGAACTTTATCTCCTATTGCAAACTTTGGTTTAACCATTTTTCTTTCTCCCCCATACATGTTGATAAGAATAGAACTTTCATTGTTTGTATTTACATTGGTGGGTTTCATTCCAATTGTACTGTGAACAGCATTATTGTATTCACTTATTAATTTAGGTAATATAGCCACCCATTTATACTTTCCTTGCATAGTAAATAACTTCCACATTTTTCTCCTTCAATGTTCTATTAAATCTTTTTACAACACTAGCTTTCTTTTCACTATATGTTGAATAGTGTGTTATGTTGGTGTTGGCCATTAATGTCTTATATTATTTATTGTAAAATTCTATAACTTCATCTGTTTGTAAATGCATAGGTTGTGATCATTCAAAATAGTTTAAATGCTAATTTAAGATTTTCACCAGTTTTATCTTTGATTGGTATTGCCCATGCATATTTGGAAAAAACATATACCCCAGTTAACATATATATAAACCCTTTGTTAATTCTGTGTACACCTTTTAAAGATCCAGAGTTCATTTTAACTAAATCAGCTTGCCAAAGATGATCGATACCAAAAGATAGAACAGTCCTTCTGGGGAAATTTTTTCGCATTGGTTTATGAATTTCATTTACGGTATCGTTTTTTATACTCCCACCAGTGAATATCGAATTATTGGTTATACGACATCTACAAACACATTTAATTCTTACTTAGTTATTATTTGTAAGTTCATATGAACCTAGTGTATTTTTCATACATTTGAGATAGTATACATTTAAGTTATCATTGTTCATTTTATGTATTTATATAAAAAATGAGACAACAAAAAATTGTAAAAAATATAGAGAAGAATATAGAGAGAAGAAGACAGTTAGTTGAAAAGTTTAAAACTTTCAGAAAATTTTGCCAAGATAAATATGATAAAAATAAAAACATGATCAACCATTGATAGATGCTATAGAAGATTTGGGACAAAAAATTGGGCGTGTAACAAATGAGAATTAGATCATAATAAAAGAACATGTTCCATTAACTGTTAAGAATAAAGACTACCCACAGACACCACCAGAAACATATTTTGAAAGAAAACTGTTTGGTAAAACAGGCACAGATGAATGCTATGACGATGAACGCTATGGCAATGAATGCTAAGACAGTGAATACTATGGCGATGAATGCTATAACAATGGTGTTAAACGAATTGGCGATAACGATGAACACTATAACAAAGAATTGGGGCATTTGAAAACTGATATCGCACAGTTAACTAACTACAAAACAACATTTATTGATAACAAAGTGGCCGATTTCTTAATTGACTGCAAAGACGATGTTTTTGGGCTAAATGCTAATAAAGGTAGATTGTATATTGGTGATAGCGAAGTAACATTCATCAATGACAAATTTACTCTTAAAGGCAGGACATACACTGGAACTGATGGTTTGATGAAACTACAAACAAGTAAGAAAGTAACAGAAAGTGACTACACTGTAACTGACTATGAACACTATTGTCGTATCCTATCAGATACAAACACATTTTTTCAAAACAATGCTCCAAACTTGGGAATGCCAAAATCGAGTAAAGGGAATAAATGGGAAATTATTGTTAAACCTATTTACTATTCGATCAAAAAGAAACGTCCCTCACCTAAAAGGGAGAAAGGTAAAAAGAAATATACAGACTACCCCAAAGAATACATAAATATGGATGATGTTAGGATCCTTATTGATCGACTTCTCGTTATTTATGGAGAAGAGAATGCTGGAAATGATAACTATTACAATGAAAAAGTTGGAATAATGAATATGCTTAACAGCAAGTTTAGTGGCTTTGTTGTGAATAATCCAAACTCTATACCATATCTGATAAGAATGTTAAACACAATACCACATACTTTTTGGGAATTGGTGCATCACGTAAAAGGACAATTCAATGACATAATAAATTCACTACCTTTTGTGTTGCATGCACCTGGTTATCAGTACTTAGGCCCGGGTACCAAACTAAAAGAGAGCATTGAACATGGTGATAGATCCATTAATCCACTAGATGCAGCTGCAATGGACATGATATAGCTTATCATCATAATAAAGATCTAGCTGAAAGAAATGTAGCTGACAAAGAACTAGAAAAGATATCGTTCAAAAGATTGTTAAGTTCAGATGCTGATCTCAATAAGAGATTGTGGGCTGGTGTTACTGGATCTGTGATGCATATTAAACGTAAGCTTGGCTGGGGAATTAAAATGAAATGATAAAATATTTGTTATAATAAATGAAAGTAAAAAACTTGTATTTCAAGTTCCTAATGAGGAGTTGAAGGGTTTGAATATTAATTCTTTCCTATCAAAAGACCAACTAGATCGTAAAAACAAAAAATTAAAGGAGGACAAAGGGATGGCTATAACAATTTCAGTTCCACAGCTTAAGAAAATGTCCAAAGAAATCAAAACTTGAAATGGTTTGACAGTTTACAAGGGTGTATTTTTACCCTTAATTTTCACAGCCTTGGAAGCTCTAGGAGCGTTAGCTGGTGGTGCATCATCTATCGCTACATCAGTAATTAATGCTAAGAAGAAAAACCAAGAATTGGAAGAACAATACAGGCATAATTTAGCTATAGAGGAATATGGCAAGGGATTGAAAAAAGTTAAGTGTTGTAAGAATGTTAAAAAAATAAGTGACTCCATGCAGTAAATTTGATATTGAACAAATGGTTAAAAAATTAAACATCAAAAATTTTCGGGTAGTATTTATGATCGATGAGCTACTTAACATGCTACTTGATAATGAATGTGGGATGTTAATCTAGTTTTTTCGACAAACTCTGGTACACACGGGGTATGCTATTGGGAAAAGGCAAACAACAAATATTATTTTGATTCATTTGGCGCAAATCCACCATGACAATTAATAGCATATCTCAGAAGCAATATTCTTTATAACGATGATAGAATTCAAAATTCCAATCAAGTAACTTGTGGTCATTTGTGTGTAATTGTGCTAAATCTCTTTTCACATAATTTTAAATTTTCAAAAATGATTTCACTTTTAATAAACAATCGATATATGTGGAAATGCATTAATGAGCTCTTCGATTGAAGATCAAATTAAATAATAAACGAACAATGATACAACTACTGAGAAGATCAGTCCTAATGATTTTTTTCCAACACACAGTTCAACGACTTTATAGCCACACTATCTTACTTGGAAGTAGATAATAATATGGATTTAGAACAAAAAAGACTAAGACATGTGGGAAATACCATTGCACCGATGGACACAATCAATTTAGAGTATTATCATAATAACAGAATTAACATTATTTGTTTAGTTGTGAAATACAATTCAAAATAAAGGGCATTTTACTTTGATAATCGAATAGAATTTCTTTAATGAGAGGTGGAACTATAGTTGAAATAATAACAGAACGAGAAAAATATAAAAGTGTTATTAACTGTTATCATTAATGGAAAAAAATTGACATACATAAAACTTTTGAAGTATAACCTGATGATACGATATATTTTAAAATACCTAAAGCCCACAAGGTACCCGAAGGTACAATTGTGTTTATTGAAATAGCTATGTTATATGAATACATTAAAAAAATCAGATTATGTTTGTTTTTAATGGAAACACTTCCATTAAAAACAAAACTTACTTATAATATAAGAATTTAATAAAAAGTTTTCAATGTTATTATGATACATGCCATTATTTAACTTACGAGTCATATCTATTGAAACAAATCCATTTTCATTATTCCAACATTTTGAACATGTCTCCCTAAATTTCTCAAATGACATATCACCACCAACATAATCACTATTAATATGTTTAAGATTTGTATTGTCTTGTCTGAATATGCAAAGAAAATTAGTACTGTCTCTTATAAGCTGTTACGTACTATTAAGTATGTCTGGGCTAAATAGAAACAATCAATATCTTTATGTTTACTGCGAGTAAAGTAATCCCTTTTCATATTTTGGTTTTCGTGTTTGATATAATCGAAAACAACTACAGACATTCATTTGCATCAACCATTTCTTCATTTGATGGAAATAAGTATGCTATTGGTTCATTAAATAATTTTAATGCTACATCTATTTCTTTTTTTAAATTGATATATTTTGGCTGGTCCAGACTTTTTGAACATACATAGAGAGTACCATAGTCCAACCATCCCTGAGCATATATAAAATTATCTATCATAAGTGTAATTTTTTCCACAGTTACTAGGACCAACTATCAAACATACACTGTTATTAGACAATAATTCTCCATTCTCCATGATATTTTGTCGAAAGTCTTGTCTGGTATTCTTATTTTAATATCCCAGTCTACATATTTCTCGCTCATTTATTAATATATTTTTTAAAATAATAAATGAGTAAAGTATTCAAACTAACAGATAACAAATCTGTGTTGAAGAGGAGACTACATTACCGTTTAGAGATAGAGGGACACTCATTGGCTTCAGTTCAGTTCTATGCTACTTATCTAACACATAACATTATCTCTGGGTGAAATAAGCTATATTTTGTGGGTCGGAATGCTATGGAATCAGCAATTGATATTCCAGTTGATCAATATAGCTTAAAAGATCTTGAAAAAACTATAAAAGCAATTTTTTTTCAGTTAGTGTAGATTCAATGGGTGGGAAAGAAAATGATATATCTTTCGAGCTGGATAAAATAACAAACAGAGTGAAAGTAAAGTGTACACCGAAATTACAGATTGGAAAACAGGGTTCAATAGGAAAACTTTTGGGATTTGTATAAAAGAAAACTCTGAAACCAATGTGGATCATTACTGCGATACAATTCCAAAATTTGCTCCATTTAAAACAAAAAATATACACTGTAATATATAAATTGTATGATATTAAAACATGATGAAAATAACCATAGAGACTAGCATAATTGTTACTTTTAAACCAAGAACATTTGGATTGGCGACACAATCTATTACGAACCCACTTAAACATTATTTTTTCCAGTGCAAACAAATCAAGTTAATGAAATAATAGTTGAAATTAGGGATGAAAAAGTATGTTAATTAACTTTGATTTGTCTGAAAGAACAGTGCATTTAGAGATGAAGCCATAGATATTTTTTCATTTGGACGTAGTCATATTATATAATATCATTAACAGTTTTTAAAATATTAAAGTTTCATGTGATAAAGATGAATACTATTTCTATAGAAAGTGCAATGAAATATTTAGAAAAAAAGAACTCAATGTTTCGGCTACTTTAATATGTCGAATTTGGTGATGTGTATCTAAATTTTTAATTAGACTATGTTGTAGCACATTGCCGAAGTCAGAGCGATAATTGTGTTTTAATGATTGGAAAACCATTAAAACTTTATAGAGATATGAGACAAATAAAAATCAACTGATGTCTAATATGACTATTATTTAATCCTTAAAAAAACAAATTAGAATACCTTTGTTTAGCACCGCAATACACCATTCCATCATATGCAAAATTTATACCTCCATGATTAACATCATCTAAAACTTTTTCGCTGAAAATCTGAAGATATCTATCTGGTAAGGTTACTTTAAATTTTCCAGAAGTAATTACCACTTTGTATCCATACCATGTATCATTTATTTCAGCATGGTCTATGGGATAGGACTGTCCAATTGTAAATTCGGAAAGTTTCTTAAATTGCTGGGTTCCATTTAATACATTTAGCAACTGATTCATCTTTATTATATACAACATTTTAATTTTTACACAATCAAATTTCTTGAGCTGCTATTTGCAACTGCTTCCAAACACAACTTTTTACCCGTATTTTGTGGATGCACTCTAACACAACTTTTTATAGTCACTGTTTTGCAGCTGTTCTCAAACGTAACTCTTTCCAGTCACTTTTACAACTGCACTCTAACGCAACTTTTGTAGTCACTTTTTTTGCAGTTGTGCTCGAATCAGCAGTTGGTGTTTTCTGATCGCTCGAGGATTCAATTTACCATTGGTTTTCTGATAACTGGGGGCAGCGCTCGAATCGTCATTTTTATACTACTCCTTAAATTTTGTTTTCTGAGTTTGTGTAAAGTATGATAATGTTATGTACCACTGGACATCGTCATGTTGAATCTTCAGCAGCAACAGCAATAGTTGTAATCTTTTTTTGTGTGACAGAATATTTTTATTTAAAAGTTTGCTGGACTCTCGAAGCTGTACAATTGATGGCAGCAGGAATACATTCTTGGAGCTGTCATGTATAGCTAAGAAGACTTTTTACCTGCCTCTGAAAAGTTATTTGTGTTAGTCCTCTCTCTGTTTTGTTATGTCCCCCAGGGTTCTTCAACTTAACCAGCAGACAGATGGAGGTTTTTTGAAGATATTTTGAGTTCCTTTCATTTCTTTTCAAATTTCATTCAGATGTTGGATTCTTTTCTCCATCACTTTTGTAATTCCCTCTTCAGTCGATCAGAGTTGTTTGATTACATTTTAATGAAATGTTATTTTTAAAATGTATAGTATTTTTTCTCCCTCATGAAGAAGGAAGCAAGAAAGTGGTATTTTCCCTTGAAAGTGAGCAAACAGGCATCCTGCTATTTTAAATACAAACCAACAGCTTAGCATCACTACTACTCACCCACTCATCTCAAGTACACCAAATATTTTTCATTTAAACATTTAAATGATTAATTTCCTGTCATATACAAGTACTTCATCGTCAGACACATCCCATCTCCAACCATTCACATGACAATGTATAAAAAATTTAGTGACAAGATAATAAATAACAAGTCACAATACTTCTTTTCGAATATAGAAAACATTTTAACTAAAAAAAATAATTCATAAACACATCTTAGTTAACACTCGCAAGACAAAGTCTCTACATATTCACATCAAATGTGCTACGATCGAAGAAGTTTAAATACAGTACCACTGAAAACCTTACAAGCTTATTAACCAAAACTCCATGTTATGTCATAAAACTGTAAAATAATCACAACAAAGAACGCTGTGACTGAAAATCATTAACAATTCTTAATATTTACTTGTGAAAGCTTACAAGCTTATTAACCAAAACTCCATATTACACCATAAAACTGTAAAATTATAACAACAAAGTATGTTCCATAGAAAAAATGTCCACCATTGTATGATTGAAATCATAATGTTTATTAAAATTAAAAAAGAGTTTTCCAACATTTTACATTAGAAATAATTAGAATCATTAAAACTTCCCGCCATCTTACACCTGAAATCATGAAAAATCTTTGCAAATTTTCCAACTTTTAGGTCTGAAATTGTAAAGAAAAATTTAATTCTCAATAAAATTTTAAATTACGAGACAACTTTATACTTTCAATGCTTAAACAGTAATAAAAAGATCCTTGCCATATTACAAGTAAAATCATTAAGTTCATTTAATTTATCACTTAAACTTGTCACCATATCACATCTGAAGATCATTACAAATTAAAACTGAAAAAATAATCAAATTATGCAAAATTGGAAACAATTAAAATTATTACTTCATCACTGTGGATTTGAATTTACTTAAAAGCATCACTTCATTACTGTAGGATTGAATTTACATTAAAAACAGCACTTCATCACAGTAAGTTTGAATTTACATTAAAATTTACATTTTGGGTTAAGAGATAAGCTGAATTTGCATTTCTTTTAAGGAACAACAGGTGGTGGTGGAGGTGCAAGTGAAGGGGGTGATATCCGTGGTAATATAGGGCTCTATATTATTTCTAGTGGCGAATGTATGAATGAAGGGGATGTGGGGAAATTATTTCGTGTTACATTGATTAAGGTGATAATAATTCAGGAGCTGATAGACTTGGAGCATCTGAAGACATAAAATTGAAGTGTAAAAATTCTTCCAATTTTTGGAATAAGCATTTGTTAGACATATCTTCCCACACATTATTTAAGGTTGTAACCACTAAATTTAGTGGCGTGGAAGAAGAATACATTCGTGGTTTTTGTACACATAGCTCACCTGATTTGAGGTTTGTTGTTAAATCTAGAGCTTCCAAGCTCGATGTTGCTGTAGCTCTCCCCGATGCCGGAGGCACAGTTGTAGGTCTGGACAGTGGAGGCATCGCTGTAGCTCCCCTCGACGTCGAAGGTGCCGCTGTAGGTCTTGACATCGAATGTGTCGCCGTAGGTCTTGATGTCGAAGGCGTCGCCGTAGATCTTGCTACCACAGATATCAATATAGCTCTTCTCGACACCGGATCTGCAGCTGAAGGTCTGGACAGCGAAGGTGTCACTGTAGCTCTCCTAGACTTCGAAGGTATCGCTATAGGCCTTGATGGCGAAGGCATCGCTGTAGGTCTTGACATCGAAGGGATCGCCGTAAGTCTCGCTACTGCAGATGTCAATATAGCTCTTCTCGATGCCGGAGGCACTGCCGAAGGTCTGGACAGTGGATGTGTTGCTGTAGCTCTCCTCTACATCGAAGGCATTGCCATATTTAGTCCTAATGCCAGAGTTGCTGTGGCAGCTCTAAGGAAGGCATTAACAAGACAATGGCTGTAGTGTAGATCCATGTTCTTCATCGCCACTCTCCAAAAAATCTAATAAGATTGTTGCCAAAGGAACTGAACAGTTCATTAAATCATCAAAATAATCTCAATTAAAACCTTCAAGTTTCCTATTAAAGACTTTGGTAGATAAACCAAGAAAATAATCTTCACAGGAACACGACATCTCAAGGTGAACTGCAATGACTAACACCTGGATGCAGAGGAATGAGGCTAGAGGCCAAACCTCTATTTATAAAAATTTCAAATTCCCAGGCAAACAGTCAGAAGTCTGATTTCTCCCATCCATCGAGAAGTCAGAAGGCCAAACACCCAGTCCCCTCCCTTCCCGCATCGATGACTTTCAAATATCTTCAACCCTCGCCCCCAAACTCTGAGACAAAACCTCTCTACTAAGATTCATCCTCGAAGAATTACATAACATTTATTTATGACTAAAATAACTTCTGTTTCATAAAATATAATTACTGTATAATTATTAATAAGTTAAAATGAATAGGAATTTTGTTAGAGAATGAATCGATACTTAATTAATAGAAAAGTAAGTGTAATAACCCATAAAAAATTATTCAATCTTGCTATAATCCTTCTTTAAACTTCTCTGAGAATAGTTACACCTTTTAAATGTAATATTGATTTATTTTCGAATCTTTAAATGTAAATACTGTTTAATACAATGAAGTATTATGTTTTGTAATATTAAGACATTACCTCATATTACCATAAATATTAAACTTAACAAAATATATTTTTATTTTCAATAAATCTTATCGAAGTAAAGTAATGTGTTGTTTTACAAACTAATTTAAGCAAATATGCTCCTGTTTACTTAATGCCAATATTTTAAATCATATTTACACTAACCATATACAAATATTTTCTGTTAATATGAACAATTATGATTTCACTATGGTTAGAATTATATTTTATAATATATTTTAAAACTTTTTAAAGGTTAGTGTGTATGGGCAAGCAAAACTTGTTTAATAAATAATAGCTCATTTTTTAAAAATATTATTCGTTTGTATTTTTTTTTAATTTCAGTATATTTTCCTGCATATTGGTGCTCTGAAAGTGAATATTAATTTCATAGAGTAGAAAATACAATATTTTTCTCTCTCGAGAGTTTGAATTCAGCTATATTGGCATATTGGCATTGGTATCCCTGATGGTTAAAATCATTGACCTAAGTTGCAGGATGGATCAAGGACTTTGGCAGCTTGCTTTGTGAAAAAATATACGTTCCCCAGGGTATTATAAAACCGAAATGCATTCTGCAGAGGCTTATTGGAGTCAGGCAGACACCCTCTGAGATTTTGGTTTTGTAGTTGGTACTATTGGAAAAATGTTAAAATTTAACCTTGAAGGTTTGTGACTCTGGATAGGGAGTGGTAGCACTACTAAGATCTTAGATCTCTAAACACAAGTTTTTTTTTTGCATCTGGAGATATTGGCAAATGCTATAAGTCTAACATCTCGAATCAAGTATAAATTGTTAGCTAATAATGTATAATTGGAAATATTCCATACAATTCATTTAAGTTTAAGCATCTATAAACATTGCGTTTATCTAAAATGTTTCAGTACATCACCGGTACAATTTAATGATCATAGTTTGATAGAAACCAAACATATTTGAAATATTTCTCTCTCTCTCTCTCTCTCTCTCTCTCTCTCTCTCTCTCTCTCTCTCTCTCATGCTTATCTCTTAGGAAAAAGTTCACTTAAAAAAGGGGTAGGTTAAATAAAAAACAAGAGAAAAATTAATTTTACAACATCAATTACTAACAAAATATATACAACATTTTAATGCTCCCAAGAACAGGTTCTTCCAAAACACACATAAACAACTATAGGTGTGTACAAAATTTTTGATAAAATATGTACACATAATCAGTATAGGATTATATAAAGTTGCTAAATTATTTGTTTCTGAAACAGAGTCAAAATGGTTTACTAAAGTGGCTTAATAACTTTCTGATATTCAATTTACACTTCGATTTCTGTATGCAAGAACAGGTGATTTTGTGTTCTTGTTGATCCATCTTTAAGAATATTAGATAACATACAATCAAATATTTTTATACTAAATTTCACTCATTAGTTCTCTCATCCCGAATAGTGCCATATTACTCGAATAATATATACGGGTGATTTACGAGGAGAATCGTCATAGTCTGTTTTACCCCAATCAGACATAATTGCACAAGTTAGAATTAATTTAAAGTTTTCCTCTGCAGAGAAGAATGATGAATTAGATCTGTGTTTTACATACTTGTTTGAACGATGTTGGATATTGTTTTGAATATATGTTACTTTTCCTTTCCACATACTTTCTAAAATGTGTTTTAGCTTGACTCCACCTACATATATTTAACAATTATTTAGGTAATATTTGCAAATATCTTCAATATTCTCATACTCCATACACAAACTCACCCATTTTAAACCACATAGATGGTTAATAACCTGTCTATTAGTTTTCTTATATTCACGAGTTAGATATTTCTGGTCAAATGGTGCTTTGAAGGTGACAACAGTAAGAGCTTCCATATCAGTCATAGCTAATTCTTTAATGATAAATTTATCTGGATATTGAAATCCTTGCACATTGAAAATAATCTTGTTGTAGTTGTGTATTGTTGTCTACTTACTCAAGTCATTAACTTCACCAGATTATCTCATTTATATTAGCCAGAATTTGTGTATTTGCAATAATTTCAATTTGTGAATCAATTACACTATTGTAAATTGTGTGATCTTGTTTGCTAACATCAAATACATATAATGTTCCTATGGTTTTAAATTATTTGGGTTCTAGGATCAGCAATCTGATTTGGTTATAATGCATTTCCTGGAAGTTTGAGTACATATTGTAGCAAATAACGAATTCCCCATTTCCAAGGTCGAATTTAAATCCATATAGGGATAAGCTTGACTAATTAGATATAGTTTAGCATTTTTCATATCACAATTATCAGATACTGTTATATTAGTTTTTAAATTGATTTGTCGATTTGTTTGAAAAAATACAAATCATGGTTTCTCAGATCAAAAACTTGATTTCACATTCCAAATAACTTTGTGATGTTTGTAGCATTGTTAATGTCTCCAAAGCCCACCATTCGAATGCAATATCTAGATTCGTCACTTTTTCGATATAGTTTCAAAAACTTTACACATTCACAAGAGTTAATTTTGATATGTGGCATTAGCCACTCAACAATGTTTAATGTAAATGTTGCTTCTTCCTTGTTATTAGCCTTTTCATATATGGTGTTCAAATGTGTATTACCAAATAGAATAACTAATTCTTGTTTATAATTTAATATTACATGTTTATAGCCCTCAGCAAAGTCAAGTACCATACTTAATCGTATAACCACATTGTATTTTCTGCCTGGGTTTATTTGTAGTGTAAAACTATTAGCATTGCTCCACCCAGTCATAAGTCCTGTATAAAGATTGTTTACAGTTCCTGAGAGATAGTTCTTTATTGTGGAAGTAATTCCAACATCTCGTATTTGGTCTATTTCAACACCATTGAGCACATATTCAAATATATCGATTAAATGAAGTAATCTGTTCCTCACTATTCCAGTAGTTACTGGATTAGCTGCATTGGCTGTCTTTTTAATTGTTCTTCTAAACCTTAAACTTGATTTCGACAGTAATGTGTAAATGTAATATGTATATGTAAATGTTGTATGTATAGCAATTGTTATTTGCGATGGAAATGTGTTTTGACCTGCTCGGAATGGTTCATACACATGTATTTCCGTATTGGTGATTGCATCTCCATAACTGATCAGTAAACACAGAAAGTAACTGTTTATATGGCTTTTTTATGTAATCAGATGGTAATTTCTTTGTTTCTAAAATGAATCAGTTTACTTTGTTGATAGACAATTGGAACAACTATTTCATCAACATGATTCACTATTACTGGAAGATATACCGATGTATTTGGTTTTTTCTATTATGTTATATCCTGGAGCCACTGCACACATGACGACTCATGTATTGTATTTGTCATATTCCCATTCAAATATGAAAAATCTAAAATATTAACATTTATATGACATACATTAACAGACAATATATTAACCTATTTTGAAGATTCGTGCAATTGATAAGCTGGATATACTGTCCATTCATAACTTAACATATTTGCAAATGAATTGTCTTCTGTGAAATTGATATCGACATTACCATACATCAGACTAGTTAACATATTTGGATTTACATGTAATCAGAAATGTACATTTTCAGGTAGTGTTGCTTAAATTAAGATTTCTAAATCATTCAACTCGTAAGTTCCTACCAGAATCAAAATTATATAAGTTTTTTTCACCAAGGTTGACCAAAAACGATTGATTGTCTACATCGATGTTTGAAATTCTGGTGTAACGGATTTTTATTAGACTTATTTGCCATTGTCCCTCTAACTCCAAATCTGGGAAATATATAGATTGCAATTGCGATAAGTTTCCACTTAATATCAACATATATTACACATATTACTAATACATCGACTTATATATCTTATTTATAGTTAACAAACCTAAACATAAATGTCCACAATTGTTATATTTGTTAATTGTTTAGTTTTGTAATTGTACCTGAATTGCATGTTTTGCAAATAATTACATATTTCAATTGGAGGTATTAATCACCAAAACTGCCGTAATACAACGATTGATTTACATTTTTATTAATGAAACCCAATAATGTTCCTGCATTTTCTTTCGAATCTAAATTAACAATCATACATTCACAGAGATTTGGTTTCTTTGGAAAACTCTCTCTCATATACACATCCCGGAAATAGGGAATATCCAGTTTCTTTAAATACAAATATTTTAGTATCATTTCTTATGTGTGTTTTGGAATACTATTTAAGACTTTTTGCAATTGTTTCCACATTTGGAGTTTTCTCGATGTTGTCCAACTTTATAGGGTTTCAAATACTTTCCTTTACTCTTTGTTTTAACTGACCTACTGATAGCCAAACTCCATCAGAGGATTGATCCAAGAGCTGTTAATACTGGAATTAGGAATGGAATGATTCATCGTTTCTTTATTTTTTGTTTAGTTTTACATTTTAAACCCATGCCTTTTTTTAACCTCTGCGTGCATGACTTGTCAACATCCCAGGCACCTAGCTTTTCATCAGTCAATATAGATTGTTTCTTCCTGATATTTGCAGCTTTATTGGCTAGAATTGTACTCGCTATATGTCTCTTTTAAATCATTTGTTCGTTCATAAACTATATTGTTTTCTTTACTTGCATTATCCAGCGAGTTTATTCCTTGATCGTTTCATGCCAGCCATTTTGCAAGTTTAGTACCAGGTCCACAACAATTGTATTTTGGTAAATGCAACTTAAATGGTAACTTATTAATCAATGTATTCAATACTCTGCATCCATTTTTGATACATTTAGAACAAGGCATTATTTTCAACTGATAGCAACACTATAAATATCCCCTCATTTATAGTTTTATGTTAGTGTGTTACTTTAACATGTTATATTATGTTATGATATGTTATGTTTTACTGTCCATCTGGGTACAAATTAGGGTTATAAACCAAATGTACATATTCCTGTAATTGTATATACAAAAGAAAATGTAATTGAACAGAAACATGGTATTCGTTTATGATCAAATATACATTGTATAATATATTGTCTTTCTTGATGTGGAAACATGTAGTTATGTTGCTGTCGGAACTTCCAAATGGACATAATTTTAAAATGTATATGTGTTTTCTAAAACAATACAAGATAAATATCAACTATTGCACTATTTTGTCACTAATTGAAGGAATAAATATTTCCCTTTTACAAATTAAGTAGATATAGTGCCTTGGAATGAAGTATTGCTAAATTCCTTATTTATTTTTGACGATGTTTGGTGCTAACTGCAGGGTGAGATACAACAATATTTTAGTTTTAGTGGACATATATTACATAATATGTGTGTGGCTGCGAAAAATACTGATGCAGTAAATAAACATTATGTGAAAGACTCAAACACCATCACACTAAATGTGTTTAAATCATAATCGCGCAATGCTCAAGAGAAATTAATAAAGTTAGTGATGGGAATGATAATGTTTATAAAAACACGAGTGTAATTACAAACATTTGAACCAATATTGGTAATGAATTTAGAATAGAAGAATGTTTAAATGTATTTAGTAAGGATTTTAATGATATGACAAACATAATTTTTAACACAACTTGCATAAATGCAAGATAATTTCAGACTTGTAATTAATGAAGTGGTAAGTGCTAGTAATACAAAACTACTTGAAACACGAATGGAAGAAATAACAAAATATATAAGTGATGAATTGATTAGTAAAAACTATTGTTTAGCTACACAAGCAGTCCTGAGAAAACAAAACAATTGCTTGGAAATACAATTTACTTATTTTATTTATCATTTAAGAGTTAAAATTAAAGATAAATTGGATGCTCTTTTTAAGTAAAGTCGATAAGATTGAAAAAGCACAAAATAATCGATCTAGTGTATCAATTAGTCGACCTACTTCAGCACTTCAAAAAGCAACAACTTGATAAATGTATAAATAGCTACAATTTAATGCAATATAATCAAACATATCTGCCTCTGCTGTGGAATTACATAACATATCTATTGTGAAGGAGACATATTTACAAGCCAAACGAGCCCGTATGGAATGGGATGTTTTAAACAAAGAAATATTTAAACCTGTTACGAGTAATGGACCTATTACATTGTGTTGAATTCACCTAGTGACACTCCTTTGGAAATTAAATCAGAAGAAAAAGACCATTTCAAGAAAAAGAAAAAGCAAACTTTTTCTAATTTAACATGTCATTATTTAGCTTTAAAAAATACTTCACCAAAGCATGATATGTCATTTGGTGTAAATCGAAATGGAAGCACATGGTTTCCGGGAGATTCGGTAATTACATTTTTGTCTGATAATGGATTTAAATTGATTACATAACTGATGTGAGTCAATGTTTGTTTGAATTATTATTTTTAAATGTTCCAAATGGATTTTACAACACAGATTTAGAAAAATATAAAATACTTCTCATCGTACAATTGTGAATAACCGTTTAGGAGATGAAAACCACCCGAAACTATTCTTAATAGGCGATATTGTCAGAAGTGGAATACATAAAGACGAAATTGACAACTGGTTTTCTCCTGTATATTGGAACAATCCTATTGAATTGGTCAATAGAGTAAAACTTCTCATCACTTTGCGAGAATCTGGTAATAATTCATGTACAAACGAAATTGTTTCTATCATTGAAGAACTAAAAGAAGATAGTTATATAACAAATGAAGATTAGTAATATTTATAAAGAACTTCATGCTCCAGCCATTATAAGATATCCTAGAAGAAGAGTTATTTCTAAAGATTTAAAAGATCTTTTTGCAGCCAATTTGTGTGAAATGGCATTACTTTCCAAACACAATTAAGGATACAAGTATATTTGAACCATAATAGATGTTTATTCGAAATATGGTTGGGCTATACCTTTAAAAACAAAACTTGGAAACATAATAGCGATATAATGAAGACCATTTTGAAAGAGTGAAAATCAAATTCTCTCCAAACCGACAGAGGAACCACATTTTTTTTACACCATTCCAGAAACTAATGACATATTATTGTATTAATCACTAGGCAACTTATTCAGAACTTAAAGTCAGTGTTGTGGAATGATACAACAAATAGATTAAGCAGTTAATATATAAAAAATTCCATGTTGGAAGGCACTTCCAAATGGTTGGATGTTTTGCCTGAAATAGTTAAATTTTATAATTGCAGATATAATATAACTGTCAAGATGGCACTCAATGAAGTTATGGAGCATAATTTAATGAAAACCATTTACAATAATGTTGAAGTCATCTACGAGAAAAAACAAAAGTTCAAATTTGGCGTATGTATATATATATATATATATATATATATATATATATATATATATATATATATATATATATATATATATATATATATATATATATATATATACACATATATATGTATTTCGAAGCAGAAAAAATCTCTGAGAAAAAATTTACAGTTAATTGGTCTTATGAACTATTTAAAGTTATTTCAATTAGACAAACAGCCCAGAGTGTATTACATAGAAACATATGACAGTAAGTCTATTAAAGGCAGTTTTATGAACATGAACTGAAATAAAATTATTTCTTCAAATGAACATTTGATTGATAAAATCATTAAAAGGAAAAAAAGTTATGCCATTGGTTTGATGGAGGTGTTTCTCAAAAGCACACAACTCGTGAGTTAAGAATAAATATATTAAAACATTGTAATACAATGATTATAAAATTATGATACTAAATAAATAAATATATTAAAAATAATATCTGATGAAATATTTGGTTAAATAAACCTGTTGCTGGCAATGGTGTTTGGATATGCAATTTATAGTGCAATCAATCTACTTGTTGGTTGGATTATCATTTCATTGGATTAGCATTTAAGTGATAATCTGCTGTATTTATTTCCTTTTACTATTATATTTCTTGTAAAATTATTCAAGTTAAAAAAATTTATAATTTAATTACTCCCTTTGATGGGGATGAATATAAAAAAGGAGTAGTCTGACTTCTTATTTATTCCTTGACTTATTTTACCAAAAAAAAAAAAAAATCTTTTTACGGGAAACTTCAAATTGTTTACAAACAATGTGTATGTCAAAGGAACGGGGTTATTGATCCTGCATTAACAATCATAATTCAAAATTGAAGAGAGAGGGAAGGACAACGAGCAGGATAGGAGAAAACCTAAGTCGGTGTTCCTAATGAGAATTTCATTTAGTTTCCCTTAAACATTCGGAATTGGTTAGAAAATCCTATATGGAGGTTTGGCTTCTAATGTTATAAAAAGTTTTCACTAGGTAATTCGAAAGTTAACAGGTTTCGTTAAAAGAGATGATAAAAATCATTTATCATGTAAGCTAAATTTATTCAGAATCGAT
This sequence comes from Dryococelus australis, assembly GCA_029891345.1. Lineage (NCBI taxonomy): Eukaryota > Metazoa > Arthropoda > Insecta > Phasmatodea > Phasmatidae > Dryococelus > Dryococelus australis. Next base: position 292,192,090 of record CM056995.1, on the reverse strand, counting down.
TACTTGCAATTCTGTGAAGACATTTACATATCTACGGATATTATTATTTTTTAAATTTTAATATAGCTTTTATCATTAATGAAATCATTTTTCAGCAAATATTACTTAAATATTGATTCGATGGAAATAAACTTTCAGACACTTAAGACTCGAAATGCGAGAATTTTTTCTAATATCCCTGACAAAAATGTTTGAAGACTGTTGAATAACTTCAGGTATGGAGAGTCAAGACAAGGGGCAGGTGGTGTGAACGAGTAGTCCTCTCACGGAAGCGGACAGGGCAGAATTTTGGGAGAGTCCAAAATTCATGTGTAGGGCATAGTTTTCCAAAAAACCCACAGCCCTGGGTGAGTACAAAATTCTCTGTCCGAGGGAAGGCAGGTAGACAAGCAGCTAGCCCTTGATCTGGACAAAGATGCCTTCTGGGCTGGGGTTAAGTGTGAGGAGGAGGCTCGTAATGGTTGAAGGCACTCCTTGTTGCAGAAAACACACCCTCTGGGCTGATGGTTGGGGGAGTGGTGGAACTTTGCCTTAGGCAGGTTTTGCAGAGTGCAGTGTTGGATCGATAGCGGGGGTGCGTAGTGCCCTCCATGGACAGGACATTATTACAACTATCCGAAAATGCATTTTTGGCAGGATGGGGGAGGGGTGGCATCGCTGGGACAGGCAGTCCTCGAACAATCTGAAGACGCAGTCTGGGGAAGAGAAGGGGAAGGGGATAGTGTGACGTGCAGGCAGAATCAATTTGACCATCTCTAACTGACCAGTGCCATGTTAGTTTGACACCAAACCTCACCCTGGATACATGTTTACATCACTCTCTGCTCTGAAGCATTTATTCGCTGGTCGTGGCATTGTGGGACCGGTGGTTAGCGCTCTTTTCTGCTCATTACGCCGATGTAGTGCGTCCATTATTTTTAAATAATTTTTTCACAGTTTATAATGTAAACCCAGTTTCTGAGCTTGCTCGACGAAAGTTTATAGGATATTTCAACTCGCTTTTGTATTACCAACTGTGGTGAATTTCACAGACGTAACAGAAATTTATAATATGTCCATTATTTTAAATAATTTTTCTTCGAGGAAGTTTATAAACAGTGTTGCAGGATTATACTTTGTGGGATTAAGTCTCCTTACACTTCGACGGAAATTGTGTTAAAAGTGAATTCTCCTTCTTCTTCTTCTTACAATAGTGAAATTAAATTTTCCCAGGGAAGTGAAACCTGCATTAAAAATCTGGGTAAATTAAAAAAAAAAAATTATGTGAAACATTTATGAAGACATGATTAAATTGTACACCGTTAATAGTAGCTTGATATGGAGACCTTTTCTTTTCTAGATATTCAGAGTGTGTATGAGTAGTGTGTAGGACATAGTATATTCGAGTCCTTTGCTTCCATATTTAAGTAATGAGAATAGGCATTACATGAGTTTTCTACAGAAATATTAGTTAGTTTGAAAATTCAGAGTTTTCGCCATAATTTAATCTTGGCCGCAAGCTCCGCGTCTTATTCATTGACTGACCTCCCAGCTGGACAGATGTCGGACGCGCTTAGAAGTCTCCACACGTCATACACTTCAGTCATTCCTTGACTTATATCACAGCCGACTAGACGTGTTTTGAGAGAGGTGCTTGTGTGATTTCGTTATGTGTTTTTTATTTCAGCTGGTATAATTTATATATTAGTACAAGTGTCGTAAACGTAATTTTAATCCGTTTGTCACGTAAATCATATTCACATCTCTTTTAGTTAATTTCCAAGTTTTTCAGCTCATTCTATAATCAAACGTAGGCCGATGCACACCAGTTCTGTTTGCTCTCAGCACCTCATTCAGCTTATAACTCGATGTAAGTGGTATATCCTAATCAGTACTCCAGCGACCTCCGAGCGAATGGACATATATTAAAATCAGTGACTGTTAAATGTTTTCTTTTTTATGTGTTAGTAAATTTATTTATTTTTACATGTGAATTCCGTTTCAAAAGTTCCTCACCAGTCTCACAGGTGGACAGACGTGTTTTGGGAGAGGTGGTTGTGCGATTTCATTTATTAAAAAAGAAACAGGATAACTGGGTACCGTAATTTGTTTAGTGATATTCACGTACATGTGTTCTTTAGCTGTTTAATATATTTATTAATAGGGACATTTTTGCTTCGTTGTAGATCGTTAATTAATTTTCTTTAGTACACCTGGAGACTCACATAGTTGTGATCCTTTGGCACTTATTTGTTTATGAAACCAGGTTATTCATGTAGTTGTGTTCGTTATACTTCTCTCTCATGCTATTTATTTATATTGATAGGTAGAACTCATTTGAAATATATTTCCGTTATATTCATTTAAAGACTCCGAAATATGTTTCGTGTGTAACATCACTGGTTTAATTGCATTCAGAAACAGTCATCTTCTATTTAACTGTTTACACTTAAATTATTCTGTTTGTCATTAATAACATACACCATGTAAATAGTATCTTTCAGAGTCGCCCATCTCCCAACACCATCTACTAGCAATATCCCACTCCAAACCCAAGGAAACACTTATGCCACTCTTGCACAAAACTCAACACACACACACACACATATATATATACACTCTGTCCCCAACACATCACACCTCAGTACGACTCCTGAGCTCCAAGGGTGAGGATGTACCAGAGCTGCTCCTCAACCAACAAAAAGAAATAAAGAAAGTAATAAATGTGTCCCTTAGCACACTATTTCACTAAACTACACACTAATCACAACAATTTTTAATTGATTTATTAAATTAAATTAATTGGTTCCACCAATAAAAGTTTCATATTATTTTATACGATGAGAAATTTAAAAAAATCAGTCTTATTAAGATCGGATTAAGGGTTAACGAAAAAATTTAATCGGATTATAATCGGATTAACAATTTTGATCGGGTTAAGGATTAACCCTTTTGATATCAAATCGATAATCCGATTAATCAAAAGTGGAGCGAAACCCCGTCGCCCATACTACTGAACTACTGAGATGCATACAAATTTAATTGAGCAACTATTTAAATTCTTAAATTTTTTATAATACAAAGCTTCAAATTTCTTAAAATGTTTCTTCTAAACGTCGTAACAGGGTAGAGAGTCTGGCAACAGCGCACGTTATCTGTACTACAGTCTAAGTACCTACTGTACTGATATATGCATTGCATTTAGCCTCTTACTTTTTATCACCAAAACCACTGTCTCATAGCTTAAAGCATTTCGCCTATCTGGTTGTCTGTGACATGAAAAACATTTACAGTTCCTATTGGAAAATCGGTAATGATGCTTTATTTACGCATAGCCATGACGTCCTTAAATTAATGCGTCATGGATTCTGTTTCTCGACGCGTATACTGTACCTCAATTAAGGCGTATGTTTCATTTCGTATTTATAACTGTGTTAAATACAAAAAAAGGCTACAAAACATTTTAATGCAAGCGGTATTGTAAGTAAAAATATCTGCCTGGGTGCCAACATTTGAATTTAAGTTATTTTTAATTTAGCAAGCTTGTTAAAACGACATGACTACTGATAGCTAAGTCTAAAAATTGCACACATTTATGAAAGACGATGCAAACTGTAATGTACATCGCAGTGTACCGCATTGACAGTACTAGCTGATCCCACGTTTTTAGAGAAAATCTTTACATAATACTGTACAGAAAACATAATCGAGTTCTGTTAGTTCTACTCTTTTCACTGAATGTGAATTTTCATTAAGATAGCCATAGCCAATATGAGCACTTAAAACTCAGTTGCCAGAATCTATTGCCATAATATTTATTAATTTTTTTTTTTTTGTAATATTTAGAGCAAGCAACCAAGAATTTATACATTCATAATTCAACGACACATTTACATTTTAAAATTCTGTTAATAAAATATGATAATATATAAACATACTAGCTGTTACCCGCGGCTCCATCCACGTGCAAAATTCAAACCTTAATTATAATGACCAAGTGCTCTATCTTAATTGTTCTTCTTTATTACTCTAATATTCTCTATTAACATATCGGGTACTCTCATCCCGGAATAAAAAACACACAACCAGCCAGCGCCTACTAAAACGGTTGGTGGCATATTTTTATATTCCCTAAGAAACTGTTCTTTTTTCCAGGATGAAAAGTGCCCTATATGCTAATGAAGAATATAATCTACCCCTGCACCAAATCTCATCAAAATCCGTCGATCTGTTATGACGTGATTGAGTAACAAACAAACAAGCATACAAACGTACACATCTATAATATTATTATGATAATCGGCGTGCTTACTGTTTATATCTTCACATTCCTGAAAGAATGATGTAATATTCCGGGACCTTCTTGCTGCACTCTTAAATTAATCATTGCGAGCCGAGTACTAAGATACACAATTCAATTCGTAGTTCACTCCAGTACGGGTCCTGGAATACTAACTCACAAAGTTTCTTGCTGGCAGATCACAAAGCAAGCAAAATATGAAGAGATTAGTGCGTCCTTAGCCATGGAAGGGTGGGGGGGGGGGGGGGGGGGGAGGAAGCGGGTTAATGATGGCCGCCGAGATCCAAGAAAGAATGCGTGAGAGGAGCAAGGGACACGAGCAGGTAGAAATATCATCGTACAAATACCTTTCAGGAATAAGAGTAGGTGAGGTACTATTGCCTTTGTTAATTTCACACACTTGGATACATGAAACATGATGTCAGTTGAGTATTACTGCCTACTTGCAGGGTAACAGAATGAGAAGAAATGAGAGAAGAATCCTTACAGATAAATTAAAAGTATTTCGTTAACCTGATAAAAATGCAGCTATAAATTTTTAAAAATTATCCTAATCAAGGGATGAGATTTACCACCACTTCTCCCCCTTTTTTTGTCATACTCTTGCCGGACACTTGGGGAGGGCAAGGCCCCCCCCCCCTGACCCCCTGTTGACGACGCCCATGAATGTACTACTGGAAATTTGCATGTCTTGGACACTTTGAAGTTTTGTTTAATCCTAGAGGTTTTTATATATTCGTGTTTTAGGCTGTTAAATAAATATATATTGATTATGGTGTTATTATTTATGTTTATATGATATATATTGCATGTTTGGCTGGTGTTCTCCTCTGTGTCCGCCATCACGGCCTCGTCATCCAATATCTGTGGCCGCCTACTTCGAGGTTCATCATGCACTGATGCCTGACGGTGCATTAGTTCACATCTTCAAATGCTTGACGTACTCGGTGGCTTGATGTGGCCGCAGACAAATCCACCTTAGACAACCCCCCGACGAACTCCTTCGTCAGTTCCATTTCCCGTCTCCACTACTCGAGTTATGACTGATGCAAGCACCTGTATTGGTCAAGGTCAATGTCCCCAACCCCACCCCGACCGCTCTTCCGACAGTCATTACTTCTCCCCACGCTACATCAAATACGGCCACAACTTACTTGATTACCTTGTAATTCGCTGCCAACTGAACTGAAAGTCAGCATGTCAGTGTGTACGTTAGTAAATACGCAGTTAACTTCCAACAACATTTTTTTCTCAAAAGTTGATTTAAAAAGCGCAAACTTTTCATTGTAAAGCTTATGCTTTTAGTAGTATTATCCGGAATGGTGGTACAGAACCGCTTGGCTGAATCGGGACATCATAGCGACCTCGTTAACTGAGGTAGTCCAGGCCCAGGGAAGTGACGAGTTTCAGTGCGACGAATAAAGTACATTTGAACGAACATATAATTGTATATTAGTGTGGGTGGTTAGAGCCTCCGTAAATCTATGTATTGGTTGGCAAGCTGGCTTGCTGGCGACAGGGGTAGACTAAAGATGTACGGACCTTTATAGTAAACAGTGATGGATCCAGACTTCACTTTTTGTGGGAAGGAGGTAAGTAGTTTCAAAGAATGTCTAAGGGTGTAGAATAGTTCCTCGAAAATGTTCTAGTTTAAAGTTTAGTAGTGGCTTTTCTAAGTTTATTCAAGGCGTCTGGAAATAAAGTACTAAAGGGCGTGCCTACGTGACGCTTGAAGTGCGTTTCAGTGTTTAAAATACACGTTTTCCCACGAGACTATTAAACGTGCGCACAACGTGCTAATCTACGAAAAGAACGCACGCATCAGACGAGGCCTGGTGTTTTCAAGACGACTTGCACTTTATGAATGCCACTTCGAAGCACTCGAACATAGCCAAAAACTTTTTTTTTTTCAAAGCTATATTATACGCGGCCGATACTTGTATGCAAGTTGTGTATTCTTCCGTCTTAAGTAAGAATAGCATTGTCATGGTCATCGTCACTTTATTCATGCGTCGATCAAGTGAAAATGTGAAATTATTAGAAAAGTAAATATTTTACAAATCTGCTATTTTTACACTTCGATGCATTGAAAAAAAAACAGAACGCTAAATAAATAAATTAAGTTGACAGAAATGGTTACCTGGCACTTTTTATTCGACGGTAAGGTACGGAACTAATTTCCCATCCATCGTTACCAACTTAACTGGGTGCATATCACTCAGTACGCCCGAATATATGCTGGTAGGAGCAGTGACTTTTTTCTAATGTTGGTTTCGAAAGTGCTCACTTTAACGTGAACAGCCTTTACGTAGGCTACGTTCTTCTAATAAAATGATGGGGTCACGGCTTAAAGTTTATTTGGCACACGCAACACGATGAGGACGCTTCACGCCAGTTCAGTACCTTGCGCATTGAGGCGACGGTGCATTTGGTTAACCGTGTAGCCTTTATGGCCGCCGCGCTTCTCTGCCTCAGGCACAGAAATAGCTCCAGGTAGGAGGGGCACTTAAGTTGAAATTTAAAACGTAACCAAATGTAACATGCTCACTCATCGCTTTCCTTTTCTTCTTATAGTCCATCCACTGTTATTTTCAACTTTTCTGAACAACTCTGCTGAGGTTTGAACTTCCAGGATATTCCTCCGCCTAATGCAAACAAAGATTGTTCGAGTCTAGAAAACTACATAGAAGGGATATCACACCGCATTTGTGCGCACTAGCTTTAATAATGATTTCCATTACAACTGTACCTAAAGGCTGTTCACTATAAAGTGAGCACTTTAGTAATGAACCTTTGAAATAAGTCACTGACCCTGCATGCATATATTCTAATGGGCGCTCTGTGTGACATTCGCCCAGTAAAGTTGGTAACGATGGATAGAAAGTAGTTATATATCTTAACGTTGAATAAAAAGTGTTAGGTAACCATTTCCGATAACTTAAAATATTTATTTCGCTTTCTGTTTTTTTAATGCATCGAAGTGTAAAAATTAGCAGATTTGTAAAGTATTTCCTTTTCTAATAATGTTACAGTTTAACTTGACCGACGCACGAATAAAGTGATGAGGCCCATGGCAATGTTAATTTTACATAAGGCGGAGGAATACACGACGTGCATACAATAAAATCTAAAGCAGGGCTTTCAAAAGTACTCTTTTTACCGTGAACAGCCTATAACTCGGCATTACCAACACTACTATTCCTCCATGTTTTATTCCTATTAATAATAAATTAAATATTTTAATTTATATATAAAATATAATTGAGAGTTTAAATCATCAATATATACGATACATTTGTGCTAACATAAGTATAAAACGTCTGTGACACATGACATATCTGTGTTATCTTCAGCCTCGAAACTCTGACGTGTTCGCCTCTGGTTGGTGGACATTGCGGGAACAGCCCTAGATGCGATGCGATGGCCACCACGACAGCAGTGGCGTCACAGCAGCCCCCCCCCTAATTACCATCACGCACAAGTCTTCTGTGGCTATCGCCACCCGGATAATGTACCTGCAATAATGCGCAAGCGAGAGGTTGGATCCATTCACGTTGAAGTTATCGTGGGGCTCAGTACGTTAACATTGTGTTACCGTTATTTTCAGGTACAGAAATGTATTCGCATTAAATTATAGTGACGTTAAGTTAAATTTTGCGTTTAACGTAGATATAACGTAGAGACAGCCAGTTATATTCAAGGAAATATTTGTCGTCTTTTGTTTATAGTGTTTTTAAAATGTTACAAGCCAACTTGCGTCTCGATTGTATTTTGTTACGGGAATGGATTAGAATTCTTTACGAATGCGAATGAAGTAGCAGTTCTAATATCGTTTGGGCATGTCGATGGGTGTTAAATAATAATAAAATAAATAAGGATTTTAAAAATGACAATTTTAAAGAAAATATATGGGTGCATATAATGACGAATGCAGGCGTAACAAGCGACATAATGTCATCACGGGTCCGCATTAAACACAGTGGTGTAGTCGTAAAGTTAGCAGTCCCAGAACACTTTTTTCTTTGTGGTAGTGTTAGGGGAGGGGGAAACGTAATGCCGATACTTATTTCTTACCTCGCTGGGAATATAGCCCATTGACGCCTGCGCGCGTATCCTAACTATAACCATTCCAAGGTGTCAGTAGATATAGGATGTTCACGGTAAAATGAGCACTTTTAAAAGCCCTGCTTAAGATCTGCTTGTATACGAGTTGTGTGTCTTCCGCCTTATGTAAAATTAACATTGGCATGGGCCTCATCACTTTATTCATGCGTTGGTCAGTTGAAACTGTGAAATTATTAGAAAAGTAAATATTGTACAAATCTGCTCATTTTTACACTTGATGGATTAAAAAAATACAGAAAACGAGATAAATTACTTAAGTTATCACAAATGGTTACCTAACACTTTTCGTTCGACGTTAATATATGGAACTTCTTTCCCCTCCATCGTTACCAACTTTACTGGGCGTATGCCACTCAGTTCGCCCATTAAAATATATGCAAGCAGGGGCAGTGACTTTTTTCTAAGGTTGATTTCAAAAGTGCTCACTTTATAGTGAACAGCCTTTATAAACATTGCCAGCGGCACAATCAAACCCAGCGGCTGATTTGTCGGTTCACGCTATCCCTATACCAGCCATTGGGGTATCATATGTTGCTACTAGGGATATTGTGATTCGACAAACCAGCCACTTCCTTTGTTTACATCTGCTGCCACCTTGGAATGGATAAAGTATAGATCCCCTGTCACCTAGACACTGAACTGAGCTGAATGGTGCAGCACGGCACTTTTAGCGTCGCTTCTCTTATTTCAATGACGGAATCATGTGGCGGGATTAACAGTGCATGGGACTTAAACTAATGCTACATAGGTTAATCGTATTCCAACAGTTTATGGAAGACAATATAGAAAAACAAATCATATCAATTCTACATATAGGATGTTCACGGTAAATGATCTCTTTCGAAAGCCCTGCTTAAGATCTACTTGTATGGACGTCGTGTATTCTTACGCCTTATGAAAAATTAAAATTGTCATGGGCCTCGCCACTTTATTACTGTGACGGTCTATTGAAACAATGCAATTATTAGAGAAGTACATATTTATTAAAATCTACAAATTTTTACTTTTTCTATTCATAAAAAAGAACAGAAATCGAAAAAAAAAATTAATTATCACAAATGGTTACCTAACACTTTTTATTCGACATTATGATATGGAACTACTTTCACTCTACAGTATTGTTACCAACTTTACTGGGCGCATGTCACTCAGTGCGCCCAATAAAATATACGTAGATAGGAGCTGTGACTCTTTTATAAGGTTGATTTCAAAAGTGCTCACTTTATCGTAAACAGCCTTAAATTGATTTTTCTAAAAGCTATCATTGCTATTGGCCTGATCACTTTGTTCATGCGTAGGTCAAGCAAAACTTTAAATTATTGGGAAAGTAAATAGTTTATCAATTTGCTAATTATTTCACATATGTGCATTAAAATACAGAAAACTAAGTAAATAATTGAATTTTCACACACGTTTACCTATCACATTTTATTTATCGTGAAAGCACAGAAACCAGTCGGCGTGCCCGGTATAACAGACGCAGGTTGGCGCAGTGCCATTTTTCAAAGACTGATTTTCAAAGTGCCCACTTTACCGTGACCAGCTTATGGCCATGGGAGTATATATTTTATCATAATCACGTATTTGTGCTGAGCTGTTTCTGCCTACGTAAATTTCTGTATGTTATTTCTGCGCAATATATCGGGCAAAATAAATCCATGAGTCTGGCAAACTAGTTGCTCACAAAGTCGGCAAAAAGTTATCTCCGATTGCGTTTTTTTTTCTTTTTTTTAATTATTATATCTCACTGCTTGCGAATACCTGTAGACCTCAATTTACGTATTTGGAGGTAATTTAGACCTATGTCACACATCCTCCATACCCGCTCGCCTCTGTATGCAGTTATAATTTGAGATGTAGATGTGTGCAAATTCCATTTACATCCATCCTGCATCATGTAAAAGTGTACAGTTTGATCTCTGAGTAGGGAAGATTCCTGCTGTGTTTGTCCTGTCATCGCCATTACGTGGCATTCCATAGGCACAAGTGGATATTAGCAGTGCTATGGACGCAGGGACCGTCAGTCCCGTGTAAATCAAGTTTTAGCTATGATAGCTGGTATGCTATTTGTGATGACTTAGTAACCGCTGTACACTCACAATTTAATTTGACACTATCAATATTCTTTGATAACTCATCTGTAGAGACCTACAAAATTCGCCTAATTATTTGAGGACACGTTAAATTTCAAACACGTGTACTTTGGCAACATGTTTGTCATTGTACCATACTTTATTTGACACGCCCTGAGTAACTCTGCGCCTATAAATGAACGCTTCACAACTATGTGCTCCAATCACAAGCAGCTCAGCCAGCAAGGGCGTTGCTTCACAGATATACAGAAACCAACGGAGAAACGACGTCGGCTCGAGTGTATACACTACTGTGGAGTTTAGCCTGGTTCCAAATAATAACACGAATTTTGCATATCCCTACTCATCTGATATGTTGACCACTTGTATAAAATGAACTGCTATTGCCAATATGTCTTTGCAATTCGCAAAGAAAGTACTGTACTCTTAAAGCTACTTTTACTGTTGGGCTCGTTGTTTATAGGCTATTCACGATAAAGTGAGCACTTTTTAATGCCCTTCCAAGAGGCATTAACCATTAATAAATACATTTTACTCCTTCCTGTTTCAGAAATTAGAAATTGGTTGAAAGGAATATTTTAACAGGCCCTTAAAAATTGCACAGTTTACTGTGAACTGCCTATAGTTGAATATTGTTATGATCTTTCCTTGCATCTTGGAGAGCGCTGAAATATGCGAGTTCTGTTTGAACCCGGTTAAAGGTCGGAAAAGAGTGTGAGTGATCAGCGGAAATGTTTCCATCCCGTGGTGGCACGTGCCGCGAGAGACAGTGTTCGGCATTTGTATGCAGGACGGGGTTGTCTCGATTATGTAAAAAAAAAAAAAAGCTCGATTTCGCTGGCGATGTTTTGCTCTAGTTAAAATTTAAAAAAAAAAATACATTGCAAAGAAATACGTGTTTAATGAAGGCAGTCGTCTGTAGCAGTCCTACCCGTGATATTTTGTTTTAAAGTCAAGATCATTGTGGTGTGTGCCTGTTCGTTGCTTTTGCAACGTTAAGTATTGCGCTTGATAAATAGTTTCCTTACGGTACTGGAAATGTACGTGTATGTACAGTATGCTACTATAAGCCGAGGCGCCTAAGAAGCACTGCAATGACATTTGTAAATAGGTCAACACAGCTTCCAACAGAGAAGAGTGCGTTCATTTCAGCTACATTAACGAACATCCATCGTACTTTTCAGATGCAGTCCATCCATGGTTATTTCCAACTTTCGTGAAGTCCTGCTATTTTCAGGTTATTCCTACGCCTCATACAAACAAAGCTTACCTAAGTCTAGAAAATTGCAACAACGGGACAGCGGACCGCATTCACTTTTCAATTTTACATAAGATCTATTTCTTACTAGGCATTACCAACACACATATTTTCTCCCTGTTTTATTCATACTAAATATAACAGAAATATTATAATATATAGGTAAAATGTTCGCAAATATTCAGTTTTCACAAAAAAATAAGATACGTTAACAGAAGGGGAAAACGATTATACCTACATGACGTATTAAGAAAAGAACCAAACATGTCGTATATGGGATCATCTTCGAAGGCCTGATTCGAAAAGTATGAAGAAACCGCGAATACACTATATCGTGTGGTTAGCCTATTTTCATGTCGAGCTGCGGCCTTAAATAAAGATAGTTGCAATATTTTCTTTTAATTCTATTAGTTGCTGCATATCCCAGAAAATCAAGAAGTTTTCGTCAAATATGCACAAAGGGTCACTCATAGTTTTGAAACTAAACAACTCCTTGGCTATGCGAAATGAAAAAAAATTTTTTACTTTTTTTTTTTTTTCTTTCCGAAACTGCGCTTTCAGTGGGTGTTGGACTTTCGTTTATTTCCAGATTTTTCCTAAAATTGATAAAACATGGAAGGATTTTTTCCCCGTTAAATGTCATTGTCACTTGACACTGAGGATTCTTTCCTGACAGATGTTTCAAGGACTAGCTTACGCAAGTGTTCGCGAATTATAGTGCAACATTTTCAAGGAATTTCTCAGAAGCGCTGTCAGTTCAGTCGAACATTCCTTCCCGACGACTGTCAGAAGTAATTTACGCTCGTGAACGAACTGTCTTTCGCATTCGGGAGGAGCCGGGTTCGATTCCCGGTCCGGCCACACTGATTTCGGTTTTCCATGGTTTTCCGATATCACTCCAGGCGAATGCTGGGATGGGTCCCTAACAAAGGCCATGGCCTATTCCTTCCCATTACTCCCCCAAATCACTCTTCCCTGTGCAACTTGCACCGTCTCTAATGACCTCGTTGTCGACTATCTACATACCTACCAACGAACTGAACGGTCTTTCCGGGGTTTATATCCCACTGATGTCTCTGACAGTGACTTCAGTAAGGTGAGATGTTTCCACCACCACGACGACGAAATACTATCGCTGTCATTTACCGCCTCTGAATTTACTCGAAAGGTTCTGCAGTTTTCAGCGGAGCGAAATTGTTCCGCTCCGATCGCCTGCGGGATTCGAAGCCGTTACAACCAAACTGTTCCCGTTTTACCACCAGCAAGTTATGTTTCGTCGCCGCTGGATGTCGTAAAGTTCTTTCTGAACTTGGCGATATCTTTAACCCTCGGGGAATTCGAATGCACTTTTCAACGATTTGGTCAACCCACTTTGTCACATCTCTTGAAGTCATATAAAAACTTTCGTGGTACTTATTTGCCAAGTATTGGTTGTTAAAATTTTCTGCCACTTTGCACTTTGGAATAAAAAGGCATAAATTAAGATTTTTAACTGTTTATAAAAACACTAAATTAATTTTGTGCTTCATTAGCAGTAGCGAGAAAATTGTTTCTGGTACATTACTGAGTAGTTAGAAACTAACATGAATCAGTTGAATAATTTCAAGCAGTCATTGGTTTCTGTTTTAGAGTAAAATTTTCTTTAACGTTATGTTATGAAACGCCTTTCTTTGAGCAAGATCTTGATAACAGTTATAAAGAAGTAAATCATTATTTCCTATTTTGTTGCTCGCCGATATTCTTAAATGATATTCTGAAATTGATAAAGTTTTTTTTTTTGTCTTCATTGTCATACTTGTATAATTCAGACATGTCAAAGGCAGATTACTAAATGTTCTCAATAAAAAGTGAACAGTCACACTACTAATTGAAACCCACCGTTTCGGCGAGAAAATGCGTTATACAATGTTATAACAATTAATGTTACTATCACTATCACGCGCCATGCACAAAATGTATATTCACTGGACAGCGAAAACTTTTCATTTCAGAGTTTATTTTAAATTTTCCGCAGCCATGAGATCTGAATGTTTTCTTAAACGCCGGTGTGAATTTTCAAAGCAAACTGCAAGTAGCTATATTCCTGTGTCAGTTGGTGGGAACATGGGCGCTACATGCTCGTCACAACCAACCAGTCGCAGATAACTGATTATTGCAGTGGTTGCAAAGTTTCATTCATGTATAGACCGTTCACGGTAAAGTGAACACTTTTTGAAGCTGTTTCATAAGAAATAATAAACAATAAATAAATTCCAATGTGGCCTCGGACTTTTGTTTTTGGGTATGGTGAATGTATACACTGTGTTTATTACTCACGTGGCAGGGTTCGCCGTAAAAAGTGGCGGAAGGATATAAACTGGCTGAAATAAAAAAGTAACTAGGGTTTAAAAAGTGCTCACTTTACCTTGAACGGCCTATAGTTGTGATTCATACTTTGTTTCAGCAAATCCCACTATTCCCAGTCACTGCTTCCCAGTCCATTCGATTTATTCCATAAACTAAAGATGAGATAGACCGATTTCGCTGACTGAGCATAACCAATCTTCATGTACCAACATTGAACCTCTTTTCTGCCGATACGGCTAGCAAATACGGTGTGAATTGGAGTTGAGTTTAGAACACGGTTTAATAAAAAAACTTGATTTGAGGTGTATTTATACTACCTCTAACCAATTTGTAATGCAGTTTGATTAAATTAAAATTGATAAACGTTTTTTATCAACATAACCGTGCTTGTCATTTAAATATTAAGGTATAAACCGACATGTTTATCACTGTTGGTCATGTAACTTTGATAGTTGTGTTTCTTTGGGTAGGTAAATGTTGGATAGATGCGTATAAGACGAGTAAGCGGTCTACCTAAATTTTTGGTCTATAATATTTTCGCCATTCAGTAGCAGCTACTTAACTACATTCCAGCAACTAGCTGTTCACTTATTAATAGAGGTCTGCAAAATTCACATCATGTTCTGATACCAGCTTACGTTAAACGACCTTAACTCGACTCGGGCTCATTTCTTCACTGGCTTTCACCACAATAAGAAGTAAGTTTCTATTTCCGTGCACACTCTGAAGCATCCTAGAGTCATTCGCTAGCTTTCAGATGAACTGTAGCCAAGTAACAAAATTGGTACTAGTGTACACGTACTGATACACTCCCCTGCAGGCGCTGTGCACCGCCTTCAACCACCATCCTCTTTCTTCGTATCCTATCCAGGATTCGCTGATGTTCATCTGTTGTCGGTTACTTTATACTTTTCTGAAACCCGGCTAAAGATCTACTTTCAGGATATTCCTCCGCCTCGTGCAAGCTAAGCTTAATAAAGTCTATAAAATTACACCAAAGGACAACGCACCGAATCCGCGTGCACTCAGTTGTAATGAAATTTTGCATGAGAACTATTTATTACTTGGTGCTACCAATACACATGTTTTCTCGCTATTTTTCATGTTTATTATATATGA
This sequence comes from Dryococelus australis, assembly GCA_029891345.1. NCBI lineage: Eukaryota > Metazoa > Arthropoda > Insecta > Phasmatodea > Phasmatidae > Dryococelus > Dryococelus australis. Next base: position 292,176,870 of record CM056995.1, on the reverse strand, counting down.
AATATTATAATTTGTTAATTTAAATACAGACAGAATTAGATTTTACGAAAAAATAGATAATTTCATCTAACCAAAGGTATAAAATGCTTGTGATACATGGCAAATTTAAATACGTCATAAATGCGGTGATTTTTCAAAGGTTTGATTCAAAAAGTGCGAATAAACCGCTTATAGACTATATAAGTATGCCGAAGTGCAACCCTTTCCGTAAGGGCCCTGCCTACCGAAATTCTGCCTATGCGAAATTCAAATAGGATATCCCATGTTAAGGAAATTTCGCCTTAGTGCGCGAATTTTAAAGATAGACGTTTCAAACAGAAACATTTCTTTATGAATATTTAGAAGTTCCCTCCAGAGGAGATGTTTCCATAACAAGTATATCTGTTTGAAAAAAAAATTGTTTTAAAATTTATGTTTTACAAAAAAGTACATGCTGCATTTCTTTATTGAAAATATAGGCTCGTGGGGATCTTCTCCTAAAAATTAATGAATAATTAATTACATTTCAAACACATATCTTTAAAGTTGACACACCGAGGCGAAATTTCCTTAATATAGGATTTTCTATTCAAATTTCGCAGCTGCCAGCCGGTAAGTAGTGCCCTTAATGCGGACCAGTCTCCGCCATCTTGGATTTTCAGAATTTCTGCCGTAAATTGCATTACAGATTTTGTATTTTATTTTAGGCTTCGACAAAGCGTAGGACATTACATTGCACAAGTTCTACAACATTTATTCCTAGATTACTGTTCCAGGACCATTTCTGTTAGCTTAAGCAAGAAAATATTATCTATTTCTTGCCTTCAGTCACTAGTCGAACAAGAATCAATTCCAGAGACAAGTAATAGTTTGATTAAACTTAAGGAGCTATTATTTATGCCATGTAAAGTGAGAAATCTCATTAAACGTTCTTAAATGAAAGTTATTGCAAAAATAGTGAAAATACAAGATGGCGGGGACTGATCCCCCTTAAATAAAGAACCGAATTTCACAGGCGTCTACAATGATTCGGGATCCTGCCTCTTGTCAGAATGAAGACGCGAGGCGAGGGCTGGTTATCTACAGGAGATGCTGCGGGCCACTTTCTACACCCCTGGTTGCCGTTATCTCTAGAGCTGCGTTTATCTTCGACTCTCGTATTTTCACCCTGCGCTGCCCCCACCCCCTGCCGCGTCACATCACAAACCCGCATCTCGCCAGCGGAGACAGGATCGGTAAACGCGCTGCCAGCCGCACGCAAAAAAAAAAAAAAAAAAAAAAAAAAAAAAAAGGTAATCCCGTTCGCTCGATCTTGCCATCTTGGCGCTGAAAAAAAACCTCAAGGAGATCCTTTTAACCGGCAAAGTTAGTCTGTTCAAATAACGAAGTTAGCGCGGGAAAACACCAGTCTAATTAAGTGCGTCCTGAACAGGGACGTAGATACTAATTGAGTTCGAGATAATACAATCTGCGAGCAAAACAAGATAAATAAATAAAAACAGGCGCAACTGGTCTTGCAAGCGAGTAAAAATTCTCGCGTACCTTTCCATATCATCCCAACTTAGTATTAAGAAGATTCATTTCACGCAGTAAATTCTTGCTTACGGAATAATTTGTTTCTTTCACTTAACGAAGAAAATCCTTGAAAACTTGCTGCCGAAAAAATATAAAAAAATCGTGCAGGAAAGAAGCGCAGATTTTAAATTGTATTAAAATGTAGTTAAATGTGTAAATAAACTTAAAAAAATATTAATTTTCTGAGTTTTAGTAATAATCATAACCGGCGATCCCTCTCAGCTCATCTCTTTCATGTTAGCAACAGCTACCAGAATTCTTCGAACCATTATTAAACACGACTTGTGATACTTTTCAGATCATGTAGAGCCTGCACGTCATAAGTGACCCTCGAAATCGGCGGAGGCGGAGTAAATAGGTTTTGATATCTCGTCAGAGCTTTTAGGGGAATTGTGCATGAAAGCAGTATATTTATAGACTTTTCATGGTAAAATGAGCACTTTTGAAAGCCTTACTTAAGATCTACTTGTATACACGTTGTGTGTTCTTCCGTCTTATGAAAAATCAACATTACCATGGACCTCATTACTTTATTCATGCGTCGGTCAAGTGTAACTGTGAAATTATTAGAAAAGTAACCAACTTGACTGGGCACAAGTCACTCAGTGCGCCCGTTAAAATATATGCAGGTAGGTGCAGTGACTTTTTTCCAAGGTTGATTTCAAAAGTGCTCACTTTATAGAGAACAACCTTTACCAGATTTTCGATTTAAGTCGTTTTCCAAAGGGCTTTTCGAAATTTTTAGCTCGACAAGATTTAAATAATAATTCTCAACACTTTTTTACGTTGTTAGATTTTCACGGCCTTTATTATTTTCGGAACACTGTTGGAAGAAAAGAAAGGAATTTTTTTTTCTTATATTCAATCAGAGCTCTGAGAATAACGGACGCAGAGAAATTTTAACAATGTAATAAGGTGTTCAAAATTGTTATTTACGTCTTGTCGAACCAAAAATTATATAAATATACGATTTTCGTGCGACATTCCCCTTAGTGAGTCCTTGAATCCTTGTTATAACACGCGCGTTCTATTGTTATCCGGACAAGTGATAATTTTGAAATTCTATAAACTAACAAAAATATTGTTATAGTCATTATTATTAGACGCGCGATAGACAAAGTAGTCAACAGCCCGCGCGTTTCCTCATCTTGTATTTATCTTAAAACAAATTCTTGTTATGCAAATTTTATCTATTGCCACAGTTTGTAAATAATGTGTTTGTAGTGTAGCGTTTTGTGTTTCTATTTTTGCCTGAACCAGCATGGTAAGGTCGTTAGGGTCTGTTATCCTGACACTTTAAAATTAATATATATATTATTATTATATTACTAGACGTGAGTTAGGTGACAGACCTAAAACAGCTCGGCATTCCTTCTCGGATGTCGTGTTACTAACAAGACAGCAGCTAGACGTCTGCCTCTCTGCCCTTCGCACTATATTTCTGCCGCATCTCACACACCTTCAAATACTCGTCCAGTACAACGTGAAGCGCCTTTCAAATAACAACAACAGAAAAAAATCCACAAAAATTTACATATAAAAAATCGGAGACGAACTTTTAAAAAACAATTGGAAATTTTTCCAAATTTTTTTCGGATACAAATTAACAATTTTATACTAGTATTTAAAGATTATCCCCCCCCCCCCGGGCTAAAATCCTTTACGTATACGTTTTACACTGACTGGCATCCTAATCCTAATAATATTGTGACGGTGTTTGCCAACACACACAGTGCTTCCTTAATGTAGGAGTTAAATTTTGAAAACAGCTGAGAGCCTCCCCGCCCCCTCCCCAATGTTGTCTAAAAGTAAATTTGGGTTGGTTCCAGTGAAAAGGTTTTACATTCGGTTAGCTTTGCTTTATATAAAAACAGTTACAAAACTTTTCCCCTAAGCTTCAGAATAAATACGTATATATAAATATACAACATTGTATAAAATATTTTCCCACAATTACATTTTATATAAATACAATAACCTCCCCAGCTAAATGCCGGTTACATTAAATATTTTCCTTTATATAATGCTCAACTTAAAATGGCAGCAAGGCCCCCCCCCCCCTTATAAATGTTGACGGAACAGCAGTTCCTGCCTAAGTGAATACGCTGTTCTGTCTCCCCGAACCTGGGCGAGACACCTATATTTATTCTTTATTCAAAATCATCGAGAACATTACAAAATGATCTTCACTCCATTGATATACGGAAGTCCCAGAAATGCACTCTGGTGGTACGTGACTGGCTATCTGGTGTCACCTGGTCAAAGTGGCGTACAAGGGAGGGGAAGGCAGTCCAAGATTGCTGCAAAAGCCCCGCGGCGCCCACACTTGCAGACCAGCAGGCCCGCCCAGCGGACGTGAGGCGTAGACCTCGTCAAACGCACCGCCCTCGCAGCGAAGGTAAGACGTCCCAAACGGTCAACACATTTTTTCAACTACATATGGTCCCGTCGGTTTAGTTTTCGATCGATGTGCAGGAATAGCCGTTACAATATTATAAATGCAAATATTTGTATGTTTGTTTGTTACGTAATCACGTCGTAACAGCTTGACGGATTGGGATGAAATTTCGTACAGGGGTAGATTATATTGTGGATTAACACACAGGGTATTTCTCATCCCGGAAAAACGAACAGTTTCTTAGGATATATATATATATATATATATATATATATATATATATATATATATATATATATAAAATGCCACCCACCAGTAAGATAGAGCATTTGGTCATTGTAACTAAGGTTTGAATTTCGCACGCGGGTGAAGCCGCGGGTAACAGCTAGTGAAATAGAACGCACACGACCGCGCCAGTTGCGAGAATATACAGTTCAAAGTTTTGGTAGCTGTGATGATTGCTTAACTTAATATAAAACTTTGGTTGTTGAGCAGCAGCGGTACAAAGTTTAAATTACACATTTCTAAAAAGTAGAAAAAAATATATAACAAATTAAATTATGCTAGTCATTCTGATAATTCAGTGAGAATATTGGCTACTTTTATATTAGTTTTACTGACTGCGAGGCCATATCCAGGGTGCTTGCCTGGCGACTGACGAAGTGAGGGGAGTGAGTGAAATAAATTTCCTGCTGTCAAATACTGTAGGCCCAGACGATACATAGTGTCGAGAAAAGGACAAGAGTTCACTAACCGCAAAGTTATCAATATATGTTTATTTCACTAACTAGACAATTATTTTAATCACAAATAAGGGCGGATATTTTCCTGTGGATAACGTGTGTATGGTCCATTCCCGATTGGAAGCGACTTATGAAAATCAACCTTTGAAAAAACACTCTAGGCAAAACATGTCAACCTGTTTTTTCAATAACCTGTATTCCACAAATATATAACATTGTGGTTAACTATAAGGTACTGTATTATTGAATAAATTAAACTTTACCATAATATGTTCTATAACTTGTAATATTTATTAATTTTTAAATATGAATTAACAACAGCGAGAGCAGCGACATGTTGGCAACCGCCGGTAAGAAATAGTTCACAGTAAAAATATAATTTTAACCTAGTTTTTTAGTATACTATTTGTAAATTATACGGAGCCAATTGAAATATTTAAATATTTAGGTAGCCCCGATGGCAACATATCTCATTTTTACAGTTTAAAATAACAGCGGAAAATACCGTGAGTAGGCCGTAATGGTAAGGTGTTGTTTTATCGAGCAAGAGAAATTTTGAAGCAACTGTCTGCTGAGCGAGCTTTGTCGCTCTCTCTCTCTCTCTCTCTCTCTCTCTCTCTCTCTCTCTCTCTCTCTCTCTCTGTCTTTGTCTCTTTCACTCTCGGGAAGTTTCACTTCGCTAGTACGCGTCATTATTGTACCTGTTTTCAATTGCAGCATATTTCATACTTATTACAGCAAAATAATGATGTTTGAATTTGTAATTTACACCTGAAAAGAGATTTTAATGTTTGAATACTTATTTCAATATATTTAGATATGATGGCGGGGCAGAAACAAAGTGAAGTTGGCAGACGTGGTGAGCCATGATGTCATGGCGTGTTGCTGTTTTACCAAACGAAGCGTAAGTTAAACTTACTACGAAAAACACTTCAAATTACCACTTCACGTTTGTAGACGTGTTTTTTAAACCTACCTTAGCAAGTTACCATGTTGTGATAAATCTGTGTTTCCGCGGCAGTAATAAATATACTGTTACGGTGTGTTTGTTAACCGCTGCGTGTGAAATAGCGTGGCGTGGCTGTTTGATGATGTTACGCTGGGTCTGTGTGTGCGTGATTACATCCACGTATGTTTATTAATCACGACGTCGTACATTTGCCCTGGGCGTTTGAAACACAGTCGTGTAACGTGATTTTCAAACAATCCCAACAAAATAACCAAGCCCAGCCCCAATAAATTTCAATAAACTTAATACACAGTAAGTAGCATTACATATAAATACGAGTGGAATAAAAGTTACGGTAGGCTTTCCTGTGTGTATGTTCACCGCTATATTTTAAGTTTCTATAACAAAAAATGAGCGACACGAGTTGTGTGCTTGATTTTAATGTCGCTCTTTCGTTGGACTGTCTATTTCTTCGTTATTCAAAGTGAGGCCGTCCTTTTAAAGAAACAACTCAACACATATCAATAACAAAAAGTTAAATACTACAGTTCATTACCCCGCAGTTATAACAGTGTTTAACACTGTCGCTGCAAAATATTAACGTGCATTACGTGTAATGTGCTATGTCGTGGAAAAAAAATATGTTAATGTAACGTAACCGTAAGAACTATCGTTAATTCAGGTATTTTTAAAACGTCACAAAGTTGGCCTAAATAATGTTATACGCCTAAACTGTGAATATTCGTACGAAATGGTTTTTGAAGTAGACCTAAAACAGACTTCTTTGAAAAGCTGTAAACAGTAAACAACTCATTTGACAGGTATAAAAGTAGAAGTCACATTTCAATGATTATTTTTAAGTGTAGCGAAAGTATACGAACACATGTACACACACAATGTCAGGTAAACATTGATTATGACAAATGCTACATGGCAGTCACATGGCAATGTTTGTTTACATTTGGTGGAAGGATATGAAACTGGCCTGCAAGTAGATATTTAGCAAGGCTCCGAGAAAGTTGCTTCCAATGGGGAATGGACTATAGTTTGGTAACTGTCGATTCCTGTCTCAGTCTTTCTTTTGAATTTCGTTGGTAGTAACATGACACTAGTAGTAGGTAGTAGCTATCGTGACACTAGTAGTTGTTAGTAACATAGTACTAGTAGTAGGTAGTAATATTAGTAGTTGAATGTAGTAGGTAGTAATTTTAGTAGTAGAATGTAGTAGGTAGTAGTAGTATAAAAAAGGCGGTTCTGACCTACCAGGCTTCAGGCGGTGGAGCCGTGGGCCCTAATTAGCATAATTTCAGGCGTCGGGCTGTGGACACCAGGAGCGAGAATTTCCCTTTTTCCAATATTCCCGTCCAAAATGGTCGATTTCGCGTACAAAAGCGTAACTTATTCCTTATTTTTTTCCCTCAAAATTCCCCGAATCTTGGCAGCCAGTGCTAATTTACTCTTTGCAGGGGAGGTTTGCACAATGTGACGGAATCGGTCGGAAATTGAGAAATTCCTACCAAATTGAGAAGTCATTCCCGGCGGCCATCTTGGTATCGCCGCCCTATATCTACCCAGGACAATTGTCGACCAGCAGAGGATGTCGACCATTTCGGCGGCCAGCGCCTCGCCAGCGGTGGTGGGCCATCAAGGCATCGCGAACTAATGGATCTTGTGTAACACAGCAGCCTCCTTAAGTCTTTGTGTGTGTGCATACCACTTATAAGCAAATTTGGCTGAAATTTCCAAACTGTTTAAGTTATAGTTTTCAAATTAATAACATATACATCCACCACGACTAGGAGTAGTGTCGCAGGGACAAATATGCCACATGTCAACCTATAAGTGGAGGGGCTGTAATTTCCGAACTATTTTAGTTATAGTTGCCAAATTCTTATCATAGACATCAACCACAACTAGGAGAGTGTTCGCAGGGACAGGTATGCCATATCTCAGTGTATAAGTATAGTTGGGTGTAATTTCCGAACTGTTTGAGTTATAGTTGGCTGCAAGTGAGTTATGCTTTCCATAGGCCACAATGGCTGATATAATCCCCTGTCCACTAGAACAGTATGCCATCATTTTCACTGTGTTCCACGACAAGTTTGTTTGGTGTAGCTATGGTACAAACTGATGTTGACCTGAAATGATACACTCTCAGATCGGTCCGAGCCTGAACGACAGACTATCTGGGAATGAGCCAGAGAGCTTGTGTGACTGTCTATATATATACCCTCATTTTATGCATACACGAAATCCTTATATAACACCGGTAACACACACACCAACAAGGCAGCGGAGACTGGAGAGTGAGTGTGCAAGCGGCTGTCTGTAGGGACCTGAGTTCACGACTTGCCATAGCTTATTACTATGGGCACTCACACACACATAGCATCGCAGTTATCACAGTGGAACTGTTGGGCTGCTGGACAGAAACTGCCTGTACGTACGCTCATTGCAAGTTCGAGCATAGGCAGGGTTGGTGGAGTATGACTGCTTTTACTTGGAAAGGTGTGGTACATGCAACAAATGTTTGAGCATAGGCAGGGCTGACAGAGTATGACTGCCTGTAATTGCAAGGGCTCGGTCGATACACATATGTTGGTAGGGTCATGACTGTCTGTAATTGTAAAGTGTAAGTACATGAGTGTAGTTCAGAGACAGAGTATGACTATAATTATGAACATGTCATGCTAGTTTATGATGTCTAGACTGCTGGTGTGGAGATTGGCCTCTTTACACTCGTACATGATCAACTTAGTCTTCATACGAACACTTCCTGCTGTGTGCATACAGGTACACACTTTGCCTGAACCATATGGTTAGGGCTTGTAGATCATGGCTCTTTGTAATGTCTTTTGGCAGTGGGGCCTTGCTTCCCTCCAACGGACGATTGTTTTCTGTCGAACATGTAATATGTAATGTATTGTGTGTATGTAAAGGCAGGGCGGCCATTGCTTCTATTGAGTCCACGACGATGATATGTGCACGCGACCTGCAGGTCTTCTGAAACAGCTACACTCATTAAGGTAACACCTCTGCCCTGCATTGTCTAAGAACAGAGTACATACATAGTTGATGTGTGTGATTGTGTGTATATGTGTGTTGTGATACCTCCTTATTTGGTTCGTGTCTTTGGTTGTCATAGTGTGTGTGAACTATGACTGTAAGTATTTGTGATAAATATATACATTGCTCAATATGCTCATTACTAGCCATTTTGTTTACAACTATTTTTTTTCTGTTGGTTCACTCTAGCAGGCGAAACTCGGCTGGGGAGAGCAAGCAGCTCTCTGTAGGGACCTAGGTTCGAGACTTGTCACTATGGGTACACACAACATCGTAGTTATCATAGTGGTACGGCTGAACATGTAATGCTAGATGGAATCCATCTAAGTGCATACATTAATGGTCCAGTAAGGGTCGACTGCTTGTAATTTCAAAAAGCTTGCTGCATAATGTAAGTACATACATTGAAGGTTCGGGCAGGTTCGACATAGTATGACTATTTATAATTGCAAAGACTTGTTACATGCATTGAAAGTTCAGGCAGGACTGGCAGAGTATGGCTTCCTGTGACTGTAGAAAGGCTCAGTCGGTAAACGAGTGCTGATAAGGTGGTCAGAGTAATACCTGTCTGTAGGTCGGGCATGGGGTATGACTGTCATAGGCACTACATGTCCATCGTCATCATGGGCAGTGGGACCGACGATGAACGATTATTTTCAGACGTGTCAGCATGCACTCAATGGGAATCGAACCTTGGGGAACCTTATTTTCTCCTGGCATTATACACCATCGTCATCTTGTCCATACATAGCTTGTGCAGTTTACGTGCGTCTGTGTGTGTGATGGGCTTGGTACATGCATGCAGGTCGAGGACTGACTGTCTGCAATTACTAATACAGTTGTAGACAACATTCCAACTTTTATGTCGACTTGTATTACCACTCAGTACTAGTATCGAATCTGCGATACCTCGAGGTTGGTTCAGGGCACATGCATTGTTTCCTTTCAATAGTATACCAGTAATTACATTGACAAGGGGAGGTGGTGGTGGATATGCAGTACTTGGTCGGTATCTACTGTGCATGGAAAGACAGGACCAGTCATTGTGGTCTTGGCTTCCAGCATGGTCACGTCGACGAGGGGATATGCTCGTGGCCTACGAGTATTTTATACTATGCCAGGTAAGATAGGGGATAATTCGTTTCGTAATAATAACAATAGGCTTATCACTTTGTGTGTGTTTGTATTACAGAGCAGGGTTACCCCTCCCTGAGAGCTCCCTGTTATTAGTATTACCTGCTTTGGTAAACGAGTGTAGGTCGGAGATACTGGCGAGTGTGTAGACTCTGTTTATATTTAATAGTTGTATCGCAAATGGTTGGGAAATTACAGCAAACTATGTGGCGTATCACTGTCTGTAATTCTAAAAAAAAGGTGGTACATGAGTGCAGGTCGGTGACAAAGTATGACTCTAATTGTAAATGGGTTGGTACATGAGTGCGGGTCGGTACATGAGTGCAGGTCGGAGACAGAGTATGACTTTCATGCCAGAGTCTCTTCATGGGCAGTGGGACCAACGATTGACTGTATGTGCTCTCAACAAGATTCAAACCTATGATACTATATTTATTCGAGTAGGGTACAGAAACAAAAAAAAATGTAAGGTGAAGAGTTTTGAATCCACACTCCCTTTTACTGGAACCAGAGCAGGTATCAGGCACCTTAGGCTGCTCGGCCAATCTGATAATTTGAATTAGTTATGGTATTTCATGATTTTTGTCAAATGCTATACAATATATGGTCTTGTCTAGCCATTACTTGTGTAATCCACATGTGCAGGTTGGTAGGTTTTTTTTTTCCCTTTCGTGCACTCTAGTGGACGATGTGCGAAAGCACGCAGAGCATTGCATATGATTATCTATTTGTGTCTGTGATCACTCTCTACAGGAATCGAACCTCCAATACCACGATGATGGTTCAGTGTACATACATTAGTTCCTTTCAATAGTATACCGGTAAGTACAGTGACAAGGGTGGGGGTGGGGATGTAGTACTTGGTCGCTATCTATCGTGCACAGAAAGGCATGACCGCTCATTATGGTCTCCACTTCCACCGAGGTCATGTCGTCAATGAATACAATGATGACGACACAAATGCACTCGTGGCTTGCATGTATTCACTGCTACACCTCTTAAGGAAGGGGATACTTCGTTTTTGTAATAGAAAGCTTATCGTTCTAGCATATCTTGTTGCATGTGTGAGGACTCAATTGCCTAGAAATGACTGTGCATTCATTGCGAGTGACATCTCATTACATATGTACTTACATACATACATATGTTTTTTGACGTGAATACGTCTTTAAATTTGCAACCATAGCAGGAGGCAATCAGGAAATCCGATGATAACAAAATCGAGGGATACAGTTTGGCATTGCAGTTCCGAATCTATCATCTACATTCAAAATAGAAATACACCACTCGATTGCCAAAGGATCAAAGAATATGTTACGTTGAGTGAGAACTGCGAAGCATTGCCTGAGCCGGTGGGATGTAGCTGGGAGGGGGGAAGGGGGGAGTGAGGCGAAATTTTGAGCTCGTTTCGCCGCGTCTCATAAATTCCGTGTAGTATAACTTTTGACTAGAATAAGCTACGACGCTCGTTTGAGTTACAATCGACAGCTTTCGTCAAGATCAATCGATTTCGTGAATAAAAACACGTGTGTGGCATGGTTATGGTGAAATTGTATGTGTTTAATGTAAAAAATTAAGAAAACTTAACACAATTTCGATATATACTCGTCAAAAAGCAAAGTCGAAATACAGAAGTCGTATACGGTTGGAAAGAGCATCTCGAAAGCAACCCAGCGATACCCATAAAACCCCATATGATTGAGTGAAACGGTGCCCGGAACGTAAAATAAACATCAAGGCGTCCGAGCGCGTCAACGTAGACGTATTCACGCAAAATAAACTGCTGCGTCCCCAACACAGCCAGACCCAATTTTCTTGTTCCTATGTTTGGGGGACCACTGAACTTTGTTACGAACTCTCCGCCACTAAAATGGCAAGGCTACCACTTGGCAGTTTCGTGGTAGCTCGTTACAAGCATGTAATGCTGCAGAAAGTGTCGCGGGTAGTGGCCACAAGGCTGTTTGATGCGCATGCCAGTGTCGCCCTTATCCCTGACTTGTAGGAAGTAACAGTAGGCACTGCAGGTACTCGAGTTGGAGAATTGCGGCGCCCAGACGTGCCAGCCCCTTTCCTCATGGAGGACGCTAAGCCTATTCCGCCGCTGCCTTTTGTCCTCGTGTACATCCTTGCCCGACGCTACTCCCACAATCAGCAGAAGGCATCTCGTCTTCCCGGAAACTCCCACACTTACAGCAACTTGTTTAATTAATTTTTGTATAAATGCATTTCCAACAGCAAAATAACATTTACGAGATATTTTTCCCGCGTTTGAGGCCGAGGATCCAGGGAGCGATAAGGCCGACACTGTGAAATGCTTGTATCTTGAGTCTACTCTCACCCCTGTTCAATGTTAATCTTACTTGTATTACCAAACACTATCTGACTCAAGATCCAATTACGTGGAGTTAGCAAAGCTCAGACTCTTAATAAATGTAAGCGACACAGATGATTATATAAATCACTACACATTTTATTAATACCAAAACATACAGTAATCTGTAATAAGAATTTACCATCTTATTAATACAATACAGAACCTAACTTACTCCTCTATATTTAATACTGACCTAGCCTTATGTATAATATCCGCGCTAGTAACGTTATGTTTTGTTCCGGATTCTCACGACCTAGACCTGCACCGAAGTGAATAGTCGTCTTACCACTGTTTGGTCATAGCGACATGGGCAGAGCATCTCTAGCCCTACGTCTGGAAGGCGATAGCTCTGAGTCTTCTCTGGACTCGTCCAACCTGGATCGCAGCCCTCTGCTGTCGTGTGCCTCGACACCTCCTTCGGGCTCAGGCAGCAACCTCGAGTGGCAGCGCAATGACTTGACGTGTGTGTGTGTGTGTGTGTGAGAGAGAGAGAGAGAGAGAGAGAGAGAGAGAGAGAGAGAGAGATAGTGTGTGTGGTGGAGGCTGCGCCTGGTGGCCCCTATTTATGTGCGGGATTTGTAATCAACCTGCAGCATGTCTGTAGTCTCACTAGTGTTAACTACATTACCCCCTTTTTTTTCTTTCGAAAAGGCAGCTACGTGGTAGTTGCGGAGTGACCTCCGCAGTTTTAAGTGCCAGCTGGGCCGAAGCCTTAAGAGTAGCATACATCGTCACTGCAACTTTATCGCACCTGTTCAAGGCACACAAGTTAGCATGGGATACGGGCGACACTGACACGAACGCCTCAGGCCTCATCGCCCCTACGCATAAGGCGTGCAAATTAGATCTGTAACAGTACGACATTTTACTATACACGATGAAATATAAATACCACAGATTAAACAACGTTAGTATGGTTGTAATTTTCTTCTGTCTCTAAATGAAACTGCGCAGGTAAGCTATATAGTTATAAATATTTTTTTACCCTTTGAAAATCTTTAAATATATACTATATATGATAAAAGTAAAAAAAATTGGGCTTAGATGATTGATTTTTATTTTTCCTGGCACAAAGTCTTATTATTAAAATATCTATAGTCCATTCACGACTGGAACAGACTTATGAAAATCAACCTTTGAAAAAACACCCTAGCCATTAGCTGCATGAGTAGAAGGAGCATGTATCTTCAGCCCACCTAGAACAAGAGTGTCCTATGTTGCATTTGGTGCAAGAGTAACCTAGCTGCTAAATTATGATATGTAAATGAGATTAAATAATCTTTTGATTAATTGAATCATTCATTATATTAATTAAGCGATTAATGAAATTGATTAATTTAATTAATCGATTAATATAATAATAATGATTTGTAACAAAAATTTACAAAAGAATTCTTAGATATTAAATAATTCTTTTATTAATAGGTGGAGCAGCATCGGTGTGTTCTCTGTGACATCCTGGAATCGTTTTACCAGAGGAGTGGAACGTATGCACACAGGTATGTTCTAGCCCACTAGGCGAGTGAGGTGTTGATGGAGAGAGACACGCACATATGTTTTAGCCCACTTCATTAGAATGACATGTGGATGGAGTGAGGGCAAGTCGGTATCTTCTGGACCACTACGATTTATATTCAATTAGGATACCAAACGAATTACTTTAAATCCGATTAACTTAAATCATGTGATTTATATTAATGTCCATAAAATGTAACTAAATTCATTAAACAGAGTTAATTAATCACTCAATAACGACAAGAACAAGATAATATAAAATTACTCCACACCCCCTTACCCCTCCTTAACCCCAACATGAATAGAAATATGTAATTCACCCTCATTGACTCTCTAAACATGCAACAAAATGTAGGTTAAACCAGACGAACTGATTGATTGCATCATAAATTAATTGTAACAGATTACAACCCAAACAATAGGAATGATTGCACAATAATTATACATCTATTCCCTATCAATAACTATAGGCATATTAGATGAATAACACATTAAATATAATGTAAAATATTTTTATTTAGTGTATAACAATTTACAAATCATTGTATTTCAATCTTTTAAGATACTTATTCTTCACCCACGAGTCGTGTGCTCTTGAGAATACTCTCCATCTAACAAATGACCTATTATTTTCTTTTTAATGATTTTATCAACCAAATATTTATTTGGAGAGAAAAACTTTTTGCAATTCATGTTCATAAAAAACTGCTTTTTACAGGTTCTCCATCATAGGTTTCTAGATAATACACTCTGGGAAACAAATTTCTAACTGAAATAATTTTAAATATTTCATACGACCAATTAACCATGTATTTTTTCTGAAAGACAGTTTTCAGTTTAGACACTCTTATCAACTTTGAACTTTGGTTTTCTCTTGTCAAATACTTTTACATTATTATACACAGTTTTCATCAATCTATTGTCCATGACCTTTTCAGGTGCCATTTTGATAGTTCTACGATATCTGGAATTATAAAATTTAAGTATTTGAGGCCAAACATCCACCTAATTATACATTCCCTTTGATGTTAAATATTTGTATATTAGCGTTTTCAAGCTCTCAACAACACTGACTTTAAGGTCTGAATACATAACATATTGAATTATACAATAATTGGTCATTAGTTTCTGGAAATAAATGTTAAAGAACTTTGTTCCTTTCTTGGTTTGGAGTGAATTTGGTATTCTTTCTCGCAAAATGATCTTCATTGCATTGCTAACCTGTTTCCCCAGTCTTGTTTTTGATAGGTATACCTTAAGCATATTTGTAATAAATGTCTATTATGGCTGAAATATATATGTATTCCTTACTGTATTTCGAAAGTAATGTCATTTCTCAATAATTGGCTTGAAAAAGGTCATTTAACCCTTTAGTAATAACACATAGTATAGGAAAGTTAATCCTTGCAGGGGCATGAAGCTCTTGAGCAATTGTACTGAACTTTTTTGGTAATATAACCATCTTCAGCCAATTCTTCCATAATAGAAACAATTTTGTCCGTATGTGAATTATTCCCAGACTCTCTCGAAGCGATGAGAAGTTTGAATCTATCTACCAATTCATTAGGATTTTTCCAATTTACAGGAGAAAACAGATCACCAACTTCATCTTTATATATTCCACTTCCAAAAATAATGCTTAATAATGTAGTTTCGGATTATTTTCATCACCATCTAAACATTTATTTGCATTTGTGCGATGAACAAGATCCTTATATTTCTCAAAATCGATATCGGAATAACCATTTCGAACCTTTTAAAATAGTAATTCAAACAATCTTTTACTAACATCAGTTATGTAATGACCTACTTGAATTCTATTCTCAGGTAAAAACTTAATTACCGAATCTCCCAGAAGTCATATATATTTCTATGAGGATATACACCAAATACCATATTGCGAATAGGCGAAGATTGTTTTACAGCTAAATAACGTTGTGTTAATTGAGACAGCTTTTTTCTTTATAGGTTTTACCGATTTAATTTCCACTGGTGGTTCATTAAACTCATTTAGCATGGAATGTAATGTATCCATTCTACTTGTAACTGGTTTAAATATTTCTTGATTCAAAACATCCTGTTCTATTCGAGCAACTTTAGCTTGTAAATATTTCGCCTTTACAGCAGATATAACTTTATGTAATTCTGAAGAAGAGTCAGACATCTTTCTTTGTTTTCTTTAACTTTCAACTATTTATATATAAATTAAGTCAATGGTTTTTTAGCAGGTGTATTAGGTCGATTAGTTTGTGGTATTTCAATCTTATCGACTTTACTCAAAAGTATGTCTAATTTACTCATAGTTTAAACCCTCAAATCATTACTATAACAGTTTATTCGAGATTTCAAACCATAAATTTGCTTTTTCAATTATGCTTGTGTAGCTAAAGTAGATGTTTTATTGATCAATTCAACACTTATACAGTGCATCATTTCATCCATTTGTGTACCAAATTGTTTTGTAATTGTAGTGCTTTCCATTTCATTAATTACATTTTTTTAATGCTCCAAAAGTTCGTTTGTTCTAGTTTCTATATTTTGCAATGCAATCATCACATTTGTCAATATTTCCGAAATATAACTAATATTAACAAACACTTTTGTAAAAGTTTCAATTATGTTTATTTATTTCTATTGCATAGTGGTCGATTGCAATACAAATACATTTAGTGAATTGGTGCTGACGTCTTCCATGTAATGTTTATTTACCACATTGGTATCTTTCACAGCCATACTCACATTGTGTAATATATGGCCATTCCAATAAAGAATCCCATCGCGATTTCTTGTTAAATAGGTATTGTAATAAATGCATTTTATACCACTATGTCCAAATCTTGCAACACTAGCTATTCTTTGTCGGGAAGTAAAAACCTGTAAAATCAAGACCTATGTCTCCCTTTATATAGGGGAAGCATTGGTATAACTACCAGAAAAATGTACTTGTTTTTCCAACAGTAAAAACTCATATATTTAAACTTTGTAACTATCATATCGCCTAAAAAATTATCACTGTAATTATGTTGTAGATTCGTATCATCCATTTTAAACACAATTAACATATTTGTGTTATAGCACAAATTATTTTTTTGGAATAGATGCATAACTTTGCGATAGATAAAAACAATCAACATTTGAATGTCTACCAAAACTAACATATTGTTACATTTCATCCTGCCATTCGCACCAAACTTCGTCAAATATAAATATGGAATTGGGTAATGCTTAATTCGGAGGCTAAATATCTTCTGTATTTGTAAAAGGGAAATATCGAATTCCTTCAATAACGACAAAATAGTCTCTAATTGTTGATATTTCTCTTGTTGTATTGTTTTAGATAACACATATACATTTTCAAATGTAAGTACATTTAGATGTTCAAATAGCATTATAATAACATGTGTTTTTCCACATAAAGAAGGACCACTTATTATACAATGTATATTTGATGGTATAAGAATAGCATGTTTCTGTTCAATTATGTTTTCTTTCGTATTAGCCATTACCAGCAGATGAAAATTTTGTTTGATAAGCTGCATTACTACAGTATTAGGTAACATACTAACATAAAAACTATAAATGTAGGTCTATATATAGGTTTGCATTCAGTTTAAAACAATGGCCTGTACTAAACATAACAAAAAAGGACATGGAGTATTGAATACATTGATTAACAAATTACAATTTGAATTCAATTTACCGAAATACTATTATTGAGGAACCAGAACTAAGCTTGCAAAATGTCTAGCATGGAACGATCAAGGAATAAATGATTTGGATAATGCTTGTAAAGAAAACAACCTAGTATATGATCGAACAAACAATTTGAAAGAAAGACATATAGCAGATACAATTCTAGCAGATAAAGCAGCAAATATAACAAAGAATCTGTCTACATCTACAGGTGAAAAACTAGGCTCTTTGGTTGTTGACAAAGTTATGCAAGCGAAAGTGAAAAGAGGCATGGGAATAAAACACAAAACAAAAAACCAAGAAAGGTGGAAAATTTCCATGAATATTTCCAGCATTGTCAGTTCTTGGAGCTTAAATGGGAGGCGTTTCAGCTCTTGCTAAATCAAGTAAATCAATTGGGAAAGGAATGTACCATGAACATATGCTATTGGTCAAGGACAAAAAAAAACCCCAAACTTGGAAAATAACGCAGAAAGTCCTAAATAGATTTCCAAAATGTGCATTTATAAACCCAGACATTAATGTATTTGTAAAGAAACTGGATATGTCCTATTTCTGAGGGGTGTTTATGAGAGGCGAATAACCAAAGAAACCAAACATCCACGTATGTATGATTGTTAATTTAGATACAAAACAAAACAAAGGAACACGTTAGGTTTCATTAATTAAAAAGGTAAATCAATAATTGTATTATGACAGTTCTCGTAATTTATGTCCTCCAGTTGAAATATGTAATTATTTTAAAAACACACATTTAAGATACAATTACAAAAAGGAACAATTACCAAATACAATCAATTGTGGTCGTTTATTTTTATATTTTGGACTATAAATAATCCCAGGCAGAAAATACAAAATTTTTATACCAATAAGTATGGTTTTATACTTTGCTGAGGACTATAAACATGTAATATTAAATGCTAAACAATAATTAGTTATTCTATGTGGTAAAATACATTGGACTGCTATAGACAGTAAGGCTAATAACAATGAATGTGTAAGATTTGAATTAAACAGTGTCAAAGTGGCGAATGGCTAATGCCACATATTGAAATTAGAAACTCATAAGCGTGTAAATTTTTAAAAATATATTGGAAAACTGAAGAATCTAGATATTGCATTCAGGGTGCGGGCTTTGGAAACATTTCCAGTTCTACCAACATCACAAAAAGTCATTTGAAATGTTAAATCAAATTTTTCATCTGAGAAATCAGAATTTGTTATTTGTTTTCAAAAAAATCGACAAAATTATAAGCTGATAGATCAGTATTCGATAATTGTGATATAAAAAATATTAAACTGTATCCAAACAGACAAGTTTATCCCTATACCGATTTAAATGTGAACTTTGGAAATGGGGAATTCCTTATTTGTATAATATATAACGAAATCAGCTCACCAATACTAGAACCTGAATTGTTTAACACCAGAGGAAAGTAATTTGTATTTGATGTAAGCAAACATGACACAATTACCAATATCACAATTGATTCATGAATTGAAATTATTGCAAGTACTCCAATTCTGGTAAATATGCAAGCTTATGAATTGATATTACACAATAGATTGGTGAGTTGCAATGTAAGAGATAAACCATTGAAGATAATGACTTGAGTCAGCAGATAATAATACACAGTATTAACAGGTTGTTTTGCAATATGCAAGGATTTCAATCCCTAGAAAAAGTTATCATTAAGAATTGGCTATTATTGACATGAAAAAACATACAACAGTATTCAGCTTCAAACCACCATACCACTGGAAATATCTAACTCCTAAATACACAAAAACAAATAGAAGAGTAACCAAACACTACTTTGGTTTAACCAGGGAAAATGAGCATTTGGAGTATGAGAATATTGAAGAGATTTGCAAGCAATACTTCCCTAATTGTGAGTACTATAGAAATGCCAATTTGGGCACAAATGCAAAAAAAAGTGGCTCAAAAAATGCGTTTGAACACAACCACAAAAATAACTCAAAAATTTGCATTTGGGAGCAGTTTGCAAAAAAGTGGAATAAAAAGTTGTGTTTGAGCACAACCACAAAAAAGTGACTCAAAAAGTTGCAATTCGTTAGATCGTAGACTTTAGAAGTTACAATAAACTTTGCATTTGAATGCATCTGCAAAAATATGCGTTAGAAATGTGGCTGTGCACAACCATAAAAAGTGGCTGAAAAAATTTGAAAATGTAAAAAAAAAAATTGTATATAATAAAGATAGATCAGTTCCTAAATGTATTAAACAGAGCCAAGCAATTTAAGAAACCTTCCGAACATGCTATTGGGCATTACTATCCCATAAACCATACTGAAATAAATTATACACAGCATGGAAACAAAGTGGTAATTACTTCTGGAAAATTTAAAGTAAACTTAACAGAAAGATATGTTAATATTTTCTGTGAAAAAGTTTTAAATAATGTTAACTGTGGAGTTATAAGTTTTGCATATGATGGAATGGTGGATGGTGGTGTTAAACAAATGCTAGCTATTCGGTTTTTAAAAGAACAAATGATAGTCATCATATAACTAGACATCAGTTGATTTTTATATTTGCTCATATCTCTATAAAGTTTTGATGGTTATCGAATCATTAAAACACAATTATCGCTCTGACTTCAGCAATTTTCTACAACATATTCTAATTATAAATTTAGACATGCAATTCCAAATTAGACATATTAAAGTAGTCGAAACATTGAATTCTTTTTCTAAATCTTTCATTGCACTTTCTATAGAAATAGTATTCATCATTATCACATAAAAATTTAATAGTTTAAAAAGTATTAATGTTATTATATATATAGAATATGACTACTTCCAAATAAAAAAAACTATGGTCTCATCTCTAATACCACTGTTCTTTCGGACAAATCAAAGTTAATTAACATACATTTTTCATCCTTAATTTCAACTATTATTTCATTAACTTGATTTGTTTGCACTGGAAAAAATAATGGATAAGCTGGTTCGTAATAGATAGTGTCGCCAAATCCAAATGTTATCGGTTTCAAAGTGGTAATGATATTAGTTTCTCTATGATTATATTAATCATGTTTTAATATCATACCATTTATTATATTACTGTGTATATTTATTGTTTCAAATGAAGCAAATTTTGGAATTGTATCGCCATAATGGTCCACATTTGCTTTCAGAGTTTTATTTTCTATGAAATCCAAAAGTTTTCCTATTGAACCCCGTTTTCCAAGCTGTAATTTAAGCATACATTTTACTTTCGCTCAGTTTGTTATTTTATCCAGCTCGAAAGATATATCATTTTCTTTCCCATCCATTGAACCTACACTAAATGAAAAAAAATTGCTTTTATAGTTTTTTCAAGATCTTTTAATCTCTATTGACCAACTGGAATATCAATTGCTGATTCCATATCATCCTGATCCACAAAATATAGCTTATTTCTCCCAGAGATAATGTTACGCATTAGATAATAAGTAGTATAGAACTGAACTAAAGCCAATGAGTGCCCCTCTATTTCTAAAGGGTAATGTAGTTTCTTCTTCAACACTGATTTGTTATCTGTTAGTTTGAATACTTTACTCATTTATTATATTATTTAAAAAATCTATTAATAAATGAGCAAGAAAAACCTGAAACATGCAGACTGGGATATTAAAATAACAATACCAGACAAGACTGTATCGACAAAACGTCATGGTGAATTATTACCTAATAATATTAGATGTTTGATAGTGGGTCCTAGTAACTGTGGAAAAACTACACTTATGATAGATAATTTTATATATGCTCAGGGATGGTTGGACTTTGGTACTCTCTATGTATGTTCAAAAAGTCTGGACCAACTAAAATATACCAATTTAAAGAAAGATATAGATGTAGCATCAAAATAATTTAATGAACCAATAGCATTCTTCTTTCCATCAAATGAAGAAATGGTTGATGTAAATGAATGTCATAACGAGTCTGTAGTTGTTTTCGATGATATCATACTTGAAAATCAAAATATGGTGATTGATTAATTTACACACAGTAGATACAAAGCTACTGATTGTTTATATTTAGCCCAGACATACTCAAAAGTACCTAAGCGACTTATGAGAGACAATGCCAATTTTCTTTGCATATTCAGACAAGATGATACAAATCTTAAACATATTTATAGTGATTTTGTTGGTGGTTATATGTCGTTTGAGAAATTTAGGGAGACTTGTTCAAAATGTTGGAATGATGAATATGGTTTTGTTACAATAGATATGACTCATAAGTTAAATAATGGTAAGTACCATAACAAAATTAAAGATTTTTTAAATTCTTAAATTAAAAGTAAGTTTTGTTTTTAATGGAAGTGTTTCCATTAAAAACTAAAATGATCTGATCTATTTTAATGTATTCATATACCATTACTATTTCAATAAACACAATTGTACCTTCAGGTACATTGTGGACTTTTGGTATTTTAAAATATATCATAATCATCAGGGTATACTTCAAAAGGGACATGCCAATTTTTTTTGCGATGATGGTATAAGTTGATAACACTTTTATATTTTTCTGGTTTTATTATTATTTCAACTACAGTTCCATCTGCCATAAAAAAATATTCTATTTGATTATCAAAGTAAAATGCTTTTTATTTTGAACTGTATTTTCCAACTAAATGAATAATGTTAATTCTGTTTTTCTGATAGTACTCTAGATTTATTGCATCCATCGGTGCCATGGGATCTCCCACATGTCTCAGTCTTTTTTGTTCAAAATCTATATTATTATCTACTTCCAAGTAAGTATGATAGGCTCTATCCTATGATCATTTATTTCTTTTCAGTGTGGCTATAAAGTCATTGAACACATAAAGTCATATGAAGTCACTAAACACAAATGACCACAAGTTCCTTATTGAAATTTTGAATTCTATTATTGTTCCAAAAAATATTACTTCCAAAATATGCTATTAATTGTCGGGGAGGATTTCCACCAAATGAATCATAATAATATTGGTTGTTTGCTTTTTTCCAATAGCATATCCAGTGAGTACCAGAGATTGTTGAAACATCTAGATTAATAATCCCTCATTCATTATCAAGTGGCGTGTTAAGTAGCTCATAGATCATAAATACACCTAGAAAATTTTTAAATTTTAATTTTTTTAACCATTTTATCAATATCAAAGTTACTGAGCAGCATTACTTTTTTTTAACATTCTTACCCCTCTTAACTTTCTTCAATCCCTTGCCGTATTCCTCCATAGCTAAATTATGCATGCGTTGTTCTTCCAATTCTTGGTTTTTCTGCTTAGCATTTATTACTGATGTAGCGATAGATGATGCACAGCCAGCTACCGGTCCTAGAGCTCCCAATGCTGCGAAAATTAAGGGTAAAAATACACACATGTGAACTGTCAGATCATTTCCAGTTTCTTTTCTTTGGACATTTTCTTAAGTTGTGGAACTGAAATTGTGGTGGTCATCCATTTGTCCTTCAATTTATTGTTTTTACGTCCCAGTTGGTCTTTTGTTAGGAAAGAATCAATATTCAAACCCTTCAACTCCTCGTTAGGAACTTGAAATACAATGTTTTATACTTTAATTTATTATAACATATATTTTATCATTTCATTTTAATTCCCCAACCAAGCTTATGTTTAATATGCATCGCAGATCCAGTAACACCAGCCCACAATCTCACATTGAGATCAGCATCTTAACGTAACAATCTTTTGAACGCTTTCTCTTCTAGTTCCTTGTCAGCTACATGCCTTTCAGCTAGATCTTTATGATGATGATGATAAGCTATATCATGTTCCATTGCAACCACATCTAGTAGATTAATGGGATAATCACCATGCTCAATTCTCTCTTTTAGTTTGGTACCCGGACATAAGTACTGATAACCGGGTGCATGCAACTGAAAAGGTAGTGAATTTATTATGTCATTGAGTAACCCTTTTCCATAATGCTCCGACTTCCAAAATGTCTGTGGTATTGTGTTTAACATTCTTATCAGATATGGTATACCGTTTGGATTATTAAAAAAAAGTCAATAAACTTGCTGTTGAGCATATTCACTATTCCAACTTTTTCATTCTAATTGTTATCATTTCCGGCAGTCTCTTCGCCATTAATGAGAAGTCGATCAATAAGCATCCTAACATCATCCATCCATATGTATTCTTTGGGATAGTATGTATATTTCTTTATATCTTTCCCCTTTTTAGGCATGGAGCGTTTCTTTTTGATCGAATAGTAAATAGGTTTAACAATAATTTCCCATTTATTCCCTTTACTCGATTTTGGCGTTCCCAAGTTTGGATCACTGTTTTGAAAAACTGCATTTGTATCTGCTAGGATACAACTATAGCGTTCATAGTCAGTTGCAGTGTAGTCACTGTCTGTTATTTTTTCTAGTTAGTAATTTCATCACACCATCAGTTCCAGTGCTTTTTTTGGCCTTTTACAGTAAAATTGCCATTGTTGAATGTTACTTTGTTATCACCAATATACAATCTACCTTTATTAGCATTTAGTCCAAAAACATCATCTTTGCAGAAAATTAAAAATCAGTCACTTTCTTATCAATAAATGTTGTTTTGTAGTTAGTTAACTGTGAGATATCAGTTTTCAAATGCCTCAATGCTTCGTCATAGCATTCATCATCATCGTCATAGTGTTCAATGTCAATCTTTTTATCACCATCGTCATAGTGTTCATCGTCATAGCATTCTTCATCATCATCAATTCATTTAACATCATTGTCATAGCATTCATCGGTGCCTGTTTTACCAAACAGTTTTCTCTCAAAAGATGTTTATGTTGGTGTCTGTGGGTAGTCTAAATTCTTAACAGCAAATGGAACAAGTTCTTTTATTATATTCTAATTCTAATTTGTTATGTGTCCAATTGTTGGCCCAAATCTTCTATCTCATCTATCAATGTTTGTTCGTTTTTTTTATTTTTATTATATTCATCTTGGCGAAATTTTCTAAAAGTTTTAAAGTTTTCACTTAGCTGTTTTCTCTCTATATTCTTCTCTAAATTGTTTATAATTTTTTGTCTCATTTATTATATAAATAAATAAAATAAACAATGATTACTTAAATGTATACTCTCAAATGTATGAAAAATACACTAAGTGATAAAATTTCATATGAACTTCATAATAACAAAGTAAGAATTAAACACGTTTGTAGATGTTGTGTTACCAATAACTTGATATTCACTGGTGGGGGTATAAAAACGATATTGTAAATGAAATTCATAAACCAATGCGAACAAACTTTCCCAGAAGAACTGTTCTATCTTTTGGTATCGATGATCTTTGGCTAGCTGATTTTGTTGAGATGAATTCTGGATCTTTAAAAGGTATACACAGAATTAACAAAGTGTTTAAATGTATGTTAACTGTGATAGATGTTTTTTCCAAATATGCATGGGCAATACCAGTCAAAGATAAAACTGGTGAAAATCTTAAATTAGCATTTAAAACTACTTTGAATCATCGCAAACCCATGCATTTACAAACAGATGAAGGGAAAGAATTTTACAACAAAACATTTAAGACTTTAATGGCCAATAACATCATAACACACTATTCAACATACAGTGAAATAAAAGCTAGCATTGTAGAAAGATTTAATATAACATCAAAGGAGATTAGATGGATGATATTTACTGTGCAGGGAAGCTATAAATGGGTAGCTATATTATCTAAATTAATAAGTGAATACAATAACACTGTTCACAGTACAATCGGACTGAAACCCCCCATGTAAGTGCAAAGAATGAAAGTTCTATTCTAATCAACATGTATGGAGGAGAAATAAAAATTGTTAAACCAAAGTTTGAAATAGGAGATAAAGTTTGTATAAGTGAAAGCAAAAAGTTGTTTGAAAAAGCATATACACCAAATTGGTCCACTGAATTTTTTGAGGTGTGTGAAGTTTTGCACACAAACCCCACAGCATACAGAATAAAAAAATTGAAAAATGAACTTATTAAAGTAATTTTTTTAAGCCAGAGCTGCTTAAGACCAAATATGATAAAGACTTCTTAGTGGAAAGAATTTTGTGAAGAAAAGGAAATAGGCTACTAATTAAATGGTTAGGTTTTGATAGTAGTCATAATTCTTGGGTTGATAAGAAAAGTGTAGTTGTTTAAGAAATTTCTTTTCTATATAAAAATGGATCAATAAAAAATGCAAAGTTATGAGCGCCAGTCGTTTCCGCCAAAAGACCAAACAAAAAATAATTTGAATGAATACAACAAGCTCATTGCGTTTGATATTCCTATTGGCGATGCAATTTCACTTCTAAATGAAGCTTATGTATACCAACAGTATAAGCTAACTAAAAGAGATACATATGCAGATAATCAAAAAACTTCAACAATTGATCTTTGTAAAAATTTCTTCCCATTCCAGTTCTCAAGATTAGAGATCTCTAAACATTGTTGTCTAATCGAATGTATTGACAACCCTGGCATCACTTCAACAATGATGCATACATTGTTAAGTTCGGAATCAGAATCAGCATATTTCCAAATGTCGGGGATAGAACTCGATAAATATGTTAGGAAAGCCAAGCATAGCAAAATTGCCTATCCATTAATATATTTGTTTGGGTTTATGAGATATTGTAATGAAATATTCTGGAAAATGGGTACAAGATCACATTTATTCGAAATTTTAGTGATGATGTTTCGCTTTACAGAAGACCCCCAAAGAAAGCAGATGGATCTGATGATGAGGATAATAGACCAGATGCTGCAAAAATTGTCATTGAGAAAATGGAAATTCTGTGGCTAATTGTTGAATACGATCCTACTTGTGGAGACGAAATTAAAGACAAATTATACAAACACCACAAAATTCCAATTGGTTTTAATTATTGGCAATGTCTTGAAAAACCACTACCTACTAATGCAAACTCATTTCAGTTTGATATAAAAGATCAGTTCAATTCAATCCAATTCGATATGCTAGACTTTGTCATTATTTGTTTTCATCACAGCAGAAAAGAAGATCCTATGCAATCCACACACGGTTCAATGTTTGACTCTTATTGTGTCAAAAATATTTCTATTAAGAATGGACGGAATGAAGTTTTTCCCACAAGAGAATTGTAATTTAAACTTTGATGATAAAATTTTCGATAAGATGTATTTTGCTTACACTGATTTTAGAAATTCAAAGACTAAACTAGATACCCCTTATTGTAATAATGAACTGCGCTTCATCTCTGCATCATTTATTGGGTGAAGACTATTTTATATTATTGATTGTTCTTACAGAATTCTGCTATTGTAAAAGATCGAACTAATCTGAAACTTACAGTTGATTTTAATAAGCCATTATTGGCTAAAACTATTTGTAATTTGGTACTAGTAAGCCAAAAAAAACCTAATTTATGATGTTAAAAGTGAAAGAATCACCAAAGTTCAATACTGTGCAAACATCTCTGGTTATTAGTTTTTAATGTATGGTTATCCATTAAACCTATTTACTGTTATATAATATTTTATAATATCACTCTTTTTCAATTTTGTAGTGCCCCCATGGTAGTGTATTAATACCATCTTAAAGAATAAATCTTTTATCAGCTTCGAATCTTAATACTTTTTTCTCAACTCAATCGTATAGAGTTCATGTTTCTTACTTTTAATAAGATCCATAATTTTGTACAACACTTTTTTTTTTACCAAACAAACACTTTTGTAGTCACCAAAACTAATCTCATTTCTGGCTACAGTGTTTTTCACAACCTTTGCCTCTTTTCTTCACACCACCTTCCACATTTATTGCATACATTTTCTATTTCAATCCAATAAATTCTTCCATTATTTTTCCATTACATTCATCTTTCATTTGTCAATAATCTTTTTGCTAACTAATGGTATATCATATGGATGATCTTTTTTATAGTCAGAAGTATCTAAATGATCGACCATTTCTTTCATGTCATTGTAGAAGTCTGATATTTTTATATAATAGATGTATGAATCAGTATCTTGGTAGCACAGTTCAATATTTTCTCCATACTTTAATTTCATTATATTATAGTGAAAATCATACATTAAGACTTTCGGTAGATCAAGTGTACTCATTCCAACATAAATGGGTTTATTAAAGCCCAGTTTTGTTTTAATTGTATGAACTGCAACCAAAGAGTTAGTAAATATAGTTATATCTTTAAAGTTTGGTTTAGCCACTAGTTTATCCATTTGCTTAGAACTTGTGCACAACCGTATATCCACGCTGTTTCTAATATTTTCCATTGTTTTTCCAAAAACAGAATTGTTCATTAATTTGTAGAAATCTTTTTCAAAGTCATTTGTAGTCTTTGTTTGCATATTTGTGTTTAGATCAATACAGAACTTGAGCTAATCTGATTGATTAAACTCTAGAACTCTATGGACCTTTTTCAACATCATTCCGAGAGAAAGATATTGCTTAAGATTTACATAATGTAATACTAATTTTCTTTATCATACAGAGTAGTCAATAGTTTGGGATTTTTTTTAACCTTCTGGTATTTTATTCACTGATGCCAATGGCAGATCTTTGTGTAGATTGTGTAGTTCATGTGGATATTCAAAATAAACTTCCAATATATAACCTTTACTAGAATCATCTCGTATTTATGTTTCATCTATACTTGCATTTCTCCACTTAAACCCACCATAGGGTAAATACTGGCTCATAGCCCATCCATATAAGTTATTAGCATCCAGATATGTAAGATAAAAGATTTCCTTTGTACTATCATAAGCATTCATATATTTATTATTTTTCTTAGCATATCACTTACAACATTGTGAAATTCCACCACGAACACCTTTTTCTATCATGAAAATCATGTTGTAATCTGTTAATAATTCTAGTTCTATTTTAGTATGTTTGATCATAGCATCCCACGTTAACCCTGGGGCTGTGAAATACCATGCTGGATCTAGCTTATGTGTTTTGAGACACACATCTCAAAAACGTTCCATTTATCAGACAATATCATTACATCAGATTTGTTATAGAGGCCTGTGTACTCTCTTAGAGATTTTATGTTGAATTTTTCCCACTCCTTTCTCGCAAATTCTTAATCTTCGTATGTAATGTCACATTTATTAAGTTTGTTGTAAAATACATCTTTGGATGGAAGTGATGTCTCACAAAAATTATAGCACTATCCATGTAGTCATATGGATAAACACCTTTTCTTATAACAAAGTCAAGAAGTTCATTGGAAAAAGACTTACACGTTCCTGGGAATTGGCTTCTGGAAAGGTTGCTAGAGAGTTTATCGATACTACTAGCCATAAATTTATTTGAGACAATAAATCTAAGATTTACACTTTCACATACATGTTTCGTAAAAGAAATATATTTATCTTCGTTGTTTGGAATTAGATCAATTATATTTTCATCGATGCTAAGATCTCTTAGGAATAAATGTGTCATAACCAGATAGATTGTGTATAAACAATGGGACAAAACATGGATTTTTATCCGATAAGTTACAATCTCTGTGTGCAGCTCCCCTAAATTTTCCTGTAAAATGATCATGATCTCTCACAGAATCACCATTCAAAGACTTTTCACATATATGACAATGGGTAGCTGTATCATAAACAATTTTTTTCTTTCTGAGTTAGTGGGAGCATTGGTTTTTTATTTGTGTATATATCACCAATAGATTTTGCTTCTTCCATTTGAAATTTAACGAACACAGTAGCTGCATCAGATCCTTCATAAGTTACTGGTGGTTTATAGTATCCATGTTCGTATTTTACATAGTAAAAGAAGCTAATAGGCTCGTGTTTTTGGTATAGTTTCGTGTAGGATTCGTCGGAGTTTCGTTGGCAAGTTTCAGTTTTAGCCAACAAACATTGAAAATCAGCATATATCACAAACTGAACTCTCAAAGAATGATTTTTTTTAAACCTTAATATGTCATTTTTTCCTTTAGATGGTAGTTCAACTCTAAGACCATCGTGATCTCTGCAGTCTTGTTCGTGAACTCTTAGCTTACTTACAGAGTAGAAATGTAGCAAACATCTATGGTTTATATATTTTTTGTAACCATTATTTGATACTTGCCATGTGATAAGTCTCGAAAGACTTTTTATTCAACAGTATTAGCAGTTCTTTTCATCTTTGATATAGAGTAGGTTAATGTGCTTATGCGTCTTATTTTTTGTGGTTTTTAATGGGGAGATAATATATTTCTCACCACCATCTTCTTCTTCATATGCATGTACATTAATAGAAATTCCACTTCTTTTCTCAAAGGTCGGTATGCTATCCAATTTCATTGGAAATTCCAAATGCTTAAGTGCATCATCAAACTCATGTTCGTAAGCTATGTATTTGTTCACTCTTTGGGGTTTCTTTGTACTTGATGCAATGGAGATAGAACAGACCACAAAAAAATATTTCATCATTGTCCTTAACATTAATTACCGCCTGCTTAACTTTGATTTTTTCTGGGATATCAACATAAGAACTGCCCTTGAATGCTACATATTTGCTTATTCGCACTTCTAGTTTAAATATTCTGTTGAGTATGCACTGAGATCCCTTTGCTTCGAAAGCGCCCATCTCAGCTATGATTTTCGATATGTTGTTGGCATACTATTCTTCCAGATTAGTCGATTTCAGTATAATTTCGTCCTTTGTTTTAAAGGAGCTTTCTACATATTCAATATTCCCACCAATTCCCCTTTTGTACTCAGTGAAGTGTTTCATGTTAACTTTGAGTTATTTTTAATGTTTATTAATTAGTCCCATGACAGATTCTTTTACATCGTTTAGGAAATAATTTGGCTCATTGTATGCATTCACATTCTTTACAGCATAAGTCTTGATCCTACTTTGAAATGCTGTTTCGATTTCTTCTACACTGAATATGGATGTGTACTTATGAATTTTACTTCTCAAGTGACTTCTTATGAAAGATGGTTTGTAAAAGTGATTATAAGTTTCACACTTGACATACTTCTCTTGAGGTTTCTTCTTCTCACTTTACACAAAAATATCTTTCATAAATTTATATTCTTTCCAATCATTACCAGTTGCATTAGCCTTTTTCATTGCCATGGTCATCATCATATTAGACATCAGTTGTTTTTTATTTGTGCTCATTTTTTATATACAATATTTAATTTTCTACGCTTTCAAATTTTTTAAGCCAATTTTTTTGCGGTTATGCTCAACCGCAACTTTTTACGCGTATTTTTGCAGATGCACTCAAACGCAAAGTTTAACGCAACTTTTTTCTAAATGCTATGAACAAACCAAACACAACTTTTTTGAGTCACTTTTTTTGCAGTTGTGCTCAAATGCAACTTTTTGAGTCACTTTTTGCAGTTGTGCTCAAATGCAACTTTTTAATATACGTTTTGCAACTGCTCCGAAACGCAACTTTTTGAGTCACTTTTTTGCAACTGCTCCCAAGCGCAACTTTTTGAGCCACTTTTTTTGTGTTTGTGCCCAAATCGGCATTCCTGTACTACTATTGTGAAATATATGTAGGTGGAGTTGAGCAAAAACTCATTTTGCAAAATTTGTGGAATGGGAGATTAACAGATATTCAAAAAGAATACAATTATCCCTCGTTCAAACAATTATGTAAAACATATAGAACTAATTCAAAATTTTTCTCTGCAGTGGAAAACTTTAAATTAATTATAAAATGGTCAATGATTTCTGACTGGGGTGAAACAGCCTGTGATTATTCTCCCCCTGGGTCAACAGTGGATATTATATTATTAAAATAGCATTATCTGGGATGAGAAAACTAACTAGTGGATTTTAGTATAAAAAGTACTTGGTTTGTGCAACTCAATACTTTATAAAGATGGATAAAGATGAAAACAATGTCACGTTCTCGTGCATTCAGAAATCAAAGTGTAAATTAAATAATATCAAGTTAATTGCACGTTGGAGTAAACCTTTTAGAAAATTCCTTGCAAAAATACCAGTTATGTTGCTTTTGTAAAGAAGTCCTTTTTCCACTCAACTGCTATTTGATTTTCTAGAAATTCAAATACAAAATATTTAAAAAATATCCAATGTACATTAGAAGCTGAAAAATTGTAATGGTTTAATATTTTGTCCAGATTTTACAAAATGTTCTATGCCCGAATACAACTCTAACTCCGAAGAAATGTATTCACACTTTTACCAGAATTTGTAATACTACTGCAAGACAATAAACAGATGGAAATACTACAAATATTGTCAAAGGGAATAATTTATTTAAATGTGTGTTTCAGTAAACATTTAATGTTTTCAATATGTACTTTGTAGCGAAATAAATGGTTTGAAACTATTTTTTTGTGTTTAGTGACTTTAAAAATTCATTAATTGTAATATCCACATATTCTAACTACGAAATTATTTTTGAAAACATAATATTACATAACCTTTGATTACGTACATTTTAATAATAAAGCATTGTGGGCGAGATATTGATTAAACATACATTAAAAACCTATTTACAATTCATAGAATTTAACTATTTCTCACATTTTTCACTTCCTAAAATTGTCTAAAGCTGACTATAAAAGTTTGAAACCTTTCAGTTCCATTTTAGACTTGGAAGAGTATCGAAGCAATGAGGGTTTTGCTGTGTCGTTTCTGTGTTAAAATTTTTACAGATTCATGGAATTTCCTTGAACATGAAAGAACAACCTGTAGAATCAAAAATTCAAGCAAACAGTTTCAATACGATTTCTGCAAGAAACACTTTTCTAGCAGTAAATTTTTAAAGAGACATTGTAAAGTTTGCAACACTGGTTTTCCACCTCCACATTCCCCCCCACCTCTACATTTACCTTCACATCACCCTCCACATACAGTTATACCTCCACATTCGCCTCCACATACACCTCCACATTCGCCTACATGCATACCACCACCTCCAAATTAACCCCACATCATCCTCCTCATCCACCTCCACCACCACACTCACCTCCACATCCACCTCCACAATTGGCTCCTCAATTGACTCCATAGTCAGCATCACAGTTGAAATTTCCTGCTCTATCCACTGTATTTCCTTCAAAATGGCAATAGCTTAATTTAGGATTGGAAGTTAATCACTTTCAGGTTTGCCACAACTCAATTATGAATAACTAAACACTGTGTTTGCAGGCAGTTATGTAATGACCAAACAGATACTGATGTAGACTTTCAAAGATTTTTGTCATGGTGTAGAAAACCTCTGCTATATTTAACTACATCACCTCGGCCAATAACTCTTAGTGTAAATATATCCTGAAAGTATTTGAAAACCATCACAGCAGAGGAATCCTCAATAGAAACATTCTATTTTCAAACTCAAGCTCTTCCCATTCTACATTCCACAGATAGTATTGGCCTTCGTAACACTACCATAGTGCCTTACTTAACAACCAGACTTGTTCATTGAAGCAGATGGACTTTACGACTAATATCAAAAATGGACTATACATCTCCCAATAAATACTGTTCAATACTGGTTGGAGGCAATCCAAATAATTGCCTATAAGAAGATATGTAAACCAGCACTATTCCATTACTTGCTGCACGCTCATCAGCATTCAATACCATGGTTTCAAGATTTGACAAAATATCTTCACTTGCTCCAATGCACAGATAAAAAATATTTTCTCGCAAGACTACACTCTGTATCATAATAAATTCAGCTCAGCCAACTTCAACGAGTGAATTAAGCTTCCATCCACCCAAGAATATGCTAATCTTCTAGTAGATAGTGGCTTACATTTAATCTGACAGTTAGCAAGTCACCAATTCATCTAAAATAAAAAAATCTCATATTTGAGAGCATAACGAGATTGTCTCCCTGCACCATATTGTCATCATTGTCCCCAACATATGAACTTCACTACATCAATTCAAAGTGTATTGCTTAAATGAATCGAGAGGACTGCTTGTATATGTAAATAAATATTCTTAGAAGAATGTTATGTTTGTATATGTAAATATATATTATGTTTGTTTGAAAATGGACACACTGAAAGTTGGTTTCATTTAACTCTAAACACACTATATATCTTAAAGAAATGTGTGATCCATTGTTTACCTAAAATATATTAATTTATCAATCTATGGTCATAACTTTACAAAATGTTTGTGTGAGGACCAAGTATTTAATGATGGGTGTAACCTTATTTTTTACATATTTAACTTAAACAAGTATATCAGCATAACAAAAAAAAATTACTTTGTATGATATTATTTTGTTCGACTTCCTCCCCTCTCCAACCACCCCCCCCCCCCGAAAATTCCTATATCAGAAACCAATACTGTTATAAATGATGTTCACACAAACTGATTTCACAGCGAAATCGTTAATATTTATTGACCTAAATAATTCTGTTTACGGAGAAACGTTCACAGTACAAGATAATTTATTTCTGCAAGGTGCGCTGAACAACACTGGAGTTTGTTTACGAAACATGGTGGGATTGTGGATGTAGAAAGCCTCCTGGCTAGAGCCAGGTAGGTAGATGATGCGGGTGGCGAGAGCAATCACTGACGAGTGGTGCGCAGATGGCATTGGCGAGGTGTGAATGCAAGATGAGACCAAAATGGGATGTGCGCAGCAAAGAGGACTAGTCATGGAGAGTGAAGTGGTTTACGGAAACAGCCACCGAGCGCCAGCTGCTGAGTGTCGGTGACGCATTGTCGCGAAAGGAATATGGAGGGAGGTAGGGCGAAGCAAGTTGTGTGAAACGAGTGGAGTTGTGTGCGAACAGCGGGATGAAGGAAGGAGGAAACGAGCTTGGACAGTTGGCCATCAGCACCACGTATTGGTTACCATTCCCCTTCCCCCATCCTTTCAGACAGCTGTCAACCTCTCCATGGTTTCCCTGCTCAGCTCGATCGCATGTCCGTGCATTCGCACGTCCCTATCATCCTCCACTCGCTGTGTGCCCACGAAGCCTGTGCCAAGCACTACTTCCCTTTCCTGCATGCTGTAATGAACCATTCATTCCACGCCTGTGCTAAGCATTGCCCCGCCCACCGGCAAATCCACAACTTGTGCTCTCGACTTCTGTTGGCTAACCCACGACAGTTCACTACACAGCAGTCATTTTCGCGCTTCTTAACAAGCTCTCGAACTGTGTTTACAACACATTCAATATTTTTTAACAAGTTATTTTATCTTGATTAGCAAAAATGATTTATTTAAATATTATTTTTAAAAAGGTTTTTCAGTGAGGAGAATTAACCTGTTACAACACATTTTAAACACTTGTTAAAATTTTTAAAATTATTAAAATTACATACATTTATAAAAAAGTTTACTCTTACAACTAATTAACATACTTAAAATCTAATTTAAAATACCAAGACCCAACCTATTTTCAATCATTCTACAATCATTAGAATTACTCAGATCCATTCATCCATTACTCAATTGTTAATCGCCATTCAACAACATTCTGACCAGTGAATCAGGCATGGCTAGAAGCTCTCCAAACATGCTTGGCATAGTTTGGCATAAATCATTCTTTGTTTTTCACTGCTGCATCAAAAATACCCAAGCACACAACAGCCCACCCTTAAACTTCCTTAAAACTAACTAAATTACAATACCTTTCCCTTACACGCATACTCGCAATCATACACCTACCCAAATACTTTTCCTCAGAATACTTGGTATTTTATTCTAGATAGTTTTAACATATTTTTGCGACTATATAACAGTGCAGAGAGGGCCTGAATTGAGATACTGTATCGCCTGTTATTCAT
Source organism: Dryococelus australis (assembly GCA_029891345.1). Classification (NCBI taxonomy): domain Eukaryota; kingdom Metazoa; phylum Arthropoda; class Insecta; order Phasmatodea; family Phasmatidae; genus Dryococelus; species Dryococelus australis. The sequence continues at coordinate 292,141,711 of CM056995.1, read as the reverse complement.
AGTGCAATACTATGGTGGTTATTCATAACTCCCTAAAAACTCAATTAAATTCCTCTAAAGTTGCATCAAGAATCCACCTAAAATGTATTCAAACACCTTTCTCCTGCACTCATACTCGCAGTTATACACCTATTTGAAAGAATATTAAACCTAATTAAAATTAAGTTATATGCCCAAACCACCACATCACACATCAAAACATTCCATTCATTAGAAGTACTCAAGGTCCAAACATCCAGAACACAGACATCCTTCACTCAAATAACGCATTGAGAGCAGTGAGTAAGGCAGCGTTAGTAGCCCTCCAAACATGCTTGGCATAGTTTGGCATAGTTCGTTCACTGTTTTTCATTGCTCCATCAAACACACCCAAGCACACAACAGTCGTCCCTTAAACATCTTATGTAAAACTACAAAAAAATATGTGAAACTACTTAAAAATATGAAAACCTAACAAAATTATAAATATTTTAACAAACTCGAATAAATTTGACCAATTCGCGAAGAAATTCTAGAAGTTAATCGATTTTAAGTAAGATCTACAAATTCTAACGTCGCCTTAATCACCCATTCGAATTACCATTCATTAAAACTGACAATACACTATTTAATCAATGGGGGGGACCACGTCACCTCACACCCTCGAATTATAATTAACTAACACTAAGTTAACAGTGTACCTCACTCTGTTGGCTGTTGTACATCGTCCAAGACCCTCCCTCCTATCCTCTCCCCTCTACCAGACAAGGTCAGGGAGGTAGGGGGTGACTGGCGCTCTGTCTTCTCCTATTACAAACCAACTTTATTTTTTGTATTTATACCTAACTAAACTAAAGGGAACTAACTTTCAATTTGTGTGGAAGTTCTAAAAATAACTATTCACACTATCTTTCAGTAAACGGAAGTGCACTGCAGTTCCTCTCTCCTAGCTGGTTAACCCCTTCCAGGCAGGGTGATAGGGATGCAGCAGGCAGCAGTCAGTTGGGCGAAGTACAGGAGCGGAGAGGAGGTTCGTAGCCCTCAGCGACTGGTTCAAGAATGGCGGCCGCTGCTCAAGCGTGTGTATATATATAAGCCGACACCCTCCTCCCTACCCTCTCTGGGGAACCTATACAAACAAGGCTAATAACCAGATTTGATAATGAAACATTATTTTTCTAAAGTAAATATAATTTCCTTAATGAATTTAATGATTTCCACAAAAATTTAAAAGTTTTTTAATGAATTAAAAGATTTCTTAAATTAACACATTTTTTGAATTTTTGGGTTTACAATTGTATTGAGTTAATATTTTAATGTGAAATATGCATATTTATTCAGTTTTAGCAATTACAGTTACATTTAATTTCGAATTTTTGTACGTATATTATTATGCGATTCGATTTCAGAACTTAATAGTCTTTGTTAATGCAACACAAATGGTTTTGAAATATATATTAATTGTTTATATTATATGACTTATAATTATGTAACAAACATTGCGGGCATTAGTGTATCGTTTATTCTTATAATATTGTGTAACGATATTGAATTATATTATCCAGGAAACAAACCCATGTCTTACCTGTGAATCGAACCCATCTTACAATAAGCTGCCTTACCTGGGATTCGAACCCAGAACCCACATTGTAGTATAATCTGACTTCGCCACAGGGGTTGGTGATGTAACACAACTATTTTTGTGTATTTGTGTTGGAAAATTATTTATTAAAAAATATTATGTGTGTGGAAGAGCTGTTTGTAACAGAGTTTAGTCATCATGATTGGGGAACGACGGGTCATACAGGGGATTTCTTTCACTCTGTGTCGAGGCTACAAGAGGTTTTTTCTACTGCCTCCACAGTGTTGTGTCGGGAAGCTGACAAAAAATTTAAGCGCTTGGCCAGAAATGTTGCTGGAGAATGCTTTCAGCATACAAAACATCTAGAAACTCTGCTCTCGGACCGAAATGTCATGGCAGAGTCTTTTTGAAATGTATTACAATATTATTTTCTGGATACACTATTTTTAATTAAAGTTTCTCAAAACAAGTTAGAGTGCTCGCCTCCAGTTATTTTTAATATTGTATAATATTATAATATATTGAAATTTGTTAAGCATTTTAGGGAGTATTGCTCAATAGTATGTTGCGTGTTGTTTGGTCGTTCCTATTTAGTGGGCTTTTCTCATAGTTGTGAGAGAGGGATTCTCTGTTTAATGTTGATTGAAAAACACGACCATGCTCTGTTCTCGAACATGTCTTGTAATAAAACAATAGGGTTCACTATGAAACCTTAAAAGCAAACTGCTAAAAATTGTTTTAACTTGTCTTGTTAGGGCTTTATGTAGAAGGTATTTTAACATTATCCTGTAGAATTGGTAAACAGGGTTTGAGCCTTCTTGTTAAGGATAGAATGACAATTTTAAAACTGCTAATCGTTCAGGTGTGAATTTGCTGTAGTACTTTTTCTTTAAATTGCAATAGACTATATATTTTTTCTCATAAGACACACGTTTTTTGTTTTCTAGTTAAGAACTATCTGTTCACTGATTACTCTCATTGTATATATGATTTTTAATAGTAACTAAATTTCACAAGAACCATACACTATTTTTTTTCTCTCTTTATTAATCAGAGTAATAACCGAAAATCTTAGTTAAGCGCATTTGTAAAATCATATTAAATTTTCGTGTACATGAAGATTGGTTTAAAAACTTTTTTTCGTAGGGAAAACCTGTTCACATAATATATACATGCGTACATTAAAAAATTTTAGGTAGCAAAATGTTTGGATAGAAAAAAAATTAATACCAAGTTGTTTGGTATCAGGAAACATTAGCTAGCAAAAATGTTTGGGTAAAAGTTTCCTGAAGTTAAAATATATTTTTATGGAATAAATATGCCTTACTGTAGACACGAAGGGAACACGTTAGTTGTGTCTCAAATTTTCCTGGCTGGGGCAAGCCTTGGACCTGCAGGTCCTCAGTAAGTTTGCTACTTGGGAACCCTGCTTCCCACAGTCAGCAAAGTTGCCTGGTCACTGGCTCGGCACAAGAAATGGGGTGGATTATTTGTGAGCATGGGAGCCATGCTGGGGGAGGTGGTGTGAGGGTGGGTCGCACTGGCTTTGTTGAGTGTCCGGCAGGCGACAGTGAACGCTGTATTTTCGGGCACGCTGCCTACAAGTTCTTGGTGGGGCAGAGAGGGGCAGACCAGATATTTGCTTGTTTGTATTGTGTCTGTGCAGTATTCGTTTTGGGTCTGAAAGAAGGTTGGAGATGCATCTCACTGGATTCCAGATGGAGATGAGAGGAGAAGTTGTTGCCTCAAGGGAGTCAATAGTTCTAGGAGAGCAGCCAGTCTGCCTGGAGCAGTGATCACGTCCCATACAGTTTTCTCTTGCTTGTTCAGTTAAATGATTCGGTTTCTATTTACTCATGCGATCATTGAGAGTTACACTGCTATCGGAAAAGTTTGGATAATTGCCGCGATTTTAATGTGCGGTAAGAGGGAAGGAAATTTATTGGATATATGTGTGCGGTTAATTTAATTTCATAGCGTATTCATTCACTTTTGTAAGACTTTAGATGGAAGATGATTCATCTGATTTCGATTTGTGTTTTGAGAGCTGATAAGGGTGAAGTATGTATTTATATTCGTCTTGGGGAGTTGTAATTTTATATTAATTGGGCATTTGTTTTATTTAAATAAATTGTGTGCTCCTTTCTAATTGCATCATTAAAGTCTTTTGGTTAATGAATATGTGTTTGCTTCTGTCGATGATGTGATTAAAGTGGAGATCAGTTACTTTGCTAAGGAAAACAGTTTCATTCTGTAATCGCATGATTAAAATCGGTTTAACGAATTTGTTTCAAGTCTTTTGGTTAATGATTCGTACTTATTTCATTTGCTTTGCCGAAATAGTTCGTTCCTTTTATGCTATTCGAGGAGTGATTAAAGTAAGTCATTCGGTAACCTATTACAATGTCTCTTTTCATTAAAAAATATTTACTTGGCCGAAAATATTTATTAAAATACTCAGTATGCCTCCAAACCTGCTCATTATTCGCATATGTCACCAAAAATATATAAAAATGTTACTTACACCTTTCTTACACCAACATCGACTCCTATATAAACAATTACAATCCACTCCTCTGGTCAGTCTACTCCAGGACCTCACAGAGAACACTTCGATCCTGATATCACAATATAACCCTTATGAAACCAATAAATTAATGTAATTCTATATCAAAGAATTCTTAATATTTAAAAATCTATATCAAAACATGATTTAATTAATCGTTTCAATTAATTAATCAATTATTTATTCAATTAATCACACAATTATTTAGTCTCATTTGCTTATCATAATTTGGCACTTAGGTCACTCTTGCACCAAATGCGACTAGGCCACTCTTGCGCAAAGTGGTGCAGAAAATACATGCTCCCACTACTTGCATGCATACCTAGGGTGTTTTTTCAAAGATTGATTTTCATAAGTCTGTTCCAGTCGTGAATGGACAATATTTACCGAGATATTGTAACCACGCAAACAAAAAAATTAAAATTAAAATGGACTATAGGCTGTTCACGGTAAAGCGAGCACATTTGAAAGCCCGCTTAAGAACTACTTGTATGCACAAGGTGTATCCTACCGCCATATGTAAACTTAACACTTCCGTGACCTAATCACTTTATTTATGTGCGGTCAAGCGGAAATGTTATCATTTTTAGAAATGTAGACACATGTCGGTTTAATCTCACACTTACATGCGCCATAAAAACAGAACACGAAAGAATTAAATTAATGCATTCACAAACGTTCACTTAACATATTTATTTCAACATTAAAACAAGATACTACTTCTCCCTCCATCGGTATCAGCCTTACAGAGCGCAGGCCAGTCAGTGTTCCAGTTAAAATATATGCAAGGTATGTGCTGTGACATTTTTCGAAGGTTGATTTCAAAAGTGCTCATTTTACCGTGAACAGCATATGCCTACTATTAATGGAGTTTGGAACGTGGCATCTTGTATTCACTTATTTTTCGCCGCGAGTTCTATTTGAAGATGTGAACCGAAATGTGTCATACAACAGAGCACTACAGTTTTTGCGAAGTTGTAACTGGTACTTGCAAACAACAAAAAGATGTAATCATTTCTTGCGGCTGTTTCCAGCGGTGTCGGAATCAACTGGAGGAGCCCCGGCGATTTCGTGCTCAGATATCTCGGCTCCCTCCAGGGCGGATCCGGTTCAATTCCCGACGGAGTCACTCCCGGAGTTTCCATTTAGAAAACGCGGTGGACGTTGCCGCTAGCCGGTTGGTTTTCTACGCATGCTCCCGTTTCTCCCTGGGTTGCATTCATCCGCTGTTATTCTCACATTAATTTATCGGCTTCGAAGATCTTATCTGTTGAGAGGCCATTCCAGCTTTCCAATGGCACTTTACAGCCAGCGATAAACTCATTTATAAGCTGTTCACGATAAAGTGAGCACTTCTGAGGCCTTATTTACTTTTCCTTTTCAGCCAATTTTTATCCTTCAACTACTTCTTAAAAATAATGTTGCCATTTAAGTAATAAAACAGTGTGTATATTCCACTGCATTCATAAGTTAACGTCTAAGGCTAAAGTAAAATATATTAACTGAGTATTATTCCAAGTGAGAAGGCTTTCAAAAGTGCTCACTTTACCGTGAATAGTATATACCTCAAGGTGAATTTCGTTATGTTTTTAGAAATAAAAGTTATGTAAATGTTGAAAATCATTTATGTGTTGTATCAAAAATTCTGTCTTTTTTTAAAGAAAGGATTCTTTCAGATTAGACGGTAAGAATGTTTCACAATAAACATGAAGGATATTTACATTTATAAAGATTATGATGAAACAATTTTTATGCCTTGTTTCGAAGTGAATAAAACTTAAAACCTATATAAATAAATTTTCGTATTTTACGTTAATTTCATGGTTAAAATCATATAGAAATGAGCTTTGAATCAAATGGGAGTACTGGGGGTTGCCAATTGCCCTGAAACAGGGGAATGAACACATCTCTCATTTACTCAAAAGTAGGGGTAGTGAAATTAGGTGAAAATATTTCAAGACAAGTTACATTTGAAAACACGGCAGGGTCGTTTACGTATCTCGATTGGTAGAATTACTTTTCGACACGTGTTAACTGTCTGCACACGTATAACGTAGGAGCCGTGCAGATGTTGCCGAATTCTGAGTGGTCCGGTCAAATATGAAAACGCCTTCTCAAGCCGATAGCAACTAATGGCAATGGACAAATTGCTGTCGAGTACTTATAGTATTGAAGTCCGTGTACTCATATTTCTCCGCGAAAAATCAGTAGCTCTACTCAACAGAAATGATAGTTCAACAATATCGACTTCAGGAAATTTAATGAGAAAAAGTTTATGTCCTGTCGATCCTCTTAACATGACACAAAGTATGCATATCGAAGATATATCAGAAATTCCATAAATCCAAGACGGCGGGCATCGATCCTTCGACGTGTGGGAAACGCGATGGACGGTGGCGATGGAGGTTGGGTTTCCTTGAGGTGCTCCTACGCCTGTACTCTTCGTCGCCTGCCTACCCGCACCTGAGCCACTCTCGGCGCTGTGAGACTCACGAGTGCTCATCACAACCGGCTGAAGTCCCCTATTATCTCGCACCCTAAATTACAGTCGGTACTGTGTTGATGTTTAACTGTAATATATCATTTCGCGGATGGAACTTATTAGAGCATTGTATAGTTTCAGTTCACTGTTTATGTGAAAATTATCGCTGCGTCGACGAAGTGAGAAAGTGGAACACACAGAACCAAATTATATTTCGATTACGAATTTCTTACTGTCTTCGGTAAAAAATAAAATGAAACTTACATAAAACGAGTACTTTTGAAATGAACCTTAGAAAGAAGTCACTGTCCCATCCTGCATATATTTTAATGGGTACAGTAAGTAACATTCGCCTAGTAAAGTCGGTAACAATGTATGGAAAGTAGTTCCATATCTTAACGTCGAATAAAAAGTATAAGGTAACCATTTATGACAAATTAAATAATTTTTTTATGATTTATGTTTTTATTTTATGTATTGGAGTGTAAAAACGAGCAGATTTGCAAAATATTTTCTTACCTAATAATTTCACAGTTTCACTTGACCGGCGTGTGAGTAAAGTGATGAGGACCATGGCAATGTTAATTTTACATAAGGCAGAAGAATACACAACGTGTATACAAGTAGATCTTTCAAAAGTGGTAATTTTACCGTGAACAGCCCACAGGTACATATTGACCTGTACACTCTCCGGCCAGTGTTTACGTAAAAAATTCGTAGAGTTACGAGTAGGGAATTTTATTTGAGATTTACTACTGAAGACCCTACAGGTCAAGCCCATTCACGGTAATTTCCAACTTTTCAGAAGCGCTGTTAAAGTTCTGTTTCCCGAATATTCCTCCACCTCATGCCACAAAGCTTAAATTAAGTCTAGAGAATTACACCACAGGGACAATGCACAGCATTCGTGCGCGCTCAATGTAATGATATTTTGCTCAAGAACTATTTCTTACTAGGAATTGTCAACACACCTTTATTCTTCCAGTTTAAATTCATACTAGAGGCTGTTTACGGTAAAATGAGCACTTTTGAAAGCCCTGCTTAAGATATACTTGTAAACACGTTGTGTGTTTTTCGCTTTATGTAAAATTAACATTGTCATGGGTATCATCACTTTACTCATGCGCCGGCCAATTCAAAATGTGAAATTATTAGAAAAGTAAATATTGTACAAATATGCTAATTTTTACACTTCGATGCATTAAAAAAAACATAAAGCGAGAGAAATGATCTAAGTTATCACAAATGGTTACCTCACTTTTTGTTCTACGTTAGTATATGGAACTACTTTCGCCTGCATCGTTACCAACTTTACTGGGCGAATGTTACTCAGTGCACCCATTAAAATATATGTAGTGACTTTTTTCTAAGGTTCATTTCAAAAGTACTCACTTTATCGTGAACAGCCTTTAATTATAAATGCAATATTTTAATATATAAATATTTTATGAGTTGGATTTCAATTTAACAAAAATAAAGTTTCCCTTAAGTTTAAGACAAGTATAAATCGCTTGTGATACATGACATATTTAGGAAACAACCTAACAGATTATACATTGGGCGATCGTTCAGAGATTTGCTTTAACAGGTGTGAAGAAACCGCGGAATACAGCATAGTCACGTACTAGTTACATTGTGATATAGGCTGTTCACGGCAAAGTGAGCACTTTTACGGCCCTTCTAAATTTTTCCTTTAATCCGATTTCCATCTTCCTGCTGCTTTTTAATAAAAACATTTGCAATGTGACCAATAAACAGTGAATACATTCCACCACCCTCAAAATTTGAAGTCTGAGGCTGCAATAACATATATTTATTAGTGGTTACTGCCTGTTGAAAGGGCCTTAAAAAGTGCTCACTTTACCGTGAACAGCCTATATAACTAAATACGGAAGGTATTACTGCACGGGTTTCTGCTAGCTAATGCGGCGCCGGAGTAAGGAAGCTGTGTGCTGTGTCTGTAAGCGGCTCACCTAGGCACATCCAATCTTGCCTCTCCGCCTCAAGCCTCGCACAGTTGGAGATGAGCCGTCGGGCTAGCGCGGTGTGACGGCGCGGGGATGGAAAATATTCCCAGACGCCCGCTGGGATTTGCGAGGAGGCTGCGCTGTCCCCGCGATCGCGTCTCCGACGCGCGGAGCTACAACGCGGTGAATCATGCATGTGACAACGGCCGCCGACAGAAAGCGCTGCCGTGCAGGTGCGGGGAAGCGCCCGCCCGTCATTCAGGACAACTGTACCCTCGAGGGAAAAAAAAATTACTATTGCCACACGTCATTTCGTTCCCCTTCCCAGCAGGGCTGTGGTGCCATGGAGTACAGTCCGTTCACGGTTAGTTCACACTTTTCTGAAGCCCTGCTGAAGTTCTACTTCCAGGATATTCCTCCAGCTCATGCGAACAGAGCTTGACCTAGTCTAGAAATTAACATCAGAGGGACAACGCACCGCATTCGTACGCACATTTCCCGTAAGAACTATTTCTTACTAGGCGTTACCAACACACCTATTTTCTCACTGTTTTAATTCATATTAAAATTATAATATTTTATTTATGATTAATATTAATAGATAATTAATTAATATTAATAGATAAAGTTACACGAAAATTCAATTTAACCAAACATTAGGTACGTTTATTTAAACACAAGTACAAAACGCTTGTTAGACTTGGCATAATTAGGAAACAACCAGACATCATGCGTGGGGTGATTTTTCTAATGTTTGATTAAAAAAGTATAAGAAACCTGGAATAGACTATAAATTTAAATGCAGAGAGACGAAATGCTGATGCAGCTCCTTTAATGTGGCCGTACCCATTCTCTGATTGGCTACGCGAAGCTCTGAGAACGAGTACTGTGTCTGAATGTTTGCTGCGTGTTGTGGAGAGTTCCCTATTGTCTGTGGTCCATTTACAAAACGAACTATATAGTTATAAGTGCTTATAGTATAGCCTGGCACAGAAAATAAGTGTTACATTCCCTTAAAGGCTCTTCACGATAAAATGAGCACTTCTGAAAGCGCTGCTTAAGATCTACTTGTATGCACGTTGTGTATTTTTCTGCCTTAAGTAAAATTAGCATTGACATTGGCCTCATCGCTTTATTCATGCGTAGGTTGAGTGAAACTGTGAAATTATTAGAAAAGTAAATGTTCTGCAAATTTGCTCATTTTTACACTTCGATGCATTAAAAAAAAAAAACAGAAAGTGAAATAAATAATTTAAACTCAAACAAGGTGTTACCTAACACTTTTTATTCGACGTTAAGATATGGAACTATTTTCCATCGATCGTTACCAACTTTACTGGGTGCATATCACTCAGTACGCCCGTTGAAATACATACAGAGAGGGACAGTGACTTTTTTCTAATGATTTCAAAAATGCTCACTTTATCGTGAACAACTTATACTTCTATGAACTATCCGTACGCCCTTGTCCCACTGTCCTATTTTTGCCTTCAAATATTTTTGACAATAAAATTTTAGGACGAAATACGGCCATCGAAATGTGTCACGCTGTCAAATGTTTCTACCAAGTGAATCTAATCTGAATTTTTATTTGAGAACTATTTCTAAAGTGAGATAATACGACTGTGTTTTCATGCAGTCCATGACGCGAAGAAATGTGTTACAAATTATTGTGATTTATTTTCACTTCTTTACTAAATTAAAATTTTATTTATCAGAGATATTTCTTGCCCAATGAAATTTAGTGTATCTGATTTCTTAATATTGTGTTCAATATTCACGTATAATAGCATTCGTGCTCAGACAGTTTCCTTATAAATGAATTATTTTCAAAACATAATTTCGTTTCCAGCAATTGCAAGAAGTAATTGTACGTTATTGTAAACTTTTGTGACTTCGGAAACTGCCATTTTTGCCGCGCACGATTCTGATTTGCTGAGCCCGCCAACAATAAAAAAAAAAAAAAATTAGAACTGGTTCAGTTTTTAAATGCTTGATGGGAATTGGAGCCATCCAAAATTTTCAGACAAATATGACGCTGTTCATGACGTTTCAGTCAAGTCACAACTGTTCAGCTGTTTGAATGACCAAACTCACTGGAAGCATTTTGACGGGAGAATTTGGCAGCATGACAACAGGGGCTTTACAGACCCAGAACAAAATTCGCGACCTCAGTAACCTGCAGGCTAGGTTTCGCAATCTTATGTACAAACAAGGTGGTCCCAACTTCTTATTAGATGGTTGCTGCCTCAGTGGAAGGCGATAACTGGCTCTGCATTTTGCTGCATGTTTATTATTGGCTCAGGGTTCCTATAACGGGAATGAAATAACTAGGGACCTGCAAAATCCGCGTTATTTTTTGACATCAACCTAAAACTCATAGTACTATACATACTCGAGCCGGCTTCATTTGTCCATTGGTTTGCTGCAAAAATGTTATGTTACCCCATTTCTAAGTGAACTGCACGTGATTGGGGCACACAGTTGTGAAGTGTTCATTTATTGGCGCAGAGTTACCCAGGGTGTGTCTAGTAAAGAATGGTCCAATGACACACGGAACTCGAAGGAAAAGTGTTTTAAATTTAGCATGTCCTCAAGTAATAACGCGAATTTTGTAGGTCTCTAGAAATAACTGACAGTGAAGTAAGCATATCACAGGATTTTGAGTTCTAGATTGTTCAGAAATAAATATGAGAATTTCTCTGGCCTATAACTATTCCTAAAACCCGCGCGTAAATATTTAAGATGATTTAAAACCAAATTTTTGTTTAATAACTACGGGCAGTGATATTTCGCAAAAGATTTCGAGGCAAGATACTATTCAAATCTTTTTTATTGGGTAAAACATGTTTTGGTTCGTGTTAACTCCTAGCGCACGAATAACGAAGGTTCAGTGGCGGAGTTACAGAATTCTGAGTGGGTCAGTCAAATGCGGAAACGATATCAGTAGCCAATGGAGCTATGACAACAACCGAGGTGTATATACAGTATTGCAGTCTACTTTGTGCTGCGACTTTTTCGCGAAAAATAACCTGTATATTTTAAAGTGTCATGACATCGCATTACAAAATCCTAGCTTTTAAATGCACCAAAATTGTTTCGTGTACATTTAATAGTCATCTTTATATGTAAGAAACCTTTTTAAGTAATACTTATATTTTGAACTACAGGGGCTTGTTACTGCTGAGTCAGTATTTCCATTGAATACCTACTTTATTTAAGCCCGCTGATAATTACCGACAGGACCTTTACTGTCGTGGTGGTTCGCAACCTGGTAAAGAGCGAGTGAGTGAAGAGATTTGGGCGGCTCTTAACATCGAGGTCTTGGGAGCCAACAAGGGTGAAGCGAGGTAAGGAACAGAGCCGGAATGGAAGGGCGGGAAAACGGGAGATCCCCGAGAAAACCTGCCGATCAGCGGCATCGTCCGTCAAGATTCCCATATGCGAAAGCCCGAGGGCGGCCCCGCCGGGAATCGAACCCGTTTCACCTCGGTGAGAGGCGAGTAGTTTAACCACTACACCACCGCGGTCCCTACTAATAAGTGAATTTGTACTTTAATGTATATAACAAACCGCCTACATGATGTGCTACAAATTACACTCGCAACACAACGTCGAAAATTGGAACTGTTCTAATTAATTTGCTGCCAACATAACAGGCAGTGTGTACGGTAGCGTTTATGCAGATAACGGGCAGTGATTTTCCTTCCGAGGTTGATTGAGAAAGTGCTCACTTAAGCCCAGGCAGTGTATACCAGGGGAGCGAGTCTCATTAACTTGCCATTTATCGAGAGCGCAATTACTTCAGCATCGCTGGACGGGCGAAGCGGAGAGCGGAGTCTACACGATATTCTGATATAGCCTGTTCGCGGTATCGTCATACTTTTCGGATCAAACATTTGAAAAATCACGTCATGTATTGTGTGTTTAGTTGTTTCGTAAATATGCCATGTATCACAAGCGTTTTATACTTCTGTTAACATACAAGTAAAAGCTGTCCATGGTAAAGTGAGCACTTTATAGGGCCTAGTTACATTTTTTCTTTCGGACATTTATTATTCTCCAACCACCTTTTTAAATAAATATCACGTAAGTAATACACACAATGTGCACATTAATTACACCCCACTAGGAAGTTAACACCTAAGGGTAAATTAAATTAAATTAATTGATTTTTATTCCAAATGAGTAGGCTTTCAAAAGTGCTCACTTTAGCGTGAATAACTTATACTTTATTTTTGCGCTGAATTGGACACTTACATATATTTTATCTATAAAACATAATACTTCATTTATAATTAATATGGATACAAACAGAAAGAAAATAGCTGTGTTGGTAACGCCTAGTAATAAATAGTTCCCACGCAAAAGAATATGTACGTTAAGTGCGCAGAAATATGGTGTGTTGTCCCTTTGGCGTAACTTTCTAGATTTAGTTAAGAGTGGAATGGACCCCCCCCCCCCCCCACTCCCCCCCCCCCCCTCAGGTCAAGAAGCGAGGGAGTGATACGGGCGACACCGACACACACGCCTAGCGCCTCATCGCTCCTACGAGCAAGGCGTGCAGTGTTTCCGTCGTAACGCTGTACTGGGCAAATTAGTTATGTAACAGTAGGGTTTTATTATACGCGATGAAAGACCACAGATTAAACTATGCCCGTATCTTAGTACTTTTCTGTTGCCGCTTAAGGAAACTGCATAGGCAACCTTTAAAAATGCGTTATTGGACCATTTTCATTAATTGAGTTCTCCAAGAATACACTTAATATGACAGAAGTAAGAAAATAGGGGCATAGATGATTGATTTTTATCTTTTCTGATAAAACGTCGTTTTTGCAGAACATTTGTTTACCAAGATACGCGTATTTGAGCAAACAACTATTTTCCAAAAATAAAACTAAAAATAAAGGTCGGGGGTAGGGTCCAAAACACTCTTAAGCTTTGTTTGCACGAGACGGAGGAAGAACTTCAGCAGGGCAAGTGGTCGTGATTGGCGAATGACCGCCGAATGAGAAACGCACGTGCCCCAGGACACGTGACGCACTGTTGTCGCCTTCCAGGAGAGTACCGTATTTGCCGTCTCCAGTGCGACTCCCATTTCGCAGTTCCCTCCTCTCGCGATACCATCCAATGGATCGCCATTGAGCCGGCTCCTGTGGACGAGCGGCTAACTAGGTTTCCCTGCCGCACTTCTCCTGCCCGGCCATTTGTCGACTGCCCAATCAGCTGAGAGCCCGAGCAGTCAGCTATCCACTTCCTCGGCTCTCCCTCGCTGGAGATAGTTCTTCACTTGCCGACTTCTCTCCGTCCCGCGACGAGAACCGACCCACGCGGGCCTCTGTTCATTCACCACACACACACACACACACACACACAGCCAGACACACACACACACACACACACACACACACACACATATATATATATATATATATATATATATATATATATATATATATATATATATATATATATCGGAGCAGTTCAAAACCCCGCTTTACCGCGAAGGCTTTTTTACTCTCTAAATATTAAAACCCGCACGCACTGCGCCGGCCGTAGAAGGTTTTTGAAATTTTACGAACAGCTGTAATGCCCGGTTGCAACAACATCTCATCCAGTTTGATCTTGGTTCCAATGTAATAGTGTCGCACCAACGAAATTTCATGATCTGGATCTCCAATTCTTCGATCTTGGTTCTAAAGTGAGAGATCTTAATTAAGTATGAGACAAATTTTGCTGTTGGTTCGTAATATATGATGTCATGGAAGTAGGCGTATTTATCGCTATAGATAGAACTAGATGTCCGATGTTTGATCTGTTTTAATTGAATTATTATTCTACAAATTTTACTGAATAATATTCAAGAGCGTATTATGTTGTTTTAATTTCCCAGGAAAACAATCGACCGTAGTCCTGTCTGTTGGCGTATTTTCAAACTACATTTGTCGAAGATGGCGGCTGATCTCGGATCGAGTTTTGGAGCCGTCAATTTCGTCGGTACGAAGTGAACTTTATCTCGATCTCAAGTCCAGTTCTGAACTCGAATGGTGCAACAGTTTTCGGTGTCGATCTTAGATGTGATCTCGATTCGAGTTTCGAACCAGTATGGTGCAACCGGGCATTAGGAAACTAACTGCCAGGATTATTTCTGTAGCACTACAAGTAAGTTATAGTCCACTCACGATTATGTCCAACTTTTCTGAAACTCTGTTATACTTTCACGGTGTTCCTCCCTCTTATGGAAATTAAAATTAATGAATAATAAAAAATTACAACAAAGAAACAACGTGCCGTATTTGAGCGCACTCAGTTTAATAAAATTTCCCATGGGAACTATTTCTTACTAAAAGCTGTTCACGATAAAAGTGAGCACTTTTAAACTCAGCCTTAGAAAAAAGTTACTATCCCTACCTGCATATATTTTAATGTGTGAACTGAGCGACATGCGCTCAGCAAAGTCGGTAACAATGAATGGAAAGTAGTTTAATATCTTAAAGTCAAATAAAAAGTGTTAGGTAACCATTTGTGATAACTTAAATTATTTATATCACTTTCTGTTCTTTTTTAATGCATCGAAGTGTCAAAATGAGCAGATTTGCACATTATTTATATTTGTAATAATTTCACTGTTGTAATTGACCGACGCATCAATAAAGTGACGAGACCCATGACAATGATAATTTTGCATAGGGCGGAAGAAGTCATAGCGTGCATTCAAGTAGATCTAAAGCAGGGCTGTCAAAAGTGCTCATTTTACCGTGAACAGCCTACAGTAATTTTCTCCTTTTAAAATTCGTATTAATTAATAATTAAATATTATACTCAATAGACAAAGTACCTTTACGTATAAGTTCAATTCAACCATAACCGGTGTTAATGGAAGTTTAAAACGCTTGTGTTGCGTGAAGTATTTAGGAAACAACTGAACACGTCATACAAACGGTAATTTTCAAACGTGTGATTCAAAAGTGTGAAGGTATCGTGGACAGCCTATAGAGAAAATCTTACAACACGATCATGTGGAACTATTAAAACCAAAGTTGGATTTCAACAAACAAGTACTGTAGACTTTAAATTTTCTATTAACATGAAAACGCATACACAGTTTTGTATGTAAATATGTAACATTTTACTTCCAGTAATGTAGGAAAAATTTCGACAACAGATTTTCAAATGTATTTAATGCAAAACGTACAAAAATTATACTGCGTATAAATGATTCTGTTTCAGGACCGAGTAAAAGGCAAAGGAATTAGGCGTGCGAAGGTTTAAGTTAATTAAACTGAAATCATTTATGAAGTCTAAACTGAGTTCAATATAAATATTTAAGTTACAGTAAATGCAAGCTATTGGCAAAAAGAACAAACCTATACTACTTGCATTTGTTTTGCGAAAAAAAAAAACACACTTTAATTTTTAGAGAAAGGAGGCACAAACAAAAAAGGTACCAGTGGAATAGTGCCCGTGTGCAAAGTCTGCCGTAGGTACTACAACAATTACATGAAATACATCCAATGTCAGCTGAGCATAAGATCCAGCTGCAGTTGTTGAAATATGCAATTATCCACAATGCTTTAGTGTTAGGTCATTTCAAGAAGGAATCAAGGCCCCCAAATGCATTTTCCGTTTTTTTTTTTTCATTTAATGTCGAAATGAACGGTAAAATTACAGGCAACATTATCTTGCGTTGTTCTACATGTACACAGTGACGTCGTACTTAACCTACTTTAATGTTTACACGATGGCACGTACTAAGCTAGTTTTGTGTTCCTCGTATACGACGAAGATTGATTACGTGAACAAACAAGCGATGCGCGTCTTGAAAAAAAAACTGATCACCAGACTTGACAAGTGTCCCACGTGAGCTTTCTCGAAATCGTTTGCTACCAGATCCAATGACATACACAAAGGACACTATGCTGTGAAGGTAATTTTTCTTTGCTATGTTTCAGGAAAACATAATATTACTAATTCTAATTAATGAAATTTATTTTCTCTGTAAACATACACCTATAAATACTTGGGGTTTTTTTTTTTTTTTTTTTTTTTGCATTTTTTAAATATTCTAATATGACTCAGTTTTATAAGTAAGCTGTGCAGAAATCATTTCCACGTTCCAACAATGAACTGCCTTTCTTCCTGCACAATTGTAAGAATAACGACTTAAGTCAGCACACTGTTGACTTAAATAGGTGCTTTATCCTAGTATACTATATTTGACTAAGTTGTAGGGATTGAACGCAAATACGACGGAACAAGTTACGTCAGGACTCTATAAAGACTATCAAGCCTGTGATCACATCAGTACGCATCTAGCTCTGCATCTTATGGTTCTCTCCGACTTTTCCATTGATACTTCCTAAAAATCATTTAACGAAATAATGTTGTTGATACATTTGGACCAAGTTAAGACATTTGATTAGTTTGGAAAGTAAAATTAAGTTTTAATTCGTACTCATATTCCTTAATCAGGAATTTAAATGTGCTACACATATTCTTCACTTTCGGAGACGTATTGAAGAGAAACTCTTGGTAATATAGACACGCAGCCATAACGTGGCAAGAATACTTTTATCACCTAAGTTTTACAAATGAAAAAAATGTACAAAGTAAACTAATGTTGAGGGGTACTACGTAACATATATGTAATAACCTAATAACAGACCATATGGGCCCATATACAAACAAAAAGGTGTATATTTTTAACATTTTGTTAAATGCATGAAATATAATTTGGTGTTTTGATATATGTCAAGCGGTAGACCACGGCATTAGTTAAAGTTGTAATTTTTTTAATTTCCACAATTTATTTAGTATTTATTATTATGGCTGCTGTAAAACAGAAATACAATTTAGCTTTTACATCAAATTATTAAATGTGTGTGTGTGTGTCTATATATATATATATATATATATATATATATATATATATATATATATATATATATATATATATATATATATATAATAGACAGATCCATACACGCTCATTTAAATGTCACACAGTTAGTATGCAAATTAACACGTGTGTTTTGTACTGTATGAAACCTACATATTTCTGGCTATGTTTAATCACTTATTTATTTTAATTGGAATAATTCTGCAATTTTACATATTTGATTATATTATTATTTTTAAATGTGCAATTTCAGTCAGAACCCGCCATTATTTTTTAAATGTTTGTATGTTAATGTAGGTTACTCTATGGTAAGCCAATATATTATTCCGAGTATTTTAGCTGCTTAATTTAAGTATGTGACTTAATGATTTTTCAGAGTTTTTCATTTCAGTATTTATTATTTTTATTTTCAATACTGTTTGTTTTATTTTATGTACTGTTTTAATTGTATTTGGTGTTAATCTATATTTGGACGTAATGGACTGGAAGTAGCTGAGCTCCATTGATAAGACTTGATAACGAAGATGCCGGAAATCAGGGGCTTATGGGTACGGATCTGGCGATCCAGAGACGTGGTTTTGAGACCCGGGATTTCAAGGGTGAAATCCTCGCCATCATAATAAATTAGAACTGTGTTTCGGTACCCTGAAGTGAGTATAATATACAGGCTAGCTTTGCAAGTAAAGAAGAGGCCAAAGCCTAGCTACGTTAGTTAATTTTATGAGTGGACGCTGTCTACGAGGAGAGCCTGCACCGACGCCATGACGCCATGCTGGTAGCGTCAGTGTGACTTCAGATTAAGGTGACGCCACCTAATTTTCGGACGTATAAACTTGTGTTCGGTAGCGTCTTTGACAGATTTATTATGGCTCCCAAAATGTTTGTGACAGTTAATATGATTTTTGGAAGATTAAGTAACAGCACAGATGCCACTTATTAAGTCAGTCCAGTAGTCCTACGCTAACCGATTTGAGCTAGTTACCGGAGCAAAAACTATTTGAACATTATATTTGTATTCGTCTTAAATTGGGAGTGAAGAACGAGTTTACTAATTTTGATTGGGACTTGACTTTGTTGGAGAACATTTAAGACATTGCTATAATTTTTGAAGAGATAGCGAACTTAAGACAGATATGT
Source organism: Dryococelus australis (assembly GCA_029891345.1). NCBI lineage: Eukaryota > Metazoa > Arthropoda > Insecta > Phasmatodea > Phasmatidae > Dryococelus > Dryococelus australis. The sequence continues at coordinate 292,123,099 of CM056995.1, read as the reverse complement.
GGGATAGTGATCAGAATGTGTAATGCTATGGTTTAATGTAGCTCACTACGTAGAACTTGTTTAAGAGGCACTCAACTACAGACACTTTTAATCTGAACACAGTTTAATAAATCTACAGTTTATCTAATAATTTTGAAAGCAGCTTAAAGACATTATATATTTTTCTATTTTTCAATTTAAGTAATTCTTGTTTTCCAATGGTGGTAATATTTTAATAACTTTAAATTAATTGCAGAATATAATTTTAATTAATTGATTGAATTTTCCATACACAGTTAAACAGTTTTATTTCGATTTTAATTTTTACTTCTCTGCTTTGAATTAAAGATAATTATTAACATTTTGATTTCTTTATTGGTAATGATGCACCACACCTATTAGATTTTCTTTTACAGAAATAATAATATAAATTAAGTGCTTCTTGAAAAGTTTGAAAGTTCTATGTATTGTGGAAGCCAGTGCCTGCAAATGCCCTTGCAGAGCTCCATAGACGACCAGTACGCTGTTAGAGAGTAAGTTCTGAAGGTACAAAGGTCAAACGCGCATTCTCCTACACACATTCTGGTTTACATACATCTCTTTCTTCTACACATTTCCACATTATTATTCGCCACAGAATTTTTTCACAAAATTTCACAGTGGCTTTCAACGTGGCGAGTAAAGAGTGTAGGTGTTTCTCCACCGAATTTTTCCCAATCAAAAACTACAGTGGTGCCCTTGCGTGGTGCTATAGGAACCCTATAGCAAGGTTTAGTTCCGAATTTCCACAATATATACAAAGTGCACAACTTTTTTATTCGAGGAAAATGTAATCACATAAAGGCTGTTCACGGTATCAGTTTGCCGTGAACATGCAGTCTGAAGTATAGTTGTTGAACGGGCGGTTGCGGGTCGCGGAGGAGGACTGTTTTACGTCGGAAGTGGTTGCTGGCGAGGACAGCTGGCGCCTCGGGCGTTTCGGTAGGTCGGAGCAGACGGCATCTCGGCGCAGTTGCTGGCTGAGCGGGAGTCGCCCAAAGCTGCGGCTTCCCGCCTACCGTCGACCTGCTTGTAGCTCGCACACAGACTAAAGACGAGGTAGACCGATCTCGCTGGCTGCGCACAACCAATCTCCGTGTCCCAACACTGAATTGCTTTTCTGCCGACACATGTAGCGAAAAGGGCATGGTTTAGATTTTAGGCTAGAAAACTGATTCCTAAGCAAGTGCTTAGAAATCAGTTTTTATACTTCCTCTAAACCATTGATTTTCAAAGTAGGGGATGCGCCCCCTAAGGAAGGCGTGACGACATGCTAAGGGGGGTGCGGGCGCCAAAGTATAGAAGCAAACTCGATATTACCAGTGATTTGCATTGTGTAATTACTTCTATTCATGAATTGGGAATCTTGTTAGAAATATGCAAGCTCATCCGTCTCATTGATTGATGTGTTCACCACTATCTGTGTGCAATAAGAATTAATATTTAATGATTAAATAATACCTTTGAGATTTTTATTCATTTTTGATTTATCCTTATAATAATGAAGTTGGTGTCACGGGGGGGGGGGGGGGGGGGGGGGTAGTTTTTTTTTGCAGAAGGGAGGCGTGATAAACTAAAGCAAACCAAACTAAAGTTTGGGAACCCCTGCTCTAAACAGTTTGTAGTATTTTTGATTAAATTAAAAATGGTAAAGGTATTGTATTAATACAACAGTGCTTGTCATTTCAAAATAATAATGCAAACAAACATGTCCATCACTGTTGACCATGTGACTTTGACAGTTGTGTGGGATTGGGGTAGGTGAATTTTGGGTACATGCTCAGAAGATGAATAAGCGGTCTACCTCTTCTTTAGTCTATGGGACGCTCGGGGCGGAGATAATTGAAATACCTTGTCCACGCACCCGTCCGCGTGTGGTGAACTGAGCACCAGCGAAATAGATCTCCCAACTTTCCTCAAATCTGCACCTCTTCTGAACAAAAACACGGGCGTGTTAACAGTTATTAGAAAATTATGAATTAAGGCCGTGTCCGAATCCAGGCATATATTTGTGTATTCATATATTTGCATACTTTACTTATCCTTAGCCCCAAAAATTGATGAATTTGGACAACCAGGCTTGTTGGCTTCGGTAAAATCTATTAGGCAGCTGATCACTTTTAGTGGATGTGTATTCCTACAAATAACTTGATAATCGTAGAAAGTTATAAGGTTAGATAAAGACTTTTAAATAATATTCCAATTTAATTTTCATAGCTTTTGTTATTTTGCTGATTGTACTTAATTTCTGCGATTTTTATTGCTTGTTTCCCCGCAGCTTTCGTAGGTTATGCACATTGGACTAGTGCGAATTTATTGTTTAGGCCTTTCTTTAAAGTACATATTACGATAATTATTTAGCCAGTTCAAAATTCCAAGCTACCAAGTAGTAAGGTAGCCCTAATGAAATTTAAATAAAATAATTACGTAGCATATCACTAGTAATCTACAAATTGCTTCTCAAAACGGCGGCATATTTACTGCAAATATGCAAGAAGTATACTCCTTCATATACTCGTATACTTGCATACTTCATTTGCAAATTCGGAAAGCACTCGTGATGTCACTTCCGGGGACAGGTACGCAAAAGTATGCATTTCAGGTGAATTCGGACACAGCATAAGATGAGATGGAAACTCGATCTTTCCCGGAAGTTAGACTCAGATTCTCTCTTACGTCCTTGCACACTACCTGAAAAAAATTTCATGTCCTTCCACACAAGCTCCTGAAAATCATCATCAGCTTTCAGTAACTAAACGTGTTGTTACAAACTGTAATGGTCCCTTATGGGCGCCATTCAATGTTGTGTTCTCAGAAAGAGAACACAACATTATGTCACTACGTCGTATAATTAAAATGAGTACTTGTACAATACAAAACTTTACATTATGTTAAATACCTTGAGTTACGTTGGGGGAGCTCAATATATTAATTAATATTTAGCTGCAAGTATTTATAGAGGGTGAGCCCTTTAAAAGAGGCCCCGTGGGACGTGTGTGTAACGGAGCGAGGGAATGAGGAAATACAGTCCAGTGTGACAACAAAATACCTAGAGTAGTTGCTGGAAGTGGCCGCCATTGACCTCGAGGCAGGTGTGCAGACGACACCAAAAGTTGTGAAAGGCACGGGCGAGGACATGCTGCGGGATGGCATCGATAGCTGTGATAATGTTCGCCTTGAGTTCTTCGAGTGCGTGCTGGTTGTTGCTGTAGACCTGTCCCGTTAGATCATCCCACAAGAAGGAATCACAGACGGATACATATGGAGAACGGGGTGGTATAGGTCGCTTTGTTCCGCGGCTGATGACGCGATCAGGCTGGAACACCGACTCAATGCGAGCGAGCGTTGCACGTACAGTATGCGCCGTGGCTCCATCCTGCTGAAAGTAAGCATTGTTGAGCTCATCCTCCGTCAGTTGTTCTGCAAAAACATTGGAAATGTGTTTGATATAACGAGACGAGTTCACAGTCTCATGGAAGAACACGGGGATGATGCGGCGTGATGACACGGCACACCAGACACCGAGTTTCTGAGGATGCAGTGGAGCTTCCGTCAACACATGTGGATTGTCACCTTACCAATGGTGCATGTTCTGGGAGTTTACGTAACCTGGCATATGGAACCATGCTTCATCGGAAAAGAACACGTATCTATCCTGCAACACTTCCGGAGCAATATTGGACAGGAACCACTCACAGAACTGCACTCGAGCTGCCTTGTCCACATCCAGCAACTGATGCACCAGAGTAAATTTGTAGTCCTTCACTCCGTTACACACATGCCCCACGGGGCCTCTTTTAAAGGACTTGCCATGTATATTAGTTAATAAAGTATTGCCACATGCGTATAATTAAATGTCTCATTTGGGTCTACTGGAACTACCGGTACGGCTTTGCTTTACCTTCATGATGCCGAAGGCTGATAATTATATCGGCCACGGCGGACGAAATACCTCTCGTCAGCCCATCTTGACTCATCAGTCCATCCTGGATGTGGCAAGACCCCCGCTCGACTGCCCGCAGGCCTCACATAAGACGTCTGTTTGATAATCTCTCTGCTTGTTGTCCAAACTCCAGCGGCTCGTGTGCTCGTTCTTAAGAGTGGGCTGGCGCGTTCAAGCAAGCGACATAGCTAGGGCTTGCCCACGCCATAACAAAACGTATTCTTATAAAAAGCGAAGAGATTGTTTAAAATCGACAACTGACACAAATTACGAAAATGATATCATTTTGGACCAGTTTTTATTTAAATGAATACATTATAAGCCTTTAAATATTTTGTTTTCCACGAATTAAGAAGATAAAGTATTTAAAGAGTTTAATTTTTTTTTTTTGCTGAGGATACGCATGAAAACATTCGCATTCCACTAAAAAAATTTATTTAAAGTTATCAAGTATTTCTGTTGATACAACATCTTGTGGTTCCGGTGGCTGAGTCAGAAATGCGCTAGTGCTGACGAACAATACGTTATTGTTGTTAATTCAAACAGTTACCAGTTTGATAAATAACCACTCATCTAATCTCTGTTCACGAACACCGATTTTGTTTGCAAATAAGTTCATTATGGTAGTAGGTATTGTCTTCTTCAGTTTGGGTTACTGCAATATAAGTACTGCATATTGGTGTGATCACCATTAGCTAGAGCTGGCAGGCGACGCTGGAGAGTCCAGGATAGCGCGACCTCGACAGGACAGCCCTGCTGTTACTAAAACATCCCCCCGCCAAGGAAGGTTGTGAGGCTAGTGATGGGCAAAATCGAGTTATTCTCAAGATCGATTCTTATTCGAATATTCTCGTCTGAAATCGAATCAGTCATTCGGATTCCGAATATACGGTTTTCTTCTCTGTTTGCGATATTTCGTCTTAATCGAAAGGAATGAATGTTAATTCTGCCAGTTCGAAAACTGGTTTTTTGAAGCGAGTAAACGAATGGCATTTCGCATAGGTTTCATCTGTAGTTAAGGCAGCTCTGCCAAGTTATGAAGTGCTGTAAATATTCAGCAAAACACGCAATCTCCAGACTACTATTCGCCTCACTCTCCACTACCGTTTGTCAGGAATTAGCCAGCAGAGTAGAACCTTCAACTCTACTCCCTAGATTATACTGTGAAAGTATGTATAAAACTGTTCGCTTACCCTCCAACTTCTCCCCCCCCCCTCCTCATACGTGGTGTTCTTTCAGCCGCCTTTCCTGAAATACAGTAAAGTCCATGCTGTAACACATGTTTTCCTTCTGTTTGGGCCGGTCTCTTCCGAATCCAATTCATTAGAGTATAGGCTAGAGACGTAATAAAGTTTAACTGTAAACTGCTATTAAATGATTAGATAAGCAATCCTATATCTTTGGCAATAGTCGGTATTGCATAGGGTCGTTTGAGAGAGTGTGTTTGTATACAACACCGTTTAGTTGTTAACGTTCTTACAAATAAAGTGTAATGCTAACGGGTGACAAAACGAACAACTGAAATGAAAATTTTGTTCGGGTTGAACGAGGTCAAACTTTGTACTAAACGCTTGACTCAGATCATACTGGGTATTTAGGCATGTATAGGCTGTTCACGGTAAAGTGAACACGTTTGAAGTCCTAGTTAGGCTACTTTTTTAAACATGCATTGCCATGTAAGTAATAAACACAATGTATATATTCCACCACACTAACTTCTAATGCTTAAATAAATTACATTTATTGACTATCAGGCCCGTCAAGATGAGGCCGTGGTGGGTGGGGGGGGGGGGGGAGGTCCCCGGAGAGCCCGTATCGGGCCGACTCGTAGATATTTATTTATAAAACGAGGTATTACGTAAAACTATAGTTTCGACACTCAAAACATAATAACTTTTTTGCACGGATGACGACTATTTATGTTGTAAATAGTCGATTTTTTTAGAGGAGGAAGTAGGGGGGGCCCACAGCACTCATTGCTCAGGGACCCGGAAATTCTCTTGGTTGGCCTGTTGACTATTATTCCAAATGAGAGGGCTTTCAAAAGTGATCACATTACCGTGAATAGCCTATACCGAGATGTCACCTAGCAGTGCTATTTGACGACTGTAGAGGTGGACCAACTTGACTGTGCAAAAATTTCTACGGCAGTTTTAAACTCTGTCCGCATACTGGATAACATTCCCGTAGTCGGAGATGTAAATAAGTAATAACAAATATGCAGTGCGCAGGAACAAAGAAGTGCACTGGCGTTTCTTTTCTGTATTTATTAATGCTTGGGGTGTTGGAGACGAACAATGCCGAGGCCGCACGGAGAGTTTTTTTGTCCTGTAATTTTGAAATAATCTTTCCTTAGAGCTTTAAAATAATTCACGCCGCTTGCACGTAAAACTTCAGATGAGAGTGGTTAAAACTCATTTGCAGCAGACAGGAGCACGTCGAACGCTTTAAATTTGTGGGTAAATGAAAACATCGCGGCCCGTAATCGGGTCATTTCCAATTCATTACGTATGTAAATATGACAGGCGAGTGAATATATTTGTGTGTATCTATACTTTTGGATCTTGTTCTGCTTTTTCTCCAATAAAAATATCTCCATTTTTACTTTTCTATGTACAATGAAACACTCAATTATCGAAAATAACGATCACTTTTTAAATAGTGCTACATAAAAAAAAACGTGACCTAATATAGTAAACTGATAGAAGTTTTGTACATTTAAAGATAGTTCAGAAAATTCGTTGTTGCAAACCAAAAAATCCTTCATTTTACAAAGATCCGGGTTAAATTTTTTTCTTGCAATCTTCTGTTATTTCACAAAAATTATTGCTACTAGTGCAATCGTTTCTAATATATATATATATATAATTTTTTTATTTCCAGTATTTCTAGTAAATAAATCTTGGCCAAATACTCCAACATCTTCTGCATAGCCGTGTCATCGAGCTTGATCTAGTCTCTCAAAATCATCCGTGATCATGTTTAAAGACTGTTCACGATAAAGTGAGCATTCTTGAAATCAACCTTCAGAAACAAGTCACTGCCCCTGCCTGCATATATTTTAACGGATGCACTGAGTGAAATTCGCACAGTAAAATCGGTAACGAGGGATGGAACGTAGTTCCATATCTTAACGTCAAATAAAACGTGTGCAACAACCATCTGTGATAACTTTAATTTTTTTAATGCATCAAAGTGTAAAAATGACCAGATTTGTAACATATTTACTTTTCCAATAATTCCACAGTTTCACCTGACCGACGCATGAATAAAGTGATGAGGCCAATGACAATGTTAATTTTACATATGGAGGAAAAATACACAAAGTGCATACAGGTAGATCTCAAGCAGGGCTTTCAAAAGTGCTCATTTTACCGTGAACAGCCTATAGCGCTGCATGTTCACTGGGTCAGCTTCTCTCCTCTTCCAACCCGCATTTTTTACTATATGTTTTTCACTCGCGCTGTTTCCTTCCTTGTCCGACGCGGCTTTATCGAGAGGGTCTGTTCCATACCAGTAAAAAAACTCGCGCAGTTTCGACAAAGCCGGGATTACGATCACTTCACGTATCGCTTAACAAGGACCACGTTGCCCCCCCCCCTTTTTTTTCACACCGGACTTGATCTTGCCTGGGCCGCGTTACGCTCCGCCACACTAGCATTTAAGCGGGTAACAGAGATAATGCACGCTGTATTCAGGATGATCGCACTTGTGTGCGAAAGTCGACTGCGAAGTGCTGACACGCACCCGTAGGCTGTAATTAGCCTGATTTCAGATCAAAACTCGTTCGAGAAGCTTTCTGGCCATAGCGTTATGCCTGGTTCACATGTATGCCGATCACGCAGAACAGACAGAGCGGAAGACTAGAACAGCCAATCAGAAGCCGCCCTCGGTGTCCGCGCGAGTAGCGCAGAAAAGTTCAGCTCACGCCGATATTTTCCGCGCGCGGAAAGAACAGACGTCGCCGATATTACCCAGCAGTCAGCTGGTTCACATATTTTATGCTACCAATGTCTTGAATAATAGACGTGTATTGATGTATATGTATAGGGCAGCTTAATGTACGAATTTTTAATGTAAATACGTTAGTGTAAAAGTTAATTTTATTCAACATTTGTCTTAAATAAACGTAGTTTGAAAATGAACTGAAAGATAGCACTTAAGTGTAAAATATTTTTGAATTTAATAAAATTACAATCTCTTGAAAATCATTTAGTAAATAAATCGAGCTATATTGGGATTAATATACTATATGAGAAAGACGACAGCATCTAGTTTGTTATCTATAATGTGTTTTAGACTCTTGGCGTTAAAATTCACGAATTCATTAGCAAAATGGATACGCAGAAAAATTGCTTACACGAAAACAACCATCGGTTCTGCCTGCTCTGTCTGTTGGCGTGATCGGCATACACGTGAACCAGGCATTACATTCGAACAATACGGGGAAAATAAAGTTGGCGCCTAATCAAAGAGCTACAGCATGGCTGCAGCAAAGAACAGGTGAAGGCTATTCACGATAAAGTGAGCACTTTGGTAAGAAACCTTAGAAAAAGTCACTACTCATGCCTGCATATACAGAGTTTTAAATTCAATATTATAGTCCAGCTGTTGCGTGGTATTTGTAAATATTCTGTGGTTACAATATCAAGTTGGAAACATTATTTAAATTGAGAAAAGATTTTGTTTGCATTAAACTCCACTTCACCCTTGGACTTCTTTGATTGATATGCCGGTAATTAGTTTCCTTATTTTCCCCAGAAAATATTTAAAGAGTGATTTATGTATAGCTGTGTGGAGGTGGAGATAAGCCTGGATACAAGGAAACATGCTGGTAAGATGTAGGTCTGTTGATGTTTTTGCGGTGATTTATTTTGTATTTTGCAGTGTGTTCTGTCACCTACACGTTCGGTTGTTTATTTGCAAACCCTGCCTACATGCTGCATAATAATTACACATATAAATATATCTCCATTTGTTTTCATATACATTAAATAACCCTTATTCACCACGTAGTTTCCAATGATTCCAACCAGCATATTATGAGATACAGGTGTGTAAAAAAGCCATTTTTAGCTGCGTACGTCACATGAAATGTGTTTTATTTTCGTACATCGGTATCATGGGGACACGTTTAATGGTTTGACAAAAAAACTCGGATTTCCAACACACTGTAACGCAATTCAAGAGACAGGTAGGCGACGCCCTGAACAGCCTTCTCCAAAGGTATATTGTTAAAACTAGCTGCCCATGAATTTTATTAAAGGAGAAGATATGACGCCATACTGGAATAATCTAGATTTCACCATTACATTTATTCCATATGTGTGTGAGTTAACCAGTACATATATATATATATATATATATATATATATATATATATATATATATATATATATATATATATATATATATATATATATATATAGACACACACACACGTATGTATAATTGTCAACTCTCTTAAATAACAGGAAAATAATTCGATATATTTTCAGAAACTACTGAAATAAGACTTTATATTCGTCACATCTGCAGCCATTCTTGAAAAGAAATTGCTAACTGGTCCCCTCATTCCTATTGGCGAACTAGCAAAATGTACTCCACTTATAGTGCCTCACAGAAATTACCAAGCCGTACTCTATTATCTGACAAATCCAAAATTTTGATACTAAACCTTACAGATATTTTACATCTAAAAACCCATATATCTGACATGTTTTCTGACCCTTCGCCTTAGAGTATATAAGAGTGAGAAGATTTGAAATAGTATAGAATTAATGCGTCTAACCATTTTACAGTAATTCTTACCGACGCATATTATGTTCATGTCCATTTCAGCCTTGTGTATGACATGTCTCAGTAGCCAAAAAGCTGACACTAAGTAGGATATCAGAAATTCTCAATTAGCCAAAAACCAACAATTGAAGAACACGTCATCTTTGCCAAAAATATGCTGACATATAACTGCAGCCAAATGTATGGCCTACAGCTCATTGGCTGTGGCAACAAGACGAGTGTTGTGTCGACTAAAGTACAGCACGCATCATAAAATGTTTTGTTTGCAACAGTTGAAATCATAAATTAAAGTGGGTCTGAGAGGGTTAAAAGCCTAGATGGTAGGCAGTCCTTGGCATCTCGTTGACAGCAATATCATTAGAGATGGAACCAGAAACATATGTGACAGTAGTGAGACAATTATAAATACAAATGTGTCTTACTCGAGACTCGAACCCAAAGAACGTCGTACCATAAACTTGTGCAAATTCAACTGCGTTACAGAGATAGGATTCGAAGCACCAAATTAAGATGTAATCAGTCTAATGTTTTGGTAAAGGCTGTTCACGATAAAGTGAGCACATTTGAAATGAACCTTAGAAAAATGTTACTACCCCTTAACGCATATATTTTAATGGGCGCATTGATTGACATTTGCCCAGTAAAGTTGGTAACAATGGATGGAAAATAGTGCCATATCTTATCGTCGAATAAAAAGTGTTGGGTGACCGTTTGTGATAACTTAATTTCTTTCGCTTTCTGTTTTTTTTCAGTGCATCGAAGTGTAAAAATGAGACGATTTGTATAATATTTACTTTCCTAAAAAGTTTCACAGTTTTACTTGATCCACGCATGAATAGAGTTATGAGGCCCATTGCAATGTTAATTTTACATAATAATGAAGAATACACAACGTGCAATAAAATAGATTTTAAGCAGGGCTTTCAAAAGTACTCATTTTACTTTGAACAGCATATATATATATATTATAATTGACACTATATATATATATATATATATATATATAGTGTCAATTATAATCACATATATTTTATTTTGTCTCAGCATTTTTGTAGGATAGTACCATGTCAGAAAACTGAACAATTACGTCATATTTCCGGAACCATTTACCCACTTTCCACCTAATTTCGCACACCACTCTCGTGCTACAGAAGGCCATGCAAACTTATATTATTTAAGAAGGGCAAGACACTGATCTTTAAAATGGCGGTCATAACAATCATTTAGATTGTTATTTATATTAAACAACACTACCAAATACAACTAAACTTTGTAGGATAACAGTATCTATTAGAAGTATCGTACACAGAGCATCGTACAATTGTTTTCAAAATAAAGATCCCCATAAATATTTCAGATTAGTAAAACCTATATATATATATATATATATATATATATATATATATATTTCAGATTAGTAAAACCTATATATATATATATATATAGGTTTTACTAATCTGAAATATTTATGGGGATATATACGGGGATATATATATATATATATATATATATATATATATATATATATATATATATATATATATATATATATATATAGGTTTTACTAATCTGAAATATTTATGGGGATCTTTATTTTGAAAACAATTGTACGATGCTCTGTGTACGATACTTCTAATAGATACTGTTATCCTACACAGTTTAGTTGTATTTGGTAGTGTTGTTTAATATAAATAACAATCTAAATGATTGTTATGACCGCCATTTTAAAGCTCAGTGTCTTGCCCTTCTTAAATAATATAAGTTTGCATGGCCTTCTGTAGCACGAGAGTGGTGTGCGAAATTAGGTGGAAAGTGGGTAAATGGTTCCGGAAATATGACGTAATTGTTCAGTTTTCTGACATGGTACTATCCTACAAAAATGCTGAGACAAAATAAAATATCTGTGATTATAATTGATGCTTCTAATTAATACTGTTAGCATACATACAAAATTTGGTTAAATTTTGGTGAATTGTTTAATGTATTTAACATAATGATCTAAATTATTTACATTAATGGAATTAAAGAAAAATATATCTGCTCCATCTAAAATTTGTAATTTTACTGTACATTGTGTACAGTAGCACTATGTGCGTGTAAATTTTGATGACAATCGGTTGATTGGTCTCCGAGAAATGGCATAAAACCTTCTTTTTTTCATGTTATGATATTCATAAATGACATACAACAATTCTATGTATTATAACATTTGATGATTGTCACATATACTGCTAGCATATAAATTTCTGTTGAAATTGTATATAACATACTAAGAAAAATATCTACATGACTGTTTGAAAATTTGTGACTGTCCACTGAAGTCATAAAGATTTGAATGAACTACAAAAGTATACAAAAGTATGACTTGTCGCATGAATTTGGTAGGAATTTTCTAGTTGTTTTCGGAGATAGGACATAAAAGCTTAATTTTTCAAGTAGTGATATATTTCAAAATGGCGAAGTAAACAGTTTGTGTATTAGCTCATTTGATGATTGCATAAATACTGACAGTGTACAAAGTTAAGTTGAAATATATGTTACATGGTTTCGTAGTATATCATAATAAGATCAGATATTTTTAAAGCAGCCATTTGGAAAATTAGTATTTGACCACCTTCAAATTTATTAATTTATTTGGCCTACTGTAGTAATATTTGTTTGCAAATTTATTAGGAGTATGATAATTGTTTCACGAGAAATAAGATAAACATTATTTTTTCATATGGCGCTATCTTAAAATATGGCACACAAAAGCGGCTCTGTGTAGACACATTTGATGGTGGTAATAGATACTGCCAGCATGCAAAGTTAGGTTTATTACAGCAGTTATTTTGAAAATAAGTGCCTGTTTCTCTTATAACATATATAATATTCTGGCCTGCCGCGGTGCTACTTCATTGAAACGTTATACAGTAATCGGTATATTATCTCCCGAGATAGAGCACAAAAACACTATTCTCCGTATGGAACTATCTTACAAACCTCGCACCAAAGATACATTGTGTGCACATATTTTATGGTCGTAATAGGTAGTACCAGCATACAAAATTAAGTTGAAATTAATTACATGGATTTGAATATATAGCGTACAAATCTCAAATGCCTGTATCGCCGCGATGTCGGAAATAAGGGCCTGGCCCACTTAAAAAATATCCATTTTCATCGCCTGCCATGGTACTACTTGTTTTCCAATATTGGTAGGAATAGATGATTGTGGCCAGAGATATGACATAAGAACTCTATTTATTGATGCGGTGTTATCTTACAAAATGGCGAACAAAAGAGGCTCCGAGTAGGCACATTTGATACATACAAAGTTAATTTGAAATTTTACATGGTTTCGTAGATTTAGCATACCAAGCTAAAATGTTTATATGCCACCATTTTTAAAATGAGTGTCTTAACCAAATTACAACATACCAGTCTATATGGCCTACCGTAGTATTACTTGTTTGCCAAATTTGGTAGGAATCTGTAGGTTGTTTCTCGGGATATAAAATAAATATTTTATTTCATGTGGCACTCTCTGACAAAATGGCGAAACAAACCTGGCTGTGTATTGGCATATATGAAGCTTGCAATATATACTTTCAGAATACCAATTTTTGTCGAAATAGGCCGAACGGTATTATATATACAGAAAATAAAAACAAAATTTTTGTATGATCTCCATTTTGAAAATAAGTGTTTTGTTAATTTAAATCGCGTATGTATGCGTACGTGCCAAATTTGATGATAATCGCTTGTGTAGTTTTCGAGATATAACATAAAAGCCTTATTTTTTCAGGTAGTTCTTTCTTCCAAAGTGATGGGTCAACAATTTCCAGCTCTAAATTTAATGCTTACATGATTCACTTTAAACATACATAAGTTGGTTTAAATTAGTTGAATGGTTCCCTATATATGACATATAACATCCAAAATTTAAAAAATGCCCCCATTTTGAAAATAAGCTCCATGCGAGGTCGAAAGCTATAAAAGTCGGATGTCTTTACTAAGTGCTATATTGTACTGAGTTTGGTAAAATTCGGTTTCCACATACAAAAGTTTTTATGGACATACACTTACGCATACACAGACAATAAAGTGATCTCATAGGCCTATTTTCCCTTCTGGAAGTATGATAAGAATATTTAAAAAAACAATGCTTTAAATTAACGAAGATAATAAAATAAAGTAATCTGAAAACTCATGGAAAATTCCGTATACTTGCTGAAGTTTCTGCAAAGTTGTAAAATTATTTCCGATCGATGACATAATTACAGCTGTAAATGAAGCGTCTACAAATTTGTTAAGAAAATCGTAAAATTTTTTCTCCATTATGTTCTGTAATTTCATGATATATAATTTTTAACATGGCTCATTGCTCATTATACTCGAACAGCCTTTTTTTTTTTTTCTCTGGGAGCACGTGCGTAGTCCATATACATGCCATAGTATAAGCTACCCGGACAAATAATCAGTCCCCTTTAATGTTTAATGTGGCACAGTAAATACACACTCCTGCAGATGATGTTGCGTGAGGATGATTTGGTTATAAATACCTGCGTGGTTTGCATTGCGATTACGTATTTCGGAAAGAAAGCGTTTGGTATGCGGAAAATGGGGTGTAAAGCAGAAATGAGTGATTAACAAAATGGAGAAACTCTATTCGGGCAGCTGAATTTGCAGAAGTATATATGCGTACTGTAATTGGAATCTACCAGACGTGGCAAAAATCCAGTCTTCAGGCTGTTCACATCAAAATTGAGGTCGGAAGATGGAACTGCTGTAAGGAAAGGGATCGCTGGCAAGTTTAACTGCCTGTAAAAAGAAATTGCCACGTCCTCAGTGAAGAACGAAGATCCTTCACAGCCAATTCCTGAAAGAACGCTTCAAGGGAACCGCATGCTTTTATCAAATTGAGCGCACTCATAAGTAGAGCCCTGAGTATTTCACGGTTTGAGTTGGCAGCAAGTTAGGTTGTATAGTCCTCTATACAATCGAGACATGATCATTTACTAATTGGTTGCTGTGATCAAGTGAGGCTCCTGTACAAGACTGTTAAATACTCACTCACACTACTGTTTCTTGCTCATTACTGGTTCACAGTTAAACGGGGCGTTTTTAAATAACTGTCGTCCAATCATAACAGTAGGAGAAAAGAACAAATGATCGGAGTCTACCTCGCCTCCGAATGAATTCACGAAATACTCGTGGCTCTACTCATAAGACCTTTGCTTACTCCTGCTCAAAAAGTTGCCCCGTTATTGTGGGCGAAGAGGTCTGGACTGTCTCTGACTGGAAACTTCTCATATGATTCGACGAATACAATTTTGCCTTTATGGAAGTATTGCTAGGCATTTTTCTCGTCATAGATCTCAGTAATCTTTCAATAGTGACTGCATGAAAGGTGCGATTCAAGCTGGAAGCGGTTCTCTGTTGTTGCGAAGGTGTTTTAATTACGAAGTAATCGGTGTTTGGGATAAGGTGATAGGAAATTTGAACCAAAATTCATTTATTCAACTGCCTATGCAACGAGTAAAATGCTAGTACATACATCCACTAAATTCAGCCGAACTGCGCAGCTCTGTGATTTACGGGAAATATTAAGTTGTTAAAACCAAATAATGGTTTTTCTTATCTGGTTTCTGCAAACAAGGATTTATTTGGCTCTACGTACATTAAGTACTTTCGGTTAATACAAAAAAATTGGGAGGAGTCCGAGCGAGATTGGAAGCTGGATCGCTAGGGGCCTCAACACTGTGGCTCAGGTCTGGGTCTACTGATGAATGGAACTTTTTAAAACGAATGTATTTCGAATGTTGGACAAGGTGTGAAAATAAATACTTAAATTTTGCGGCATTACCTTAATGTATCCGGTTAAACTAGTTTTATTAGAATCTTTGTACCATTGTTAAGCTTCAATATATGTACTAACAAACTCTGTTACTGTCCTAATTAACAAAATAAATATAAATAAAGTCTCGAGCTGTGTTTTCGAACGAAGGCAATCAAATGTATGGCCAAACAAACATATACAAGTGAATGTTTTATTGGCAGATTAATTCCTTTTGGACCAACAGTAGTAGGAGTAGCGGCTCCTAGGTCACCTGGGATTAATTGATGAATTATCGATTTGATTAATTTTTTCCTTGATTTTCTTTCTTTCTTTTTGGGTAGGGGTAGCAGGAGCTCTGCGCGATATTGAAGGTGTGGTGATCTGGAGGCGATTGACCAGAGTGGTGTGTTGCAATGTCTTATAAAGGTGTAGAGTTTAGTGCAAGAGTTGACTAAGGCTATTTTTTTTCTAATTTTTTAAATTTCGAGGTGTTTGTAGGGATGTCGGTAGTAGACAGGCGATTTTTACGAATATATTTAACACAAGAGTGAATTTCAGAGTGTTTAAACTATTTGTAAGAGTGACTTAAGTGTAAATTTGATGTTTTTTTGGGGGGCGAGGAATATTGCATGTAGACGGTGATGGGAGATAGGCGACTTTGAAAGATGTGACTTACGTGTTAAACGATCTATTTTCCGAATGCAATTAAAAGTTAGAGAAATTCAGAGTGTTCTATGTATGAATAAATGATATGCATCAAATCGCAAATTTCAAACAACTATACGAATAACATCTGGAGTCGACAAGTGTAAACTCACTGAACGAAATCCAGCTAGCCAGTATGAAATTACCCAAGGCAGTCTCTTTAAACGAGTTCTACGTATGAATCAATAACATGAGAGGCAAGTATAACGAACAACTACAGTCTTTAATTGAAATACAGCTAGTCAGTATGAATAATTAAGACATTAACACGATTCACCATGAAGGACATTATCTTACGGCGAAAAAAAACTCTGAATACAATTTAAACCAGACACAATAGCGTATGTCTATTCTGATAAGTAAAATATATAGTGATAGAAAATCTTACCCCAAACGATTTGTTTGAAAATTACCAACTTGCCTAAAGCACAATCCACATCACCTTATATATGTAATGGAAAAAATACACAAACATCCTCGAAGAGAAGATTATTTTAAAATAATGGACGTACAAGAAATTTCCATTAATAGAGCATACTTGATAACGCAAACGGTATTTTTGTCTACCGAACACAGAAATCAATTACTTTTCACAATCGCAGTATATCGGTTCAAAAAGAAAAGAAAATAAGTTAACACACGAAAATTTAAATTTCCAATAATTAAAAAAAATATATTTCATACGCTAGTTTACAAATACGGTGAATGAGGAGCAAATAACATCGCTTAACGAAAATTGTGGCTATCTTTAGAGATGCTCGCCAGTCTATAGTTGAGCTAACTTGCGATTGTAAGTTTGACGTCCACCAACTGCGTACTCCAATATTTTTTATCACGAACTGAAGATGGCGTAGACTAGATAGCTGAGGTCACTTCGCTCCAGAGCTCCTTACATCCCCTCCCACTATACCACCCCTCCCCTCGTCCGTCTGCTACACCAGACTGCATGCAAATGTCTAATTTTTTAACCACTAAGGCATCAACTGCCCACTTACGTTCACATCAGGAGAACCATGCCTGCCACCCCTACCCTCCCAACCCTAACCTCCCGACCCTACAGAACCCCCTCTGAACCGGCTGGACTCCACGATGCCAGGCACCCCCTACTCATCCATCCACGCCAAGCCATGTCTATGAGGTCCTGGGGGTCATTCACAAGGACTAATTGTGATTGTCATTTCTTGCGATTGAGTCAAGATTGCGGCGACCAGATACAGGGGTGCAGATGGCTGAAGAGGTCCCTGCAACCACAACAACCTCCCAAACCCCCACCGTGTGTCTTTTCCCGAGACGAAGACTGTCTGCCTGCCTAACTCACTCCCTACCCTCGTGCAAAAAAGTCTGGACTCTTCCGAATGCTTTGACCTGTCTTATTTGCAGCGAAATAAAATTTTAAGTCCGCCAATCAAATTCATATCCCTGAAACTAAATTCTACCCGATGTCTTAATCCCCAGATAAAATTCCAACAAATTTTATATCATAATCCAAGAAATGAATTTTAATACAATAAACTTTATGCCGTTCCGAGAAAACTTAGTAAAGTATTTCCAGGAAACTAAATATATTTTTGTACAAGAGAAATTTACTTGCTCAATTTTTTTCTAAAATATTGAAATATCACAGTTTTTAAAACATGTGTCATTCCATTTACCTAAGTTAATAATATTACGATAGAAGACACGACACATGCATACATATTCAAACTTTGTATCTGTTTTTTTAATATATGTGTATACCAGAGAAAAATACATATTTGGCATGTAGACTTGTCTAAGACACTGAAATTTACTTATAACCAAAGTTTCAATTCAAATGCTTCCAAATCGATATATTTAGATACACTATCTAACATAAAATTTGTATATAGTCGAATTTGTTTACAAATTGGTTTCCCTAGAAAACAAATTTGGATGTAATATTACTGAAATAACATGTATCCAGCAAGAAATGACTTCTGTCAGATCAGAACATATAATTTTTCCATGATATTTCAATACATTTAAATAAAATTTTAAGGAAATAGGTGGACTTTTTGTAATCCTATAACCTATCTTTTATGATAGTACATTCCAACTATCAATACATTTTTTTACATCGTAAAGAGATATGTGAGACAAATAACTATATTCCATACAACTTAGGAATCGACATAACGAAATATCAGACAGAAGTAAGTGGGAAAAACGAAATTCGTATAACATACGCATGTTAAAAAAAAAAAAAGACAGTTAAGACAATCACAGCTCAAAATGGTTTACTCAACAGTCTAACCTCCTACTAACACAATCGTTTAGTAAACCAAGTCTTTAGAAATTCCCTACAAAATACTTCTAAACCCATCTCTCCCTTCTACATTCATGAAATTAAATTATTATTTATTCATTTTAATCGAATACCAAATAAAGACATATTCCATCTAACATATGTAGATTTAATCTCATGTTGAATTAGCATCCATACCCCTGCAATTAACATACAAATATTAGAATGGAATATATTTTATCATCATTAATAAAACCTGATACTGTTTAAAACAGTACATTCATAAATAAACAAGTTAGTTGTCATTGTGATATTGTGAGGTGAACATCTATTCGGAAATAAACATTCTCCTCGCACCAAAGATTATTCATTTAACTACAGTGATGAAAATGGAGACATCATCGAATAAACTACAATACAAATAAGGTGGGAAGATTTAAACTTTCGCCTACAATATTCACAGACATGAGATGAGCAAATGTCTGATGAATTCATCTCGTACGATTCTTATCATCTGAATACTGTTTTCGTCAGTTTGCACGAACGAATAACTTCAGTCGTCATGTCAAAATCTGAAAAAAATAATGATCTTCCTCCCGAGAAAGTAAAGGTAATGTCTATACTACATAATAGCACAGAAGGAGAGCGAAATAACGTAATTACAAGAAATGAAATAGAATTGGATTGTATGAAATATACAATAACATGTGAACGTAACGATTTTCGACATAACCTACCGCAATCAGCTGCAAAGACCAGTGTCGGGTGACGATACACCTAGTCTTTTTAAGCAAAGTAAAATTTATATATATATATATATATATGATGCATCTTCAGGTGAAAATAGTAGTGAAGATGTCAGTGACACTTTTCAAGACATTCCTTCAACAAATGTGAGGAAGGCAAAAGGCATCAACTACACTCATTACATATTTCCTACAGACCCAAATAAAATTATTAATGAACTTAGTTATTTATAGCACTTAAAAAAAAAAACATGATAAATATTACAGAATAAAATATATGGATTTAATTATAACAATACTTACAGAACGAGGTAACATCGAATGAAGTAATATCTCAAACACTCAAGAAGTATGATAATATGTTTTAGTTAGCCATATTAATAAACTGAAAAAAAGTAATTATTTCAAGTAAACATTGTGTGATAGGAATATGTTTCAATTTGAAATATTATGTCTTCCTCAAACCAATTAAGTAGTTTGAATTTGCTTCGAGTGTTAATAAGGTTTGAGGAATAAAAAATCCTCATTTGAGTACTAAACAAACTTACTTGTCGAATAAAGTATATTTCGAGGGATTAATTGGGGGGAACAAGAAACTGGCTATCCTTGTAATTGCCCTATATTTACTGATGCTATGATTTTTGTATCTTCCTGTACTTGGTAGTGTTAAAATGTTGTACATAAAATCTTGAATCATACTGTATTTGCATATATTTTGAAACAATTGTCTAATATGTTCTGTATTTGGTAAAATATTGAAGTTTCCCTATTTTCTATATAAATGCAATGCTTTGAAATGTATTTTAATATTTATTTAATCTATTCGTTATTAAAAGTGTACTTTTTTTTATAGTAAGAAACATATTTTCTCGACAGAGAGAGTGTGAGAGGAAAGTAATTAAAATGCTGTAACAGAGAGATCCTTGCATTTTCTATTAAAAGTATTTTGCAGTGAGTTTGCAGTTCTATAAAAAAAAACCAACTAATGTTCTTACTTACACGAAATACTGTTATACTGAAAAAAGCCAGATGAAATGTTCTGGAAGTAAGCACTCTAACCACTTTTCCATAACTAACAATATAATATATCATCCCTGAGAAGGCTTGTTTGATATAAACTTGGTTCGAGTCTGGGGTAGGTCATTTACGAATGTAATCTAGTTTCTGACTTCCAGTGTTGGGTAGCTATGATTCTAATACATAGATTCTGGGTTTGAGACTTGAGTTAGGTATGTATGTAATCTATTTTCCCTTCTAAGGGATTAAACATAATAGGCAATATGTAATAGATGTTATGATACATTATATGTTACATTTCTACATTATCCTACATAACTATATGTTACGTTAGTAAGTTAAGTTATGCATTACTATAACATTATGTCACAGAATAATTAAGCCTAATTGATATAATTAATTTGTTTTGTGCACTGGGAAAAGATAGTTTAAATAGGTGAGAAAGCTAGTTGAAATGTATATCATTCTGCTTGCAAACACCTCAAATTGTGAAAAGTTCGTATTGGAATAATATTTTGTGTAAGAAGTCATTCAATAAGATCGTAATCGAAACATATTGGCTTAAAACCGGACAAATAAACGTTGAATTCTAACATATATATGCAAAATTTAAAAAAAAATCGCATTAAATTTATTAAAATGCAATAATTTTGATGAAAAATTTAATTTAAAATGTTTCTGTTACATACTATGAAGGTTTAATACATTTAGATAGCACATTACGAAATATAAAATTTGGCGAGAAGGGAGAGTTGTGGACTATAAATAGCACTTACCACGCTCAGGAGCTCATTTACTTGTGTGACACCATGAGGTGAACATTTCCTACTCTATTGCGTGTGGACACCTAGTGAACCAGTCTGCAGTGCCTAGGTCAAAGGGAATATGGTCTCCTGTCGACCAGCCGCTACTACGACCTGAGGCGACTGGGCTTTGCGAGTAAAGGACCCGCTCGCTCTCTCATCACTTCTGCCGCGACAGTGAAACCAACCTTCCTCGCCTATTGGAGGATGTCACCCATGGAGCTCGCTCGACCGCTTGCTAGGTTGCTGGACTAGGATCCCACGGACCTCCCGAGGGTACTGCGAGCGCCCGGCCTACCCAGCGCTTTTCAGGCAGAACGGGTAGTACTCGGCTCGACTGACTTGGGTTTGGGTCTGCTTCATTAACCAACATTGTCACTACAAGAGTTCTAGTAAGTGAATAATTTTTGGAAAAAATTTTAGGGTTTTTGGTATTTTGATAAATTTTTTGGCATTTTTTTAAACTTTGAGTAAATTGTACGAATTTCATTAAGCTTTTTACAGAATTATATAACTGAATGATTTTTCTTTAAAAATCGTCACACCAGAATGATTGGTCTTTGAAATTGTTAGACCTGAATAGTTTCACACTTCAGAATATTTATTAGGTTACATATTTTTTTAAAGATTTTGTGTGTTTTGACTATAAATGGACGTGAGTGTATGACTGAGTGTGAGTGTGGGGGAAAAGTCATGTCAATTTAATTCAAGATGTAATTTTTTTCATGAAGTTTTGGAATAGGGCAGTGCCAATAACATGCACCTACAGCCTCTTTTCACTGTTTAAATATTTGAAAAAAAATGTGAAAAAGCATCTAGTATATATTGCCAAGTACTCTGAGGAATTTTTGTTAGGTAAATGTATGACTGGGTGTGGGTGCAGGGGAGAAGTCATGTATATTTTAGTTTGTTTTACATAGTTATAAGAAATGTTTAAGGGAGGGATGTTGTGTGTATGAGGTATGAACATTCGAATGGCTAAAATAAGGGAGAACTGCGCCCCTCATACAAAGCATGATGGGGGATATGTTTAATCTCAGCTCCCAAGGTTTTTCAGTTTTAATCGAATAAAGAAGGATGTATGATGATGAATATATGGGCCTTGAGTATTTCTAAATAAATGAAATGTTTTTTTAAGTGTATGTGATGGGGTGGTTTGGTTAATTAAATTAATTTTTAGACATTCCAAAGTTGATGAGTAAATGGGAGTGTGAGGGAGAGAGAGAGAGACAGAGAGAGAAAGAGACACAGCGACACACACACACACAGAGAAAAAGAGAGAGAGAGAGAGAGAGAGAGATATTTTTCAAGTAATTTTTTAAGTTTCAGAATATTTCACTTCTAAAATGCATGATTCTATATTTGTTAAAGTATTAAATTACATAAATGCATATGTAGGTTTGCTTTAAGTAATGCATGTTTAGTTTTATTATAGCATAAAATGTTTGAATTTTAAGTATTTTTTTAAGATCGTTTAGTTTATAGCATAAAATGTTTGAATGTTAGACAATTTTTATAATGTATTGAGTGTAACATATTAATTCGCCTTTCAATAACTTTTGTCATTTAACTTATTTTCGAAAATCGTTTTCAAATATTATAGTTTAAAATTTTATAAAAATAAATTGTAGTGTAAATTATTTTTTATGGTGTAAAACTATTTAAAAGTTTTGATGGTGTATCCCTACTTAAAAGTTTTTGATGGTGTATAAATTGGAATTTTTCTTAGCAGTGTAGAAAATCGAATTTTTGGTGGTGTATCACTACTTAAAAGTTTTTGACAGTGTAGAAATTGGATTTTTTTAATGGTGTATAAATTTTATGGTGTAAGATTCCACTATTTTTTTTTTTCAAATGTAAAGTTTCTCTCTCACAAATATAATGTTTAAAGTTGGCTTAAACTTAAATATATTATCGTTATTTTAACTAGCCACAACCCACGAGCTCCAAATTCTCGTAAAAGTTAGACGAGGCATGTTCCGGCATACTGTCAATTGATTACTGGAGATGGGCTGCGGACAGAAAATCGCTGGAGGGCCGGGCTGGAGGGGAAGTGCCCAGTCTCCTGCTGTCATGCATGAATGCCCACAGGCTTTGCGTGACAGCAGGGAGAAGGAGAATTTATCGGGTGGGGTTGGAGGGGAAGTGCTAAGTTTCTCCCTTTCCCCTCCCTCACCTTAAAATGCAGAGATGCCTGCAGTGTCTACGCGATGTGTCGTTGAAGGGGAAAGGGAGCAGGCAGGTGTTGTCGGGCATGTGCGAGAGGGGAGAGAGACCGGACGATGGCACACCTGAGCGCCAGTGGCAGTTTAGTGTACTAGACCTCCCATTCTCTTGCTAACACAGCTTCGTGCGCGTACTGACATGGCGCTTCTCGCCTCATTTCCCCCATCCCCGTGCACACGGCCTGTCGGGCAGCCGAGACCTTGGCCCATCTATTCTCTATTTTGTTTCTCCCCGCCTGCTACCTACCTGCCTCTGTAAAAGTATTCTTGCTTCGATACCTTTTTAGTCACAGCTCTCGTTTCTGTCTTTCCCTAACAAACACAAAATTTTTAAAATTAAGAAATACATTTGGACTAGGATGTTAGTAATAAAATTATGTTTTCACTTATATTGGGTCTGTGGGCATGTGTGTTATAAAGAGTGTTTTTTTTTACGAGGGGTCACTTTAGTGTAATTATTGTGGTGTTGGAATTTTTATATCTGGGAAACTAAATAAAGTTTTTAGTTAGGTGAAAATGGGTGAGCGTAAGCAATCCTATATTGACATCTTACTTGAAGACCTTTACGTAAGCGATTCCGACTCGGAATCGCAGACGGAGTGACAAACAAGCTGCCGAGACAATGTTCCTTCGCCTAAGCAGGCACCCATTAATATTTTGTAAGATGATCGCTACTTAAGCGATTCGAGCACGGATTCGCTTACAGAGAGATTGTCAAAACCAAAAGGTCAAAACATGTCCGCTTTCCCATCATCAGCTCTTGAGAACAAAGTTTTGCTCGCTCTCTAAACACTCTCAATTCTTGGCTATCCATTAGCTGGCATTGTACATGAGGTTTTCGAATGACTCTTCCCCATATCTTTTGTAAAACACGTCGCTATAGTCGACTGATTTTCCTAAATAAATTACAGTTTACTTGAATATAATTTTATTTATAGAAAATAATGCAGTGTTTTATGGTTGTAACACATATTTTATTTCAAGGATGTGAATAAAGTGTGGTTTTTTTTCTATGTTTTCAGCACAATTTATGTATATTATGACATTAACTGAACTACTGTAGAAGAAAAAACAATTATATTTGCTTTCTGTATAGTTAATGAAAATACCAGTTTCTGACGTATTGAGTGATAAAACTAATAATTTAGTTAAATTTTACCATCCCTAACAATTGACTAATGCTCATGCTTGCAATTCCCAAAATTACCTATAGCCATTTATAAGCAATTTCATTATAATCTTTGAATAGTACGGAAGGAATAATGTCTTAGCTGTGTGGCTTCTGGGATAAATAATTTACAGT
Organism: Dryococelus australis; assembly: GCA_029891345.1. Taxonomy (NCBI): domain Eukaryota; kingdom Metazoa; phylum Arthropoda; class Insecta; order Phasmatodea; family Phasmatidae; genus Dryococelus; species Dryococelus australis. The sequence goes on along the minus strand of CM056995.1, from coordinate 292,098,456 downwards.
TCTGCAGAACTTATGACGACATTAAAGAACGAGCTGTGGAATTAAATCTTTAACATATTAGTTTCAGTGTGATTTCTGCCAGAAAAATTTTTTCCCGGAGTGATGCTTTAAAAAGACATTGTAAAACTTGCTACACTGGTTCTTCACCTACACAATCTGTTCCACATTCTTAAGACAACACCACAGTTAGCTCTGCACTTATCTTTTCCAGATCCACAGTTAACATCTCCAGCTCCACCCATTGAATTACCTCCACAAATTCGATATGTCAATTCAGGGATGAAAAGTAATTTGATTTCCAAGTCTCCAGCTTCAGTGAAAAGTTCATCTAATCTCAAATACGAGATAGTGACTAGCGCGTTCCCCGTCAGGTAAACATAATGCACTGATAATTAATGATAGGAGTAACACTGGTACAGATAGGGACATCTATATGTTTCGATAAAGACTATTCATCACTGGTGGTAAGTAATCGAAGTTTCTTAGCGATAAGAAGATTTGTAATCCAAAGCTGCTCCATACTTACCTCGCTTCACCCTCATCGACTCTCAAGACCCCAGTTTCGAGAACCACTAAAATCTCTTCACTTGCTTCGATGTACAGATAATAAATCTTTGCTCCAAAGTTTTAATACAATTAGAAATCCATACATCAGATTATGTCTCACTAGATGTTATTAAATAATATTTGTCTAAATATTTTTCCCCTCGATACTGCAATTAATGTCATAATATTTTCTGCCTTGTCATATACAACTGTCAATGACGAGTATCTGCCACCACCACATGCACCTCCTGTTCCGCAATCAACTTCACAGATAACCATTGTGCCCACAAACATCATCGCAGCTGACTACAATACTCATCACAGTTGACTACACCAACTACAAATCGTGTCACCATTCAATGCTGCTGCTACCTGTTTGCCTAACAAGATTATTACTATCTTTACCCCTTCTCAAATAAGCAGAAGAAGAAATTCACAGTGTGGGATTACACATATATTTATTAAAGACTACGAATACAAAGTATTATGTGTGTGTGTTCTACTGCAATCGTTCAGCGAGTGTGTGTGTCTGGAAAATATCCCGAATGTGATGTGCTGTACATAATCAATGTACATCCATAGTGATTAAGTTACTTCTTAATATTTTAACCTTTTTTTGTAAAAACTTTTTATCTTGTAATCTGCACCAGACAGTAGTAGTAACAGTAGTGTAGTAATAGTAGTTTTAGTAACAGTAGTTGTAGTAGTAGGTTTAAAATGTAAATAACTTTGAGTAAATGTGTGATAGTTTAAATCATAAAATGTCTTCATAAAATGACTTCGAAAAACTTGTAGGGTAATTAAGTTTGTAACATGATTTTTGTATATTGCAACCTCTTGATATGTTTGTTTTAAAACATGTCACAAAAATGTTTATGTATATATTTGTATTTAAAAAATTGTAATTGAAAATGTGTTTTACTGCATTTTTGTTGTTTAGAACAAGTTATAAATATTTTAGCTCTTAATAATGGATTTTGAAAATAATATTTTATAATAAAATGTTAAAAAGGAATAGTGTGAGTTGTTATTTATTAGTTTGAAAAATTCAGTGTGTCATTACTTTGTGCTTATTAATTAAGAAAAAAAATTCTTCATAATCATTAAAAGACTTGGTGAGTATCAGTGTTGCTTTGAATTCAAAGCCTGGTAACTTGAAAATAATAATTTTACAAGTTGTTTGATGTCAAGTTGATGCGGGGAAAAAACTTCCATTTAAATTTAAACGTAATAAAACAAACGTAGTCTGAATAGCTGAGGAGAACTTGCAACAATGCTAGAGAGAAACAAACAATGCCTAATGAATGAAGTTTGGCAAACGAACGAGGCTGCAGGTTAGTATCATGAGAGAACTTTATTGGAATGTTGGACAAGAACTCTAGGGAATTTAACGAAAGTTATACACAAAGACCTTTTCAGGTGGCAGGTTGAAACACCTCTTGGCGCAACACCGCAATGTTTCTCTGCTGCCCTAAAACTGGGAATGATCAACATTTAGAATAAAAATATTTTCCCTTAACAGCATCAAGATTACAACTGTTGCAGAATCAACATGCAAGTGTCTGGTGGTGAAAAAAAAACTCAGTCATACTTTACACAAAATCAGAAATCATAATTGAAAAACATTTTTTTAAAGAGTAAAATTCAACTGTGTTACTTATTATTTATATAGTAGGTAAGTAAAATCTCAATATTAAATAGTGTTTGTTTAAAACAAAAATTGAAACTTAGAATAATAAAGTTGAACAATATTGTTTTATATTTTCCTGTATGATAATGTAGCCGAAAATATTAGGTTGGTAGCTCTGAAAGTTTTCTTGGTGGTAATGCTGTGCAACAGTGAAAAGCGAAGTTAAAATTTCTGGCTTAGAAGCAGTTTTCAGCTTGATTCCTTGTCAAGTTCAAGATACTTATTACAATGTAATTTTACTCTATATGTGCCCATTTCTCTTAATTCGTATATTGAAAATCATATTTACAATAAACATATATGGATATTTTCCACGAATGTGTCCAAAAATGTTTCCAATTTGGTTAAAATTCTATTTTATAAGATATTTCCATTAACTTTTTTTGGTAAAGGTTAGTATGTGTACAGAGAAGAAAAACTTGTTTCGTAAATATTTTTTAAATTTAATATACGTCTTGTGTATATTTTTTGAATTCCTATATATTTTACTGCATAATGGAGTTTGCAGAGTGAATGTTAATTTTTATCATGTATAAGAAAAAATAGTTTTGCTCGAGAGATTTCTAAAAACCACTAGTTAGACATTCTGACCTTGATAGTTTCGATGCTTAAAATCGTTGACCAGAAATCTCCTCCTCTCCAGGATGGACTTTGGCAGTTTGCTTTGTCAAAAGACAAGCTCTCCCTATGGTATAACAAAAGTGGAATGCTTCTGCGAGGGTTTGTTGGACTCAGGCTGCCAACCTCTGAAATCTCAGTTTATGTAGTTGGTAGTATTGAAATTTAACCTTGAAGGAACAGTCACACTGCTAAGAACTCGGATCTCTGAACATAATGGTTTTTGAGATATTGGCAAAAGTTACAAGTATAATATTTCGAACCGAGTATGAATTACAAAGTTAGAAACATTTATGTGGAAAAATTTCATGCTATTCACTTGAGTTTGAACATCATTAAATTGAGCATACATAGCTTGTTCATGTGGACAAATTAATTAATTTTATTAATTACATGATATATTCATTATTCTGTGAAATAATGTTATAGTAATATGTATTGCAAAATACCAATTTACACATTGAAACATACCAATGTAATATACCGTAACTTATATTATGTTTGATCCCTTAGAAGGGAAAATAGATTACATTAATACCTAACTCAAGTCTCAAACCCAGAATCTATGTATTAGAATCATAGCTACCCAACACTGAAAGTCAGAAACTAGATTACATTCGTAAATGACCTAACCCAGACTCGAACCAAGTTTATATCAAACAAGCCTTCTCAGGGATGGTATATTATATTGTTAGTTATGGAAAAGTGGTTAGAGTGCTTACTTCCAGAACATTTCCTCTGGCTTTTTTCAGTATGACAGTATTTCGTGTAAGTAAGAACATTAGTTGGTTTTTTTTTATATAACTGCAAACTCACTGCAAAATACTTTTAATAGAAAATGCAAGGATCTCTCTGTTACAGCATTTTAATTACTTTCCTCTCACACTCTCTCTGTCGAGAAAATATGTTTCTTACTATAAAAAAAAAAGTACACTTTTAATAACGAATAGATTAAATAAATATTAAAATACATTTCAAAGCATTGCATTTATATAGAAAATAGGGAAACTTCAATATTTTACCAAATACAGAACATATTAGACAATTGTTTCAAAATATATGCAAATACAGTATGATTCAAGATTTTATGTACAACATTTTAACACTACCAAGTACAGGAAGATACAAAAATCATAGCATCAGTAAATATAGGGCAATTACAAGGATAGCCAGTTTCTTGTTCCCCCCAATTAATCCCTCGAAATATACTTTATTCGACAAGTAAGTTTGTTTAGTACTCAAATGAGGATTTTTTATTCCTCAAACCTTATTAACACTCGAAGCAAATTCAAACTACTTAATTGGTTTGAGGAAGACATAATATTTCAAATTGAAACATATTCCTATCACACAATGTTTACTTGAAATAATTACTTTTTTTCAGTTTATTAATATGGCTAACTAAAACATATTATCATACTTCTTGAGTGTTTGAGATATTACTTCATTCGATGTTACCTCGTTCTGTAAGTATTGTTATAATTAAATCCATATATTTTATTCTGTAATATTTATCATGTTTTTTTTTTTAAGTGCTATAAATAACTAAGTTCATTAATAATTTTATTTGGGTCTGTAGGAAATATGTAATGAGTGTAGTTGATGCCTTTTGCCTTCCTCACATTTGTTGAAGGAATGTCTTGAAAAGTGTCACTGACATCTTCACTACTATTTTCACCTGAAGATGCATCATATATATATATATATATATATATATATATATATATATATATAAATTTTACTTTGCTTAAAAAGACTAGGTGTATCGTCACCCGACACTGGTCTTTGCAGCTGATTGCGGTAGGTTATGTCGAAAATCGTTACGTTCACATGTTATTGTATATTTCATACAATCCAATTCTATTTCATTTCTTGTAATTACTTTATTTCGCTCTCCTTCTGTGCTATTATGTAGTATAGACATTACCTTTACTTTCTCGGGAGGAAGATCATTATTTTTTTCAGATTTTGACATGACGACTGAAGTTATTCGTTCGTGCAAACTGACGAAAACAGTATTCAGATGATAAGAATCGTACGAGATGAATTCATCAGACATTTGCTCATCTCATGTCTGTGAATATTGTAGGCGAAAGTTTAAATCTTCCCACCTTATTTGTATTGTAGTTTATTCGATGATGTCTCCATTTTCATCACTGTAGTTAAATGAATAATCTTTGGTGCGAGGAGAATGTTTATTTCCGAATAGATGTTCACCTCACAATATCACAATGACAACTAACTTGTTTATTTATGAATGTACTGTTTTAAACAGTATCAGGTTTTATTAATGATGATAAAATATATTCCATTCTAATATTTGTATGTTAATTGCAGGGGTATGGATGCTAATTCAACATGAGATTAAATCTACATATGTTAGATGGAATATGTCTTTATTTGGTATTCGATTAAAATGAATAAATAATAATTTAATTTCATGAATGTAGAAGGGAGAGATGGGTTTAGAAGTATTTTGTAGGGAATTTCTAAAGACTTGGTTTACTAAACGATTGTGTTAGTAGGAGGTTAGTCTGTTGAGTAAACCATTTTGAGCTGTGATTGTCTTAACTGTCTTTTTTTTTTTTTAACATGCGTATGTTATACGAATTTCGTTTTTCCCACTTACTTCTGTCTGATATTTCGTTATGTCGATTCCTAAGTTGTATGGAATATAGTTATTTGTCTCACATATCTCTTTACGATGTAAAAAAATGTATTGATAGTTGGAATGTACTATCATAAAAGATAGGTTATAGGATTACAAAAAGTCCACCTATTTCCTTAAAATTTTATTTAAATGTATTGAAATATCATGGAAAAATTATATGTTCTGATCTGACAGAAGTCATTTCTTGCTGGATACATGTTATTTCAGTAATATTACATCCAAATTTGTTTTCTAGGGAAACCAATTTGTAAACAAATTCGACTATATACAAATTTTATGTTAGATAGTGTATCTAAATATATCGATTTGGAAGCATTTGAATTGAAACTTTGGTTATAAGTAAATTTCAGTGTCTTAGACAAGTCTACATGCCAAATATGTATTTTTCTCTGGTATACACATATATTAAAAAAACAGATACAAAGTTTGAATATGTATGCATGTGTCGTGTCTTCCATCATAATATTTTAAACTTAGGTATCGTCAACCTAACCTCAGCCCATCGTAGAATTAGAGTACTTTCCAATGAAATACTTTACCCAGCTGTATAACTTGCATAGTTTTTAAAAAATGTAGTACACATACAAAGAATATAAACTGTCTCAAAAGTAAATATGTTTTCATTTGAAAGAAGGAGGAGTATTCTCTGTAAAAATGCATAATGTTTGGGTAGAATTTACTTATTTTAATTTCTAAAACAAAACATGAAGAGACTATATTTAATTAAAAAAATTAAGGGCCTTACCATTCTGGATGCTTTGGAAATTACGTTTTGCAAGAAAGTTTTGTGAAGCAAAGGCACATAATAATTGCACTAACTGTGTTTAATAAAAAAATATTCATTTACAAATAGTTTAAATAATCGATTTTATGCATGTTCGTTTCAGTTATAGAAATAATAACCATTACCTGTTTGTGAAAATAATTTTTTTTATAAATATTCATAAAATTTATTATTAATATTTTATGACATACAATCGTAGCAATTATCACGATGATTTTGCTTTGTGGTCATTTATTTTTGCAAAATGTGCTTTCTAAAATTTGTTTTAAAATGAATTCTCATTAAGCATTTTCAAAAACTTTTAAACAAGTGTTAGCAAAATAATTTTCAGCTTTATAATATGCATGCTTTCTTCTTCTATCTGTAACTATAATTTTACCTTTCTAACAACCATAATATATGCTGTTCAAGGTAAACTGAGCACTTTTGAAAGCCCTGCTTAATGTCTGTTTGTATGCACGTTTTGTATTCTTCTGCCTAATGTAAAATTAATATTGTCACGGGCCTCATCACTCAATTCAAGCACCGGTTAAGTGAAACTGTGAAATTATATTAAAAACAATGGAATGTGAAGGGGATTGTATGTGTAAGTGAATTATAAGTGAAAATGATCATACTTCCTATACTGGCTGCGATTTGTGTGAGTACAAAGGGGATTCCAAGTGTAATGAGCAGATGTGTAGCATATAACATTTATCAAAGACGACTGCTCGTAAGCTGACTCCACTTACCACTATAATCAGGATCAAACAACTGGAAGACAGCTAAAGAACAGAGTACAACACCAAAATCTCTTATTATATTGCAAATAATTCTATCGTACCAATTTATTCTCCTTAAGAATTATGTTATCTCTGAAATTATTTGCAATATTGAAATATTCAAGCAAAATTACATCTTAATTTTATGAAGTGGCCGTAACCGAAGTAGCATCGCCCATTGATGTACGCCTCTTTAAATATCATGTAGCCCTTTGAATTAATTACTTTCTCAGAATTAAATAAGTTCACACCAATCTGACCGGGAGCAGGGCTCTAGACACTCAAGAATTGTAGGTTTGGTATATCAAGCAAGTTCACTTGGCGTCTATCCAAATTAAAAAGGGCGTACTCAGCAATATGACTAGATAATTGTATTGGCGGCCATCTCAAAAGAAGCTTTACTTAGAATCGTAGAAGTGATTATAACTCACCCGTTGAACTGTAATGCAGTGGTATGTTTGCTTGCAGCATATTGTGACCAACGAGGCATCTCAAACATCATATTCCCTGCTTTGGGCACACGGGCCTTAGCACAGCGAGAATACAGTCTTTCAACGTACCACTCATCTGCGGTAGGCGAACTAAATTATAACAACTGCAGATTTATGACCCACACAGGTCCTCTTCCGTTCTTGAAAACGTCCGGGGTATGCTTCTTTGTGGTATTTTATATAACTGCGGCACTCACGTCACTTTCCCTACCAGCTGCAAATAGAAATCCTACCGGGCACGTGACACCCGTCACGCACCGCCTAATTGTATTATCAGACTCAATGTGGCTGCGCAAATACTTAGCTAAGATTAAGGTGACGCTATAATTGGGCCAATCCGTGAGTGGTTACTTCGTTAATCTGTCAATAAACTCCGTTGCCTCTGGCAACCGGCCTATAGCCTTCCCTAGCAAGGCTATCCAAACAACAATTATACATGATATACTGCAAAAAAGTGATAGTTAGAAAACATAAAATAATTATCTTTAACACATGAATAACTAAATAAATATTCTGAATCTATGCAAATTATCAAAAAACGCGCCCTTCTGATTCATATACAAAAATAAATAAATAATCATGTAGCTAAAATTCTAATTTGTATATTAGTTCATACAGTCTCTCTGTGCATAAATCACGTGGCCAAATCCCAGCCGTTACACTAAATATCTTACAAATCTGATCATTTTTACACTTCTATGCATTAAAAAATAGAAAGCGGAAGAACTAATTGAAGTTATCACAAATAGTTACCTAGCACTTTTTATTCGACGTAAAAGATATGTAACTACTTTCCCTTCATCGTTACCAACTTTACTGGGCGCAAACCACTCAGTGCGCCCGTTCAAATATATGCAGCAGGGACAGTGAATTTTGTCTGAGATTGATTTCAAAAATGCCCACTTTATCGTGAACAGCTTTAAGTGTCTGCAATACAGTCACCTGCAGAGCTACGCCGTTGTAAGCCACTCTACTCATATACCTTAATGGATTTAAGACGAAGGATTGCAGATATCCAGAGGAAATGACACTGTGGAGTTGTTGGAGCCCCAGAACACAGTACAGGTAGCAAGGCAGATATAATTGTGTTACAAGTGGAATGTATGAGCGTCCTATCTGCTAGGAGGGAGTCGGAAAATGGATGGCGGTCGGGCGAGGAGGGGTTATCGAGCAGCTGTACAAACCCTCGCGGACAAAGTCATTTCCTGTAGGGGCTGCTACACTAAATCAACTACTATTACCACAAGGGCAGGCTGTGGGAGCCACGGATATATCCTGCCCACTGCGCGTGATACACCGCGATTGTAGTTTTGCTGTATCTCCTTCTCCTCGCCATCAACAGCCTGGCGTTGCAAACATAGCACGCGTGTTTTAGGCTTGCATTATATTTCTGAATGCGCTGAGGGATTCGAGCCAACAAAATACTCGTTTTTATAGGACCAAAAATATATTTATTTACGCCCACAAAATATTTTGTTGGGTAAAAAGAAAATTTAAAAGCAACAAAATTAATGTTAATCTAATAAACTACGCGATTCAATTAACAAAACCTCTGTGTTGGTACTAGAAGGGGCGGGCGGGTCCTAGGACACCGGGGATTAATTAAGATTAATTGACGTATATTCGATTTGATTGATTGGATGAATCCTTAATCCGATATTAATCCAATCAACATTTCCAATCAAAAAGGGATAAATTTAATTAAAAGGGGTAATAAAGGGGGTTTATTTAAATCGGATTAATTTATTTCTTTAATTTATTTCTTTCTTTTTGGTTGGGGTTAGCAGGAGTTCTGTACGATGTTGATCGTGTGGTGACTGGAGGTGACTGACCAGAATGTTATGTTGCAATGTCTTATATAGGTGTAGAGTTTAGTGCAAGAGAGGACTAAGGCTCTTTTTTTTCTAATTTTTCTAATTTCGAGGTGTTTGTAGGGATGTTGGTAGTAGACAGGCGATTTTTACGAATATATTTAACACGCAAGTGAATTTCAGAGTGTTTAAACGAATTGTAAGAGTGACCTAAGTATAAATTTGATGTTTTTTGGGGGCAGGGGATATTGCTCGTAGAAGGTGGTGGGAGATAGGCGACTTTTAAAGATGTGATTTACATGTTAAACGATCTATTTTCCGAATGCAATTAAAAGTTAGAGAAATTCAGAGTGTTCTGAATATGAATAAATTAAACACATCGAATGGCAAATTTCAACAACTACTTGACTAACATCTGGTGTTGTAAAGTGCAAACTCACTAAACGAAATCCAGCTAGCCAGTATGAAATTACACAAGGCAGAGTCTTTAAACGAGTTCTACGTATGAATCGATAACACGAGAGACACGTATGAAGAAATACTGTCTTTAAACGAAATACAGCTAGTCAGTATGAATAATTAAGACATTAACATGATTCAGCCTGGAGAATGGTATCTTATGGCAAAAACAAAACTCTGAATACGATTTAAACCAGGCACAATAGCATATGCCTATTCTGATAAGTAAAATATATAATGATAGAAAATTTTACCCCAAATGGTTTGTTTCAAAATAAACATCTTGCGTAGAGCATAATCCCAGATCACTTTATATATGTAACAGAAAAGCGCAAACATCCTCAAAAAGAATTTTCTTTAATTAACAGACATACAATAAATTACCATAGATAGAGCACACTTGTTAACGCAAACTGTATTTTCGTTTACCGAACACAGGAATCAATTACTTATCACACACACAGTATTCAATCCAAAAAGAAAAGAAAAACAAGATAACACACCAAAATTTTATATTTTCCTTTAAATAAAAAAAAATATATTTCACACTATAGTTTACGAATACGGTGAACGAGGTGTGAACCTCAGAGCAAATAATATCACGTAACGAAAATCGCGGCTATCACTAGAGATGCTCTCTGTTCCATAGTTCACCTAAACCGCGATCGTAAGCTCGTCGTCCACCAACTGCCTACCCGCCCGATGAAAACGAGAGAGATGGCAGAGGCTGGATAGCTGAGGTCACTTCGCTCCAGATCTCCCTACACCCCAACCCCTACCCACCCACCCATCGCCAGACTGTTACCCCAGGCTGCCTGTGAATGTCAATTTCTTCAGCACTAATCTAAGATGGCATCAACTGCCTACTTCCGCTCACATTGGGAGGACCCTGCCTGCCATCCCCTAATCTGCACCCTACCCTGAACCACTCCCCCTCAGAGCCGGTCCGACTCCATGATGCCAGCCATCCCCCCCCCCCCCCAGCGGTGTCTGTGAGATCCTGGGGGTCATTCACCTGGACTGCCTGCAATAGTAATGGATACAGGTGTGAAGATGGTCCGGGGTGCCTGCACCCTCCCCCTCCCCGCCGCCCTCCACCCCCCTCACCGGAGCATGTTTTTTTCCCCTGAAATGAAGACAGTCTGCCTGCCTAACTGACTCCCTCCCATTGTGCAGCAAAGTTTGGACTCTTCCGAATGCTTTAACCTGTCTTATTTGCAGCAAAATAAAATTTCATAAGTCCCGCCGTTCAAACTTTATATCCTCGAAGCAAAATGTTACCCGAAATTTTAATCCCCAGATAAAATTTCAACAAATTTTATATCTTAATCCAAGAAATGAATTTTAATCCAATAAACTTTATCCCATTTCCAGAAAACTTATTAAAGTATTTCCAGGAAACTAAGAGATATTTCCACTCGCATTTCTTTTTAAAAATTGAAAGAACAGCATTCTTCAAGCATGTATCATTCGACGATGTGTGTATCCGATGCTCTCGGATACACACATCACTATGAAGATGGCATTGACATCATCACAATTATTAATATCTGCTATTATAAAAAAATATTTAAATGTGGTTGTCCTTCCTGCAAGTAACTCTATTGGGGCTTTGTGGGTGCTTCGGTGTCCACATCCGAATATAAAAGAAAATAAAATAGAAAGAGTAAAATAGAAGAAAAATATTTGTAATATGTTTTCATTTTACCTTCTATTTGTGATTATTTGTGAGTTTACAAGCACTCTTCAATAAAGAATTAAATGAGGGTAAAATAACTTACCCTAGTAAATTTTTGTGAACTAGGTCAAAGCCTAATAGTTCATATTACTTCCTCTTTTGCGTTGTGCATACATGTGATTAGAGCCTGCTTTTCTCTCTTTAGAATTTACCCATGATGTTGTGAACGATAAGATTACTTGGTGGGACTCGGCCCTGTGTTTTATTATTTCGTTAGCATGAAGGATCGCGCTTGTGGCGGATTTCGTTCCTAGTATTCTTCTGAAGTACCTTCGTGCTCAGGTTATGAGTCGTTTGTGTTGGCAATACCTTTTCTGGGGATTTCTCTACCTGTTGGTTCCGGCCTTGAACACAAGAAGGGGCTCACTACACCTAGACTAAATATAGGTGGACCGATTATACGTATGCTGCGCATATACCCAATATCGACCTACACCTAAACAACACAACTGTCAAAGTCACACGGTCAACAGTGATGAACGTGTTTTATTCTCTCTTATTAAAAAAATAGTTTATGAACAAAATACTTTTACCTATTTGAATCTACTCTAATCGCACAAAAATTTGGTCACAGGAAGACTTCAACTATCTCAAAGTGCTTGTTTAAATAAACAATGTTCTAAAGAATGTTCGCCATAAAGTAAGAATTTTTAATTCAACCTTAGAAAAAATTCGCTTCTCCTACCTGCACATATTTTAACGGGCGCACTGAGTGACATGCGCCCAATCAAGTTTGGTTAGGATGAGGGAAAAGTAATCCCGTATCTTAACGTCGTAGACGAATGAATTAAGTATTGAGGCCCATGACATTGCCAAATCTTATCCACATAGTTCATGAGTGTCGTGTCAGCAGAAAATCAGTTCAATGTTAGAACACAGGGAGCGACACTGCGCAACCAGAGTGATCGCTCTAACACATATCGACTGTGTGGGTCCACAGACTCTCGTTAAAATTAACATTGCCATTAGCCTGATTGATTTATTCATGCGTTAATCAAGTGCATAGTATTTTGTACTACCCGAGTCATTAGTGCATACATTTCAATTCAATATTTCTTCCACAGAAAGCGGTCGTTGTGACGTTATGGGGCTACGAAACTATGAGTTCCGACCTTATAAAAATCTTAACATTTTTTGCTGGGATATTGGCAAATACGTCTATATAGTTCTGTTTTTTTTTTTTTTTTTTTAATCCTGATTCTCTAATTTGCAACAGTTTCTTTCCACATAAACACCCGTATTTTCTCATAGTGAGCTTCCGAGTTCTCAACTATATCTGCCCTCTTAAACAAGTCACGCTAAATACTCTAAGTTAAAACATTAGGCCTACAGATTTTATAGGTAATGAAATCATGGTCAAGATGTTTGTACTTTCTTTAAAAAACCTACCAAGTCGAGAATAACTCTATTAAAAACGTATTGTATTTTTTTGTACGCCCAGAATGTTATGGTTTGATATAATTATACTCATAACGCACAAGATACAAAAGAATAAAAAATGGTAATATTTAAGTTATAGGCTGTTCACGGTAAAGCGAGCACTTATGAAGCCCTATTTTTTTTCTTTTAGCCATTTCTTATCCCTTAACCATATTTTAAAATAAATATTGCTATTTAAGTAATGAACAGAGTGCGTATATTCTACCAGATTCTTAAGTCAAAGTAAAAGGATAAAATAAAATATATTTCTTGACTATTATTTCAAATCAGAGTGCTTTCAAAAATGCTCACTTTACAGTGAATAGCCTAAATATATGATTTAGAACATTGTTATACGATTTCGTTCACTATATTACTTAAGATTACGGCCACATTCCAGTTAAGTCTTCATGTTTATGAGGGTGTCCATATCTTGACAGTCATCTTCCGTTGACTCGTCGCTGTAGGCCGGAGGTTATTACGGAAACGGTGGTCGTGTACGACGGCACTGTGCCCAGGGCAGCATCGTCTCATCTCGGTGGCTGGCTGCGAACAGACAGCTTTCCCGGGCGCGATATGCCTTTATTAACGATTCTGTACTATAAACTTGTCCTAATTAACCTCGCGCCTAGTGGCGAAACTGCTGATAGCTTGTTTTGTTCCCGCAAGCCTGCGTTTATGTGTCCTCGGGACTAGCGTCGTATTGGCATTATTTCGCTCCCGGCGCATACAAATTGTCCTGAATACGGCGGCGTCTACCTACGGTGCGTTCAGCAAGTATACTGTTTTAAGGGCAGGTTCACGCTATCCCCATGGTAGCAACATATTCACAATTTGAACAGTAAACGCAATTATGTGTGCTAGAGTAAAAGAACTTCGAAAATTCAAACAGATCGTTTCATCTGAACCAGATGTGAACCTTACACTCTAAATCTGAACCAGTGAGAATTCCACTGCTCCAATCCGTCAACAGTATCTGACTGATTCAACAGCGACTTCAGTGAATTTAACTGATTAATCAGTGAAAAATGCCAGATTTCCTTCACTTATTTATTCAGTGATATTTTCCACTGATTCATCAGTTTTTACTGCTTATCAGTGTTTTATTTTTGACTGATGTTTCAATTAAACTGTGTAAAATTGGCGGTCGAACAACTTTTGAAAATGGCCGTTAAACAAGGTGTATAAAGTGAAATAACAACGAATAAACTTATAAAATCAATAAAAAATACTTTCTAAAATGTGTCGCGTCTTTCAAAACGCCATTTTACGAGGTAATATGAACTTTCAGCCTTCATTTCCCTTTTAACGTCTTTCATTTCATTTCCGTGTAATCGTCACAGCGCTCTGTTTGAAGGTTTTAACTGCATTTAATATGGTGAAGAGAGTGAACTCACGTATACTGTTCGTTTTCACAATCCTAAAGGTACCAGTTAAATCAAAAACGAAAAATAAAGGCATAAAATTTAAATCTTCACGATTTCTGTACGAACAATAATATATATAATTTATTTGATCGATCTCATCTTGGTGTGGTAGTGCAGACGGTAAGGTAACAGCTCAAAATCGAGTAGGAAGGGGTGTATGAGTTCAATCCCGGCTGCTTGCAAAACTTCGTCATTTTTTTAGATTACGGTAAATTGCGCATTATAAACAATTAACTGTCGTAAATACGTTTATTTCACGTAATTATTTCACTACATCCAATAAAAACATATATTTAATTCCACACTGCCGTCTGCCGTCACATAATCAATCAGTGAAATTGTTCCACGTCACTAATTCAACCAGTAAAGTTTTTTTCACTGAAACAATCAGTGGTTTTCCACTGATTCTAAGTGGACCCGTCGTCACTGATTCTTGGAGTTGAATTTCACTGCGAATCAGTGGTTTTCCACTGATTAAAATTTACAGTGTACGTACACTCATGCCCTTGCTTGACAGCATTTCTAACCACTTCGAGTGATGATGGCATGTAGCTCTACTTATGGTAGTTTGCGTTGGCAGGTCTTAACGTCTCGTCGACAGCGAGTCATTGGAGACGGAAGCTCTACTAATGGTAGGTTAGGTAGGTCTTAACGTCTCGTCGACAGCGAGGTCATTAGAGATGGAAGCTCTACTTATGGATAATCAAATAGAGCTTAGAGAATCCTTATAAATAAATAAAAAAATTATTCCAGTAAACTGGTTTTTAAGACCGTTCTTATTTTAGGTATTAAACTGTGAAAACAACTTGTTGCATGCGGTAAATGCTCGTTGTTCCAGAAATGACCCACCATTTGGCCAAACAGCGGACCAAGTGGTACCATAACTCCATATCGAGAAGTGAAAAACAGCAGACTGCCGTGTGCGTACACAGAACTATAGGAGAGGAAACTCGCAGCAAATTGCACCGACTATACTTCACTTTATTCATATTTAATTACATGTAATTTTATGTATATAACTTAGAAAATATTATCTGTGGTGACACTGCTGCTGTAGACATTGGACTAATCCATGTTTGTAATTGGATGGAGGTATCTATTATTAGTTTAACTTCATTTAATTAAAATTTACTAACATTCTTGTTTATTTAACATTAATAAATGAAACGATTTGTCACGCTACAATATAAATTATTTCTACTTTCCCTTTGTTTCATAAATATTATCATTACCGAACTAAAAGAGTAAATCTGACATAATAATTCACAGCTCAACATAATAATGAAAATTATGTAATTAAAGGCTGTTCACAATAAAGTGAGCACTTTTGAAATGAACCTCAGAAAAAAGTTACTGCCACTGTCTGCGTATATTTTAACGGGCGTACTGAGTGACATGCGTCCAGTCAAGTTGGTAACACGGGATGGAATGTAATTTCATATCTTAGCGTCGAATAAAAAGTGTTAGGTAACCATTTGTGGTAACTTAAAAATTATTTCTTTCGGTTTCTGTTGTTTTTCTTAATGCATCGACCAATAAAAATGAACAGATTTGTAAAATATATACTTATCTAATAATTTCACAGTTCCACTTGACCGACGCACGAATAAAATGACGAGTCCCATGGCTATGTTAAGTTTACATAAGACGGATGAATACACAACGTGCATAAAAGTAGATCTCAAGCTGGGTTTTCAAAAGTGCTAATTTTACCGTGAATAGCCTATAGCAAAAATACATAATAAAATACATTCACAGTGCATTATTTGCCACATGTGAACGCAAGTGTGAAGTAGAGCAGGAAGCACTAAGTTAAAACTCGGAAAGATTGTAATTAATACCTTATCAATAATTAGGGCCGTCTGTTTTTCGTGTAAAGTTTCACGCGGAGGCTAGACTTAAATTTCCTATGTGCACACTCGCATTCTTCATTCAACTATTGGACCCATTCCTTTGCACGAGGACAGTCTGTTAAATGAGCGAACCAATCAGAATTAAGTTTCTTCGATACTGACCGTCCGAGATTCGCGGGTAGACAGATAAAACACGTATGAATTCATATGATCCAATCACTACTACTAATAAAGTGGTATAATGATCCTTGTTGATTGCATATAACATTTCCTCGGCACATTTATTTGTTTCAATAAGACTGTATACTGTATTTACATATCAAACAATAAACATCTCCGGTTCGTTTGAAACAGTAATTAAAAATTTAAAAATAATTAATCCGAGCGTAAAGCCACGCGCTGAAGGCCTTAAGTTTTCGTATTTTGTACATTACAGTACTTTAAGGAAGAGCGATGATACCATAATGTCATAATAAATTGTATTTCCAACATTTGGTACGATAGTCAGTTATGTTCAACACCCAGACATTAAGAGGCTGGCAAATTATGAACATTCGTTACTGTCAGTGAACGGATCGCAGCGTCAATTACGAAGTTTACCATAGACAGATTACATAGATACACAAAATTACCTGAAATGCAAGAATCATTTTTATGAAAAACTAAACATGAAAGGCTGACATTCCGTTTTAAGAAATGGGTAATCAAATTTTAGGTTGGAAGTATGTACCCTGACGCAACCGTATGCGCGGTCCGGCTCTGTGGGGGGGTGTCCTACCTCGACCCTCCTCTCCCCCTAGGCAGACCTGCTTTCTGCTCCACCGCTCACCCGGCAGCGGTGACCTGGCAGGCGTCACAACCCCTCCTCCTCACCACTGTTGGAGAAGCCGACGAGTTTGGAGGATGCGCAAGAATATTCTGGTAACTAGGACCCTTGGCACAACGCGGCATTTAGAGAGATGTCTGGGTGATGACCTCCGGCACTATAAATATTGCAGCAGTCCAAGGGTAGACTGTCATGGTGGAAGCCAATTGGCTGAGTGCGGTACTAGAGCGGCGTGTGGGAAGACGGGAGAGTGCGAGGCGACGGCGGACGAGGTGTTTGTGGTGTGAGTGGTCGAGAGGGCGTGGTCAAGATTAGTAGAAGGAGAGGTTGGGCTGTGCGAGCCGGTTTGAGTAACGATACATTGAGGGGTGGGCGCTGACGTCACTACGGCAGGCCAGTTCAGACCGCGGCTAAGGGTGAAACATATATCCAATACTTGTCTGTACGTCGATACAGCTACTATGGTGCAATATACATCAACAGAATTCTTTTCTTTGATATATTTACGTTTCCGTTTACGAAAGAGATTAATATAAAAATAAAAGCGTCATTAGTATGTACAAGGAAAAGTTTAATAAACATCGCGTTTCATGCTCATTAAATCCTTCCGCCTGATATCCTTGAATTAGCTGAAGATAATTGATAAATATTAATCAGATGTGATAATTTAAATATACTCAAATAATTATTATATCTACACAAATCTGTTCTGTGGTGTTCAAAAGAATTAACGAAAAAATTAATTGTAATTTTTTAAAATACAGCTGAGAGCCAGGAAAGTTATTTTGCATTTAGTAGCTAAGGTTAGTTGAACGATGCATGTAATGGTAAAGTTCTTACACAAAAACCAGCATAGTGGTGAATATCAATTTATATATATATATATATATATATATATATATATATATATATATATATATATATATATATATATATATATAAGAAGCTGTGCAAGCTTATTCTGCTTCTTCTTTCCCGCTCACATGATTTTTGCCTTGCGATTTAAAAGTCGCAGTCTTATAAATGTTCTAGTTCTCGCAAACTTCAGTAGCACTTTTTTGTTGACCTCTGGAATATGTTCTATCTATTTCACGTAAAACATTTTTGACAACACCTTTCTTGTTTTGTAAGCTGAGCCCATGGTGTCTATTAAACATTTCTTCTGCGCACTGTACAATTTTCTACAAATTTTGATGATGGGACAGTTAATTTCCCACGACTCAGCATTTCCATCCACCCACCTACAAATACAAAAAGACACATTTACACCGTAAATAGCATACAAAATTAAATTGATCATAGCGTAACGGCAATTATAAACCAATAGTTACCTTTATTTTCGGTGCCTTCAAATTTTTCAAGCACTCGTCCTCGCTTGCATGAACCAAATATCAAGCTACGTATCTCAACACTTCATTTTCTTCCCACGATCTTGTCAAGGGCGTGACCACATCTTGTTCTTGAAACTCCTCGTTTTCTGTGGCATTTACACTTAACTCGGTGAACATTTGGCTGGTCAGATAAAGTTTTTGTCTTACACCATCGTCCTCAACACATGCTCCTTTCGGCAGAGGAAGTTCACATCCTAGTAACATTTGCCTGAATCTGTACTTAAAATCTGTTAGTGCTGGGTTATCATAAGTACCGCCAATGCTTCTGAGACGTGAAAAAAACTTTCAAATAAGTCCTGATTTAAGCGACATGTTATTATGTATTTCAATGAGTTAGTTTTCTGGAGATAATTATGTAAGCCAAGTAAAAATCGTATAGACATTAATAAACCTTACAGAAAAGGCATAAATGTTTTGTAGCCTACAAATCTCATGTACAGAACCATTTCCTCCATTTCGTTAATTATTTCTGATTACTCTTTCAAACGAATCCCGGAAAGCACTGTGCCAAGGTTTACGTTTGCCGTGAATGAATCTTGCATTCATCACATCAAAAAAATTGTCAACCAAATCAAAAAATTTATCAATTTCCGGTTGTTCAGGATATTTTGATTAAAGTCGTGTTGCTGTGTGGTGCAAAAACGGTTGTACAGCAGATCTTACTTTCTCGCGAGTATTTCCCTTTAACTGAATGTGAAGAGGCGTAAGTTTTGGAGACAATTACAGTTCTGTGTTTTCAATTATGGCTTGCACGTGATCTTGTCTAACAACTGTTCCACAATGGAGCTGTATTCCGTAATCCAAAAAATTATTTCGTAACAATTTTATGGCATGTGGCACATCTGCAAAAACCCACATAGGTTTGGTACTGTGGGGGTTTTCAAACGTTGTATTGGATGATGATATATTCAGTTCTTTCCACAAGTATATATTACTTCCACCCATGTTACTTACAATTGCAACGACAGAAAATAAATTTTTTTCAATCGCGCTTATTACTTCGAAAAGCAGCTGTTTTGTCAGTTTTTTTTAATCAAAGTCATAAAATAGAGGCTGTTTCCACATTGAATCCAGTCCCTGAGCCATACTTACTTGTACATTTCCATTTGGCTTACACCTCAAATTTCTAGTCCATTTTCTGAGAGTTGACAACCCCGGAAGTGGCAAACTCCCTTTATTTCTCATGTAAATATAAGCTTTCCAAGATACTGACCTGAAAGTAATAGCAGCTGCAATGTCTGCTTTTTCCCAAGAAACATTTATTTTTAGTTAGAAATCTGTAAATTTGTTTAGGCGTGAAAACGTTCTTCAAAATGTCCCGCACTTTTTTTGTTTTAAACTAATTTCGGACATCCCTTATGCAGAATTTTAATTTGCACAGCTGCTGTTTCAACATTTTGTTTTCGTTTTCCAAACGATTTTCTGATTATTGTCTCCGTTTTATTTCGTTTTCTAGGTCAGATACTTTCATATTCAATAACATAATTTCTTGTTCCGTGGTTTTTAATTTCGCTGATCAACTAGTTGCTGATTCAATCTCTTCTTCTGTGGTTGACTGACATATCTCAGCGTGTTGTTCTTTATCTATGTCATTACCGTGTAAAGGATTTGTTTTCTGCCACGGGACGTGTTTTCAATTTTATTCCGTAGATTCACATGCAGCACAGAAAATTTCTTTGACACTTTTCTTCTCTTCTGACCAGTTAGTTCAGATCCGACCTCCTTGCGCGTGAAGCCTCAGCAAGCTCACAGTAAGAGGACAAACTTGAAACATACAGTGAGTTACGGTGGCGGAGTTGGTGGAAAGTTTCGCCTCACCGCATAAAGCAGTATCCTTATATAGTCTATTCGCGGTGTCTTCACACTTTCAGTATCAAATATTGGAAAAATCAAACCTATATATAACGTGTTTAGTTGTTTCCTAAACATATCGTGTACCACAAACGGTCTATAGTTGTGTTAACATTAACATAAGAGTACCTTATTTTTAGTTAAATCGAATTTTTACTTATACTTTATCAATTTTATTATTTCGTTTATTATTACTAAGATTAAAACAAGGTGAAAATAGGTGTGTTGGCAATACACAGTAAGAAATATATATTATGCAAAATATTATTACACAGGTTGCACACGAATGTGGTGTGTTGTCTCTTTGGTGCTATCTTCTATACTCGGTCAAGCTTTGTTTGCATTATGCGGAGGAATATCATGGACCAAAAAGTTTAGCAGGGCTTCAGAAAAGTTGTACGTGATCGTGAATGGACTATAGAAACTGATTAACTGTTTTAACCTATTCAGTGACCGTGTTGCACGATAAGGGACACGTTGAAAACGAACGATACTCATGGCCTGTACGTAGTGTACACAGCAAGGCACAAGTGTCCAGTTCTATGCAAGAGTCGTCCTCGTGTTCAATCTTATATGTGGAATGTTCAACACCTCTTTGACATGAATTACATCGCATACTAAATAATTATAGGAGTACTTACAACATTTGTATAACTTGTAATACGTGGTCGAACCACCGTAATAAACTTTACTACAAATTAATATTTTCGTATCAATTTATATTTAGTGTATAAAAGCTTTACGCGAATAGCCAAGAACCTTACACGAGATATGTGGTTACTGCGCTTATGAAAATGAGGTAAACGTTTTATATTACTAATAGTTAAGAGCCTTAGGCTATGCATGATATGTTCTTGCTACGCTTACACAAATGAGGTATACGTTTTATATTGTGCCAAGCTTTTACATGCTAAATGTAAATTGATACGAAAATATTAATTTTTGGTAATGTTTATTACGGCTGTTCGATGTCTTACAAGTTCTACAAATTCTGTACCTACTGCTATAATTATTCTTATCTTTTTAGTTCATTTATAAATACAAGATTTGTTTAAAAAAAATTTTTACAGTTAATTAATTTTTCACATTTTACTCTTACATATCTATTATTATTATTATTATTAGTATTATTATTATTAATAATATATTGATATACTATATATACATTCACAGACTCATCCGTTATCGGTATCTCTTGCTATCCCGATGACGGACTTGTCTGAGAATGTATAAATAGTCTACCTATATAATAATAATAATAATAATAATAATAATAATAATAATAATAGTTGAAGCTGAAAAGGCTAAAAAAGCGAAGTTAAACACTGGTGGCCCCTTCCACACTTCGGGTTGCAACTTGACGAACAGTAATGCGCTGCAGGCAGACGCGACCATTGCTAGTGATTCGTTGGGCGCCCAGCCGGACAGACACCTACTGTAACAAACAAGGTAAACTAAATAAAAGTTTGTAAAAATCACGTGATCGCAGCACTTGAACTCAGTGTGCGACCGAACTTAAACACGTAGAGTTTTCGTTCTTGCAACACTGATGCATTCACCATTATATCTATTTTTTATATTTATATATTTGCTGCAGTGACTTTGGAAAATTAATGACTAGAATGTATAAATGAAAATCAAAAATATAAAATATTATGGGCCAACAACGGTTAAAATAAGAAAAATTGGAACTGCTTTCAAGTGGCTTCTCACTATAGTGATGATCATGTGCCAAAAATGTTATATTTATCAGAGAAAATTTTTTATTATATGCTTACATGCCAATAACTATATAACGTATGAAGAGCTCCACGTTTACATTTGCACTTGCAAAAGAATTTAAATTAAACTGCATCAATTGCAATCAGGGAATTGTCATCACAATACAAATTTAAAATAAGTACCTGAGTGAAGGGAGAAAGCCACCAACCAAACACTTTGATCCCAAAGGGGAAAAGGAAGTTATTTTATTTGAGAAAAGGGTCGAAGGGAAGGGAGAGAATTATAAAAAAAAAAATAATTAAAATATAGAAACATTTTTGGCACGTAACAGAAACGTCGTTTGACAAAGATCACTGTAATATGGAAAGCCAGCTTACAAACATTAAAAAAACAGCACGCGTGACATGAAAAAATTACTGAAGTTGTGTACGAATTTGTTCATCACTATTACAAACCAAATAAATCTCTTCCCTGCAGTTTTCCGTCCGTCGCTATGCAAATGAAGAACATTTATTTATTTGTGGCGATGTTACACTGGCATCGTTACGAATTACTGTCTGCCACTCTTCCTTAAACCATCACTCGCATCTAAGCAACGAGTCAACGTAAACATCCGACAGGCTTTAGATGTGCGTATGGACGGACGGGAGATTTAAGTGGATAGATTGCATTTGTAAAGGGTCACCCTGTCAAATTTTCCCTCACATTATGTTTTTTTTGTGCGCAAAAATATACGTCGAAGATTAATGTAGCATTAGGTCATCAATAGGGCTGTATTTAAATATCGTCTGTTTTGGTTGCAATATGTCTCGTCCTGGAATGGGGGGAAAAAGGGGGATGGGGATTTCATCTATCAATTGATAGCTAATCTCGATTTTTTAAACTATTACTATGAAAATGAAACTACTGTAAGGTCTAGAAATGTTTTGAAACACTGGCAGCTTCTTGGTCAGTGCAGTGCGAGACCCTAGGACACGGAATTGTGATCAGGCTTGTGTAGAATACGGGCTTTTGTACCCACAGGGACGCACTGGAAGAGAGAGAGAGAGAGAGAGAGAGTAAGTGATTTTACCTGTCGAGAGGCGAGAAGTGACCATCAGCGTGTATCGAGCCAGGACCTCGGGCAGCTGCGTTCGCAACTAAGGTAGTTATGTAGTGTGATAGATACGATGTTGTATACCGTGCTGGCGAAAGCATTTATTGAGAAGTAAATGCGCGCTCTACTCGTGCGAGTAGTCAGTTCGTGTGACGACCCTTCCCAGCCTCCCTAGTTGCACTGCAGCTGGCAAGATATGTGCACGCAACGCAACGCTCTCCCTGACCACAGGACCCTGTTCTGCACCCGTTAACCCTCCACATCGTTGATTGTTCTGCCTGCATCAGATAATTACATACAAGAGAAATGACGCGGTGATTCCTTTTATCAGCCCATGCCCATTTCCTGATTAACTACGCCTCGTGTCTGGCGCTACTGAGTGCTGCGAGTTCGTGGAATAACCGGCCGTTTCACATTTAAGACTTTAAGTTCTCTGTGGTTCTGCTGGCGGCTGGCGAGACGCCTCTGGATGCTGATTGGAGGATGGCATCGCTCCACGTTGACGGATAGTGAGCCTGTTCGTCGGGCCGTGCCGTCGAAGTATCAGTACTCATACGACAGTTCACTTGTGTGTTGTGCGGGGCTCATTCCAGGCTACACAGAAAGCTTGCCTGCTGGCGGTTATCAATATTTTTATTTTAGGTTTTTTAACTGCTGGGCTCCCAAATCCTGCTACGCCAGTGTGAGTACCTTTGTAATTCTGTGGCGCCTCCGGCATGCATGTTAGTAACTAAATCGGTAGCAGCATATTATGTGTCTTAGGCCAAGCCCTATACGTCTTAGGTCAGGTTTATTACGTCACAATCGGACGCATGAATCGCGGCTTGAAGAGGGTTGTCTTGTACCATGGCCGCATTTATAGTTATGGACAAGATTTTTATTGTTACGTGACTTTGCAGCCATGCTTTTGTATTTTTAGGTAGCGCTCTTACCCTACGCCAAGTTGCTACGACCACCTAATCGGTGGGGGAAAAGAATCCCGCCCTTTCATCGCAGGTGTCCCAGCTTAGCACCTGAGTTTACCAGATCCAAGGTCCCAACCCGATTCACAAGTGCAGCAAGGGCGCATCCTTCTACAAGTACTGAGACCATCGTATTCAGTACTCAGCGTGTGGTCTGGTCGGTGTTCTATACATACCCATAGTGCCTCTCCAGGACACATCAAGAGTGGGTAGCCACTCATCGCCCAGCATGCATAGTTAAACACTGCCAGCACGAGTCCGACCCAAAATCGGCACCAGGGAGAACCTCTTTGGTGGGGCTCGACCATCAGCCCACGCTCCCTCTTATTTTCCATGGCACGTGCAGGTTTTCAGATACCGATCGCTCTATCTATGGCGAGCACATAGGCGAACCAAGGTAGTCCCTTCCACCCCCACTTTAAAGACTCGCCGGGCATGAGTCTTACACCAATTGCAGGCCAGTTGCTCGGTCAAGCAATACCTCCTCTAAACTGGCCACGCCGGAAGTCGGACCATGCTCGACATACGGAGTGAGACAACCCCCAGCTCCTGTCCGAGGACAAGACCGAGTGAGGCCCCGATGCTCTGAGATGAAAGATTATTTTCCGTCATCGTCCATCCACAATTCTTTCACGTTTTAATCATCATCTCCGCATTGTACATCACTCTGTTCAACCACCATCAGGACAGCCAGGTGGCCAAACTGTTGTCGGCATATGACCAATACCATACAATAGAATTTCTTCACATTTAAATTCCTGTCTTGGGCACTGAGAAGCAGGTGGTCCAACAGCCGGCCAAATGGTTGGGCCTAGGTACCAGCTGTCGGCCCAAGCCAACATGGCAGATACCCCTGTACAATCACGAGGAAACCGGTATCTCATAGGGAAACGGGCGGAGGAGCCAAATCTGCGTTACCCAGGGTTGGGTCGCCATGAGTAGAACGAGGCTATAACAGACGCATAATTCACCCTTTCGAGGATCGTACGGCAACCGGGTTTGACTACTATACATAGTATGGTACTGCCACACCCTCTTAAATGCCACTAGAAGTCATCAACCCATATCCCCCAGCCATGAATACACCCCAAAAGATGAATTGTCTAGATAATAGGGCACAGTAACCCAATAAAAGAGATGACGTTGGACAAAATCCGTGTGACAGTCGTGCATGATACAGATATAATATACTAGGGGTTAGTCCGTGACTGTGATTTAAGTATGGTCACGTGCCTAGAATAGTTACGATGTTATATATATATCCTCTTTCTCCCAAAATTTTACTCTCTGAACGACTTGTTTTAATGTAATATCTGAAGTCAGGAAAATTTTGAAGTTTGATAATGCCTCGAGCAAGACAAAGGAGGACATGGGGAAAGCAGATAGAAGAAGTACTGTAAAAGAGAAGGGGTACGAGGGAGAACAACGAAGAAGAACGGTAGGAAAAACAAAAGGGGATGGCGAAATGTTAGGATGGTGATCTTGCCGCAGGCTGGAGTCAACAGCGAATGATAATGACTTTTTTAATGTTGCGACGGCATTCGGGCAGAGTGAGCACCCACAAAAAGGAGTTTCCTTGCCTCCTGCTGGCTTCTCGGCGACCGCGCTCGCTAGAACGCCACGCTCATGTAGCGAGGAGGCAGGGCGCTCATGTCCCAGCAAGAGTAGAAGGAAATGTTGTGGACACTGCCGTGGGATGTACGTGAGCCCAGCTGCGTCAGGGGTGATATTTTCTTTGCGATACGTACCGAGCGTGGTGGCGCAGTGCACCGTAAAAAAAGTATTGAGGTAAAATTCCCTTACTGCATGCAAGGGAAGCTAATTTCCTCTACATGTAAGGTAAAATTCCTGTCAACTGTGGAGTAAATTTGCATTACAAGTAAGGTACTATTCCCTAATCGTACCAGAAAAGTACCTGACAAAAGTGGGGGAAAATCCCATACAATTAAGGCAATATTAACTGAATCGTATAATCAAATTGTTTTTTAAAATACACTGGGTACTAGTACTGTTACAGCTTTTACACCACGAAGACAAGACATTAGAAGTGAATATTAGTGTGTTAAAAGAGTGTTTCTTCCGCCCGTCTTCCCACTTAGCTGTTGAGAAATTGCTAAAGAGATGCGCGCGTCTTAAGGTAATTTTCCCATCCATCTATGGGATTTTGCTAAGTACTTTTCAATAATCGGCTTCGTTACCGTAAATGTTAAAAATTTCAAGGTATTGTCAAATTAATATTTTTTGAAGTAAACTAGCACTTGATAAGCTGAAAAAGTAGGATATGTATATTATTTGGCTCCGAAATCAGCGTGTTGCCCATTGGAGTTATGGGATATACTCCCATGAAATTTTTCGCCAGCCACTAAAATTGCTGCCAGTTACCACGTGCCCTCACCCACGCTTAGTGCATGCGTAGCGTCAGCTCAGGGTCATACTCGTATCATATTCGGATACCCGACCGAACGAGACCACAATATTTTCAATCGTGTTATTAGCTACAGCTTTTTAGTTTCGGAATGGCACCCTCTCATATTTTAAAGGTCTATTCACCCAAAAAAAAATGAGCTCCGAGTCGGAGACGAATCTGGTTCGGAATCCATTGTAATTCAGGGGTCCCGTCTTCTAAGGCTTCATTATACGGCGTTCCATGAAAGTGTGTGCCATTTGACATACAGTAAAGATTTAGTGAAATTAGTCTGTATACAGCTCGCCCGTACGTCACCCTCACCTTGCAACGATAGGCCGTATAATATAAGAGCGGGGTTGTTTATTATCGTGATAAATTGTAAATAAATAACTAGGGGTAGGAATATTTCGCGAGTTCGTTTCAGGACGATATATGTTAAACACGTGTACACTGAAGTTGACTTTGTAATTGGATCGCAGTTTATTAAGACATGCCCTGGACGACGCTGAGCCAATAGCAGACACACAGGGAAACAAGTAGCGAATCCCATACTGCCAGGTGTAAAGTCACACTGGCTACTATATGGGACAGCAGCCACTGAACAAACATCTGAGGCTCGAGTATACACATGACTGGGGAGTCTAGCCTACAGTTCATTGAACTCGCGAATTCTTCCCATCCCTATAAATAACTAACGTTCTGTTGGGGTACAAGCCGAACTTGAACGTGTTGACTGTCGTGGTAGCGGCTCGCAGCGCACAGCCACAGAGTAGAAAGGACACACAGGCGAAATGGCTTGGTGATTCCTTTGATACAGGCGTATCCATTTCTCTGATCGGCTGCACGAAGCCCTGCGCGGGGACGATCCTTGTGTTGCTAAAACTACAGGCGTCCATACTAACAACCGCTTTCCCGCACTCATAACAACGGAGTATGGGACCACTTAAAAATTTCCAATCCCTAATGAAACACAATATCACCATCATCGTAATTGTTAACCCATTTCATCATTCTTAATTTTTGTACTAAATTTCTCTTTGCAGTGGTTTCCCATCATAAATTAAAGTTAACTAAATAACACATCAAAATTTATAATTACTGTTCAAATATAGTAGATAGGTAAAAAAAAGTATTAAATACTAGAATATATACTTCCTATTAAATAAAAAAAATTAAAAAACCGCTCCCCCTAAAAAACATAAATAATTGGTTTTCGTATAAAAGAGTATATGACTTTTGATTGGGAGCAATGAAAGGGAGGAGGGATTAAAAATATGTCCAAAGATCCCCCTTTCGGCTACTACCTGATAAAGGGATTGAATAATGTTGAATAGGAAGTTCATTAATTTTATTTTGTTCTAAATATACATAACATAGATTAGTTATTGCCAATAGCCGGGCACTGATAAAATTTTATATTTGTTCTGTTCTGTATTATTTGTCTGCCGGCTGGAGACTGGGCGCCCTGACATCTTGCTGTCCAGTGACACTACTTTGTAGGTGCGTGCGTGTGGCTGGGAGTTTGCGGTAGGAGCTATGGTTTCGCTTCTGCATTGCCACGTACTCTGTGGCAAAGCAGTGACACACGGTGTGCGTGGCGGATGGCGGACCACCGTATACACAGTGCTCTCCCCCTCACTGCTGCCGTAGCTGTGTGGTGAAGCAGCGGTAACGATCCACGCACTGCATTGTGCCGCTGTGGGGTCATGCCTATGTTGACCCCCCCCCCACCCCAAGAGGCTTCCTGACGCAGCGTGATGCGTGCGCTCCGCTCTGCCAACACACGCGCTGGCGCCGGCCGGCAGTCTCCTCGCAACTGTTGCATAGGGCTGTTCGAAATATCGATATATTTATATTTATCGATATAAAAAATAATTCATCGAACGAAATGTAACTTTGAAAAATATAGGTATATCGATGTTTCGATATTATCGAAGCTTTCGGTATTATAGATAATTTAGGTATTATCGATAATTTCGGTGTTACTGGTACTTTCGGTATTACCGAGAATTTCCGTATAATAGATTTGTTCTGTATTATAGATTATTTCGGTGTTATCGAGAATCTCGGTATTATCGATGTATCGAAAATACAGAGTAACTGTATGGAAAAATATCGATATTAAATTTTTATGATATCGAATAGCCCTACTGTCACAGTACCACCGTAATACGCACACTCGGTAAACGGGCAAATGCTCTAGGCTGTTCACGGTAAACTGAGCACTTTTGAAAGACCTGCCTACATCTACTTGTATGCACGTTGTGCTGTCTTCCACTGTAAGTATAAATAACAATTTCACGAGTGAAGTGGGTGAAGAGATTTGGACGGCTCTTGACATCAGGGTCTTGGGAGCCGGCGAGGGTGAAGCGAGGTCAGTACGGAGCGGCACCGGAATGGAAGGGTGTGAGGAAACGGGAGACCCCCGAGATAACCCATCGACCAGCGGCATCGTCGCAGCACGATTCCCACCTGCGAATATATAGGAGCGACCCGAAGTCTTAGGAATAAGCAGCCGTTTTGCTTATATATTCTTAGCAATTACGTGGTGCTGTCTCACCTGGCGCGTGAATTGCGTAAGAGTATGTCTCACGTACATGTTTATAGGTTTAACTACTGCACGAGTTTACAGTCACACATTTTCAACACACTTGTCATATTCATAATATACTTCACAAGAAACGGAAATTTCATTACTGTCACCTTAAAATATTTTCCGTCAACACAGAGAAACTCGAACTTTCTTACAAACTTGCCACGAATAACACACGAGCGTCACCGCATGAAGTCTTCTCACCGACAACAATGTTATTTTGAATAAAACAAAATTTGTTTGAAGCAACCAAGTTAGTTGCTTGTGTAAGGGAATTTAAATATATGGTTGCTGAAACCAAAATTCTTCGTTGCTTTTATTTCGTTACTTCAGGCGCGTAACATTTGGTTGGTGAAACTAAAGATTTGCGTGACTCTACGTACATTAGACTATTAGTTATTATATTTATAAAAAAACGGAAATTAACACCGAGATTCGAACCCATAAACTTGACGTCCGGATGCTACACCTAAGCGACCGCTAACTAAGTGATACTATTTGGATATAAATGTGTTTATAATACATGGCATGGATATAGATAAGTATTTTTAAGTTTTACAGCCTTACTTTTTTCCGTGTTAAACTTTTTTCGATGTAATTGTTTGTACAATTATTAATTTTCATCAATAAGTGTAATAAAAACAATGTTGTCATATTAATTGTTACACAAATTGTAAAATATATCTCGTGCTGCAAACTAAAAAGATGGAACTTCCCTATTATACAACAGCCAACAGAATAAATGCTAGTACTGGACCAAGCTATTTTCATTACCGCAACAAATTAAGCAATATTATACATATCCGACTCTTTCAGCATACCAAATGTTTATTTTCGCCAAAAAAGAATATTAATTTGACTCCACCTTTCCCTTTACAATGTTTACGGTTACCAAACCGACTATTTAAAAGTACCTACATATAGTTGTGTTTACTAAATACATGTTTTTTTGGAAATCTTCTGCTAAACTAAATATTTTTAAATTCTCTATTTTATTCAAGGGAACGAATGCAGCTGTTTCTAGCAAGAACAGGTTAGTTCAGTGAACAATGTAGGCTAATGTTCAGTGTAAACAAATAGGCCAAGTTTGGAGTGAATGTATTTGGCATCTGCAAATATCTTTCTCTGAGTGTAAATACACCCAGATCGATAGCAAAACTGCAGTTTCTTGCGCGTAGAGCTGATAGGACTCTTGTTGAGTGTGCCAGTGTCGTCCTTACAATACCCTCGCTCGTGAGCCTCAAGCAAAGAAAATGCAGTATCTGCAGGTTCCCAATACAACCCCGTTAGCTGAATAAATACGAAGTGGAAATTATCACGTGATAAATATTCGTATAGAAGTGGAAGCGCTAGCTACAGGCGCGCTAGTGTAGCCAGTGGCAGAACCTACAAGGCTACGCGCAGTCAATCACACACACAGAGAGAGAGAGAGAGAGAGAGAGAGAGAGAGAGAGAGAGAGAGAGAGAGAGAGAGAGAGAGAGAGAGAGACCTTCCCATAGCTCCGCACTTGTGCGATATCAGCCCGCGAGACACGAGCAGCCTTAGAAAAACACACCCTGCTATTCCTGGTCAGAAATGTCACAGGTTATTGGCAGGGACCTGCAAAATTCGCGTTATTTTTTGACATCAAGCTAAAATTCATGGCACTATATATACTCGAGCCGGCATCATTTGTCCATTGGTTGCTGCATAAATGTTATGTCAAGCCCTTTCTGAGTGAACTGCGTGATTGGGGCACACAGTTGTGAAGTGTTCATTTATTGGCGCAGAGTTACTCGGGGTGTGTCTAATAAAGAGTGGTCCAATGACACACGTAACTCAAAGGAAAAGTGTTTTAAATTTAACATGCCCTCAAATAATAACGCGAATTTTGCAGATCTCTAAATATTGGCCAACAAAATAATTTAATTATTATTTACGTGTGCCACGAACTTTCAGCATTGTATACTTCCCGTCAGAATAAATGAGCGACGGAAAAAGTTAAAGTCCCCTTCGGCTGTCTTCGGCTTTTGACAAGATGTATCGCCTTGGCTCTTAGGCAAGCAGCCGCACAGAACTATCTGGCTAATCGTTCAGCGTTTTAACCGCGCCAAGAAGCTCTTTAGCTTCATTCTGACATCGGCTTCTCCAAGTGAATGTGATACATTCAATTGGATGAAGCAACTCGTCTTGCAATTTATGAAGTTAATGCAAAAATGTTATATCTCACATAAACTCCACACTGGAAGTTCGTGTCTCGCGCACAAACAGGTGACACTTAGGGGAATAAAAAACCAATTATAAAGGCCAGCTGAGCTACAGTGTTGAGCAACATAGCTTATCTTGGGATATTTTAACGGAATTACTGTGAGCTAAGCGACAGTGTTGTCTTGAAATATTTTAGCGGGATTACTTCACATGAGATCCACACTAAACGTTCGCGAGTCGTGCAAGCAGGTAACACTTAGCGAAAAGAAAACCAATCATAAAGGCGAACTGAACTACATTGTTGCACAGTAGAGCTTGTCTCGAGGTATGTACGCGACATTCGATGCTTCCAACAATGAAACATTTAACGTTTGTGAAATGACTATAGTTACATATTACTGTAAAAGAGAAATGCATAATTCCTCTGTTAATAATTAAGATAAACCCTTTTCTATGTGAGACATTAAGTAGTTATAATATTTGTCTTTTATTATCAATACACAGAAATGAATGTCCTGCTGTCGTTCGCATTTGCGAAAACAGAATATATAAAACTTTAGCTGAATATATGCCTATATTCATCAGCAAATATATCCACTGAACATTAATGAAACAATCAGCGCATGTTGCAGATGTAATTATTGTATGCGCACATCAAGAATGTTTCTCTTGCAACTAGCTGCTGTCTGCATGAAAAGCCAGTTCCTATTTAACCGGGCCAATTTCTACGCTGCCAAATCAAATCCTTACGTGGGTTTCGTATTAACTACTACAGACGTGTGTGCACGTCTGAGCCCGCGGGGTCTGTTAAACGGATCAAGAAAGAAGGGGGTGGCGGGTGATGAGACGCAGGTCTGGCCGTACTATCGGTTATTCCACAAACATCAGTTACGGCGGACTCAGGTATATGTAAGGCAATGGAGGACGAAATACGTTCGCAGAGGTACAAGAAATATATCCTCGGTGTTACAAAATAGGACTTGATCGTGATATTTATATAAAACCACATATAAAAAATTATAAAACTGGATTACTACTTAGTTTTCAACACTCGGTGCAATTTCGCGTGAATAATTTATACGTACAATTTATCAAAGTATAACAAAACAGTAATCTCACGCCAGTGCTTTTCTTTTGAAACTATATGAAAAGGTTTTATATCATTATTTGCACAAAGTCACAAAAATGAGTTTTTTTACTCGTAGTAGGCTGACCAGCACTATAAATAATGCATAGCCTACACACAGTGCTTATAAAACACGAAATAGAATAATAAAATTACAATCTATAGCATAATGTTCATCTACTTCACAAATTTCACCCAATTAATCTGCGTGTAAGCATTCTTGCCGTGCTAAACGTTAGTTTATGTGAAATTGTGGTCTACATACGCCTAGGTGTTCAAATTAAAAAGCTCATGAAAATCACAGTAAACATTTAGATGTTATATAAAAAGGTGTTATTTATCTTGTCGGTTTGTGCATTGTATCTAGAATTTCGATTCACGTGCAAAATTAATGCCACCTGTACAGATGATTTTCCGAATAATGCTAGCTTCGGCAGACGGTGTATCCAATATAAAAATATTGCTGTAGCATTTATGATACAGTTATCTGTACTAACTTAACAGACCGTAATAAACGTTTGTCTATAATTTATGCAAGTAAATGTTATTCAAAATGCAGTGTTCATTAAGAGAAAATATTTTCTTGATTATGAAACAAAGAATGTGCAAATGTGTAATCCTATTTGAAAAGCATTACAAACTAAAACATTAACAGTTAAAAATTATATGCCTTTCAAATTATTAGATAAACAGATTAAAAACTAACGCTATCGTTATAGTAATATATAAAATGAGTTTGTTGTTGTTGAAGTTAAGGCCACACGTATTTACTCAAGAAGTTGTAGGTTGAATTTCTAATTGTAACGTATTTATATAATTATCATCAATACTACAAAATAAAATAGAAGTATATGTCTGTAATTTTAGAATTTTTCCATTTTTTATTATTTTTATATAGTATAATTGATAATTCAGCCATATAAAATGTTAATTTTTTTCGTGTCTGTCTGTCTGATTTAACTCAAAACCTCATAACATATTGACATAAAATGTACACTATATATATATATATATATATATATATATATATATATATATATATATATATATATATAATAACCCCATGATCAACTAAGCCTTCGTTTCACTGAGATATCTCAAATGTTCCCGAGAAAATGATGATCAGAGATGCAAATAGGTACTGGATTAACATATTTTTATGATTACTGCAAACATAATCATTGTTAAAAAAAAAAATTTCGCCATTTCTCCTTTCGTTTTTGTCTATGGGCTGTCCTCCTTTCCTTCCAAAAAGCCGTAGTGTTCAGTGGCTAGAGTTATTTCAAGTGGGCCCGCAGTAGCTTAGTGGCTAGAGCACCCATTAAGGGGGCCGAAGTAGCTCAGTGGCTAGAGCACCCAATAGTGGGGTCGCAGCTGGTCGGGGCTAGAGCACCCAATAGTGGGGCCGCAGTAGCTCAGTGGCTAGAGCACCCATTAAGGGGGCCGAAGAAGCTCAGTGGCTAGAGAACCCAATATTGGGGCCGTAGCTGGTCAGTGGCTAGAGCACCCAATATTGGGGGGCGAAGTAGCTCAGTGGGTAAAGCACTCAATAGTGGGGCCGCAGCTCGTCGGGGCTAGAGCACCCAATAGTGGGGCCGCAGTAGTTCAGTGGCTAGAGCACCCAATAGTGGGGCCTCAGCAGGTCAGGGGCTAGAGTACCTAATAGTGGGGCCACAGTAACTCAGTGGTTAGAGAGCCGAATAGTGGAGCCGCAGCTGGTTAGGGGCTAGAGCACCCAATAGTGGGACTACTGTAGCTCGGTGGGCAGAGATCCCAATAGTGAGGCCGCAGAAATTCAGTGGGTAGAGAACCCAACAGTGGAGCAGCAGTAGCCCAGTTGCTAGAGCACCCAATTGTGGGGCCTCAGCAGGTCAGGGGCTAAAGCACCTAATAGTGGGGCTATAGTAACTCAGTGGTTAGAGAACCGAATAGTGGGGCCGCTGATGGTCAGGGCTAGAGCACCTAATAGTGTAGCCGCAGTATCTCAGTTTCTAGAGAACCCGATGAAAAAAGTTGCAATATCAATTCAAAGTCCTCCATTTATCCGGAAAGAAGAAATATTATTATTTTAAACATAAACCGCAATGAAACTATGGCGGGCTTTGTTTTAACAACTTAAAAATAAATCATGCGAACGAAGTCGCATGGATCAGCTAGTATAAAATATAATCTTTGTATCATATTTGTGGTATAAATTAATTTATGTTTGAAGGTGTTTATATATATATATATATATATATATTGAATTTAGATTCTCAATTTACAAATGTGACTGAAATACAAGTTTAACTGTAATGTTAAATATTTATACATGCAAGCTCACTTAGTAGGTTAATATATTCATTACAAGAAAAGGCAAGTAATCTTTTGGTTAGTAGTTTCCAAGGTTTTACTTGTAAAAGTAACGTAAAATGCACATAAATTTCCAGATTTACAGCACTAATATTTTTATTCCGTGACAACTTTTTTTCTCGTAGTTCTCCTATTGGAAGTGACATTTCCCAAGAAAGGTTGAATCCTACGGACAAGCATAAATCACATCCTTGCTCTATCCGGAATTCGAAACCGGAAACACTCATGCTCAACACTCAACCGACTGCACCACAGAGGGCAGTCAATAGGTCAACCGGAACACTGTCAGTGGTTATAAGAACTTATCTCAAGTGAACAAAAAGCAACTTATTTCATTGGAGATAGTTTATAAGTTACAATTTAAGTAATATATTAATTAATTGTTCCACATTGTACCTATAATTCACTGCCACGTTGGTTGGTATTCGCTTGCCTATATTTGCATTAAATTAAATGTAGAAACTGCAGGCAAAGTTTTGAAAATAGTTTTAAAACATTTATAGTTTAGCTTAACGTTCATACATCACTCTTTTTATTTTTAATAAAAAAATTAAAAATATAAATATATCCATATTATTTTCTCACTTTTATTTTGTGTTTTTGTCTAGCAGTGACTGTAATAAATATTCCTTTATCATTTAATATAACATTATTATAATTTAAAATATTTTAATATTATTATTCATTATTAGAATACATTTATTCACTGCACCGTATTGTGATTTATGATTTCGACAAGAGACACAATTCAACAATTCTATGTCATCAAAAATATCGTGCCAACAACAATGGATATGTTACGAAATTACATTCGGCATTGGCTAGATAGATGACACCTCTGTACGAATTTGTGCTATTATTTGCATGATTTTTGGATTTTTTTAGACGTAAAACTGCTCTGCTGTAGAATGTGTTCAATTTGGCTTAGTGTTATGCAGTCTCAAGCCCCTCAATATTTGCAAATTTTGTGCGAGTTTTGTATAACAATGGTGAGCTGTGCTTCCCAGCAGGACTGTTCTCCAATACACACTTCTCAGATGGTTCAAGAATGGTTCGCAAGACAAGACCAACTAGAGCTTGTAGATTGGCCACCTTACAGTGCTAACTTAAATCCAATTGAGAATGTTAGGTCAGAGATGAAGCGCACGATGGCGGAAAACTGGCCTGATCCACAGCCAGCAATTAAAGATGCTCTCTGAGAGCTAGTAGCGGAAGGCTGGGATAAAGTAGCTAGTAGCGAACACTATGCTACTTCTCTGGTTGCCTTTCTACCATGATGACTGTGGCAGGTGGTTGAGAATGAGGGATACTGGTCCTCTTATTGAGGTTGCAACATCGGCCCTTTCAGGGCCAAATAAACACTCACGTAAAAAGTGTGACACAAAAAACCAGTGGTAGACAACGTGGCATAATGACCACATTGTCATAAAACTAAAAGTGCGAGGTGGTTTCGAACCCGGAACAGAAGGTGTCAGAACCATACATGCGAGACCATCTTTGTTTGTTACGTGTGTTTTTCATATGGATGCAAACATATGCTTACAAATCAAATACAGTTCATGATACTGTAACATTTTGTATTACAACGAAACAAAATAATATAACCAGTGGGAATGAAATTCAAGTCGAACTCCAGAAACCTAATGTTATTGTGTGAAGGGGAAATGCCATTTCTTCGGCAAGTTCGGCAACGATGCACACATTGCGATTAGCAGACAGCTGGCGGCATGGACTGACAATATAACGTAATTCCGGTTCAAATACATGTCCGGCCCGAACTGATATTTATTTGTCCAATTCTGTATTTCATTCCACGTAAATTGAAATAACATTGAACTATTTCTCGAACTGTCATTCCTTACTGTGCGATTTCACTCAGTTTGGTATTTTTAGACTAACGAATAAAGTTCTCATTTAAGTCCACGAATTGCACTTAACTTTAAGAAAATGTGCGATTTCATTTCCAGTTCACTGTAGAGGAAATATGAAAGAACTGTATCTACAACTATATCTCGTGCTTCCTTTTGCTATTATAGTCCAACATTTTCGATTCAAGGTAGACAATTCCAATACATGTTCACGGTCTACCATAAACAAAAATTATGTTCACAGTTGCATTTCTAGTTAATCGAAGCATAAATATGTATTAACTGCATTTCTAACTATATCTCGTACTTCCTTGTGCCATTCTAGACCGACATTTACAATTCTAAGAGGAAAATTCCAATATATGTTTACAACCTG
Organism: Dryococelus australis; assembly: GCA_029891345.1. Taxonomy (NCBI): domain Eukaryota; kingdom Metazoa; phylum Arthropoda; class Insecta; order Phasmatodea; family Phasmatidae; genus Dryococelus; species Dryococelus australis. The sequence goes on along the minus strand of CM056995.1, from coordinate 292,061,430 downwards.
CCTTGAACTAACATAGTGTTTCATTTTTCATTTCCAATTCAGTAAAGAGGAAACGCTAAAGAACTGTACCTCGAACTGTATTTTGTACTTCTTTATTTTGTTCCATTCCTACATTTTTAATCTGAGTATCAAAGGTCACCTAATATTTACAGAATAATACAAATATATGATAAGTTGTGATGCAAGATTCAGGAATTTTGATTGTGGAGTTAAATGACCACGGTTCATATTCTATCAATTCCTCTATACAATGGCCGTGGGGGCTAAGCGGTTACACTTCTCGCCTCCCACCTAGGCCAACCGGGTTCAATCCCCGTCTGGGTAACTTCTGATTTTCGCTTGTGGGAATCATGCTGGTTGGTTTTCTCTGGGATCTCCCGAGTCCCCCGCCTCTGCGTTCCGACGCTGCTCAATTCTCACCTCATTTAGCCCTCATCATTTCTCAAGAACTCGATGTTAAGAGCTGCCCAGGTCTCTCAACTCAAGTACAATGGCCATTTTTAATACTTTAATCTTGAAAGGTAGACATGGTTGTGACCCACCGATTATTTCCACAAGCCGGCGACCATATGTGTTTTATAGGCACAGGGTTTACAAATTCGAAAAACTGTGTTTACCAGGCAATTTAACTGTTCCTATTTATTCAACAGCGTACTTACATGTATAAAATACAAGATGTAGACGTGCTATATATGGTTACTGATTGTATGTAATAAATTTCTCATTGCAAGTATTTAGTATCGGTGGAACTAATTTGTTTTCATTTATAAGTGTGTTAAGGTGTGAAACAAATACGATGAGAGCATTGTGCTAACAGTACCTATTGAATTATAATTTAAATTAAATTGGTTTTGTTTTGAATAGAGAAACAACGGACAGACAAACTCGCTGATATATCCTGCTACATACAGCTGCATAATGGTGTGACTAGTTAGCTACAGAACGATAAAAGGTCGCAAAGGGAAAGAAACAACTGGGGAAACGAAACAAACCATTGTTTCACCGCATTGTAGAAACTAATAATACCCTGAAATCCCAAACATTCCTGTACAAAGTCGTGTAATGTAGTGATTTAGAGAATCGAAAGCTTTAATAAATCGATCAAGATTAGGCCGCCTACAAAATCTGGCTGACAGGGCAACACAGCAAGTTGATTTATTCACTTTGAATTTATGTACTATGTAACCATTTAACCAAAATTCTCAAAAATGTTGTAAAACAAAGCTGATTTCACATACACATTACATAAAAACTGGAAACACACTTCAATAGAAAGAGATCCTCCAAAATTATAGTAATATGCAATCCTAATTGCACCTAGTGACAAAGTGGAGACAAGAGAAAACGAAAATGAAATTATGAATGTCTGGTGGGAAACCTCTATGATGATGATAAAGAATGATCAAGAAAGATGCAAAAGTTAAATTTTCTGCATTATCCGCGAATAGCAAAAACAGTTTGGAAAACAAGTAACACCGAGAACAATAAAGCTATTAACGAGGAGCATTGAGAAACTGGGTTTAGGAACCTAATAGTATAGCCGAATATCGAACGTTTTACTTATGGCGGTAATGTATCTGCATGTTTGTATGATAAACTACATTTATATTTGTGAAGTGCAATTATAATTGTTTGTTCCTAGAGTATATAAAATATTCCCCACACAAATTTGCCTTGCAGTAGCATAAAACTGAAACTGAAATTTAACAGGAAGATGTGACCTTGATTACATATTTTTGTCAAGCCTTCACTTTGAGCTCAGTGTTACACTCTAAATTCGGATCAGTAGTAAACCATTGATTCGCAGTGAAATTCAACCACTCGAATCAGTGCAAATGGCTTCACTTAAAATCAGTGGAAAACAACTGATTGTTTCAGTGAAAAACTTTCACATATTGAAGTAGTGACGAGAGACAATTTCACTGAGTGAATAAGTGACGGCCGAATGCAGTGGCGAATTAAATATTGATATTATGGAACTTAGCCAAAGAAATTACGTGAAATAAACATAATTACGATAGTTTATTATTAATATTGCGCGATTCACCGTAATTTAAAGAAGTAAAAACAATATTGGAGACGAGCGGGATTCGACACATAAACCATTTCCATTTCGCTTTTAGGTCGTTAACTTACCATCTGTTACCAGGGTAAGTTAAAAATAAGATCAAAGGATAGGTCTTATACTTCTCATCGAAATCGCTAAGATTTAAATTATATGCCCTTACTTTTTGTATGTTATTTTATTGGTACTGTTAGTATTGTTAAAATGAATACTATGTATGAGTGCCCTCTCTTCATCACATTATATGAAGTTTAAACATTCAAACACAGCGCTGTAGCGATTAGATGTAAACGAAATGAAACACGTAAAAACGTAATAAAAGGCTGAACGTCCATGTTACAGCATAAGAGGGTGTTTTGAAAGAAGAAACATATTTTAGACAGTATTTTGTATTGGGTTTATTATATTCTTCGTTGTTATTTCACTTGATACACATTGTTAAACAGGTATTTTTAAATTTTGTTTGACGGCCATTTTTACATGCTGTTTAACTGATCCACCAGTTAAAAAAGAAACCACTAAAAACAGTGAGAAAAAATTACTGATGAATCGGTGGAAAACGTCACTGAATAAATACATGACGTAAATCTGGCATGTTTTCACTGATTCATTAGTTAGATTTACTGAAGCGACTGTTGAATCAGTCAGGTACTGCTGACTGATTATAACAGTGACATTCTGTCTGATTCGATTTAGAGTGTATTGCAGCGTTTTGGTTGTATAGGCTAGTCACGGTAAAATGAGCACTTCTGAATGCTCTACTTAATATCTACTTGTATGCACGTTGAGTATTCTGCCGCCTTATGTAATATTAACATTTCCATGGGTCTCATCACTTTATTCAAGCGTCGGTCAAATGGAAAACTGAAATTATTAGAAAATTTAAAATTTTCAAATATTCTTTTTTTTTTTTTACACTTCTATGCATTAAAAAAAAACAGAAAGTGAAAGAAATAATTTAAACTATCAGAAATGGTTACCTAACACTTTTATTCGATGTTAAGATATGAAATTACTTCCCAGCAAACACGGAAAATTCGGGCCAGAATCGGTCCGGTAAAAGCTAGCCGACAAACTCTGGCCAGCCGATACTGGCCTACTTTCTCATGCCGGAAGTGGCCCAATGGAAATATGGACTGGTGGCTGACTGTTTTCGACAGTGTCAAAAATACACTGTACCGCTACCGGCAAGGTACGAAATGTATTCTGGCCCAATATACACAAAAAGTACGGGCCAAAATCGGGCCGGTAAAAGCTAGTCGACAAACTCCGGCCAGCCGATACCATCCAGCTGATACTGACTGTCTTATGCCGGAAGGGGCCCAATGGAAATATGGACTGGTGGCTAACTGTTGGCCGACAGTGTCGGGCCTGCAAAGGCTGGATGTCGTTACGATGCTGGGCCTCCGACGGCTGCGTGTTATTACGATGCCGGGCATGGGATGGCTGGATGTCGTTACAATGCCGGGGCTGCAACGGCTGGCTGTCGTTGCGATGCCGGGCCTGCGGCGGCTGGATGTCGTTACGATGCCGGACCTGCGACGGCTGGGTGTAGTAATCATGCCTGGCCTGTAATGACTGAAGGAATTTACGATGCCGGGCATGCGACAGATGGATGTTGCCACGATACCGGGGGCCTGCGACGGATGGATGTTTCTACTATGCCGAGCCTGCAACAGCTGGGTGTTGTTACGATGCCTGGCCTGCGACGTTTGGATGTCGCTACGATGCCGGGCATACGATGGCTGGATGTTGTTACTATGCCGGGCCTGCAACAGCTGGATGCTGCTACTACGCCGGGCCTGCTACAGCTGGATGTCATTACTATGCCGGGCCTGCTACAGCTGGATGTCGTTACAATGCTGGGCCTGCGACGACTGGGTGTCGCTACAATGCTGGGCCTGCGACGACTGGATGTTGTTACGATGCCGGGCCTGCAATGGCTGGATGTCGCTACGATGCCGGGCCTGTGATGGCTGGTTGTTGCTACTATGCCTGGTCTGCAACAGCTGGATTTTTTTACGATGCCAGCCTGCGACGGCTGGATGTCGCTACGATCCCGGGCCTGCGACGGCTGGGTGTTGTTACGATGCCGGGCCTGCTACAGCTGGCTGTCATTACAATGCCGGGCCTGGGATGGCTGGATATCGTTACGATGCCGGATCTGCAGTGGCATGATGTCCACAAATAAGCAGTATAACAATTAAATAAACCTTAAATTTTTGATTAAAAATCTTATTAATAGTAATTCCCACTTTACATATATTCATTTCATTGACTTGTAAACATATTAAATGAAATGGAAATCCTTTGCTTGCCGAGTGCGGGATTTAGTTGACAGTCCAGATTGCTAACCTATACACCATGGAATTAGTTGATGATATTCTCCAGTAACTAAAAATATATCATGACACAAATTATCATAAAGTAATGTATAGATTTCATGATAATGTATGAAATACTTTTAAAACGCAGATTATTTAGAAACTATTTCTTTAGAGGCTTGCTAACAAAATAGTTCTTGTTAGTTTTTGATATATCTGTCGGTTGGTTGTACCAATGAAAAAAAAATTTAAATGTCTACAAATGTAATGGGCTACCACGTGACACATATATAATCATGGAAAAAAACTTGCTAATGGTTAACACACGGTCTCAAAAAGACATCATCCCATTAACAGCTAGCTAACATATTGCATATTCAAAACACTTTCCAAATGTTTGTTGGCAAAAGACATCATATTTATATATTTATTGTGATAAAGAGCCTTGTCTCTAAAACGTTATCGGGCCAGAATAAATAAGATAATGGCTAGCTTACCGAAAAAAAAACAAAGATGCTTTATGGGAATCCGTCCAGAAACAAAGCTCAGGTTTGTTGGGAAACGAAACATAAACAAATGACCTCGCCATTGTTATAACATGTCATTTTAGCAGTTCTCAACATGATTCGCAAGTTTATATTTCTGATAGTTCTGCTTTCAAGAAATCAATTAATTGTTGCTACTCAAAGATGGTTACTGTGCAGATGGAATTGATTTCATATTCCAATTCACTCTTCATTGAAAATGACGTGTGAGATTATTAACTGCGGCATAAAGTGTAATAACACATTATGTAAGTACAGAGAACCTCATAAGAAAAAAAAACATAGCGTGATAATATTTCACTTACTATTTAATTGTTGAACCTGTTTGGATTTAATAAATGTTTGTTGAGAATGAAAGAAACGTAATTATTTTTTTGTTAGTGGGATAGGTTAATTTTTATCCATACTTTTTCGTTTCATAAGTTCACAAAAGATCATCGAGAACACATTCGAACCTTCTTCATTTTCGTAGGGATTTGAATTTGGACAATTTCTGAAATGGGTTTAACCGTTTAAAGCAAAGATCATGGCTATATTTTATCGAGTTACTGAGCTATTGTTGAGTTTTCCAAAACACACTTTACGTCTTTTCGTCCCCTAAGGTAATGATTTTCACAAAATAACTTACAACTAATGTTTAGCCATTTGTATAGGTAGCTCTTTGAAACATACAAATTAACAATATATTATCACTTTAATGCGCGATAATGGAGACGTCAATAGCATATTTGAACACTTTTCACCCACTAAATATTTAAATTTTAAAATATTTTAATATGTTATAGTTTGAAATTAAGATCATAGCGATATCTCATTAGGTTAATAAGATATTAAGGGGTCCTCGAACATATATTTTACCGCTTTTCACCCTCTCAGTTGTTGGATTTCAAATGATGCTGAAATCTGTTTTGTGGTATATGTATAGGGTAAATTTTGAAGCTAAAAGCACAATCATACCTCGTCAGATTAATCAGCTATTGAGACGTCATCAAAAACATGCTTTACCTCTTTTCGCCCACTTAGGGGTTAAATTTTGAAAAATCCTTCCTCAGTGGGTGCCAGCATCCAGAAGGAAAGCCAACACTGCATGTTCAAACTTTGCATCTAGCCGTTTTGTCTGTATATTGGTCAATGAGTCAGTCAGTCGGTAACTTCATTGTGTACAGGCATATTGAAATTCAAGATTTGAAAACAAATTTTTTGTTATCGTTTTAGTTTGATGGTACAGTACATTGTTCCATCCAATGTTCACTTTTTTCCAAAACAGAACATCACTTATCCAAAGACATTTATATCAACAAAGTGTCAATATCAGGCAGCAGCCTCAAATCCTACATGATGATATTGTGAAAAATGGAAGTTTAACTGTAGTATTATACATACAATAAAGAAATTATTTCTGATAATTTCATGAACACGGTGGACGGAGGGATATCATAAAAATGTATCATGAACAGAAATTTGCTTTTACCTTCATTTCTGATCCAAATATAAGTACATATTCTATATCATCCTAATATGTGCGTCCGGTGCGAGTCCTGTCATATTAAGTTGTTTTCAGTTACACAACGTATGATAAATATTTAATTTACCCGTTCAATTATATCTGTTTTGACGATTTTAATACAGGATTCACGAACGTGACTCTAAGTTACAAATTATAAATTACTGATAATATATCATTTTGGTTCTGTAGAAGGCATATATACACTGGCTTTTGTGACCTTGGATTTGTTACATTTTCACCTTGAAAATTTTAAAGGAAACACTAAAGAAACAGACAATTCTACATCAAGTTCAAAGAATATCAATAAAAATAACAAAAAAAAAGTTTTCCCCCGCTTTTCAATTGCGGTTCAATGGACATCATCTAGGAATTAGTTGTTTATTGCGCAGTCAACGAATAATTCAACAAATCCGGAACCCTGCATGGCGAAAGCTTAACTGATGACTAGTTATTTGTATATTATTAACTTATTCATTAAAATGTATGTAACTGTGATCTTCAAATATCTTCTGCAGGACCATGATGATTATACCCTTTGCGATTCGAAGACGTAATTTTAAAGACTTGAGAAAAATTCGGTGGTTTGCATGTTAACCTAATTGCCATTTTGCGGAAGTGGTAACTGTGAGTAAAATTGTAGCTCTGAGAAACGTAGCGAACTGTAATATATATTGTATACAGTACATATTCGAAACAGCAATATCAACTATTAACCACTGTGTTTGGGTCTGAGAGACGGTAGCGAACAGCGAACGTCACTGTACTCCACGCCATCAAAACGACAGTGTAACACTTAAACACTTAGGTCTGCGAGGGACCCACGTAGACAGGCAGGCTGCTACAATAGCCTGGCCAACTTGGCCTCCGCCATCTAACTACTGTATATGCGCTGGCACCTGCCTTGAGCTCTGCACAAATCACTGCGTGTACCACCCGTAATCATGACGGCACATACTGTATGTTTATTTACGTAGTCTGTATATTGTACGTTGGGGAATCGCATTCCTGACTTCATACACTCCACACAAAACTAAACAATCATAAAGTGTGACGTGTGAATTCATTGTGAATATAGGCATAAATAGGATTACATAATATATTGTCCCCATGCCAGAGATCAGTAAATATTTGTTATACTGGTTGCGAAGCAAGAAGATTACTTATTACCGCATATTTTAGAGAAGGCAACAAAAGCAACACAACATTTTCAACATTTTGGAGAGTGATTCCATTAGAGCTTTTTGTGTGTGGCGTTACCTAAATTATCTCTCAAGTGGAGGCAAACTTTCTTCCACCAGACTTAATTATTCTCATTGTTTTCTTCTGCTTTAGAGTATGAAGCATGAAGTCAGTCAGAACGTTATAGTTTAGTATCTCATTGCATCCTTGAACCAACAAATGTTAAGTATATTTCATTAAGCTATATTTTTTAAGGAAAAACGAAAATAATGACATCCACAAAGAATTCTGTGAAACCAAGACATGCGAGGAAACCTAACAGGGTACGACCATAGTTGTACGAAACACTTTCTGAATCCATTTAAACATTAACAAAAAAAAAAAAAAAAACTTTATACTCAGCTTATAATATTTAAACCATTTATTTATTTATTCTTGCGAGAAACTAATTTTCTGTCATAAACAATATATTGAGAAAATAGTGTGGTGCTGCTGTATTTAACGATTGTTTAATAATTCTACATAAATGATTCTTTCTCCATATTTCCTTGATTAACTAGAAACATTCAATTCAATTTAACTTTAAGCTACTTTACTTGGGATAATGGGCTTATGTAATCATGCAAATGTCTGTCTATGATGTACTGTATGTCCGCTCATAATAACATTCGAACCCGTGAAACATATTAGTAAGGACATCCAATTTTACAATGTTCTGCCAAGCCGTTTGCTTATTTTCAAAACGGTTGCTATTATAATACAATAGGGCACTATTTCATATCTGGGGAATTATTTTATTAGGTAATGCCAAATCTTGTATTTTCACAGGTAATCATGCACATCTTTAATCTAGTAAGGTACGTTCTTATTGGTTCCCCATTGTAGAAGGTAGCACATCATGAAAACAATAACATCATATCTCAGCAATTACACAATAGATTCTTGCTACATTTTGCAGGTAACTAGTATCTTTAAGGCCTATAGTAGACCATGGTACCTTATACATTTAAGATTAATGTGGAAATTACTATATTTTCAAATCGTTGCCAAATATTTCTTTTTAAATCTTATACATATATATGTTTATATATCAACACACATACATATAAAATAATTCTATTATACTTTATATGAAGAACGTATCGCCTAAAAACATTAAATATGCCAAGAAATAACCAATTTCGTTTACCATTTTGTAATATAACGCAGCACGAAAAAATACAATTATTGTATCGTAAAACAATCTACACATTCCTACCAAATTTTACAAACATGAAATACGCTGATATAAATTAATTGGGCCAAGCATTTATTTTTAAATTGGTGGCAATATAGACATTTTGATACCTATACTGTGTCTATGAAACGATGTGACCAATTTCAACTGTATCTGTATCTAATACTGTTTTGTTTGTATGACATTGTATTCCCAGCTGGTATTCCCAGAGGCCAATATGACAGGTGCCAGTGCATATACAGTAGTTAGATGGCGGAGGCCAATTTGGTCAGGCTGTTGTAGCAGCCTGCCTATCTACGTGGGTCCCTCGCAGACCTAAGTGTTTAAGTGTTACACTGTCGTTTTGATGGCGTGGAGTACAGTGACGTACGCTGTTCGCTACCGTCTCTCAGACCCAAACACAGTGATTAATAGTTTATATTGCTGTATCTAATACTATATATGCCATGTTAACATATGCGATTTAATATTGTAAGAAACTTGTTTTCGACATGGTGAGTATATAAATATTTTAGGTCATTTGGTATACAGTGTACCATATTATTTGACCAATTTCAACCAAACTTGGTTTGTTGAACGTATCAGCTACAGATATTAAACATGCTGGTACATTGTATCTTTTGTCCGCCATATTGTAAGGTAGTGCTAGACGACAATATATTGTGTCAAATGTCTGGAAACAATAAACCTATTAATAACTAATTTGGCAAACAAGATTCACCACGGTGATCAAATAAACATATATGTTTTACGTGGGTCGGTCACATGTTTTTTAAATGGTGGCAATACGAACATTTTGATTACTTACCTATAACTACGGAACCGTGTAACCAAGGAACGAAAAAACAAAGGGATGAATGGGAGGGGGTCATACAATTTTGAAATACTGCCCATGTACTAGTGAATGTTATCGTAAATTCAGAATCTTGATCGAAATAACACAGCAAATTGAAAATAAACATTCGAATGAAATGAGGCTTTAGCTGTGCTTTAAGCGAAACATGTCATATAATACAAAATAACTGGAAGAATTACTTTCTGGGCCCATATTGTTAGGTTAAATGTTGCTTAACATAAAATAATACAGGAATTATCAAAGTCATCCTGCTTAACTTTCTTTTTATCGTTGATAAAGTGGGTACTTATATGCGCAAATATATGTCTCTTAGAGTTAAATTGTGTGAGATTTCTCAGCCATTAAATTATCGACACAATGAATCAAAACATTTTTTTGTAGAACATTTTATTCTCTACACAATTTCCAATGCAGAAAAATATATTGTAGCTGTTTGTAAAAACTGGATTAATTTCTTTAACTGGCAACCATTTTGCATTAAGAGAGAAATTGTACAACTAAGATGCCCGAGGGCATCTCGCTTGTTTTCTGACAGCTTTGACAAGTTCAAGTGCCAAATTAAAAAATTTTATAAGCTAGTTAACACAATCGTCCTAAATGTATATATTTTCTTCGCTTTATGCGGTAGCGTTTACAAAGCACGGACCTCTAGGAAATTGAAGAACGGGGGTGAAGGAACTGTCTATGGCCTTCTATGATAATGTAGCCCAAACATAATGATGGGAGTTGCAGCGTTTGTTTCGCTGCTGCATGCATCTCCGACCTGAAACGTCACCTCCTCGCTCGCTTAACACAGCAGTAGAAATCGGTATATTTGATTACCATGGGTTTATGTGGCAGTCTGCATTAAACAATTTGACATAAAATGGCATTACAACATTAGACTTGCATGGAAGCATGGTCTCTGCTTCTACATGGCGGTATTCAAGGAAGCAAGATTGTTTGCCTTTCTTGCGGAGCTTCATGTTTCTCTTGTCGCTTTTACAAAAGAAAAGAAAAAGTTATTCCTCTGGGAATACCAGCTCGCCAAGAAAAGTGATGTGTATTTTTATAATATTTAATCGCTTATAGGAGCTGTTGTGTTGTAACTGGCATATTACTCACCTCGCACCTCGACAAATCAGGGTCAAATCCGTATTTTTGGTTGTAGAAGAACATGGCGGGTGTTTCGGTTGGCCGGTGGGTAGTGTCGGGGAACTCCCGATACTCAGTTTTCTGTTGTTGCTCCATATATGCCTCTCTTCACCACCATCAGCGCTGAAGACCTTAATTGTTAAGCGCCTCTTTCGTCTCTCTCATATCACTGGTGTTAACTTAAGACTGTGTTTCACCTACATACAGTATTTCACATCTAAATTGTTCATCTCCGTTCTCAATTAATGTAAATTTTGTAATCATCAAATATCATATGTTACTTGCAGATGCCACTTAGATATGACGTGAAATACGGGTTTTGTACGTGCCTTACGAAAGCTTTCCTATTATGCCTATTATGTTTTAACTTTCCGACTGAATTGTCATTATGTTCGGAACCATAAGTCTTTGTGGAAGACTTTTTTCCTTATGAAAAGTCGCAAATACTCAGCTTCGGTTAATCTTGTGGTCTGTAATACACAGACACAATTTCCTTGTTAGTGTTAATACTTCCAGCCCTAAAATTAAATGTTTGGTGAGAAAATTAAAATAAATTACAAAAATATGAAAGATAAGACATACGACATGGCAAAGTATACAGGAAAAATTACAATGCACTTGCGGTGTATTACATTACTTAGTCAAACTATTTTTTTTTTGTTTATCTAATGTATTCGTGTAACTATGAATAAATACATTATTAAAAACTATCCCAACATGTTTGCATCTTGAGTTTGCTTTTCAAAGTTATTTTTGCACGAACAAATAATTAAGTCGATTTTATTTCCTAAGTGAGAATTTGTTTGAGTAAATAAGCATAGTAGACGTTTTTTTATACAAGGTACGCCTAGTGCCGAGACAAAATGAACACGCAGTCAGGTGGTGTCCCCCATTCAACCGATTCATAGTCCGCCTGGCTGTATGATGTTCCCACTGCTTGCAGCTCGCACTACTGTCCGCCCCAGACATTGTGGCCTTTGAGCTCCCTCGTCCGTCAGTTATGGGCTGGACACGGACGGACGCTGCAGCAGGCGTAGATAACTAACGGCACGGTTATCTATACTGTTTATTAAAAGCATTTTACAGCGTGTCCGTTGGATGATTTCCCACTAAAGCCTGGTTCAGTTCACATTCACGCCAAACGAAGCTGTCCAAATGTAAACAGATATTCAGCATTGCCGTTTTCGTGCCTGGGGGAAAGCTCAGTTTACGAATATAGGATTACGATGTAAATACATGACAAGGACCTAGAAGTTAAATATATTTTTACCTTATTGTTTAATAATCAGAAAATGTTACAAATATTTTATGAAATAGGCCTAATTTTAAAGTTGTCTCAGAGGTACGTTTATGAAGGATAGACTGCACACTTGTTCAGTACCTTGCACATAGAGACGATGACGCATGTGATGCGCGTGCCTGGGTCGTCCTCAGCACTTCGCCATTCTGGACAAAATACGTCCTGGTAGGCGGAATGCTTAATGAGCCAGTGAAGAGATTTGGACGGCTCTTAACAACGAGGTCTTGAGAGCCCTTTAGGGTAAAGCGAGACGAGTATGGAGCAGCGCCAGAATGCAAGGGTGGAGGAATTGGGAGATCAGTGAGAAAACCCGCCGACCAGCGGCATCGTCCTGCACGCTTCCCACATGCGAAAATCCGGGGGCGATCTGGCCAGGAATCGAACCTGGTTCGCCATGGTGGCAGGAGAGTAGTCTAACCACTACACCACTGTGGCCCCAGGAATACTTAATGTTCACTATCGGATTATAGTTATGTCTTATATACACAATGACGTCGTAACAGAAAATGTGTTCTAACGCACTAAAACCAAGCGTGTTTAAGTGTATTAATATCAGCACAAGGTTTTAAACAGCTATCTCTGCCTAAAAGTGCTCACTTTAAAGAATATTTTCTTAACAGGAATAAAAACAATGCAACTGATGAAACCAATATAAAAGTATAGCCGAAAATATTACTTTGCCATGCCATGAACTGAAGATAATGCGGGTAAATTATATCTAAACTCAAATAAAATATTTCAAAATGAGATGACACTGCACGCTCAGTTGCAGGGATAGTTGTGTGAGAATGACTGAAAGCTTTCCAAATATCCTATAGGAGTGTTTAACCTAGTTACGGAGCAGAAATATATACGCTCGCTCGACCAGGTCCGGGTCAGCGTTCAAGAAACAAGCTACTGTCTGCACCGGACCTTGTGGCACTTGTTTGAACAGGGTGTGGGGTGTGTTGGGGAGAGGTGAAGCAACTATGTACGCGGCTCTGGCTTTGTACCATCCGATCAGGAAACATTACTCCACCAATCGCAGTTTAACTGCTGATTTCGATTTCAATAGCTGTCGGTGAATGTTTAAGAATATATAAGAAGGCTATTTATAGAATTAAAAGGGAAGTAGTAAAAAGTATGAGTAGGAGTTGTGACCGCGAGGCTAAGAGGTATGAGTGTTAAGGCATGCCGATCAACAAAGCAGCTGATACGGTTGCAAACTATTCTGGCATCAGTAACAGGTTTATCCAAAGGGTTAATGAAGGTTTGTTGTATAGTAGTCCATATATATATATAACCTTGTTTGATATCACGAGTGCTACGAATGAATATGGCATATATAGGTTCACTATGTTGAAAATTGTAGGCAACTGTGTCTACCAGAAGACATAAACCATACTGGCCAAATCGCCTTGTTCGAGGACACAAGTTGCACCTAACTCATAAATTTGGCAGCTATAACTTCAGTGAATTGAAAACGGCATACGACTATTCATACAGGAATTTTGAAGTATGTTGGACTATATTGCCTTCATAGAGGTCAAAATTAGTTCACATGATATATATTAAGTAGTCATAACATCAGATAATCCAAAAATGGTAGCCAGCAATGCTTACGATGCTTATCAGAGGGCTTAGGATATAATGCATATTTTCTTCTTGAAAAGGCTTTTACCTACGCCTGCTAAATTATTAATGGCGTTGAACATGTTAGAATAACTAAATATGATGGCAGTAGTCTGTAATGAAATATGCTTGCTGACTTTTATGTATTTTTCCCTAAGTTTTGGTTTTCACAACCATTCAAGGTCATGGGGTCTTGCTTCAGTTCACCTGCATCTAATATGGTGTTAGTAGTTAGTAATGTAATATTCATGTTGACTTTTATGTATTTCTTCTCGAGTTTTTGTTTTCAAGGTCATTCAACATCATGGGGTCATAGTCAAGGTAGTCTGCATTCAATATGGCGGTGGTAGTTTGTAAAGTGTTATGCTTGCTGACTTTCATGAATTATATATTGAGTTTTTGTTTTCAAGGTAATTTCAGGTCATGGGGTCAAGGTCACAGTAGTCTTCATCCAATATGGTGGTTGTAGTCAGTAATGTACTATGCTTGCTGACTTTTGTGTATTTTTCTCGAGTTTTAGTTTTCAAGGTCATTCTAAGTCATGGAGTAAAGGTCAAGGTAGTATGCATTCAATATGACGGTGGTAGTCAGTAATCTATTTGGCTTGGTAACTTTTATGTGTTTTTTTTCTCCAGCATGTATTATCAAGGTCATAATCTCAAGGTTAAATGTCGCCTGCTTCTAATATTGTGGACTCAGTTAGTAATGTATTAGGCATGCTGACGTTTATGTATTTTTTCGAGAGGTTTTGTTTTCAAAGTCATTCAAGGTCATGGGGTTGAGGTCACTATTACATGCATCCCTCCAATATGACGGACACGAGAGGTCGACCAAGATGGCGGTCGCCTGCCAAAATGGTGGCCACCTATCACGTTGGTCGTCTTTTGCACCTTCCAAGATGGTGGAATGGGTATGGATGAGAAATTACCTCTGGAAAGTTCATTTTTAAAATACATTTTAAAAGATTTTTTATATTTATTTCATAATTTTTAATAATAATAAGTATATTTTTTAACATTTTTAAAATAAACTTGAATAAATCATTTTCTAATTAGTTTTTAACGGTTTTCAGTAAGTTATAGTACATTTTTCTTAATAAATTTTCTAACGATTTTTAAAAATATTTTTTTATAAGTTTTAAAATAATTTTTCAGTAGTTTTAGTTATATTATTTTTAGAATTTTTTTTAAATCTTGGCATTTGTTTTTTTTTTTTTTTTTTTTTTGGGTCAACCGTCAAAGATCAAGTTCAAAGATACTGAGTCCTGCTCTCCTGGCCACGGGGTCTCGAATCCCGGTCACCTGGGTCGATGATTTCTGACACTGGATCGCTGATATTACCCATGGTTACTGATCCGCCTGAGAAAACAAGAATTATTGAGGGGGGGGGGGGGGGAATGAGAAATGTTTAAGGAAAAAGGAAAAGATGTAGGGGCATTTAATAGGGAAGAAAGGGAAATTTTGAGGGCGAAATGGACAAAAGGGAAATTCCAACAAGGCGGCGGGCGGTTCCTCCGCTTCTATCACCCCTCCCTTTGAGCCAAAGTATTTTTATATACTACTCACAACATTACAAATTAAATTGTTATTGTGAATTTATTCCTTTTCTGGCTTGCACAACTAAACATAATACACGGAGAATAAAGGGTTACAAATTGTTAATAAATCAATAAATATTGCTAAACAATCACTGATAAATGACCCTTGATTAGATCAGAATGGACATCCCTGTACGACACTTTGGAACTTTGGCTCAGCATAATTTCATTTGACTGCATGTCATATTAATATTCTTGAAAACGTACCTCCACTCCCTCAACCATTTACGTCAGTATAACCTCTACGGTTTTGGAAGTCATATTTAGGTAGATAGGTTATAAAGAAAATCCTATTCCTTATCTCTATTTGTGTATTTCTTACAGACACTGAATACAGTCTTCTGACGGTTAAACATTCGTTTTTTGGTCAACCAATTTGGACTCAAATTTAGAAAATACTATACTTTATCCCGCAAGGAAGGTAATTCTTAGAAGAAACATTTATTTAGTAAATGTTTATATGTGCGAATGTTTCGTGTGTAAGACAGTCCAAGATAATGCAAGTATCAAATTGGGATATATTTTGCTTAATTTGTAGTTGTGGGAATGACAACGATTTATAACAATATATATACATAATGTTGGACTATCATGTTTGAAATCACAATGTGACATGATATTAAACAAATTGTGTACACCACAGTGGCTAGCATTCGCATAACATGGCGTCAAACATTGAGACCAATTGCTAGAAAGCACACTTACACATGTGTTCACGAATCAGTTAAGGGGCTGGTCAGTGTGGTATATTCCAGCCACTAAGTGTTTCAAATTGGTTTACTTAACATTACTAGCACGAATCGCCAATGGAGGCAGTTGGGTGAGAAACCACATCATGACACAATACGTCGAGTTGAACTATCCAGCTTAGATGTAACGGTACTATGGACTGTTCGCACCAAAGTGAGCTCTTTACACTTTTCGTAATGGTGCTATAATACACACATGGCACATGCAAGCACTTTTATTTATATTCAGTTCGTACATAATTGAAAATAAAAACTGAGTTACGAGAGTTGAGATTTGGGTGCATACATCCATATATTAAATGCAACAGGCATCAAGAAGTGCTCGCTTTAATGCAAAACACTTATTTAATGCGAATATTTTCCTTCGAAATAGATCTAGTAGCTCGCTGCATGTGTTTTATTTATGTTATTACTTTTTAAAGGTGAATATTTCGAGTATTTTTTAATTACCGTAGATCTTTCAAGAGACTATATAATCACTCCCGCAGATTATATTGTAGTAATTTCGTCTTTTAACACTTTAATAATCAATAAATATTTCCTGTAATCCAAATTTGGTTAAGACATGTCGGGTAATCATCACGGTGCATGTAAATAGGCTTTTACTTTATGAACGGAACACAATTGTTTAACTTTTCCACATTGTCGTCACATGGAACAGGAAAACTGCGCGGAAATATTCTGAAGACAAGCAAAGCTTTACACACTTATAGACATAATCCACCTTTGCATTGGAATACAGTTAACAAGGCTCACTCAGGAATGTGTGAAGCTAATACGAAACTTGCAATAAAAGACTTTTTGGATCACGTGCTGTGTGTTTTGGAGTAATATTGGCCACTTACTGGAGAAGCACGCAGTTAATATACAGTAGTTATTCGAGTATTGATTGGACTGTGAAGTCTAGTTTTCAGACCGTTGATTCCGACACATTTCATGGTCTCTAATTATCTTGTATATGTAAACATTATTTTACAAAATGCATAATTTAATGTTTTTAGTTATTATCACTTTATGGTTTCAAAGATCTCGTGTGTGTTGGCAAGGGGAATTATAACGCAATACCTCATTTCAAATTTAAAATTATGCATGATTTGGAAGTAGTTTTTTCCAGTGTGTCAGTGTGGTCTGTTCACATTTATCATTTACTATTTGATTTCTCAGATGTGATAAAGGCTATTTCATAATTCCGAAGGGTTTTCACCGCTAATTTATTTTAACTGTAATGCATATAATGTGTTGGAATATATTCGGACTAAACTGAGCTGAAAGAATATTTATTCGTGTTTTGTATGCTTTTTCCTCCAAAGCCATGTTCCCTACAGCAGTTAGCCACGCCCACTGCGCGGTACACGTCTGTGACTTGGGAGGGGGCAGCCTCCTGAACATATCCGAAGTAGGACTTAGAAATATTTTCAGCTACACGAGATCGCTCATTTTTTGTGACGAGAAGTGTACATATTAAATGCAATGTAATTTTCAGCTGAAAAAACAAATTCCACAATTTCAGAAAAGTTACTTACAAATGTATTTTTCTGTAATTCATAAATACAACAAACCATTGTATTAATAAAAATATATGAAAACGACTCGTATTCTCTTTAATATTACTATGACATTAGAAAAATTCAGAGTAGTTGAAGATAGAAACTGTGCTAAGAATTTCCTGTATTCAGCCATTTTAAAAGTATAAAAATCTTATATCTTTATGAAAATACACTGACAAGAAAAAATTGCAACACCATGACTGTGTATACCACTTTATTCACTATTTAACCTAGAGGTTAATGTCATGTGATCAACAATACAGACCAAAACAAGTCATATAAGTAATGCGCTTAACACATCAATATTCAGTGTACTACCCTCGGGAATCAACATAGGTTTGTATTCTCGCGTGTAGACGATCATACATGTGACGAATGTCATCTTGTGTTATTGTGCACATAGCTAGTCGCTGGCAGTACAGACTAGGCCACACATACTCCCATAATGTTCAATAGGAGAGAGGTCTGGGGATCGTGCTGGCCATAGAAGATGTCGAAAACAGTAAAGAGCACGTCGAGTAGTAGCAGCAGTAAGACGAAAAGCATTATCCTACTGAAACAGTACATCACCTTCCTGTTGAAAAAATGGCAGCCGGGCGGGTGAAACAATGTGCCGGGTGTTGCGGGCGCTGTTTAATGGACCCTAAACAAACACCGATGATGAACGGAAATGGTAGCTTATTGCACCTCGTCCCATTGTGCCAGGATTTGAGCAAGTCTGTCGGGAGCGCACACATTCTGGAAGATAAGACTCACTAGGTCAACGTCGCACACGTAAACGCGTAAACAGCCATCACTTGCGTGAAAGCAGAACCTGCTATCATCGCTAGACACAACAGGTTTTATTACAAAATGACAATATGCCGTGCAAAAGCTGTGTTCTAAAACCATTCCCCATAGAAAAGCAACTAACACCAACTTTTCATAATAACTAATTTCGCCATAAAAAAATTCTTCCTAATGAAGTAAGGAATATTTTCGTAGCCACCTACATCACATATGAATTATGACCAAGGATTCATTTTATTCCTGAAACGAAATTGTAAACACTAATTTTTTTGCTTCAAATACTTATTTTATTTCAAAAACAGTCCACATTAATGCATTACTCTAATTTCTAAAACATGTAAACATCCATTATATTATAATTAGCTACTTAATTATTCATGCAATAAATGTCAAAATACACACTCCTTCCAATTTAAATGGTTTCAAATTACATTACCTAGCAACCAAATATATCTTCTCACCTTCCGCCATTCGAACATATTTCTTTGCAAACAGAACTGCAGGAGGGGTTATACTAATTACAGACTGGGCATCACTTCCATTTTCGGCTTTCCCTCCATCCTCTCTCACTGTGACTGTACTCTGATGAGTAATACAGTACTCGGCACTTTCTCCTCTTCTCTTTTCGGGCCATTCACTATTCTTCTGTGCCATTACACTGTATTCTACCGGTTTTCTAAGTAAAACATGACCTCGCCAATATGAGATACTCCGACTTCATATCATAGAAGCCTTTAACCGAATACCCCATCATGGGTCATCAGAAATTTGCTTTCCTTCCCAATCGTCCAAGTCATCCAGTCTTCTACAAGTCTTAGTGGCAAACTCTTCCAGGATCTTATGGGGAGCTTTGTCAACGACAACATTCTCTGGTCTCAAGTGAATGCCCTTTATCTCTGTAATTCCATGCAGCCATTAGAGCGTCGTTCCATTCTCGAAGCGATCATTTCACGACACCGCAGGAGACGTGCATGACAGTGTTGTGACAGAAGAGGAAGCCTGGCCACAGAATCACCACGTGCTCGCAGTCGCTGCAAGTAGACGGTTCCCAACGGCACGTGTGGACATCCCTGGAGCCACATTCGCTCGGATCTCTGCTGTGGGTGCGGTACGATTTGCCAGTGCTGCCCTAACAATGCTGTGATCTTGACGTGTATCTGTGCTACTCTGCAGTGCCAAACCTGGTTCACGGGTTTCGACCTGTTCAACTGACTATCGTTGATAAAGGCTTGTAGCATTGCAGCTAGATATATATAATTAGTATATTCGGGAAGTATTTCAATTGTCTATATTTCTGTAGGATGGAAATTTATATAATATTTGAAAGGTCGTGGCAATGACAACATGTTTGTATTTCATATATTTTCTTATTTCCAAATTTGCTATTTTTCTTTCCTCATTTCATCAGTAGTAACATACGTCAACAGCAGACGACGTCAACAACAGACGCCATAGGACGATAACGCATCTTTTCCTTTTCACTGGGTTAGTAAACGAAAAACATCCGCCACCGCAAGGCACAACATGGTGAAACGAGGAAAATAACAGAGTTCACCTTTAGCTGACGTGACAGACTGCTTGAAAACAATATGTTTTCAATGAGGAAACTTTCTACCAATATGTATAAGGAAGCACGACCTATCTAGGGTATCAGAACAGTTCGTCGCAGCACGATCGTTTGTTAGCTGTCAGTTGGACAGCCTGCAACGTGTGATCACGTGACTCGCGCCGACCAGCACCCGCGACATTAACCT
Organism: Dryococelus australis; assembly: GCA_029891345.1. Lineage (NCBI taxonomy): Eukaryota > Metazoa > Arthropoda > Insecta > Phasmatodea > Phasmatidae > Dryococelus > Dryococelus australis. The sequence continues at coordinate 292,041,236 of CM056995.1, read as the reverse complement.
TCTTTTGTATTTCGGACATTTCAAGTCAAATATTAATTTAATTTAATTTCCGTCGGTGAGAGGAGTCAATAGAGCGCCGGGAGAGTACAGTAACGATTCTCTCTCGTCTTCGTAACTCTCGAAGTGAGAAGTTTTGTTTTATAAAGGCTGTCATTCTGTCTTGGTTTTTTGTCAGCTGCGAGTGTCAATTGTTTGTTTTGCCAAGACGACATTAAATCTCCAGCAAACATTTAACTCCTTTTATTTATTGGCAATTCTGTTATCAACAAACTTTCATTATTATGTAGTCAAAAGTCTTCAACTCACGATGAGCTAGTCCGTTGGTGTTTACTGCGAACGACAACGAGAGAACAGGATAGTAGCCTGTTACAAGTGGTGCCCGACGTTTCGGCCTGGATTTCTACACGCGCCCTGCGACGTGAAGAGTGGAGTGCTGACATTCATCCCCATCAATTATTCAATAACCTGCCAGCCCAGCTGTCGCCCGGCGCATCAGTGTTTTTATCACTCGTGTTCCAGGGCGAGTGTAACTGCGTCAACCTTAAACTTCCAACTACAGTACCAGACAGTTTCCATACCGCCAAGTACAGTCAACGAATGATAATACATCTAGGTAAATATAAATTTTTCGCCGAAGGAATTGCAGGTATGAACAATATTGTAAAATTCCGATGTCAATCATTTTTTTTACTAATATCACAATGATTTAGGATATGCATTGCAATCTTTTTGCCGATTGTGTGGTAGTACAATAATCAGGTTAGGTAATTAAGAAATATGGCACTAAATTCACAAATGAGTGATCAGCTAAGTTTCATCTTAAAGTTAGTTTTAGAATGTGGGAGAGAACAAAGGGCATTGTTTCAGGAACTTCAGGTAAAAACAAAGAGAATTGACAAATGAGCTTCAGGAATATAATGAAGAGTTTAAATAATGTAGGCCTATGACAGAACTTTAAAAAAGAGTGTAAGCAGTTAGCAGGAAAATTCACAGAGTTTGAGGAAATACTTGACAAACACTCAACTGAAACTAAAAATGTGGAATTGACTGTAAACTATGTGCATAGTACAGTAGATAATAGTAATGAAAGTTTTCCTGAAGATAAAAACAATAAGGCAGACTTGTCAAATATTTCCAGCAGTGAATATAAAGTCGTAAATTCTCAAGGTGAATTAGAAACTGTAGAGTACAACTGCCATAATTTAAATTGAAGCGAATGAAATTCATGTAGTACAAATTTGGGGAGTTAATCCCCAGAAAACCCTCAGTGAAGTGAATTTTAGGTTAGGTTCAACTGTTACTTTTCACCAACAGAGGGGACTTCCAAATATTTGTATTTTTGTGCCACTGCTGATACCAAAACCACAGTAACAAAGTATCATTTTGAAAGTGGGGAGTAAAATAGGAAAAATTGTGGTTGTGTAATAAGTAAATTTAAGTGACAATGCTGAACAAAGTGCAAAATGTGTTAAAGTGCCAAACTTGTTTAAGATTCATGAGTTATTCAGAAAAGAAACTGTAAGTCAAGAAAAGAGAAATAAAGGCATGATTGGGGGGTAAAGAAGACTTACTTAGGGGGGTAAAGAAATGTAGTTTCTTGAGGGCTAAGTGTAAAGAAATTGTGAAATAAATATGTTGTGAGGAAATGTGATAGGCAGAAGAGAAAATTGAGTAAAGTGAGAATGATGAGAAAGAGAAATAAGAAACACAGTATAGTCTGTGATGTCATGTACCCTAATATGATTAAGTAGTGTAAATTCGTATGATGCAATTTTTATTTATAATGTATTGTTTTTATAGAAATTAAAGTTGAAGCAGTAGTAGGTTACAATGTATGTAAATACACAATGCCAACTGGCATGTCTCGTTGTTGTGGCCCGGGGGGTTTAGGAGCAATATGAAATTGTAGGATAGTGTGTGATCTTACCTAATGTCTGGGTTATGCTTTATAAACAAGACAAAATTGTCATTATATAATAATGGTAAACATGTAAAGGTACAAACTACATAGGCTGACTTGTAATTGTAATTTTCATGTAATGCGATACCAAATGTAAGGTAATTTGTTTTGATTCTGCTAGTATTTATTCATTTAATGTTAGCTTATAATTTAATAACTTTTATAATTGAACTTGAGACAGTTGTATTGAAAATTGTTAGCAGAAAGTAATATAATTATTTTGTTGCAGTTTAATTTGTTAAGGCTAGTTAGGCATGTTATGATTAATCTGAATAATTTATTTTACTTTCATAAATTAAATTAATTTTGTAATAACTATTTGCCATCATGACATTTTGACCGAGGATAACACTGTTCATGGAACATCATAAAAGTGAGTGGAGTGATAGCTTTTATGAAGAAGAGTAAGGCAATATAAATTTACTATTATGATGTTTTCATAATTGACTGTACCTATGCATCAAACATTAAGATATAATTTGGAGAATGACAAGCTTAAATGAAGTGCGTAATGCTGTGTTTTATTATATTATTGTAATGAAAGTAAGGGTGTATTGTAATTAAATCAAAGCACAGTATGTTTGGTGTCATAATGGAAAAACATTATGAATTAATTTTAGTATTAATTTTGTAAATGTATTTAGTTCATTCTCAAGAAAGGTATGATGATGTGTATTACATGTTGATTTTGAAAAATGTTGAGGTATATTGCAGATTAATTTTTAAAACCAAGAAACCATAGTTTGAATATGTACTTTAATATAATGATTCAGTTTGAACTTGTGTAAATTGGGTATTGTGGATATTGATCCCATTATGATGTCCATGTTTAAGAATGTATAATTTTTCAATGAAAAGGATACTTTTGAAGTAAATGAAAATTATTAAATTCAATAGTGTATGTTAAATGAAAGGTTATAACTAACATGAAGAGATATTCTTTTTGGACGGCGAATAAAGGTTAAGGTGTTGTTGTGTGTTTAGTTTTAAGAATATAGAGATGAAGTGTGAAAAGGTTGCTCCAGTGTGTATAATGTCCTTGGATCTTAGCAATCAAAGTAAGTTTTTGGGTGTGACAGGTGTGAGTCAATTTTTTAACATTCACCTAGATATTTAGATGCTTAAAGGAAATGTGGCAATGGTTTTTATAGTTTTTGGGGCAGGCCTGGATCACCTTATGTTTTTTTTTGTGTGTGTGTCTGTGTGTGTGTGCTGGTCCAAACAAGGAATTAAAGTAATATCGAGCAAACCTAGAAAAAACGTGGTATTTGTAGTGGGTACCACCTCAACTTTAGATGGAAAATAGAAACTTTAAAATAATTAAATCTGTGTTGTTTAAACTAAACATAATAAAATTTAATCAAAATTATTTTAAAGTTAAAATATATAAATATTTCGAACAATATTTTAAAATATGATGATCCTAATTTTACGGAATTTTGTGTAAACTATGTATTGAGTATTTAACCATTTAGCAACTAATGAATTGTGTACCTAAACCAAAACTGATAAGAATGTAACATTTTATGACTTTGAAAGATATATATGATGTGCACTAATGGTTTTTAACTCATTCTTATTAATTTACTTGGTGGAATAAAGTAATGGAATGTATTTTACTATGATGGACACTTTGTATGTGAAGTGTATGATCATGTAAACAAAAACTGAAAGTGAATGTACTATTGTATTTCATTGAAAAGAGACAGGTAATGTAGACTAAAATTTTGTATCATATTATGATTCATTTACTTTATGTGATAATGTAATGAGATGTAATATATTGTGACTTTATTGTGTATGGATGTATAACCATGTAAACGATCAAATTTTCGAGATACCAATGATATATATATATATATATATATATATATATATAATCACATTGGTATATTCGGAAAGTATTTCAATTGTCTATATTTCAGTCAAGGATAGTAATTCATGTAATATGTGAAAGGTTGTGGCAATGACAACTTTTTTGTATTTCATATATTTTCGTTTTTCCAAATTTATTATCTTTCTTTCCTCATTTCATCAGTAGTAACAGACGTCAACAAGAGACCGCCACCGCAAGGCACAACATGGTGAAACGAGGAAAATAACAGAGGTCATCTTTAGCTGACGTGACAGATTGCTTGAAAACAATATGTTTTCAATGAGGAAACTTTCTACCAATACGTAAGGAAGCACGACCTTTCTTAGGTATCACAACACTTCGTCGCAGCACGATCGTTTGTCAGCTGTCAGTTGGACAGCCTGCAACGTGTGATCACGTGACTCGCGCCGACCAGCACCCGCGACATTAACCTTCTTTTGTATTTCGGACATTTCAAGTCAAATATAAATTTAATTTAATTTCCGTCAGTGCGAGGAGTCAATAGGTTGCCGGGAGAGTACAGTAACGATTCTCTCTCACCTTCGTAACTTTCGAAGTGAGAATTTTTGTTTTATAAAGGCTCCAATTCTGTCTAGGTTTTTTTGTTTGTCAGCTGCTGCAAGTGTCAATTGTTTGCAATAATAAATAATAAATATATATATATAATAATCAATAAATCTCCAGACATTAACTTCTTCTTTTATGTATTGGCACTCCTGGTATCAAAAAATGTCATTATTATGTAGTCAAAAGTCTCCAACTCACGCTGAGCTAGTCCGTTGGTGTTTACTGCGAACGACGAGAGAACAGGACAGTAACCTGTTAGGGGCTGTTCACGATAAAGTGAGCACTTTTGAAATCAACTTTAGAGAAAAGTCACTGCTCCTACGTGCATTTATTTTAATGGACACACTGAGTGACATGCGCCCAGTAAAGTTGGTAACAATAGAGGGAAAGTGATTCCATTTCTTAATGTCGAATAAAAAGCGTTAGGTAACCGTTTGTGGCAACTTAAATTATTTATTTCGCTTTCTGTTTTTCTTTAATATACCGGAATGTAAAAATGAGCAGATTTGTCAAATATTTATTTCACAAAAATTTTCAAGTCTCACTTGATCAACGCATGAATGAAGTAATGAAGGCCATGACAATGTTAATTTTACGTAAGGGGAAATACTACACAACGTGCATATAAGTAGATATTAAGCAGGGCTTTCAAAAGTCCTCATTTTACCGTGAACAGCCTATAAACTTGCCACACTACAGATGCATCGTGACCAACATATGCAGCTATTTGTCGCTATGACCATCACCTCTCAAACGGTTGCACAGATAAAAATGGAATGTTGTGCCAATAATATTAATGTTACTACTACACAAAATATTTTGTTATCTGTGAGCCGTTAGTAACTAATGTTGGTGTCAATGTAATACTACTACACTCTTAAGCTATTTATGTGAATGTATAATTAAATATTTTTGTAACAACGTTCCGTACTCATTGAGCTATCAACATTAAGGTGGTGTTTATTTGTGTAATTCGTTGTATGTTCTTTTCTTTAAAAACACTCCAATGCAAAATAAATAAAGTGCAATTGTCCTGTCAGAAAAAAATATATATTACCAACGAAGAAACACAAATTACGGCCGGGAGGTGAATCTAATCCGTGCCTTAAGTGCTTAACGTCATACCAACTGCTCTATTTTAACGTTTTTGACTGTGCTTCAAATTGTTGGGTATTCAGCACAATATAACGACAAACTGCAGTTCTCTTTCGTTATGTGGAAATATTTTACTCTTTAGAAATGTATTCTTATTTGGCACTCGTAAATTGCTTCCCACTGCTTGAGACCAGGTATAAACTGAATTTAGTTCTCATATTACGCTCTAAAATTTAAACATAATTGTTTCATTTTACGAGGTTATCGGTGTTTTCTAGTAACCGCCATTTCACAACGTTAGCTCAGCGTAAACTTTTGTTGGCTGGACATTATTTTAATGTATCAGTAACACAAAATAGGTTGTTCATCCTGCTACATTCAACTTAATACAGCATTTTGTCGCGGCAAGTTTACTTAGGGGCTTTATTAACATTAACATGTCAACCGTATATTTTCATTATAGTTAAATAGGACTTTGTGAATGGTTAAAATGGTTATCTTTGTGGCAGCATTATTAATTTTACTACAACATAAACGTTTAAAGAAATGCCGCAATAGTAATCTTTTTGTTCCAAGAACATTAGACTTTGTTTTGTTTGTAAGTGCACAACAGGGGCACGTAACTGTCTTTTGACTGCTGCATACGTACTGTTATTAGTTGACTTGACTACAATCTCATAATCTGTTAGTAAAAAATATGATCGGAAGAATAATATTAAATAAGAAGAATAGTTAAGTTAAATCGTACTAAGTTACTTTACTGAATATTAAGTTAGAATTACAATATCATTGTATTAATTGACTAACCAACTATGGATAGAAGGAGAAGGTCTTAGGTGAAGTTAGGAAACAGAGAATCACCATTATCTCCGCTCCGCGACTCGCCGCCCCGACCTTCTGTCACTGGATCCCCTGCTGGTTTCTTCGGTGACCTGTCGCCAACTGCACCCCTGGGCGGTTCCGTGGTTTCCTTCACACTTCTCGCCCCACCACGCGTGCTCGTTTGTGAGATGTATTTATATTGGTTCCCACTGTGCACCGAGGGTGGAGTTTCCCAGTAGTTAGTATTTTGATGGAATTTCATGAGGTTTGGCGGACCCACATTTTCTGATTAACCTCGCACATTTCTCGGTTAGTTTACTGATTGCAGAAGTGGCTTGTTGTTTTGAAACAGTGTTTTATAAATCACCTTGTTGTCCAAATATCCAGCTCTGTTGTCTAAATATCGTCCATAGCGGGATGCTTTCGTAAAAGTACTCAACAATCAACCTTCCAGACGCACATGTTACTGTCCGGCGCGTTGCTGTAACTTACACGGCGCAACGAAGTGAGTGGTATCATGGCGCTATCTGTTGGCCGAGGTCACTGAAACGTCCATCAGTTTAACTTCACTACTCCAGCGTGCAGCTTTGTACCCTCGTTCAATTGGACAGCATTCTTTAGGATGTTGCAATTTTTTCCTTCGTCAGTGTATTTCGACGTACTTTTACTATTTGTGAACTCTACAAACAGTAAAATCGAAATGTTGTCACGTAATTATGTAAAACTTATGGAATATACTTCTCTTTGCTAAAAATGAATTATATGTCATGGATAGAGCCACGAGTATTTCGCGAATTCGTTCGGAGGCCAAGTAGACTCCAAACACTTGTTCTTTTCTGCTACTATTGTAATTGGATGACAGTTGTTTAGACACGCCCCAATTAACTGTGAGCCAGTAATAAGCAGGGAGCAGTAGCCTGAGTGAGTGTTTAACACAGATGCCTTACTTGATCACAGCAACCAATAAGCAAATTATAATGTCTCGAGTGTATAGAAAGCTACCCAGCCTAGCTAGCTGCCAACTCAATCGGCGAAATACCCGTGGCTCTAGTCATTGATAAGACCACCTATTTTTCGCGAAAATATTCCCGCGGAGGGTAGACTTCAATTTCCTGTGTGCACACTCGCAGTCTTCATTTGACTACTGGCCGCTTTTCTTTGTATGAGGACAGTCTGTTCCATGAGCTAACCAATCAGAATTAAGTTTCTCCGATACTGACCGTCCGTGATTCGCTGGTAGACAGATAAGACGCCTAAGAATACAAATGATCCAATCACAAAAGTGGTTCTGAACTAACGTGCTTTGGAACAAAACTTGTCCTGAAAGCTTTTCGCGAAAAACAGATGCCCCTGGTCATGGATAATAGTCCCACTGAGTCTGGCGCAAATATGAAATGAAAGTATTGCCATACATCAGTCATAACCCAGCCGTCTCCTTAGAGATTTTTGACGCTTGGACATAAAAAAACCGATAAGTGCGAGACTGGAACTCGTCTCTATATGGAAAACTAAAAGTGGTGTACAGTCTTGCATTCATGAAATTAGTTACCATAATGACACTTTAAGCGATAAACATAGAATTTTATTAACCGAACGTCTGTAGAAAATTTACGGATAATTCAGTTATTACAAACCACATTTTTTTTGTTTGGAACTGTATTAGCATCATTATAGCGCTCCATCATAAATCGGGAGCAACAGCAATGCGCGTTTGCTTGATGATATTGCCAGCAATTGTTTACTAGATTACATTATACTGCTTCAATAACGAATGGTGTCTCTTAAACATTAAAGACTTTTCCGCAGTTGACGTTGCTCTCTGCTGTGTACAGCGGAAACTCCCCATATGTAGGGCTCCGTAACTGAAACGGTTAAGAACTCTCCCCTCATAGTATACTTTAACGTCTGAAATTGTAATTTCTAGATGTACTGAAGAGCCTCGGAATCATGTTCGCAGTACATGAGATGTCTTGAAAGTTGTGTGCTCCAGACAAGTTGAAGTGCGTGTTCTTTTCTCGTGAACAATACTGTTTCTGAACACGTAGAAAAGTTAATTTTGAGGACGTGCTGGGAACCAGACTCTGCAAAGAACTTGGATTGAAGCGTCAGATGCGGGGAAGTTGAAGACGCCTCCCCAAGAGCATAATTGTTGCGAGACCTCGCTCTCTCGACAACGTTCTAGTTTCGCGAGACCCCGCCAAAACTTTTCTTCCCCTCATACCTTAGGATAAGCTACATGACTAAGGTAAACAAGCGTTTCTTGTTTGGAAATTCACAATAAAAGGAATTTTACACAACTTGTACCTGCAAAGTAGTTGGAGATGGCAAAAATGTACATACATTGCCACGACATATATTTTATCCTGCCACAAGATACGAGAAAAATAAATGGGGTGAATGTTCTCACAATTTCAGCCGAAAAGTACAATTATAAGTTGTCTCTACAAAGTAATTGCAGTAGTAGGGGCGGGCGGGTTATAGATACAAAGGGATGACACCTTTATTGATATCATATGGTTAAATTGATTGAAAGGTTTACTTAAATAGATTGGAAGGGTTAAATTTCATTGAAAGGATGATTTTTTAAATTTTTTTGTGTTTGGTGCAAGAGTATACTAAGTGCCAATTTTCTTTTCTTTTTTTTTAATTTGGGGAGCAACTCTGGTAGATGATGTCAGCACGACTACTAGTTTTCGACTGAGGTGTGATGTGTTGGGGACAGGGTATATATATATATATGGTGAGTTTTGTGTAACAGCAGCATAAGTATATTTCTTTGGAGGGAAAAGGCGATTTTTTGTTAATTAAACAGAAAGAGACGTATAGTTAACACATGAGAGATATAATGTCGGTGTGTTTAAACGAGTTCTGCATATTAAATCACACGCATCGAATAGCAAATTTCAAACAATCACAACTATGTGAATAACATGTGGTGTCGACAAGAGCAAAACGATTAAAATTATGTCAGTCTCTAGCATAAAATGAATTAATTAATGCTCTACAAGGAATAAAAAATATCCCTATAAATTAAATGGCTAACTAACACAAAAACAAGATATATGAAAAAACACATCCGTCCGCCTCAGTGAGTCTAGTGAATGAATGATGTGTGCCAGCTTATATATATATATATATATATATATATATATATATATATATATATATATATATATATATATATATATATATATATATATGGAGAGCAGTCAGAGGGTGACAGACAACTGAGTTGAAATTTATGAGAAAAACTCTGAATACGACTGATTAAACGATTTACACACTACTTATACATATCCTGAATTATATCTAGAAAAACAGGTATCCCTACCAAGTTAGTATTAACGACGTGCAATTTAAGCAGCGAAATGTACAGACATCGAGTTAGCACTTCCAGTTAACACAGATAAATTAAGATTTCCAAACTCGCATTTTAAATTATACAATTTAAATTTTAAACAGACACAATAGCGTACGTCTCCCTATCATTTGTACATGTACCTTAAGTATTTTTAAAACACATTCGTCCGCTTTGGAGGCTGGTGAATGAATGAAGCGAGCCTATGTCGAGAGCCTGACTGTATATGCATGGAGTGCGGCTGAGTTCAAATTTACGATAAAGCTCTGTATTCATCCTACAACAGACAACGAAATTTTCACTATTGTAAGAAGAAGTATTAATGTTTGTGGCTGAGTTGAATTATATTTCTTTATAAAACTCTTAATTTTATTTTTTTTACTAGGTATAAATAAGAATGTGTTTTATTACCAGCAAGCATCTTCATGTTGAATCTTCAGCTGCAGCAGTAGTAATCTGGTTGCTGTTAGAAACAAATATTTTTATTTCAAAGTTCATTGGTTTCTCCCAACTGTTGACTTGTATGACAGCAGGAAACATTGTGGTGTGTCGCCAAGAGGTATTTAATACCTGCCCCCTGAAAATGTAATTTGTCACTTGATGCTTGGTTTCGTTAAATTTCCTAAGGTTGTTCAAGTTGACCAGCAGCCTGGCAAAGTTTTCTCGAGATAGCTGTCTGTCACTTTTCCTTTCTAATTCATTCATTTAGATGTGTTTATTTCTCTCAAATTTTTTTGTAATTTCCCCTTTAGAGTGTGTTTGTTTTATTACAGTTCTGTAAATTGAAATGTGAGTTTTAAAAGTAGAATATTTATTTATCTCCCTCATAAAATTGTAAGCAAACAACATGATTTTTTCTTACTTTAAAGTGAGCAAACAAATAACTTGATTTTAAATTCAAACAAACAACAAACCAACACCTACTTCTCTCAAGTTTTTACAAAGAACATATTTTTTTCATTTTATATGAAGACATATACAAGTACTTCGTCTTCAGGCACATCCAATCATTCACAAGATATTATAAAATGACACTGGGAATTTTCAAACTAATAAATGACAAGTCTCAGTATTCCATCTTAACATATAAAAAATTTTATTCAAAATTCTTTTTTTAAAATAATATCATCCTTAAGACCTGAAATATTTACAATTACTTTGCAACAAACATTGACACACAAAATAACCACACACTATGTTTTACCAATAATATACAAAAAAAAGGACATTTTTTTCACACATTTTAAAACAAACAAATCACCAGAATGCAGTATACAAGAATAATGTTACAAAATTAATTACCGAACTTTTCTAACCAGAATAAGACATTATAACAAAAACAAGACATTTCATCTTTGACATTTTATGTTTCAAAATACCAAACATTTCATCAAAGTTATTTACATCTTAAACTTATTACTACTACTGCTACTACTAATGTTATGACATTCCAAAATATTCTAAACTAGATAACATTATAAATAATAACAAAAAATATTAACAAAATCTGTACAAATATACTACATATTTATGGTTGATGTCCTTTAGCTATCTATTTGCAGCAACTATTTACATTAACGACACATTCAGGGAGTGTGCTCGTTGACACGCACAGAGAAGCATTCATTTGTCACATCCATGGTAATTTCCAATCACTCACACACCGACGACAGGCTATAACACACTCACAGGCACGGAGTTTCCAGCAGATGATTTGTCAGACTCTGAATTTCCTCTTCTTATTATTTTGTAAAATGTATTGAAGACAGTTGTATTCTTGATATTATAGCTTGACAGGCCTTGCATATAGGCAAACAGGGAGAAGCAGCATTGATGCTGATGCAACAGATGTTGCAAACAGTTGTAGATATCTGTAGATGTTGTGGGCAGCTGTGATGAAGGTTGTGGAACATGAGGTATATGTGGTGGTGTTGGCAGATGGATGTCATTGGAGGTGTGGTGTTGGTGGCAGTTGTGGTGTTGTGGGTGGTCTGTATTTATTGTGCGGTTGAAACTATTATAGGGAGGGGAAAAGAAGAATTATTTAGGCAAGGTTGATATTCCATCTGCCTCAATTTACCGCTTAACATCCATACCTGACAACACTACTTTGGATATACGTTCAGTGTAAACATGATGAGCACACAAACAGAACTGATATTGGCTCTCCTAAACCCTTGTGCAGTTTTCGAGGCAATCTCTATAATCCTTGTACCTGAGTGACTGTAACACATTTGGTTTTACACCCTTTGCCTTACGTATATATTGTTCATTCGCAACAACATATGTGTAAAGTTTGTGATGTAAACCCATAAAGTGTGTGATGATGCGCCCAGCACATTAATATTTATCACTCCTGTACAGCCTCTGTTCTCATGAGGGAATCCTTGCAGGTTATGGAACGCATAGTTAGAGGTATCAAATCACGCCTTTAAATCTGGGGTAATTACTTTATATATGTCATTATAAGCAACAGAACATACCAAGGAATCAGTGTCACAATAAAGGAGGTGTAAGGCTGGCAGATGAAATTTTGTATGCATGTACTGATAATGGAATAGTAGAGTGTTAATTTAGAAATATCAAGTGTACAAAGGTTTCGTGAATGCAACAAAACTCTTTAACATCTCAATAAGGACCAAGTTTTCATCAATAATCTGCCTTGCCTGGATTGTAGGACGACCTATCAGCTCTGCAGCCCCATAGATCGTGCCATACCTCGAAACGACTCTAATGTCCCTTTCCCGGTGGACATTCCGCAAAGTTTTTCAATAAATGGAATTATTCATTAACTTGAAATGCGATTTCTCGAATGCATTCGCAGCCTGGACATGGGCACGTTTCTCAATATTAAACTCGATGTACAGAACCATCCGAGGCTTTTACTCAAAATGCAAAATGCGATGAACAGAGTCAAGTTTGGCAATGTACATCGAGTACTGCCTCAGTGTTTCCCCGTGTATAACATATTTCTTTCGCAGCATGACTGTTAAAAGGAGTTTATCATGCGGGCCATTCTGGGGTATGCCATTTTCTGGGCCAAAGGCAGATCAGATAGTGTCTCATGACACTCCTCCAGAAAAGACAGATCAACTTCCACAAAAAAAAGTGTCACTGCCATTCACCATGTTTGGAAAATCCCATGTTTTAAAACACGCCTACCTCAACCCACTCATAATTGCCAATCGGAAGCATGATGCCACTCTGGGGTTGTAGTCCTCACCCATGTTAATATTATTGGCTACTGCGCGTCTTTTTGAAACCTGGGTAATGCCACACCTAACCCCGCATTCTACAAAAAGATACATGTCTTGGTCAATCAACAGCTCTAGCCGTGCACGTATAATTGACAATAAAGTGTCCCATAAAAGAGATGGAGCAGTGATGTACATCGTGGAGTCAAGACCATAATTAGCCAAACATACGGTACTGAAATCCCCCCAAAAATGTGCAGCAAACAATTGTCCGCACGTAATTGTGAATGGCATATTGCAGCAAGTTGATTCAGTTGAGCACATACCATGCCTGTTGGGCGTGGCCATAATCCTCATCGCTAATGCCTTCGCCTCTCATAATTTTATGAATTGCTTTCTTTGGTACGAGCGACTTGCACATTACACTGTCTGGCGACTTAACAAAGCCATAAGGAAAAACTCCTTTCTATTTTACCAATTTCAATTGGGTAGTGTCTGGAAACATCGAGCTGGTGATACTCAATTGTGCAGGTGTAAGTTACCTGTCAAAGTTTCCAGAATGGCATTAATGAGTTGGAATGAATGAATAAATAGTAACTTAAAATATCGTGCCTTTCCATTGAACTCAATCCCATTGGGAATTTGTTTGGTAATACATTTGTTTTTTTTTTCAAGGGTAATTCCAATCACTTGAATTTTACTGGGGTTTTTTATTACCGTGGTTCGATGGGTTGTGGTACGTGATGTTCAGCCAGGGGGTTTATGAGAAAGTGAGCATCATAATTCTGCAGAATATGAAAACAACAACAAATTGTATTTTGGGCAGTCTGGAATTTAAGTTGCACTTATTATGTGTGCGATCTCTGATTTCGCCTGTCAGATGGTCACAATCGACCAAACAAACTTCATCAGCAGGGGTTTTTGGCTTCATTGGAACAATCACACTGTAAATTCCTGCAGCCCACTTTGTAAGTTCAACTATTTTATCAACTAATTGGTACATACAATCAGCACCCACAAACTGAAAATAGTTAGATAAACTTGGATTGTATGAGTAGACCAACAAGATGCTTCAAGCATATGGAACATGTTGGCTGAAGGTAGTTCTATTACTAATTTCATTATTAGGCAAGCAATTGGACATTGTTTTCAGGCAATTTTCAATGTCGCAATAGACAATGGAACCCAATCTCTGATGTTTGCTGTAATCTTTAAATTCCAAGTGCTTGCCCTTCCCAGTGGGGAAAGTACTGTGAATAGCTTTTTGTTGCTGGCAAAGAATAGTGTGACTTGCAGGTTTCTCATCACTAACAAAATACTAGAGGCAACAATTGCAAATAAATTATTTGTTTTTCTTCTTATTCGGCTGACTACCAACCAGACAGGACAAATTTATAATACAGACAAAATGAGCAGCATTTCCACTCCAGCGAATGGCCAAAATATTCACATGTTTGTTATGACGTATAGGAGAAATACGAATGGGTACTGCAACCCCACCTTTTTCGAAAGTTTCGTCAATTATATTGCTATCTTTGTCGACCAAATAGTAAACATAGATATAAGTAGAAATGTTCTCCTCAAAAATACGGATATCCTGTACGAATACAGGTGTCTACACAGTTTTAGAATTCAAAGCCTTATTATGTTTTGGATGTGAAGAAGAATTACTGATATTTTGTGTGGCAAAATACAAAGATGCTACGACGGCGTAATGGAAACACATTCCCTCTGGTCAGTACACATCGACACAAGCTTTCCTATCAGCTATAAACTTGAGTCGTTTAGTGTGCGCAGCACCGACAGTGAACAGCCAGTATTGGGACACATGTACATCCATGTATGTCAATATTTGCAGACTGCAGCCAGATCCACTCTCACTAATTTCATCACAATATAGTTGTAATTAATATTATTATTGTTGTAACAAAAAACTTTATTTTTTATATAACTAAATTTTTCTGAGGGAACTGTGGGTTTATTCGGGAAAGGCAGGCGACCACAGCGATGTGTTTTTACAAAATCTATGGGGAACAAGTCATTCTAAAGCCAGGCAGCAGACAGGCAAGAACTGAGTGTATGGGGAGTGAACGAAACTTAGGTCTCAAGAGACAATGAGGGTGATTCACACAGAGTAGGAGCAGTGTAAAAGGCCGTGTGCACGGGCAGGAGTTTTGGGGCTGCACAAAGCTGTCGACGAGGTGGATCGGGCAAGAGAATGAGAAAATGGTTAAGTAAACTGTCACTCTCCGCACCGTTCACCACCTTTCAAGTACTTTTTTATTTTTTATTTTTTATTTTTACACCATCAAAGTAGTATGCACTGTCAAAATTAGTGTACACAGTAAAAAATTAATGAATTTTACACTGTAAAATGTATGAATTCTACACTGTAAAAATACTTTACACCATCAAAAAATACATTCTAGGGTACAGCATAAAAATCATTTACACCATCAATAGTATATACTAGGGTATATCATTTACACTGTTAAAAGAACATGCTAAGGTATATCATAAAAATCATTTACACAGTCAAATAAATATTATCATAATTTTAAATAATTAATGTCACATAAACATTTTAGCAACGGAGCAACACACTGGATATTAATTATAATATCCAAACAAACACTCTTAAAACTAAACATTTTAAAAATATAATTTATTTAAATTTTATTTAAATACTACTCAAATCTCTCTCTCACTCTTTGTAACACTCACATTTATCCAACAACTTTTAAAATGAAATGTCTGAAAATTAACTTAGCTACCCAATCCACCCTCTCACATACATGTCAAAACATTTCATTCACTAGAAATACTCCAGATTCATTTATCCATCTTTCAATCATCCTTCACTAAATACATCACTCAGGGCAAGCTTGGAAGTTGAGGTTATGCACCTCATGAATACACTAGGCATATCCAGCTTACTTCTTCCTTTTTTAACTATTCCATATTTCATACATAATACATAACCAAAAAACCACACTTAAACAGGTCTTAAAAAGCTAAGCATATCTAACTAAAATTTTAATAAATTGCATCATCTTTCCCCTGCACTCACACTCACAGTCATTCACCTATTTTTTTCTCAGAGTACCTTGTATTTTAATTTTAATATATATCACTCAGAATAAATTTTAAGTAATTTTCATTAAAATTCTAAAGACTAATTATTCAAGTTGTAAACAATTCATTAAAATGTTTAACAATATACAAAAATTTCAATGAAATTCATTCAAATTTTAAGACTTGTTTAAAAAGTTTTAATGCTTTTAAGAAAAGTTCATTCAAGTTGCAAACTATTCATTAAATTGTTTCACAATTTGCTACAAGTTTAACGAAATTCATTTAAATTTTAAAGACTCATTTAAAAAGTTTAATGGTTTTAAGATCATTTTATTTGCTTTGTTGAAATTTTTAACAATTTGCTAAAAACGAATTAATCATATAAGCACTAAAAAATTATTATAATAATTTAATAAAATATTTCAGAATATTCGTTGAAAATAAAACAATTTCTAATAAATTTTACGAAAAGTTTTCACAAAATACTGCAAAAAAATTTAAAAACTCGAATTTTTTTTAATTATCCACTTACTTTAACTCTATTAGCAAAGCTGGTGCGCTTCGAACAAGACCTAAACCCAAGGTCAGATTGGTTGAGTGCCAGCTCACTCGGGTAATCAGGCAAAAGTCCAGGGTGTCGGATCTAGCAAGCAGCTGAATACCCAAGCGAATGGTACTCTGGAAGTGAGAGGTTTCTTCACTGCACAACCAAATCACATTAGGTCCCGGCAGAGGTAGCGGCTGGTGGATGGGAGATTGGTGTCCTTGAATAATCACGGTAAGGCAGGCAGCTCCTAGCAGTCCGGACCATTTCACAGGGTGTCTGCAAGTGAGAGAGTAGGAGGTGTTGACCCCACGATGTCAGAAAATCAAATGACGTGGAGAACGTCTCTCCCTTGTTGCAAAAATTGATATTTTGTAATTCGCTCTAAAAATGTATAAAATGTTCATATTGTGTATTTGAAATGTTTTAATCCATTTTTAAAGCAAATTTATAGCATTTAAAGGGATTTTACCCCAAGTTTTTTTTATTTAGCCTTATCTGGGATTCGAAACCAGAGCCTCCTTGTATAAACTGATTTCTCTTCAGAGGCTGGCGATAAATAACAACTTATTTTATGTATTTAAGGTGTGTTTACTCAGATTTTTCAGCAGACATCTTTTTGCCAGGAGACAAGTTCAAATATATATTTAGTTTCAAACTATTTTTGGTAAACTAATAGATTGTTTGTTACACAATTTTATTTTTTCCCCTCTGGATTTTTCTTTACATTAGTATTTCTTGTAAATGCAACATACTTTTTTAGAAAACTTAAGAACCTCTCTCTCTGTTAAGAATATATTTTTTTCTTAGGAACACAAGTTCACTTTACATTAAAATGGGATAGGTCAAATAAAGGTAAAAATTAATTTTACATTATATTTATTGACAAAAACAAGCTGTTTCGAAAAATAAATTTAATACTGAGAAAGCACAAATTTCTTCAAAACATACACAAGTAACTACAGGACATCTCAAAACATTATCACACACAACATCGAACAAATATAGAATGGTTCAAAATATATACAAAAAAAAATTAAATGCATAAGGAAGTACAGGATGTCACACAAACAACACAATTATTTAAAAAATACAGGAAAATCCAAAAATTTATGAACAACACTATCAAGTACACGTTGACTAAAAATATATACAACATTTTTTAAAATCAAATATTTTTTATAAATTGTTGACAACTTCCATGAACAAAATTTTCATACATTTTCTTAATATTGGATCCAGATCACCTTCTTCAACTCTGCTTTCAAGGAGGGGCCATTTTTATGCCCTGGTTCAAACCTGTCTGTTTGTACACAAACATCTTTACAAATAGGAGCATGTAAAACAATGCTTTCAACCAAGTCAAGAAATGATTCAACATAATGTGAGTGCATATCTACAATACTAGCTGCAAGAGGTGTGGTTGCAGTCATATAAAACACTGAACATTTCTTGTTATCACTGCATTGAATGAATTTGTGGCTCTTTTAATCTCATAGAGGAACATAAATTACTTTAAGAGGAAAATTACTGTTGCAAGTCTTGTAAATTTGCGCAAAAGGTTGTTAAACCATAGAGCATAACTTATATTGGACTTTCCTTGTTTTACACTGACATAATGATTTGCAAGATAAAAATATGTCATGTTATAACTATGACATCCAACACTCAACTGAGAAGATTGAGCAAGGAACAACATATATTGATAAATTCATCATTTCTCTAAATTTGCAAGTTGAAATGTGTTTGAGGGTCAAATTTTATTTTTGCAAATTTTATTGCTCGATGCACATAACACATAACATTTTGAAGAATCATACTCAGTATGAGAGTTTAAACAAACTTGTTTTTGCTATAATGATATAAAGTATGAAGATTATTATCACATTTTTCGAAATACTAATAGGTCAAAAACGGTGTCTATTTTATAAACATGTTGTTTCAAACATTTTCCTTCCTCACAATATGACATTATAATGTAATCGCCCTTAACCTTGTGCTTACTATCTACTCTCTGTAGTCTGTACTGGTTTACAAAACATTCAGAACTGTTGCTGTTAGTTAAAGTGGAATCATAACTAGTTGGTTTACTATGTGGTGTCAAAGCTTGAGGGTAACACGTATATTTCAAATGAATGTCTGACTCACATATTTCCTTTACAAAAAGATGTGAATATAATATGCTATAAGTTACAGAATACAAACCTGTAGTAAAAAAAATGGATACTTCTATTTCATTGGGAAAGTTATACTGCCTTAGCCACTTCGCACACATAAATTACACATGGACGGGAAAACTAATCCTCCTTGTTCGAAAATAAAGTTGTGGATGTCACCATAGCAGTTTCCTTCGAACAAATGGTGATTCCCTGGTGAGATCTGGTGAGTTGGTAGTTGATTCTCTGTTTCCCCACCCCTCTTCTACCTCCTTGCTAAGACTGGTAATCATCAAATATTCTAATGGTGTTGTTAAGTCACTGTCAGGGCGACAATATCTCACAGCAAGATCATTGCATGCTATTCCTTCACCAAAGCAAATGCAGAGACTTTTGTCGAAAGTGTAGCACCAATATTCCATATTATTGCAGACATGAACTTGTAGAATACTGTCATACTGTTAAAAGAAAACTATTCTGTATCCAATTTGTAGGATCCTGTATATATCTCTAGTGTCGATGATTCTAGCCATGATTGATGATTTAATACTGAACACTCTCCTTTATATAGCTGTTATAAAACCACTTTTTCTCTTTTAAACTGTTCTTGCTAAGCCAAACTTTACAATTCCACCTGCTACAGGGAGAAGTTCATTCTTGGTCACAATTTGACATAAAAAGTTGTTTGTTGTTGCATTGTTCTGTCCAAACTGTAGTATGAGAACAGCAACTATATTCCTTCGGCATGATGTATTTGATTTTCTGGTAGGACTTGCAATTGGTGATGTACCCACTTTGAGCTTCAAATTCTAGTTGACCGTCATTGCAAGGTAACTTGCTGTCAGGACATAAATTTTATAACGGACAAGAATTTCGCCCATAACAGGGTGTCGAAAACTCTAAAAGTTTCTGTTGGACTGACAAACGAGATACACCAATGTTCATCACTGTTGCACATCTGTATCTGTAGTGGACTATCTTCATCGTCAATTCCTAACCACACTCGCCTGTATTCTGGACTAATACTGAGTCGAGCCTCTCCATTGTAACTGAAGCTCTGACATACGATTCTCTCTCTCTCTCTTTATATAGTCCAATTTTGGAACGATATAAGTTCTTCAACGCAACTTGGTTAAATCAAATTTTAAAAACACAGACATTGCTGTTCAAAACATCATAGTCCCACATTCTACACGATGCTCTTAGAAGTCTGCTACTGCCTTGCATTTGCATGATGTGTTCCTTTTTATTACATGTTTAAGTCCATAAGGTGGGGCTGTCATAAAATTCTCTACTCAATTTATATGTTATTGGATGAATACCTGGTTCTTTGGTTATTTATATACTTATATTTTTAAAACACAGGTCCCAAGAAGAACAGGACAGTCTTCTTCTTCATAACACATCACTCGTTCTGTATACATGTTTTCTCAGAAACTTGTTACGAAATTCCAATGTTCATCTCTGTTTCACAACTGTGTTTGAAAGTATATGTTGTCTAGAGACCGGAACTATACTTACTTGTATCCTCGAAAAATACTGGAGTACATCTTCTCTGGTTTGAATTCTTCTAATTTTTTTAGAAAATTTATATCTCTACACATATGTAGGATGTTGGTAATATTCTCTTAAAGCTTTGCTTTTACATTGTCAACAGGATGTTTTTTCCACACAGTGATTTGTGTTATAATGTTTGACAATTGAATTAATGCTCGAACAGTTGTGATATCTTGTGATATTTATCACTTCAACATTGATTAAACTTTATAAAATTTCCTTCTGCATTTTTCCAATCATGTATATGGGATAGTCTTCGAGTAGGGCCTCATTTGCATATTAAATTTTTTTGTGAGCTATGCCACCATAGTCCTATTTCAGGTTATGTATCTC
Organism: Dryococelus australis; assembly: GCA_029891345.1. Lineage (NCBI taxonomy): Eukaryota > Metazoa > Arthropoda > Insecta > Phasmatodea > Phasmatidae > Dryococelus > Dryococelus australis. Next base: position 292,020,699 of record CM056995.1, on the reverse strand, counting down.
ATAAGTCTGTTCCAGAAACCTCATTTTAACTTCAGGTTTTAAACTGTACTAAGGTACCAGGGATTTAAAACATAATACATTAGAATCATTTGAATCATTTGTACGAGAAATAGTGAGTACCTTAATTACAAAGGAGTTGTCTTGATAGTTTTCGAAACCTTGTGTGTAGCACATAATTTTTACATTATTTCTTTACACACTATGCACAAAAGTCTCATAAAAAGTATCTCATAAAATTTTTATTTATTAGATCACAGTGCTCACCTCAGAATTTACTTCATCAACTCTGGAATCGTCCATTACTACATCTGGAATAATTCTAGCTTCAAGTAACTGTTCCAGTCTTTGCGACATACAATCCCTCCACATATGTTGCAAGTTCCCATCATTAGCAAAGGCAGGCATGCTGTAAGGGCAGTCTTCACATGGAAAACAGAATACAATATTCTTATCAGCTTGTAACTGTCCATCAAGGAACAGATACACTATTTTTATTTTGTGGCCCCCAAAAGAAATTATAAATTGATTTGGCAGCACTCACAGTTGAGAGCAGTCTAAACTCAATGTTTTTCCTTCCCATATGCTAAAATAGAATTGAATACTTCCACACCTTCAGAATTACAATCGTCCAGCAGTGACCCTGATGCATTGTACCTGTTGTGAGCTGATGCAGAGATGAAATCCTTTGTAGATCTAGATGATGTAGCGAAGTTGTAGTAGACGTTTGGCTGCATTCTCAGTGTGGACTCCTGTCATTGTTTTAGGCGTCTAGCATTGATGTAGACGTGATGGACACCTGGCATCGTTCTCGGTGTGGATGCTTTGACATCATAGTGAATGCCTAAGTTTCACAGCTGCTAATGCAATGCACATGCACTCATACACACACAAAGTGAGCTTGGCAAATGGCGACTTAACACTGAGAAAAAATTAATTAATTCCTCCTTATACAGTAAACAAATTCAAAATGGCTGCCATTTTCCTTTAAATTTGCTTAAATTTGTACCTCTTAGGAAAGTCTGTTGAAATATCATGAAATTTAACAGATTTCAGTTTCGTTAGCAGTCATTTCAAGCTGGATACATTCCATTTCAGTAATATTGCGACTATATATATATGTATATGTTCTAGAGACAACAATTTGTAAATATATACACGTTTTATGGTAGATAGTAGAGTAGAAATTCAGAACTGGGAAAACTACACGTGAAATATGCACAAATATTTAGAAAAACAGATTGAAAGTAAAAAACTTTTCGAACAATTTTGTTTCACATAAGTTTTCCATGTTTGGAAAAAGTTTAACTCGAGTATACCTTAAATCTAATAATGATGTTCTAAGTTTAACTTGTATAAGTGTAAAGATGCATGGTTTTCATTACTTACAAAAAAGTTCTTAGCAAGTTATAAATATGTCTTATATTTGTGTTGGTATAAAAATTAATCATCGGTTAGTTCAAACTTAAGTAATTTTGCTGGAAAATGGGAAAATGGAACAAAGTTTATTCGATTAAACTTAAAATTATACTTAAAACTGTTTATATTTTAAATTGAATTCATTGTATATTAAAGGCATTTGGAATATTTTTCTTAGTGACGAGTAAAATAAAGTTTCATCAACGGGACTTGTGAAATTATTATTTCACTGGGAATACTCCAGGTTCTTGCATCTCAAAAAATAGGAGGAGTCTTCAGTCTCCAAGTCAAAGTAACACTTGTTTGGGAAGAGGGCAGAGGGAGAGCTAGCCCAGGTCAGTTCAAAATATGCTGCTGCCCCAAGTGATGGAGCCTTCACGACATCTGAAAATTACATTCTTGGCTGGTGTAAGGCGATGGGGACTGGAAGGCCTTGAATCGATAGCAGGGGCTGTGCAGCGCCCTCCGTGGACAGGACAATCATCCGAAAACGAACTCTGCATTTGAGGGGGAGGGGCTGGTTGCCACTAAACACGTTTTTGCAGTGTGGATCGATGGCATGGTGCATGGCCTTCGAAAGGGCTGTCCTTTAAAAACGAACTCTGCATTGGAAGGGAGGGGGACAAATCGCCGAAGACACACTCTGGGGTGTTGTTCTGTGACCTTGGATAGAAACTATCTTTTCGCACGAAGTCATCTTCTGGAAATTGGTGCAGAAGGGGGGAGAGGGTGCAGTGAGGAGCGAAGTGAACAGTTCTTGCATTCTGCTGCCATGTTAGTTTCACAACAACATTCGTCCACTATAAACATATACATCTGTTCTCTAGACTTTACCGAGCGTGGTGGACAGCAGGTTTTAAGATAACTAAGTTTAATTTATAGGGAATGAAATAATTTTCACATAAACCCTGTTTCTGAGTTCTGTCGACGAAACTTGGTATGACTTTCAAATGTCGTTTCGGTAACTAGTGTCGTGAATTACACAGACTTAACTGAAAAAATTTGTAATACGTCTGTTATTTTAAAATATATATATAGTAGGGTTCTATAAAGTGTTGTACGGATAAGTTATCCGAGTGCTTCGATGGAAAAATTTATGTTAAAAGAGAATGTTTCATACAATAGTTAAACTTTCGTTAAAAAATTATAGTTTCGTTGTGTGTTGTAGGACGAATACAGAGTTTTTATTGTAAATTTGAACTCAGCCGCACTCCATGTATATACAGTCAGGCTCTCGACATAGGCTCGCTTCATTCATTCACCAGCCTCCAAGGCGGACGAATGTGAATTAAAAATACTTAAGGGAAATGTACAAATGATAGGGAGACATACACTTTTGTGTCTGTTTAAAATTTAAATTGTATAATTCAAAATGCGAGTTTGGAAATATTAATTTCTCCGTGTTAACTGGAAGTGCTAAATTGTTGTCTGTGTATTTCGCTGCTTAATTTGCACATCGTTAATACTAACTTGATAGGGATATCTTCTATTCTATATATAACTCAGGATGCGTATAAGTAGTGTGTAAATCGTTTAGTCAGTCGTATTCAGAGTTTTTCTCATAAATTTCAATTCAGTTGCCTCTCAGCCTCCAACCGTGCTCCACGTATATGTAACAGCTTATAAGCTGGCACACACCATTCATTCACCAGCCTCCGAGGCGGATGGATGTGTTTTAAATATACTTAAGATATGTGCAAGAGGCATCAAGTAGTGCAATTTTTGCATATATCTTGTTATTTTGTTCGTTAGCTGTTTAATTTATAGGTACATTTTTGATTCATTGTAGAGTGTTAATTAATTAATTTTATACTGGAGACTCACGTAATTGTTGTTGTTTAGCACTTGTCGACACCAGATGTTACTCTCGTAGTTGTGATCAATTGAAATTTGTGATTTATTCATACATATAACTCGTTTAAACACTCTGAAATTATTTCTCTTGTATGTTAACTATACGTCTTTTTCTGTTTAATTAACAAAAAAAATAGCCTATCTACCGTCTACAAGCAATATCACCTCCAAAAAAATACTTATGCCACTCTTGCACAAAACTCACCACAATGATATACCATGTCCCCAACATGTCACACCTCAGTCGAGTGCCAGTCGTAACATCTACCAGAGCTAATCCCCACCCCAAAAAGAAAGAAAGGAAATTGGCCCTTTGTACACTCTTGTACAGAACACAAAAAAATAATTAAAAATTAACCTTTTCAATGCATTTAACCCTTTCAATAAAATCCAATCCTTTCAATACATTTAGCCCCCAATAATGTTTAACCCTTTGAATCAATCTAACTCTCTCCATCTTTGGTTAACCCTTCCAATCAATTTAATTAATCCTTTCAATCCGTTTAACCCTTTGATATCAATAAAGGCGGCATCCTTTTGTATCTAGAACCCGCCTGTTCCTACTACTAATTGCTATTTATTTTAATTATTCGTACAACGTTAACATTACTGCGATTATAAAATTAATAAACAGTCCCGCATTTAATATTCCCAATTTTATTAATTAAATTGTCCTCATCAGCAGCAACTCAGCACAGTTAAATATCTTACATGCTAATTTAGACAGAAATGAAATTAATCAGTCGCTCAAAGAACTCGTTCCACCTTCGCAGTGGGGTGTATCACCATTGTCACTGTCCTTCCGAGATATTCCTCGCGGAGTTGGCGCACTCATAGATCGCTGGTTGTATGCCGAGAAGATGCCGAGTTCCCCCGATATTTCGGTGACACAGCTGCGTTCTCCGGTACTCAGCTATATGGTGCAGTTATAGTTGGTCAGTACTTTTGAACTCGTGAAATCTCACTGGCATACACGTCGGTAGGTGCATTTTACGGCGGGGGGGGGGGGGGGGGTAATATATCCCTACTTCCCTAAACAAGTTTCACTTTGTACATAAACAGACTTTGCGTTAGAGATGGCGGAGCTTTGTATCAGTAACTATTAGCAAAAAAATACAAATCAAACAATTAGGCCATTGAAAACTAAAATTTGACTTTTTTTTTTAACGAGGTTAGGTATATTTTATTTTAGACACTTTTAGCATAACAATTTCATGTCTGACGAAATTGTAAATTCTTAAACAAAACTATTAGTGTCCCATTTAAGGCCAGGCTTCATAATCCATAGGCGTATAGGGTATTAAATGCTAAATCCGGGCAAAGATCTCTCAGTCGTATTTTGTAGTATTCTCAACTAAAGATTTTTTTGTTAGAGAATGAAGGCATCTATATTTTCAAACCTTCCAAATTTTAATTTTTTTATTTTGAATTCATTTGTTTATTATTTATAGAATGTAACGATTTTATAAAAAATGAAAAAGTGCATTTAAAATTTTAAAAGTAGAAATTTGGAAGATTTATAGTTCTAGATGCGTTCATTCTCTAATAAAAAATCTTCAGTTTAAAATAGTACCACAAAAAACGACTGAGAGATCTTTGCCCGAGTTTAGCATCTAATTCCCCATACGCCGATGCATGGCGAAGTCTGGCCTTCAGACACGTAACAGAAAATTTCAGCACTGCAATTACGCGTAGAGTTGCAAGGGGGGTGGGATGGGGGGGGGGGGGTGGTTCGCCCACTCTTCAATTACTGGAGGAGGCATGTTCCCTTCGTCGACCACTTGCCGACAACCGTCGTGCTCGTTGGCTCACTGGGCGCAAGCTGCTCGCTGGCTACGCGCCGCCTCTGGTGGCTTGGACACTGTCCAAACCATTCTTCACTTCCGTTCAGCTACGAGGTAAGATGGGCGCCAGAAACTAACTCCCCAGTGAGCCGCGTTGGAACACGTGTGCTCCCGCTTCCAAATCCTTTCCCCCTTCCTCTAGCCATCGGATTTTAGCAGAAGTCACACCTCACGGGTTGGGGAGAAACCTAAAAAATTCCCGACTTCAATTTTATATTGCAATAACGAGCACTTAGTGTGTTCTGTTTTCAATAGGAAAGAAGTTACTCTGTACTGAAAACAAAATAAGTACCTACATACAAAAACACGTAACTGATAGTGTCACATCGTATATTAGCGTATAAAGATAGAATTACATAATTAGCAGACACCTGCTAAATTCGCGTGATCTTTCGGTAACAGAATAAACTCCACTGCATTGTATATAAGTGAGCACAGCCAGCGGTTTTATTGGCTGCTAACCTTTAAGGGGAGTCACCTACATTTTTTAACTTACTTAAAAGAGGATTGATGAGTCCACAGCTGAAGTTACGTTATAGGCTCAAGATTCCCGTGAGATGTGTCAAGACATAATGCCGGCTTATGGCAGAAATCGGTCAAATGCACAGTGATTTGGAGTTCAGTCTGCCGCTAAATAATAGCGCGAATTTTGAAGGTATCTATTTATTAGGTACTCACTGTAATATAAGAGTGACACACTATACACTCCACAGTATTATGTATAATCAAATAAAAATAGTAGGGAAATGGGAAGTTGCGCATAACGGCGTCTGGCACAGGAGCCAGGAGCCGCCCGGCTGCCATGTTGTTACGTCACAATCCGCCATATCGGATGTTATTGACTTCAACCATAAACTTTGACCTGTGACCTTGACACTTGACCTCGGTGACCTATGGCCCCAAAATAAAATTTGCGAAAAAATTCTATAAAATTTCTAAAAATAATTATTACGAAAAATGCTATTAAAATAGTTTACTAAATTTAAAAATCGTTAAGAAAATTTGTAAAGATTATTATTTTAAATCGTTTAAAAAATTTAAACAATCGATTTAAAATGTATATTTATAAAATTTTATCACATGAGAACATTGAGACATCACACACAGGCAGGTAGGCAGGCTTTAGATGCTAGTTCCCTGATAACATTAGCATGCAGTTATATCTTCAACAGTTTCTTCCAGACAAGTTCTTCGCTTACCTATATATCGTGGTCACACTTAAAGTAGACAACTGACTCCTGTTGTTGGACTGGCCCCTCACAAGACTGACCCCATTAACCACATTCACCACATTGGCCCCATTGAGCCCATTGTCTCCATCGACACCATCGACCCATAATGACACCTGATTGTGCTGCTAATTGCGGCGCTGATTGCGGTGCTGTGGTGCTGATTGCGGTGCTCATCGCAGTGGTAAGTGCGGTGTGTGTATGTGTGTGTAGATCGTAAGTGGAAAAAAAATTAATGGACTTTAAACAAAACTTATATGTTCCTATCTCTAACATCTGAAATGCGAACTTTTTATTTAATAACATCGTTTTAAAACAGTATATATCCAGGTCCCGCATAATATTTCATAGCTTCTTGGGAAGTTTCCGCGGAAGAAAACACGCAGGTACTGTCATGTATATAATAGGATTATACATAATTATGTATTTATATAAATAAGAGATATGAATACTGTATTTATAGTTATGAACATATAACTGTAAATATAAAATTATTTTCAATTTAATACTTTTATATATATGGTTATAACTATGTAAATATAAAATTATTTTTTATTTAATTTATACGTATGGGAACAGGTATATAACTATGTAAGTATTAAATTATTTTCAATGTAAATACAAAATTCTTTCCATTTGATTTATATGTATAGGTATAAGTATACAACTATGTAACTGTATAGGTATATAACTATGTATATATAAAATAATTTTCAATTTAATTTATATGTATAGGTAAAGGTATATAATAATGTATATAAAATCGCTTTCAATTTAATTTATATATATATATATATATATATATATATATATATATATATATAGGTATAGGTAAATAACTATGTAAATATAAAATTATTTTTAATTTGATTTATATGTAGGTATTAGTTTATAAGTATATAAATATAAAATTATTTTCAATTGAATTTATTTACATAGTTATGTACATATAACTATGTAAATATAAAATTTAATTAAATATCTACATATGTGTATGTACATATAAGTTTGGGAACATACAGTTAAATTTAATGTATATATATATATATATATATTAAATTTAATTGTATGTTCATATATGTATATATATATATATACACGTACATGTAAATATGAGAACATAAAATTAAATGTCGATATATAAGAATGTATGTACATATAAATATTTACATATACGTATGTACATATAAATATGGGAATAGAAAATTAATGTAAATATCCATATATAAGTATGTAAATATAAATATGAAAATATAAAATATATTTAAATAAATATATATTTATATATACACACATATGCCTACGAGCACGATGTAAATAACATATTGTTAAGATAGTACTTGAGTGTTTTCTTCCGGGCGAACGAATATGTAGGTTTTCTCAGAGTGCTCCCTTACCGTGAAGATGAATTGGGAATACGAAGACCTGCCTTTTGACCTCTACGAGCATGGACCCCTGACCTATATTATCGCTAACTGGTTGTCGCCAGTGCTGATTCTGCGATCGGGTTATCACCTATGTTCAAAATGCCCGTCAGCTTGAGAGGGCGGTCCAAACGAAGAGTCCTTTTCACGCCACGACGATCAATTGGGAAGCATAGTGGAAGTCTGCTGTAGTTCTGGGCACTTTTATTGCAGAGTGTTAATAAAGTTTACCCAGGAAACGATGAAATATACCGCTGGACCTGGATATATACTGTTTTAAGACGAAGTTATTAAATAAAAAGTTCGCATTTCAGGTGTTAGAGATAGGACTAAATAAGTTTTGTTTAAAATCCATGAATTTTTTTTTTTCACTTGCGGTCTACACACAAACATACACGCACTCATACACACACCACCCGACTGGAATCACCACTGCAATCAGCACCGCAGAACTGCAATTAGCACTGCAGCACCGCAATTAGCACCGCAATCAACACCACAATCGGGGGTCATTATGGGTCGATGGGTTCGATGGGGTCGATGGGATCAATGGGGTCAATCTTGTGAGGGGTCGGTCAGACAACAGGAGTCAGTTGTTTACTTTATGTGTGGCCACGATTTATAGGTGAGTGAAGAACTTGTCTGGAAGAAACTGTTGAAGATATAACTGCATGCTTATGTTATCAAGGAACTAGCATCTAAAGCCTGCCTACCTGCCTGTGTGTGATGTCTCAATGTTCGCATGTGATTGGTTAACTGCAATCATGTGGTAACTTGGTGATTGGCTGGTCGTTGTCTGCACAATGTATTAATGGTGAAGTACGATAGGTTCAAAGTCAGTATGAAGCTACAAGGCTTGCACACTTGTATATTATAAGCAGTAGGGAGGTAAGCCGACAGCTTTAGTTTGACACCAGCTGAGTGGAAGGTGGATCGTCTCGACTAGCTTCTGCCTCTTCACATAGATTTTTCTCGAGTTTTGCTTTTTAGGTCATTCAAGGTCATGGTGTTAAAGTCAAGGCAGTCTTAATCTAATATGGTGGCGGTAATCTGTAATGTATAATGGTTGTTGTCTTTTATGTATTTTTCTAAGTTTTTATTTTCAAGGTCATTTAAGGTGTTGGAACGAGGTAGTCAGTATTTAAAATCGTGGTGGTAGTGTGTAATGTATTATGCTTGTTGACTTTAATGCATTTTTCTCGAGTTTTTATTTTTAAGGTCATTCAAGGTCATGGAGTCAAGATCGAGGTAATCTGCATGTGAAATGGTGGTAGTAGTCTGTAATGTTGCTGACTTTTATGCATTTTTCTCGAGTTTTGGTTTTCAAGGTCAATCAAGGTCATTGGGTGAAGGTCGAGGTAGTCTGCATCTAACATGGCGGTAGTAGTCTGTAATGTATTATGCTTGTTCACTTTTATGTATTTTTTTAAGTTTTTATTTTCAAGGTCATTCAAGGTCATGAGGTCAAGGTCGAGGTAGTCTGCATCTGACATAGCGGTACTAGTCTGTAATATATTGTGGTTGCCTACTTTTATGCATTTTTCTCGAATTTTGCTTTTCTAGGTCACAGTCAAAGGTCAATTGCTATTGAGCATTGTCTTCCAAGATGGTGGATGGGTGTTGTATACCAAGATTGTGGTCACCTACCAAGATGGCGGTCGCCTACCAAGATGGTGGCCTTCAGTAATGTATAAACAAATGGCAAACTAAAAAAAAATATGGCTGCCTCCTCTAACATATAAACAAAGATGGCTGCCTCCAGTGGTATTTAAATAGATGACGAACAAAAAATCAAGATGACGGAATAAATATAGGTAAGGGGAATGTGGGAGAGGGAGTCAGTCATCTGCTGAAGTCGAACAGAGATGAGTAATTGGTTGTTCTTTCGAAAATGTAAGTTTTTTAATTAAATATTATATAAAATTTTGAAGAGAAATTTTTTAGGGAAAAAGGGATATTCCGAGGGAGAAAAGGGAAAAATAAATTAATTTTAAAACTATTGCTTTGATTTTTTAAACTATTTTTAATAAATATTTTAAATAACAATTGTTATGAATTTATGAACGGATTTTTTAACTTTGTTAAATATTTTTGATAACATTTTTGGCAATAATTTTTTTTTAGAATTTTTTCCCAATTTTTTTTTGGGGTCCGAGGTCGCCGGGGTCGAGTCAAGGTCACGGGGTAAATGTCATGGTTTAGGTCAATGTCATCCAATATGGCGGACTGTGACGTAACAAAATGGCAGCCGGTGGGCTCCTGGCTCCTGTACCAGACGCCCTTATGCCCAACTTCCCATTTCCCTACTACTATATAGATACGATAAAGTAAGTACTTTTGAAATGAACGTCAGAAAAAAGTAACTGTCCCTGCTTGCATATGTTTTAATGGGGGCACTGAGTGACATACGCCCAGTAAAGATGGTAACGATGGATGAAAAGAAGCTCCATATCTTAACATCTAATAGTTAGGTAACCATTTCTGATAACTTAAATTATTTATTTGGCCTTGCATTTGTTTTTTAATGCACGGAAGTGTAAAAATGAGCACATTTGTTAGATATTTACGTTTCAAATAATTTCACAGTTTCACTTGACCGATGCATGAAAAAATTGTTTAGACCCACGACAATGTTAATCTTACATAAAGCGGAAGAATACACAATGTACATACAAGTAGGTCTTAAGCAGGGCTTCCAAAATTGTTAATTTTACCGTGAATGGCCTACAACTACTATTGCTCATCTGTTGCCCACCGTCACAATGGTAGGCGATGATAGAGCGCGAATTTCATTGCATGATTATTATCAGCTCTAGGTTCTCCGTGAGGTGCCAAATAACACGTGGAACAATTGCAAAAGTAACATAAACGTACGAGTTTTTGAAATCTATTTTGTCTTGTAAATAACCCGCGAAATCGTTAGGTATCTACGGACGGCGAATGACCTTTTAAACATGTCGAAGGCTGCTCACGATAAAATGAGCACTTTTGAAATCAACCTTTTAAGCAGTATCACTGCTCCTACCTGCATATATTTTAACAGGCGCACTAAGTGACATGCGCCTTGTCAAGTTGGTAACGACCCAAGGAAAAGTAGTTCAATGTCTTGGCGTTGAATTAGAAGTATTAGGCAAAAATGTCTGAAAACTCAAATGATTTATTTTGCTTTTTATTTTTTTATAATGCACCTAAGCGTAAGAATAAGCATATTTGTAAAATATTTACTTTTCTAATAATTACATAGTTTCACATGACCGATGTATGAATGAACTAATCAGTCCCATCGAAATGTTAATATTGCATATAGAGTTATAATACACAATGTTACACGTAGATCATAAACAGGGCTTTCTAAAGTGCTCAGCTTACCATGAACAGCCTATAAAACACTTTTTTGTAAGTGAAACATTTATCATCATATACCGCGACATACTGTGTAAGAATTCCGTGACCAATAAGTTTCTCCGGACTTCTGATTTTAGGCTACAGAAATGCGACAACTCAGTGAGTTGTGAATATGCATCTTGCACAGATTGGAAATTTAAAAAGATGTTCACTGCTTAGGAACACAACCTACACAGTAAAAGTATTTGTAATTTTTACTGAGAAATTGTTTGTAATTTTACAAATGTTTGTAATGGAACAAAAAATTTTTTCGAAAAATTATTCGTTTGTAAAACTAAATGAGTCGTGTTTGTAACAGACCTCAATGCATGTTTGTACTATACTGACCCGTTTCCATGAGCTCAATCAACAACGAAAATCCGTATGTAGCTGTTGGTGCAAAAACTAAGGGTGATGTAAAGTGTAGTTATGTGGAAAATAAACGTATCGCAAGTTTGAATAACCTATAATAATTAAAACAACTCAAATAAGCATAATAAAAAAACTAAAATTTTAAAAACATTTACTGTTAATGTTAATTTTTCATATAAACACAGAACTGTGCTTTTCTTAACCGAATAACTTCAATTATATTTTGTAGGCATTTACTGCTTTATTGAGTACAAAAAAATTTTGAAGTTCGAAAGTTAAGTTGGTCTTGTGTTTAAGGGTGTGGGGTAGTAAGGCAAAGGACATGTTTTATATCCCCCGTGCTGGCAAGATGAAACGTAGTTATTTTTTTCGTGGATTATATTTTGAAATAATGTTTTTACTATTCTATGTTATTAATTTATCACATTGGTTTTCCATTTATTTTTATTTTATTTCTTACAGCGATAAGATGCCCTGAAGACCAGACGCTACATTGGCTAGTTGCCTCCATCTTGGCCGGACTAATGCTTCCCTCCTCCAGTTTCCGTCGACACCCAATTGTTTTAAGTATTTTTTTTCAACTCATCCCACTATCGTAGTCTTGGTTTCCTTTAAATTGGTCTGTATTTAAATCATACTTATGGGTAATGATTTTGAAAACGATAACATTTCCTCAAAGTTTCCTTAAATTGTTTAGAGTGCGAATTAAAGTTTTAGAAATGACCAACTTATATATATGAAGTGAAATTTTTACGATTTCTTTCTTTCTCACAACTTATATGCGTAAGAATCATGAAAAAATATAATTTTGATTCACTTCCCAATAGTGTAAGTTGTACAAGTCAGTTGTAATATTACAAGTTAGCAAATTTTACATTATAAAAATGGTTCTAGTCCTGCAAATAATTTTCTTGGCAACTCGGTTTCCAAAAAATTTTTCTTGTAAAAGTACAAACCGTTTGACAGTTTATCGTGTATTTTGAAAGTGCATTAAGAAACTTAATTTTATTACCAAGCATTCCAAGTTGGCAACTCGTCGAAGTGCCATCCAATCGAGTCTGCAGGAAGGACTACCGACTTCTGTCGACTTAAAGATCGTGTACAGTCATTTAGGAGATTCTGTTAGAGGTACTCATTTGATGAAACTGAGACTAAACGGAGAGACTTGGGTGGCTCTTCAACATTGAGGTCTTGAGAACCGAGGGGGTGAAGCGATGTAAGTGAGCTAAGAGTGAAGATATTTGGGTGGCTGTTAACAGCGAGGTCTTGAGAGCTGAGCAGCGAGGTAAGTATGCAGCAGCGCCAAGATGCAAGGACGGAGCGAAACCATAGATAGTCCCGAGAAAATCCGCCAACCAGTGACATCGTCCGGTTCGATTCCCACGTGCGAAAATCCGGGAGGTACCTCGCCGTGATCCAGACCGGTTCGCCTACGTGAGAGGCAAGTACACCACCGCGGCCGTCTGAAACTAAGTCATTACCTACTGCGAAAGAATAAGAGTTACTGCGAAAACTACACAAGAAAATGTAAAGTGATATGAAGCCTAGTCCTCGAAATGATGAGATTTCTAAGCGCTGGCACAGAGTAGGTTATAATGCAGAGGCGTAATATGCGCTTGTTATACCGCGGATTCCAACAGCACACACCAGCAAAATGGTGCCACTGTTAAACAACATTATAGGAATGCCGTTCTCCAAGCAGCGCTTGGGAACTTATTCGCCAGTTATAGGTTGTTCACGGTAAAACGAGCGCTTTTAATAGTCTTACTTAAGATCTACTTGTATGCACGTTGTGTATTCTTCCGTCTTATGTAAAATTAACTTTACCAAGGGCCTCTCACTTTGTTCATGCGTCGTCAAGTGAATCTTTACAATTATTAGAAGAGTAAATATTTTATAAATATGTTAACTTTGACACACTGATGGATTAAAAAAACAGAAATTTAAATTATTGTAATTTAAATTATTGAAATTATTACCTAACACATTTTTATTCGACGTTGAGATACGGAATTATCTTTCCTTTCACTGACAAGGTTCAGTGCCAAAGAGTAGACGTGGGATGGGTGATGAGAGAGGAGGAGAGGGGGGCTAGAAAAGAGGCCCCAGGGACCCGCACGCCACTGGATCTCAGAACTAAGAGAATGAACGGTGAAGTCTATTATCAGCGTGTATATAGTCGGTAGAAAGTGCCGCTGTATAAGGCATAGCAGTAGTTATGAGTGCCAGACAGTGGAGGGAATTGGAGGAATGGTAGGATTGGCAGCACCGCTTCACTACACTAGACTACGAATAGGAGTGGAAGAAGGAAAATCGTCCAAGTTTAAGTGTTCCGTTACTAACAAACGGTATACTTGGTGGTACACATCCTTAGTGTTAATGATGTTACGGAAGCTGCGTAGTAAAAGTAATTAATACTGTGTATGTCTGAAGTTACTTCTGAGTTGCTAAGTTCAGTTTCAAGCACTTGCAAGCCGTGCACTTCGCAGAGAGGGTTATTTGTTCTCATGTGGTGGTCAGGCCCTGTTAAATTATTTTTGTAGATTTTCCGCCACAAACTCTATTTCACGAAGGTCACTACAATTTTTGACACGACCAAGCATGATTAATACCTACCTTAATGTTCTTCGATTGTACAGCTTCTCTGCATTTGATATTTTATAACTTGAACCAGCTGAGTTAAAATAATTGATTACTTTGTGGGAGCGACTACAGAGGCCATAATAGCTACGGCATTCGAACAGAATAGAATTAAGAAAATGCATTAAATTATACCCCATGTCATGTCGTTCGAAAAAAAAATCCATCCAAAATCCACGTTTCCGGAGAGTAGCCAAAAAAAAAAAAATCCAAGATGGTGGAGCATGATACACCTTAACCGGGGGGTGGGGGTAGTTGTCGCTGTGCTGCTACATCCTGCCCTGCGCCACTGTTCCGCCCACGTCTCCGCCAATATTCAGGCTGGGACAAGTTGTCCCTAACAGCCAGTTACAGCCTCTTCTCATCTCATATTCTGCCTTATCGCTGATGATAGTGTACGGAGTTTAAGGTTTGTATATCGCACACCGATTTTGCTAAATAACAAATAAGACTTATTTTTTACTGATTTGACCCTAATGCAGATTAACAAAACTTATGATTTACACCAGTAAATTTATTTTAGAGGTTGTAATTATATTTGCACTTTTAAAAATATACATTTATGTAGTATCACAGCTCAAAGAGATGCGGAAGATACTTCTGTGATAAAAATTTTTCAAATATAGAAAATAGAAGAGTCTTTATCACTCACGACGTGACAGGATAACACAAATCAAATGTACAACAAGCAGTATTGTGTGAAATTATTTCCAAGGGTGGTATGAGTCTTCCAAATAGGAGGCGAATCATGAGTTTATGGTAAATATTTACAACGAAAAGTGTTTAAGATGTAAAACCTCGGGAATCCATGATTTTCGCGTAAAATATTCCAAGCAGAAAATACTTAAATGCGATGCGTGCATACGCGCAGTTTTTTTTTTTTTTTTTTTTTTTTTAGCTTATTATTTATGGTAATTTTTTTTATTTAACTGCATTGGTCACACTTATGCTACTCCGATCCTGAACGTATGTGATTTGTAGTAAAGACGCAAACGGTGCGTTACAATTGAAATAATCCAATTGCCAATGGTGATATGAGCTAGAGAGTTTTCAAATATAACTTCAGCGTATATGATATCCAAGCGACTTTCGGGGAAACATTCCTCACATCTGGAGGATGAAAAAATGTAATATGAACATAGGTCCGCAAACGCTTCGTTTCTTCACTAAGCCCGTAATACACAACGTAAGGTGTATAGCCCGCTGGCTGGATCATGTTACTGTGGAATGCCATCGCAGCATTCGTTTGCATGAAACACGACACCTCACACTACGACACTTTACCTGAAACAGTAGGAACGAGCATTAAGGTTACAATCGCATGCAAACTAACTTTACTAAAATCCAACTTCTATAAAAAAAAAAAAAAGGAAGAAAAAATACCTGGTTTAAAGCCGGCGACAAAATTCTTAGTGTTAAGGGCTCCACGCGTTAGATTTTCGTAAAAACTGGTTAAATTTATATTAATATATTTGTATTTTGTAGGATTGAATTATTGATTTACTGAAGAGTCGCGAGTCACTGAATCTGTGCGAACATAGCTGAGCACTGATATCGCAGGCGCGAGTTGACATCATGGACAGGAACACTGGATCATTCAGGAAAACTGCGGGCCTCTGTAGACACTCATCGTCTGTTCTCGATCTCTCTTCTCCAAACATACGCTCGTGGGCTTAAAATCACACCGCAGTTTCAGCTTCTACTCCTGACGGGATGCGGAAAACCAGCCATATTTTAAAATTAATAATTATAGTATTTTTTGCAGTTCGGATACGGGCCTCTTTTTGCCTTCCAAAGGTGTCATATCTTTGCACGTCTGTATTTACTTGGTCTAAACCATCTCGGAATCAGTGTTTATCAATTAAAACTGTAACTCTTGCTTACAACCTCACAACCCTAATGAAAAAAGCTTCCTCCTTAAAAAAACTGAAATGTTCTTCAAAATATAAAATTGTTAACGTTATTATTTTAAAAAATTCGTTATTTCTTACAGGCAAGGCTTCATCGCACTAGTAATTTATAATTTACTATCCATGTAAGCACAACAAAATTCAAGTAACTTTCTCTCTGAAATATGAATTTCCTCAGTTTAAGATACAAAGACGTGAAGATGCAAGTTCTATAATGCTGGGGCCACACTTTCCGTTCTGCCGGGTCCGGTTTGGCAGGTCCCTCTCGGAGGGGACTTTAAATGCGAGAGGTAACACCATCCCTTACAACCGGTCCCGGCGGGATGTGGCAGGACGACGTCTCCAGTCGACAGGAAGACAGGAACACAGGATGGCTGGACGGGAGACAAAAACACACGCATTTCAATGCGTGCGTGCACACTGTCCCGTCCCGCAGGTCCCGTTTTCCTTCTATTCCGTAGTTTTGTATACGTTTTGGACACCATGTTTGACACAGACAAATTTATACAGTTAACTGAAGAGTGCCCCAATATCTGGGAAATGTCTTCGAAAATGATATGGACCGGAACGTACGGGATAAAATTTGAGAGTACATCGGGGAAGGAATGTTAGCGATTTGAAAAGAAATGGAGCTGCAAGAAAGGCAACAACAAGGTAGGTAACACTGAATGTTATATATGTATGGTAATATAGAATTGAATGTATGAATGTTAGCATGTAGCATAGAATCAACTGTAGAGATGAAATAAGGCCATCCATATACACGCACACTTGTAGCATAAACGAATTTAAAATGTCCGACTTATTTATTCATTCACTTACTGAAGACTTTTTCACCCTAGTACTATATAACCATAAGAGAATTTTTGATTAATTTTAATGGAAATACATATTAATAACTGCTGATGATGTTATAGGTGCAGATAAAAGCTTACAAACTTTTTTTCTTACTGAGATTTTTTTGTTAAAAGGGAAAAATAATGCATGATATTTATAACTTTATCTGACTTCCACTTCGCTGCCATGTAGACATGCACAGTATTGAATTAATAACCTAAGATTAGTTAAATAGAAATATTTCGTGAATATAGACAGCATCACCTTCATTATTTCATATTGGAATTTAGTAACACCAAAACTGTGGAGAGAGTGAAATATTTTCATGTGCGATGGGTATACAATTTATCGTACTTTACTAAATGAATATTTGACGATGCTGTTCTTATCCAAATATTTATTTTATCCATACCATGAATTTTATTGGGAATAAAATATGTAGGCAACAAAAATTCTCACTAAAATGTTTCTGACTTAATTCCATTACATTTGCTGGCCCCTTTTTGTAGTTAATTTTAGGTAACAATATGAAAACACATTAATTATTTACAATTTTATTGAAAAAAAAAACCGCTTTACTCTGTTGTTCTTGCAAGAAAAATTTAAAGAATAAAAAAGTACCAAATTACAAATATTTCCAAAAAAAAAACTAGATTACTAATATCACTTAACTGCTCAAACATTTATATTAACTACCAATTTAAGTTTCAGTTTCTAAAGATATCGTCGCTGGAACACAACTGCCCCATCGCCGACAAAATAATAGGCAAAAATGTCTCTGACTGTTCTTCCTTCAATCAGTTATTCACCAGTCCGAGAATTATTCACGTCCTCAAAAGGATAAGTTTCTGAGTCATTGGCATTAATACCATCTCGCTTGGGTACAAAGTGATGCAATATGCAACAGGCCTTTACGGTGTCATCAACAAAGTCAGGTTCCACAAGTATTAGAGCGTGAAAAATCCTCAATTTCTTAGCCAAAAGTCCAAAAACACACTTTACATGTCCTGCCGAACAGGAAAGTGTGGGCGGGTGAAGGTCATCCCGCTAAATGGGATGCGTTCCGACGGACCCGCTAAAAAAAGAGAGGTATGGTCCCAGCCTAGCAGGTAAACATTTAGCCTAAGGCAAACCATTGCCAAAACAATTAAATAATTATGTTAGTACACAGAAACACAGTATTTGGTTATATTAAAAAAACAAAGAAATTACATTCTCAAATACAAATGTCCTAGCAATTGAGTATGATAGAAATGTATTAGCTCGTGGGCATAATATTACTAAAATAATAACTAAAACATGTGTAGAATTTGCCCATAATTACACCATACAGTGGGCCGTCTGCCTGGATGGTCAATGGGCCCTGATTGCCGAACGAGACCCTGACACGTAGACAGGGCGCAAGGCCATGTTGTCTGCAGTTCGGCTCGTGTGCACCAGGTATCGTGTTGTGAGTTGTGTGTTGTGAGCGGGCGGTGATAGTACCGGAAGGTAGGAGCAGAAATAGCATCAGTGGAGGGAGGATGGAGGCTGCCTGTGTCGACCCTGCGAGCAGGTAACATGGTTACCAAGCCCTCCCTCCCAGCATCTCTTGTGGTGACAAGGCCGCGCCAGCTACAATCACAGCTGACGTAACTGCAGCCGCACGCCTCGTGTCCCAGCACCCGCTCTCTCCCGCTACTCATCCACGTAAACTACACACACGAGCTTGGAGGAACCCCGGCTGTCGTGCTCGCTAAAGCCGATATTACACGATGTATGCTGCCGTACTTGGTCTTGTGCAAGCGTCTGCAAGGCCTAGTGCACGAGCCGATATACCAGCTGCTATATGAGCCGCCATGGAAGATTCATATTACACGACAGCAGTTCGCGTATACGCTGTTCACGGTAAAATGAGCCCTTCCTTTCGAAAGTCCCGCTTAAGATCTACTTGTATGAACGTTGTGTATTCTTCTTCCTTATGTGAAATTAACATTGCCACGGGCCTCATCACCTTATTCATACATCGATCAAGTGAAACTGTGAAACTATTAATAGAGTAAACATTTGATAAATTTGCCAATTTTTACACACTGGGGTGTTAAAAAAAATATAAAGCGTAATAAATAATTTAAATCATCACAAACGGTTACCCAACACTTTTTATTCGACGTTAATATATGGAATTTACTTTCCATCCATCGTTACCAACTTTACCGGGCGCATGTCACTCAGTACGCCCGTTAAAATATATGCTAACAGGGAAAATGAGATTTTTCTAAGGTTGATTTCAAAAGTGCTTACTTTATAGTGAACAGCCTTTACCAGCATTTGACACTGTCGGTAGGTGCGTAGCGTATGGTTCTTAGTAAATGTGAACCCCATTCGTAGAATTGCTAACAGTTAGTAACTTGTGCAGGTCTCTAAAAAAACTAGCTAGCACACATTAATATTGCTATATTACTGTTGGCCTTTACATCAATTCATTTCTCGCTGGTGTAGTTTCATTCACTTTTTATGATCTGAAGTCACGAGTGTACGAGAGCGCTATTTTTAATTTCGACGAAAATTGTTAAACGTTTGCAAAATGTAGTTTTTCTTTACGTACCGAGTTATTATCCGCATGTAATATTTTATGAAAAAAAAAAGTGTCCAATGGAGTGGCTTTACCACTGTACTATCAGTTCACACAAAAACTTTTATCATTAATTAAATACTATAAATATATAATAACAGCTAGAATTAATTATTTTATAGCGTAGGTAATGTTTTAAGTATATAATATGGTTTTAAACAGCAATGAAAGGTTGTCATCGCCAGTATTACTCGTCTTCGACGATTTTTAAATTTATTTCAAAGAGTTTTAACCTCACGGATGTATCATCAAGATGAAGTCATCCTTTCTGGTTTCTTCACCAACTCGTTTCAAATAATAGTCACGGGGAGCGCCCTACTCTCTGAGATTACGATGCGATTGGCCAGCTACTAAAGCCGGTAGGTATGGAACCTGCCACGAAAAATAGGACGCTTCCTATTCTAAACCTGGTATGTCTGGCCGTACAAGGTGCGAAATGCCATGACGGGCGGCGTACTATCCAGTATAACGGCCGCTACGGCGGATGTGGTAGTACTTCAAACCTCCGGCATCACTCATTTCATGAGCAGCTAGCCAGTGTACATAATGACTGGACATACTATACTCGCCAGCTGCCGTCATCTGGCACACTACACCGCAACGTAAGTAGAATAAATATAAGAGTTCTGGAGCAAATTGATTCAGGTTTCATACACCATCTTGGATTCTGTCACAAGCGCAGTCGTCATCTTGATGATTGGGCAGCGGTGGCGCAGTGGTTAGGGTGCTCGCCTCCTACCATGGCGATCCGTGTTCCATATCCGGTGGGTTCCTCCCCCCTCCTCCCCGGATTTTCGCACGTGGGAACCGTGCTGGACGAAGCCGCTTGCCGGCGGGTTTTCCCGGGATACTCTCGTTTCCCCCGCCTTGCATTGCAGCACCACTCCATCTAGGGTCTCATTTCATGTCACGTCCGGAGATGACGGGTCCCAGCTGGAAAGCCCGTCACTCGGCGAGTGCTTCCTTGCCCTGGGTTTACTCCCCACTCGAGTTTTTTTCTTGTCTCTGGAATATGGGATTAAAATCGAAATACAAAATCCTTAAAATATCACGAGCGAAAAAAAAAAAAAAACAAAAAAAAATGTTTAGTAAAAGATCGCAGAATATATAAATTACAAATTTAATTTTAAATTAAAAATGGGAAAAAAATTAAATATTTTAATATATTAATAAATATACTAAACACAATGGTAAAAATATAAATTTAAGAAACATTGCAAAGATTTAAAATAATAATGCCAGGGTTTCGATATTTAAAGATTGCGTTCAGCAGACGACTGACCCCACCTCTAATTTTCATTGGGTATTTAGTCGCCCTGCACCCCTCCCCCACCCCCACCCCCCGGCCCATAGCAAAACTATTCCCTTCTCCTGAACCTCAACTACCTCATTATCCCACATATTACTTTGGTTTCCGCATTGCCCATTACATTGCACTGATAACTCATGTTTTCAGCATTTATCAGCAGAGCACACCCATTTCGTCCTTTGTCAAATCGTCGATTAGAGCTCGCTGATACTTCCTCGTGCCAAATGGCGACGAGGCCGTAATCACTCCACGTTTGTTTTAACCCAAGTATGCAGCTCGACGTATTTAATCGTTCTCTTTCTTTTCAACACATTATTATTTCATTCTTATGGAATTTTACTCCTTTCAAATAATTTATTTTCATTCTCAGTGTTTTAAGAAAAAAATATTGTATTTGCTTGCTCGCCTCCCACCAAGTCGATCCGGGATGAATCCCCGGCCGGGTCACTCCGGATTTTCGCATGTGGGAATCGTGCCGGACGATGCCGTTGGTCGGCTGGTTTTCTCGGGATATCTGGTTTCCCCCGCCCTTTCATTCCTGCGTTGCACCATACTCACTTCAATAACTATCATCGGCTCTCATGACCTCGATGTTAAGAGCCTCACAAATTTATTCACTCATTTCGTTTATCCAAAAATATTATACTGTTACGTGCTGCAGCTGGCACTGGCTCGGCGCCATGGGAGGTGATCCACCTCGCCCTCCCCTCTTCCTGGAAAGATGCGCTCGCGGCCGGCTGCATCCCTTCTGGGAATCCTGTGAATACCGACAGCGGCGGGACTTGTTGGCATCACTGATCTCCTCTCGCTTGTTAGAGACTCCGATACGTTTTGCGACGACGCAAGAATATTCTGGTGAGACTGGCCGGCGCCTCGGGCCTCCTCAGGACAGCGCGCGGGTTTTAGAAACTTCTGGATGACGGCCTACGACGGTTTATATACTGCCGCGGCCCAGCGGCCGACAGTCTTTGACGGAGGTTATCTGGCCGAGTGTGCGCGAGCGAAGTGAGGTGTGGACGACGACTGGAGATTGCGGGACGACGACTGGTGAAGTGTTCGTGGCTTGAATGGACGAGAGATTGTGAAACCGACGATTGAAGCCTACTGTGCGTGAGGGCGCTTGGAGGACTCTAGAACATTGCGACTGGCGGGACATGGACTGAACTGAGATGGGACTGACTGGAGATGTAATACGGATACTATCACAAATATTTGAACTGTCAAATATGGACGCATAATTTATAAAATTGGGACTTTATTTTAATTAGTTAATTTAATTGATCTCTTTGTGGCTGTTATAAATTTTATTAATTGGAATCATGAATTGTAACAGTGAGTGATATCATTTATTGCGAGAGGTTGAGTTGTTGTAAATAAATTAGAAAATTATAATTCTTATTTTATTCAAATACGACCTCCATTCCTTAACGAACTTATTTTAGCCCACTTAATTTCTAGAGACAGGAATCGTTACAATACTAATCTACTACTGTGATATGACACCAATGCATCAATATGATTTACTGCAAGTATTTAAAACCCCAAAATTTGTAAAAAAAAATCTGGAGACTAAATTTTACAGAAAATACTGCTTTGGAATTTATTTCTTTTATTTCGCAGCGGGAATAATACATTTTTATTTAAATCACGAAATTATCCATAGATCGTTTAGTATTAAAGTCAGCTATCATCTATAATGTTCATTACAACACCAGTATATGTAGTAAAGCAATTGCTGTGATGATTTTATATAAGAATTCTCAAACTTTTGATGTTATTGTTACATGCGCCTGGCGTTGCAAGGTTCGTGGGGGAAGGAGGTCTTAATAAAATACAAAAGCCAGAATTAAATCTCTTTATTTACTTAAAATTCCGCCAAAAATAATATATACAAATTTTTCCTCTACTATCCACTGCAATTAAGTCATTTACCACTGGGTATCCTATTTTATTAATCGATTTCACAAATAATTATCTATGCTTATATATACAATGTAATATAATTGTCTAAACCAGTCCACTTGCACGAATATGTCAAGTAACTCTTGATCTTTCACATCTACTCCGACGCCGGATCAACTATAAACATAGCCGCTCTCATCCGCGAGATTGCAGATGTCTCCACGTAAAGGCTATTCGCGGTAAAGTAAGCACTTTTAAACGCCCTCTCATTTGAACAATCGTCAGTAAATATGTTTTGTTCTAGCCTTAGAGATTAGCTTCCCAATGCTGCAGCATAGATATACACACTGTTTATTTGTTACGTTTTTTTTTTTTTTTTTTCTTCCAGGACACGGCCGTTTGTTTTGCGTGAATACGTCTATTCTGACGCGCTCAGACGCCTTGATGTATATTTTACGTTCCCGGCACCGCTTCGCTCGATCATATGGGGTTTTATGGATATCACTGGTTTGCTTTTGATATCCTCTTTCCAGCCGTATACGATTTCTGTATTTCGACTTGACTTTTTGATGAGTATAAGCCCAAATTGTCTAAGTTTTCTTAATTTTTTACATTAAAGTCATACAATATCACCATAACCATGCCACACAAATGTTTTTATACGCGCAATCGATTGATCTTGACGATAAATGTAGATTGAAACCTAAACGAGCGTCGTAGCTTCTCCTAGTTAAAAGTTATGCTACGCGGAATTTATGAGACGCGGCGAAACGAACTCCACCCCTCCGCTCTCTATGCTTCGCAGTCCTCATCAACGTAACATATTCTTTGATACTTTGGCAATCGAGTGGTGTAATTGATTTTTGAGTGTAGACGATATATTCGGAGCTGCAATGCCAAACTGTATCCCCCGATTTTGTTATCATCGGATTTTCTGGATTGCCTCTCACTATGGTCGCAAATTTAAAGACGTATTCACGTCAAAAGTGATTAAAGAATAAAGGGCTGAAATAAAGAGTAACTTGGGTATGAGAAGTTCTCACTTTACCGTGAACAGCTCATACTCGCCACGACTCTCGGTTCTCGGCTGCTGCTCGCCAAAACCCGCCGGAGCATTACAACACACCGCCTTCCACACACGCCCAAGAACGCCAGTCAGCGGGACGAGGGCTGTATTTATACTCACCGGCCACACTTTCCGGATATACTCACGCATACTATGTCCTATAATGGCTTAATTCAGTGGCCTAAGAGTTCTTGGCCTTGGAAGGTAATCCCCGACTTTGTAGAAAGTGCTGGCCACCGCCAGACGCAATAGGTAAATCACAGGTATAGGCTATTCACGATAAAGTGAGCAATTTTTAAGGCCCTGCTAAAATTTTCCTTTCAGCCTATTTCTATCTTCCCGCCCCTTTTTAATACAAACATTGCTGTCTTACTAATAAATACAGTGAATACTTTTCAACACTCTGAGGCTGCAATAAATTATATTTATTAGTGGATAATGCCTGTTTGGAGGGCCTTATAAAGTGCTTACTTTATCGTGAATAACCCATAGGCACAGCTTCTACCCCCGCACCGCGTCAACCAAGGA
Organism: Dryococelus australis; assembly: GCA_029891345.1. Lineage (NCBI taxonomy): Eukaryota > Metazoa > Arthropoda > Insecta > Phasmatodea > Phasmatidae > Dryococelus > Dryococelus australis. The sequence continues at coordinate 291,996,370 of CM056995.1, read as the reverse complement.
GGGTGGACCTGTCAAAAAGGGGCGAGGGGGGATCACGCAGGCAGCATGTAGGCGAGACTTTTGACAAGTATCCGGGCGAGGGGGTGGGATACGGACTGCCGACTGTATTTCTACTGTGCGTGTCTGCACGAACAATGTGACGTCACTCGCTTGTGGGTACCCCGAGATTACGTCCGCCTTCTCATGATCAGGCCTTTTCCACTGCAGGTCAGACTACGTACGACCCGCTTGCTCTCTATGGCCCGTTCAGGCTCGTGATGGAGGAGCATTTCTACCTGAGAGACGCACAGAGGGCCAGACACTACAGTGCAGGCGTGTATCCTAGGCAGTCGGCGACATGGATCGGGGAGATATGAGGTGAGAATGGAGCAGCGCCGGAATGCAAGAGCAGGAGTTCCCCGAGAAAACCCGCCGATCAGCGGCATCGTCCGTCACGATTCCCACTTGCGAAGGTCCTGGAGTGGCCCGGCCAGAGCTTGAACCCGGCTCGCCTTGGTAGAGGCGAGTAGTCTTACTGCTCAGCCACTGCAGCCCAATTCTTTAGTGTTAATGTAACTAAAAATAGAATTAATTATTAAGTTGTTTGAAAGAAAGATAACCAGTTACAGACCTACTATAGGCTGTCCACGGTAAAATGAACACTTTTGAAAGCCCTGCTTAAGGGCATTTTGGGTATACTTGCGCCTTCCGTAAAATGAACATTGTGGTGGGTCACATCATTCTATTCATGGACCGGCCAATTGAAACTGTGAAACTATTAGTAAAGTAAATATTTTACAATTCCTATAATTTTTACACTTGAATGGATTAAACAATGGGAAGCGAAATAAATAATTTAACTTATCATAAATGATTAACCAGCAGTTTTATTCAACGTTAAAATATGGAACTACTTTCCCTCCATCGTTACTAACTTTACTCAGTGCACCCGTCAAAATTATGCAAATAGGAGAGGCGACATTTTCCTATGGTTGATTTTAAAAGTGCTCACTTGATCGTGAACGGCCTTCACCTTACAGTTTTTCTAAAATAGGTGTGTAAGTTTTCTCTTCTCATTGCCTCACATGTTACTTTTACTTGACGATTTAGATGCCAGTATCATTTCAATATTCTACTTACTCATCAGTGTTCTACTAGTTTTACGTGAACGTTTTTTACAATAATTTGCCCCTTTTGTAAACCGTATCCGTGGCATTATAGATTTATTTAGCATCGTGTAGAGTTCTCACAAACTTTGGTGATAGGGCACTTAATTTTCCACAACCCAGCTTTTAAATCCATACATTCAAAACATAAAACACCTGTGTTTAATTAAATATATATAACGAACTTAAAAAAAACTTTCGTTTTCAGTATTCTTTATTTATTAATATTAAACGGTGTCTTTTGGAAATCACCAACATCATTAATGAATCCAGACCATGGGTTTGTCTTCTTTCTGTAACAAAAACTTTTTTTTCATAACTGCATATTTAAAACTTTATGCAACAAAGGTCATTTGACATATTGTTCTCATACTCGATTTTTTTAAACTATGTGATTTTACAACCAAAAACAAATTGTTTTTTTCCATGCGGACTGATTTTTTTTTATCGAACAACACACTCATAATTTTTAAAATCATAACTTGTAATTATTTTATTACTGTTAGCAGGCTGATGGACTATCATCTTTCATTCAGTTAACAGGATACATGTTAATTATACAACACTATTAATTTCTTTCTGTTAATAGCCTGATTATTATTTTTGCAAGGTAGTCAACATAACTTTTCTTTTTTAACTGCAAACGTTTAATATATTTGTCAACAAAGTGTAACAATGAATGCAAAAAAAATTTTAAATTATTTATGATCATCTCAATAAAATGAAAAACAAAGTATGTTCAAATTTTATATTCAACTTATATTCCACACAGTGTGTGCAGGCCATGAGTGTAGACTACCTCCTCCCTTTGCTGAAACTGAACTCTGAAACATTAACATTTGAAGTTAATATTTTATTCCAAACAATATAAAAATACGTTCATTTTCCCGTTTAACAGTAGGAAAATTATCTTAAGTGGTAAAATTAATTATTTCGAAATATTGGCCATGGTTACATTTTTTATGGGTAATGAGTTTGGCCTGCAGTGTTTGCACTCTATTTTGTAAAAAATTATTTAAAACAATAATCTAAAATGGCTTGAATTAGAACATTTTTTCAAATACTTGTCTGTTCGTGGTGAAATAGTTTATTTAAGAAGGTAAAAAAGAACGTATTTTCATATTGTTGAAAAGAAAATATTAACTTTAAATGGTAATGTTTTAGAGTTCAGTTTTGGCTAAAGGAAGAGGTAGTCTGCACCCACTTTGTGGAATATAAGGTGAATATAATATTCGAACACAGTTGGTTTTTAATTTTATAGATATGATAATAAATAATATGATCTTTTTTTAGTTCATTGTTACAGTTGGTTAATTATAGTACTGCACGTTTGCAGTAAAAAAAAAGAAGTGTTCTGTAAATTATCTCGCAAAAATAACAGTCAGGGTGTTAACAGGAGGAAATGAATAGTGTTGTAAAATTAATATGTCTCCTGTTAACTAAATGAAAAATTATATCCAATCAGCCTACTAATAGTAATCAAAGAATATATTCATTTGAAAATGTGACTCCTGTTAACTAACAGAAAAACAATGTTATATTTTATAATTCATTACTTACTAATATTTTACCTTCACATACTCGCAGGTGAACGCACGTGTAATGGGCCCGACTCTACGAATCCAGCGGGCAGGATATGCCATATCCGGATACGTTCGCACATCCCTGCCAAATTTTTTCTGGAGCGCCGTCATGCTGAAGTCATAAGTACATTCTCACTTCCAGTGGAACATTCTCCAGGAACTGAGGAATTGTGTACTTGACGAACTGACGGTAAACAGTAACGTTAAGTAGTGAAGGCAGACGGAATGGCCCAGTGAGATGGTCACGCAAAATACCCGCCCATATGTCAACAGAAAATTGCTGTTGATGGCTTCGTATGAGGGAACTGTGTGGGTTACCTTCCGGCCATGTGGAGCTATTCCTGGTATTAGACATACTGTAGCGTGTAAAGCACGCATCGTCCGTCCACAGCACGGGGGCGGAGAAACATTGCTGCATATTACACATTGGTACTTACCACCGAGGGAATTGCAGCCGACAAGGATAATCGTCTGGACCTGCCGCTTGTATCATATGCAGGTGATAAGGACGCAGTTGTTGCTCGCGAAGAACCCGTATTACAGTACTTTTGGCTGGCATCCATTGCGTGGGCAATGGGTCGGCAGCTGCCGGATGGCGTCTCTTCGATGGAAGTTAAGACTTCCTCGTCAAACTATGCCGTACGCACACGTCGTATGCGTCCAGAATCATGTTTCCGTTAGGCGACTGTTCCTGTGTCCCGTAGCCGTTGGTCAATGACGCACCAAAGGTGGAGTGGTGTCGTACCTGCCTCCTGGGGTACATAGCTGCGTACATGCTGCGTGCCTTTCTGTCACATCCATGTCCTGCATCATATACTATAATTAGAGAGACGGATATTTCTCGGATTCATTCGGCAACAAGTTAAACTCCTCAATTCTTTGTGCATTCGAGCATTAGGTAAGTATTTCATTGGCTGCTGTTCCAGTTTAACATCAGACCAGATGTCGCGGGATTTGGTTCCTATTTTTCTCGTAGGTTCGTTATTGGCTGAAAGTCGTTCGAGGCGCGTCTAACACACTATGGTCCAATGGAAGCACAAACACATATGTACACATGGATGCAGTTTAACTAGTCCTCAGATGAATTCGCGAAATTTCCGGGTCCCTAACTATAATCCATTCACGGTTACTTCGCATTATTCTGAAGCCCTGCTATAATTCTACTTCTAGGATACTCCTCCGCTTCGTTCAAACTAAGCTTAACTAAGTCTAGACATTCACACCAGAAGAACAACGCACGGAATACGTGCGTTCTCAGTTGTATAGGCTGTTCACGGTAAAATGAGCACTTTTGAAAGCCCTGCTTAAGATCTGTTTGTGTGCACGTTGTGTATTCTTCCGCTTTATGTAAAATTAACATTGCCATGGGCCTCATCACTTTATTCATGCGTCGGTCAAGCGAAACGGGGAAATTATTATAAAAGTAAATATTTTACAAATCTGCTCATTTTTATACGTCGATGAATAAAAATAAAAAAAGAAAACAAAAGATATATTTTAAGTTCTCACAAATAGTTACCTAACACTTTTTATCCAACGTTAAGCTATGGAAATATGTCCCACCCATCGTTAGCAACTTTATTGGGAGTACATCAATCAGTGTACCCGTCTAAAATATGCAGGCAGGGGTACTGACATTTTTCTAAGGTTAATTTCAAAAGTGCTCACTTTATCGTGAACAACCTGTAATAATATTTTTTATGAGAAGTATTTATTACTAGCCGCTACCCTCACATATGTTTTCTCACTGTTTTAATTCTTATTTATTATAAAAGCAGTATCATAATTTATAAATAAAATACACGTGAAACTTAAATTTAAAGAGAAACATGATAATTCTATGTTAACGATGTATAAAGCGGTTGTTATACATGATATATGTTGGAAATAACTAAACACGTCGTACATGGGGTGATTTTTGAAAAGATTTGATTAAAAAATTGTGAAGCGACCGCGAATACACTATAGTAGGTGCATGTCCGCTAGTTCGCTATTTGTTTATTTGAAATTTTTGATACTCGTACGCTGGAGATGAGCATTGAATCGGAATTTAGCTAGAGAGACTACTCATACTTGCTAAAGCAACAAATTTTGTTTCATCACTTTTCATATTTGTAATGAGGAAGGTCACTAATGTTGGTTTTAAAACATAATTCTCATACAAAAAATAACAACACAATAGTATTAATTCGCAATAGGTGTTATGAAAAAATATGTCAAAAACATGCGTGTTGTAGGTTAGGTATTAGGCCAAGTGAGGAAAAAAAAAAAAGCATATATTTTTAATGTATTTCTGTAGCATACACACATATACAAAAATTAAAAACAAATCATGTTTAATCACGGTGTGTGCCAGATCTTTATATGCGTCCCAAACATTACAAGATAATTTTACAGTTATTATTTTTAAGATTTTAGAGTTCACTTATAATTCGAGATTTTCAGCATTAAATGCCCCCTTTTTTTAAATAAAAACTACTGTACACCCATTAAGATACTTGTACTACAATATACAATAAAAAGAAAAATGTTTCAAAAAATACTTAGTAGGAATACTGCATTTAGTTCACAAATGCACTCGTTATGTCCACTGTGCGTATACGTATACACAGATTCAAAGTTTGCGGGTGTTTGCCCCCTCAAGCCGCTAGGTTCGCTGCTGCTGCTGTTCACACGCTCGCTCGTGTTGTTCGTATACAGCTGTCCGGTATTAGTCTCTATTGTATTTGATATCAGTGTGCCGTGTGCTTAAGATACGAATCGAAGTGTTCAAGGGTATCAGTTCATGACTGTCGTGTGCGTTCTTGACGTGACATAAGATATCGTTATATTTTATATCTTAAGTACAAGTCAAGACGAAATAGCCAATCAGAGACCAGTGACATTTGTTGTTGGCAGAAAACTGTATTTACATCTTGGATTTAGGTTATGTAGTAATGTGAAATCGCGTGCTAATAATTATTTTAATCGAGAGACAGCATCCTCTTAATTTAGAGAACAGTTCATGGTCATGTTTTATTTCTTGGACGAGATTATTGAATTCGCTTTAATTAACCTATCAGATGTATTGATGTAAATTCCAAATGTCGGCATCAGCTTTCCCTTCTATAAGATATCACGAGTTTTTCCAAATGTTTACACAAGCAGTAACCGCGAATAATTTAATATATGTAAATAATATTCACTTTTGTCCATATTTCCAGGTTATGTCGGCTGCTTTCGTCTTTTACGATTCTGAGCGGCTAGACTGAACAGTCGCTAATTCAGTCATAAACTGCAAATCTTATTATTAGTTTTCCGTGTACTTATCGAGTCATTATATACAATTCTTAATTCTTCAGTCTTTAATAGTAAACCCACCTTAAGATGAGAGAGCCGGCGACGAGGGACGCTCGTGTGCTAGCCCGGTGATTGGCTGAGGTGTGGGCGGAGAGGCGACGTATTGAAATCCCAGACCGACCATCGGCAACGTCCGCCACGTTATGAGGTACGCGAAAGAAATCCCTCCTCTGTTAGAGCACGGCTCATGCCGGGTGGGAAAAGGGGGGGGGGGCTGGCTGGTAATCGCATCGCCATTGAGACTCCTGCCACCTCCTCTTCCTTCTCCGTCTCCCGTAGTAAGCAATCTTGCATCGCCTTGGAAGGGGCCAATCCGTTCGGCAGCTCCCCGAGATCTAATTTGGGGCAGACCCTGCCACCTCTCCTCCTCCTGGAGGACGGGGCAGGTGGAGGCAGCGGCCCGCCAAGCAGTGATGCTCCCTCGGCCTGCCAACGAGGCCGTATGAAATCAATCTCTGTGAAGCGTAGTCGGACGGGCAGGCAGCATCTCCTTGAGAGAGGCTCTCTCGCTAATTGCCTGGTCGGGGGAAGAGCGGATGATCGCCCGAGCAGTGACAGGGTCAGAGGTCGCCGCTGGCCACGCGACCCCCGCACGCGGTCCCACCACACTACACCCAACCATAGAGTAAGTAAGACATACCAAGAGTTGACTATGCCGTGTTAAACATAGACTAAAGATGAGGTAGACAGCTTATTCGTCTTCTGCGCATGTACCCAACATTGACCTACCTCAAAGGAACATAACTGTCAAAGTTGTATCGTCAACAGAGCTGAAAGTGATTGTTTACGTCTTAATTTTAGAACGATAAGCACTATTATATGAATAAAATAATTTAACCGATTTTAACTTAAACAAACTGCATTCCAAATTGTTTGCAGTAAGTATACATTCATCTCAAAACATTTGTTTTCAAATCAGTTTTCTAACCTAAAATTCAAACCACGCCGTTTTCGCTAGACGTGTTGGCACGAAAGCAGTTCAATATTGGAACACGTAGATTGGTTGTTCGCAGCCACCGATATCGGTCTACCTCGTCTTTAGTCTATGGCGTTAACCAATGAACCACTGTATAGTGGCGTCTAAGGCAGGCGAATCGTAATAACAAATTTCGCAATTTAAAGGTTAGCTGCACTGCCAAGCAGCTTTCTTTTTGCGTCCTCCGCTAGGAAGAGTAGCAGGGGGTTAAAGTCTATTCGCAGTATATTCGCACGTTTTAAATCAAACTTTTAAGAACCGCCCCATATATGACGTGCTTTGTTGTTTCCTAAATATATCATGTATTACATCGTTTTAAACTTCTGTTATTATAAAAGTATGTTATTTTTGGCTAAGTTGATCCTTTATTAATATTCTTTCTGTAAACCATAATATTTCATGTATAATCATGGTAAAGTTACCTACTTTGGTGACATTTTCTGAATATTTTTAATTTAAATACACAAACATTATTGTTTTCTGCTGATTTAATAAGGGTTATGTACACCCTTGTATTGCCAAAATACCATAAAAAAATAAATGCATTACTTAAAGTTACGCGGGAGGGAGGATGGATTATGTTAAACCTTCACATACCTACCTAATTTGGTGATATAGGCCATAATTTGGTGATATGGGTACCATAATTTGGTGACATTTCATTAACGGGCAAAAATGTTTCTTTTTCACATATTTATCGCATAAAATGTATCCTACAAAAACAACAGACAACTCCTGACTTTCAATACTGTATATGCTAATATATTTACACAATTTAAAGAAATTAGAGGTAACAAATTATGGAAAAAAAAAAAGTCTTTGGTCTGATGACGTCTTTCATCATATTGCAATAGAAAAAATAAGAAACAATTTGACTAGGAGACTTTTCAAAAGTCTTTATTTTGACAATATGTCTTACCATATTACAATAGCAACAATTATAAAAACATAGGAATCCTTACAAAAGGTCATCATCTTGATGTCTTTCGTCTCGTTACAATAGGAAATATTAAGGAAACAATAACAGAGAATCCGTACCGAAGTGATCATCTTGATGTTTTTCCACTCATTACAATAACAAAAATGAGAAAAATTTTAATTAGGAGTCTTCATAAAAACTTTCTCAATATAGTAATCTAACAGTCATTCGCACATTAACTTCATTCTGAACTGCAAAAATCACACATGTAAACAAGGCTACTGACAGGCTCACTCTGGCACAGTTCGTGGTAGGGAGTAAGGCAGAAACAACACTGCACTCACTTCTTCCCATTTTGAACTATTTTGTCTTTGGAAAAAAGTTATTTCCAAATACCACATGGCCAGTCATCATCATTCACTGTATGCTTAGCACTAGAAACACACACATTTATCTTCTTTTTTGTAGCCTTCCCTCGATGTTGGACTCCAGAAGGTCCAGGGGCTGCATGATGAACCTCCACTTTCTGCAGTTTCAGGGAACGTTGTTTGTTCACATTTTGGTGAACTGTTGGTGGGTTCTCGGTGATGAGTTTTGCTTTAGGATTAGGCCTAACTCGTCCACGTGTAGGCTCTTTTCGGTGACCAACTGTCGGGAGCTTCAGACTATTGTTAACTGGAGATGGCGGAGTCTTTAACCGGGATTTGTCTCTGCAGTCGTCGGTCTTGAGTTAGTATCACTAGGAACAACTTCCTCTGGAACAGGACGTTCAGTGAGTAACGATGGAACCAGTTTTTCTTTGAGAATTATGGTTCTGTCAGAAGGAACAATCCCACATGTTCTGAAAGCATTATTTATGTTTTTGTCAGGCATGGCTTTTATAAATGGCACCTTGAAAATAGAATGAAGAACTTGTTGGTTTGGCTTGCCTGTTGGGTTCTCAGCCATGTAATCATTGAGTTCCTTCTGTAACGCAGATTTTAATGCCCAGTAAACACCGACGTCCAGGCGTTGCAGAATCTGGGTCGTGTGTGATGGGAAAGGTGAGGATATGAACGTCGTTTTACTTTGCAAGCTGGATCATGAGGCGTGATGTGCGCCCCATGTGAATCCATGAGCAGGAGCATGGGTTTGGGTGAACCATCAGTACTGTCAAGGAAGAACTGAAACCATATTATAAACAGTTCCTTCATTATCCAGCCTCTACCAGACAGGTGGACTTGGGTGCTAGGTAGGCAGTCTTTCTTGTAGGCTTCAAGTTCCATTAGCACAGATACAGCCTACTAAGATCATGGTTTCTCCACGTTCTGTGTGCGTCCTGCTGTATATAAATTTCTTCCCGATTTCTGCCACCACTTTGTTTGGCTTCACTACATACATGAGATCAGTCTCGTCAACATTCCATATGTGATCCTTCAGATTGTCTTGAATTTTGAGTTTCTTCATAGTTTCAAAGAGTTTGTCAAAATAATCATCGATCATGACAGGATTACCCATTAAAGCTCTATACGCAGAAATATTTTCTGGTACTCTTACGGTCAATCAATTCCTCTCTTTGAAATTACACTACCATTTCTTGCTTGCACGCCTTTTTTGCTTAATAAAAAAAATGCCCACGGCCAGATGCCATGCTATCATTATTTTGTTGTTTTATGGTTCCAAAGTTGAACCTCCGTGAAGTGTTAAAATAAACCGTAATAATTCGTAAAACTGGTTAGAGGACTGTTACTAATTCAAAATTAACAAAATAAAATAATTATAACGCCAAATTGTTACTAAACAAAAGTTTTGTCATGAGAAAATGCTATCCCTATTTCAATAATATTTTAGAAACTTGACTTCGGTAATAATTATTGTGAGTATAAAACCTACTTGCATGTTTCAATCACCTCAACTGTATGTATAGTTAAACGTTTCAAATAAGCAAAACTAATATGGCGGAGATCAGATATTTTGTTTTTAGTAATTCATCGGCTTCATAGTTGACAAAACGCAATGCGCAAATTACAGAAATACAGTATCGGTTTTGTAGACTAAAGCCGTGTCTCAATATCAGAGAGTGTTCTCTCGTGCTCTCGCTTTCGCGACGACGTCATTATGACATCAGAGAGAACGCTCTCTGGTCGTCACAATTCGTCGGAGAGAGCGCGAAGGGAGCGAGAGGACAGAGAGAGCCCGAAGTTGTATACTTTCTGGCGCTCTCTCGCAGGCGCCATATTTGTTTACATTATTTCCGTGTTTGATTAAGGTTAGCAGCTTTCTGGGCCAAAAAAAAAAGTTGCATTTTAACTGAAAGTGAATAATTCCAACTGTTTTAAACAGCGAAATACCATACGCAACACGTATTTATAAAAATATAAATACGGATTTCTGACAAAGTCTCGTTTTTTTTGTCACTTTGCTGTAACGTGACGGTAAAATATAGAACAGAAATAATAGTGTTTTATGCGCTAGTGATTATTCTGCTAGTGTTATAGTTATTTGTGAATTATTCTAAACACACATAAATCACTTACTACAGCCATAACCACGATTTTAGCTTAACATAATTTCCCGCTTTTTGGCATCAGCTGTTTGCCAGACGTCGGAGAGAAACGAGAGAGTGGTTGTCTCAATTCTCAGAGCGAGAGCGTGAGAGAGCGCGAAGCAGTGCTCTCGCTAGGTTGTGTGAAAGAGTGCTCTCTCGAAAGAGCATTCTATGAGTTGAGAGACGGCCTTAATTGGCCTGGTGACAATTTTGCTAGCGTACCAATTGGAGCATTTCCATTGCTAAGCTTTGTTTGCATGATGCGGGGAATAGCCTGGAAGAAAAACTTTTGCAGGGATTCAGAAAAATTTGAAGTAACTATCTACTGAATTTTGTTATAGTATATGGCGTGTACAACGTATCTATTATGTTTAGATTGTTACCTCGCCCACGTTTTACTATAGCATTGAAACATTTGCATGCCACCTTCTGCGCAAAATTAAACACAATATTTTCTATTATTTTTATAACAGTGATATATCCGGGATTAGCTATTTATTAGAGCTAGATCTTACTACAGTTCTTCAATTAACGAAATGAAACGTAAAATATCATGAGCTGGCCATTTTCCTAATCGCTTACTGCCATCATAGGTTACAACTTAAATATGTGTTAATGAAACTCAAAATTAATATTAATTTATATAAGTGAAGATTTTGTGTATATTATACACTTGTGTCCCAAATATATCAAGCACTATAAAATTAATAATAATTGTTTTTTTCGCCAGACATTTTCCTTTTAATGTTGTCAGTGAATGATGCATCCAAATAAGTGGCCCAGTTCGTTCCTATTCGATGCCCACCATATTCTGAAGATGAGGGTGACCGCTTATTCGTCTTCTGCAAATGTACCCAACATTGACCTACCCCATAGGAACAAGTCACATGGTCAACAGTGATGAACGTATTTGTTTATATCTTAATTTTCAAAAGAGAAATACTTTTATATGACTTAAATACTTTCGCACATTTCAATTTAATCATACTGCAATACAAATTGGGTAGAGGAAGCATACAAACACATATCAAAGCACTGGTTTACTAAACTATGTTCTGACCTCTAATCCAATCCACGCCGTTTTTGTTAGACGTGTTGGCAGAAAAGCAGTTCAATGTCGTGACACGGAGACTCGTTGTGCGCAGCCAGCGAGATCGGTCTACCTCATCTTTAGTCCACGGTGTCCACCCCCTGGACGCCACCGTACAGGAACGCAACAGCCCCAGCTCCGAGCTCACGTCCCGTCAACACGGTGCCCGACCATCAGCGCCCACGGGCGAACCTGCTGGCCACCACCAGAACTAACAGAAAACTGTACACAATGTAGCAGGCACGAAACCACACCAATCTGGTAAACGTCACTGTATGAAGGGATTAAAAAATATTGTATTATTGCTGAAGGATTTGTGTCGGGACCAGGGCTCATGCAGATAACGCTCTCTGGTGGTTGTACAGGTGTACGAAAACTCTCTCACCATTCAGAAGGTTTGATTAAATATTAGATTTTTTTTTTTTAGTAGACAATATCTCACTTGTACACATTACATGCATCCGTGTAATTTAAAGGAAATATAAATAATTCATGTCGTAGAATTTATGTTTATCACTCGTCAATTTCACAATTTTTACGTTTTTTTGTAATAACAAATTTATGTAGCGAATAACTATTTCCGCTGTAACTTACGTGATTTCTGCGAATAATATTTTACGATCGCGTGTCACCCAGACAGCAGAACTGCAATTCGTGTTCTCATTAAAAAGCTATGGAATATTTCTTTTTAATTGCAGCAGAACATCCGAACACATGGAACATTAGCAAGCCGCGGAATGTGTTGGGCATGGACATGAGGTAATGGATATATCGGAATCCAGCAGCGGCTTTAACGCCACTAGCTGTGAGTACGGTGCCGACACCCCTGTCTTATGTGGGAGGGGGGTGGTGGCCCCAGGAGGCGGGGGGTGAGAGGGAGGTAGGATATACAGCTTCAATTAGCCGCAATCACAGTTGCCGCCCCAGCAAATTTACTACCAGCCGCGCCCTGCTTCACATGCCTTCCAGCGTCCTCCCCTTTCCCCTTCACCATCGGCATATCCTTAATAAGAGGACTGCGTACTAGAACATTTTCTGCGAAATCGTTGTTATCTCGTCTACGTATATCCCTATGAATAAACGTCCTGGGAACACGGCTTTTTGCCTGAAAAGTTATAAAACCAATAATCTAATGACGTATCGTTTTGCTTTCATCATATTTTAAGTGTAGTGAAAGAAAAAAATCGTTAAATGGTTTTAAAATAAAATAATTTTTAGAGCCTGCGTACGCAGTTTCCTTCCAAGGTAGGAGAAAGGTACAACTGCGCTCCTGTAGTTAAATCTATTGGCTTTCGTCGGTGTGATGAGGTCCGACAGTTCAGATATAAATCTATTGGCTTTCGTCGGTGTGATGAGGTCCAACAGTTCAGATATAAATTGCATAGAAAAGCGCAACGATCGAAACGCCGCAGGCCAGTTCGACGTCTCTCGTGTAAGGGTGATGAGGCGCTAGGCGCGCCTGCTAAGTGTCGCCCGTATCGCTGCCTCACTTCTGAGCCTTGAACGTGCAAAACCGTCTTATGAACACTTTTTCCTCTTTCCGTGCTTCTAAGTAAGAAGACCACCAGCAAACTTTTCATTGCCTCGGTTACGTAGTAGTCACAATACTCGCCTCCCACCAAGGAGAACCGGGTTCGATTTCCGGCTGGGCCACTCCCAGATTTTCGCATGTGGATGACGTAGTGGACCTTGCCGTTGGCAGGCGGGTTTTCTCGAGGTTATGCAGCTTCCCGTTCTATTTCATTCCGTCGCTGCCCCATTTCCATCTCACCACTGCTCCAGACTTCGTCGTTAACCACTGACCAAACCTTTAAACTCACTCATTGTTCTCCAGCCCTGGCACATTAAGCTCGGACACATGGCTATAGACATGTCACTAAAATAACACAGTGTTATGCATAAGAGTTAAGCTGCTTGTTTTAAGTTGGACTGGCTACAACAGCGCATAACGATAAACGAGTACCCTAAGCACAGAAATGACAACAAGAAAAGTTCAATTTGGTTTGACTTTCTTTAACTTTCTTTGTTACTATCGCTGTGCGTCGATATTAAGCCAAGCGGAAATACCAACGTTTTACCAATGCTATCAAATGAAAAACTCACATACAAATCACATTAGGGCTTGTCTGTTAACTTTATTCCTTGGGCAGACATTTTCCTTTGTTTATTTCCAGCGTATTGCAAACATGGAAATTTCGGAATTTTTAAAATTCTAAATAATGTTAAGAGTAAAAATTAGAATGAAAATAACTTAAGTAGTTAAATTGATTAAATTAATTCACTTAAAATAAATATCAATTATTTAATCTATTTCATTGTGAAATTAATTTAATCATCAAATTAATCGAACATACATATTTTTTTAAAGAAAAAGGACTCTACCAGCCAGACAAAACATAATTTGTTCGGAACTAGATATAGCAACATAAACAAAACAATATTGTTATCGTTACATCAGTTGTAGCCAGGCTATTGTGCTTGTGTTGTGCATGTGCTTATCATTACAACTGTGAATGTGTTGTGAAATGTTAATTAAAACCGAGGCTTTACTGTTTTTTTTTATGGAAACCTTGGAAAATTGCAAAAATCTTTCTGCTAGCATGTTGTTCTTTTTTTTTTTTTTTTTTTAACACTGCGAGTTCTTGCTACATTTATATTTGTGGTCGTGCAACGTAGTTCAGATACGTATAGCTATTCCCACACTAATCACAGACTTCCATTATTACAGTTGTAGAATTCTGACTGATATATCCTAAAACAAAACCAAAAATAAAATAAAACAGAACACTTAGACGACAACCAACAGCAAAAGAGTAACTCCAGGTCTGTGCTTACAATAAATTGAAGCCAAACAACCGTCCAATTTTCTCCGTGGGAAATACTTAATTTTTTCAAACACAGTTCGTACACGTACTTTCAAAATTCGTTTTTGAAATTGCAACGTGGCTAATTTGATTGGCGCTTGGTTAATTGTTACAAATCAATAAACATTTTACAATGATGCGACCGAATCATGTGCAGCCGATTCACAAGGAAAGAGGTTACTTTCTGGCGCAGCAGCATATGAACAAACACGACGCTCGCTTGAGTATTTACAGGACTGTTGAATGTAATCTGGCACCTGAGTAGTGGAACAAAACGCTAATGAAATTCTTGCCAAATATACAACATTATTATATTTAATTTAAAAATAGTTTTGTGCAGTAAGCTGTTTCGAAAACGTGTGAACTGTGAACAAATATGAGGTTTTGTACTGCATAACTAATTACACAGAAAGCAACTTACCGATATGACCGAAGAAAACCCGAGGAGACTTTTCAAGAAGGGCAGCTGGTGTGGCTGTACAACCCTGAAAGGAAGAAGGGATATTATCCGAAGCTACAGAAATCTTGGGAATGCCCGTACAGGATCTTGAAGCGGATAAAGCGGCAGGATTTGCCGACAGGGCTCTCAGACAAAGCTTAAGGTTGTCCACATCGCCCGACTGTCGCTGTACGAAGGTCCTGATTCTGTAGAGTCTGTTCGGGATGAACAGACTTAAGGAGGGGGCAGTGTTACGTGCTGCAGCTGACGCCGACTCCACTGCCCCGCGCTGTAATAGAAGACCCACCACGCCCTCCCCTCTTCATGGAACGATGCGCACGTGGCTGTCTGCTCCCCTTCTGGGAATCCCGTGAATGCCGACAGTGGCGAGACTTGCTGGCGCCACAGACCTCCTCTCGCCTGCTAGAGTTTCCGATACGTTTAGCGACGACGCAAGAATGTTCTGGTGAGACTGGCTGGCGCCTCAGCCCTCCGCGACGCATCACGCGAGTTGGGGAAGATTCTAGGTGGCGGCCTAAGACACTATATATACTGCCACAACCCAGCGGCCGGCAGTCTTTGACAGAGGTCGCCTGGCCTAGTGTGCGCGAGGTAAGTAAAACGTGGACGACGACTGGAGATTGCGGGACGATGGCGAGTGAGGTGTTCGTGGCTAGAATTGACGAGAGGGTATGTAACCGACGAGTGAAGTCTACTGTGCGTGAGGGCGCTTGGATGACTCTAGAACGTTGCGACTGGCAGGATATGGACTGAAATTAGTTGGGACTGAATAGAAGTGTAATACTGATTTGATTGTAAATATTATAACTGTCAAATATGGACGCGTACATTACAAAAATAATTGAGTAGATTGATATACTGTCTATTGGGACTGATCTTTAATTATTTAATTTCATTGATGTCTTTGCCGTAGTTATAAATTTTATTAATTGGTGTCAATTATGAACAGTAAGTGATTTCAATTTATTGTGAGAATTTTAATTCAGAGAATTTCGCTGTAGTAATTGTAAATAAAATATGGAAATTATAATTAATTCTTTTATCTGAATAAGACCTCCATCCCTTAACGAACTTGGTATAGCCCACTTGATTTATAGAGAGAGAAATTGTAACAGTATGGAACGATAACACACTCTGTTTATACTGAATACCTCGCCTGTAATTCCAATGCCTCTGTGTCCCAGCGAAGATTCTTCATTAGTAGGGGCAAGCATTTGTGGTGTTATTTAAGGCAAATTTCGTTTTCAAAAAACCTGATTTCGGTGTTATCGGTTTTACTATGAAATTCTTAGAAATTTAAACGTCGTAACTAAAATTGTGCATTATTAGAGCCTACGTTGTACTGTGTTATTTTAATGCAAACTTTATTATTAAAAACTGTTGCAAATTTATTCTTATATGCATATTTCCATTAATGTCATAATGTTCATGCAATTGCTTAAACAAGATAAAACAATTTATTTGAAGAAAGGTAACGCATAGAATTACCATAGGTTAAAAAATCACTTTTTAAATGTTTTGTTTCTTCGTAACTTGTATGTTGAGGTTCCTAAACAGTGTATATTTTTGTTACAGTCTTACATGAATGGCTTAGATGTTTTTTATAGATACAAAACATTCAACGCTGGATAAAAAAATATTTTGATATTAGCTTACACAATTTTGCTATTCTCATTAAATTCCCATTTCTCATCCACATGGTAGTCAATATTTACTGCTATTATTCATTCAGTTTTAATGACAACAGCTTAAAAATTTTTTTTTTCATCCCATCATCTGAAAACTTAAATTATTCTTATCACCATGCAGTTTATACATTTTTGGATACAGATAGTGAGTCATGGTTTCACATATAAAATAATATATTTGGGATAAATTTAATTTATTTTGTGTTTTAACTGAAATTTCGGAGTTAGGTGGTGTATAACTTGCCTTTCAGTGTTTGGCGGTGTATTAACTTGCATTTCGGTGTTATTTCGGTTTTATCGCTATTAACCGTATAATCTTGGCTCTATTCATGAGCAACCAAATTACACGTTCAGCGTATTTGACTGATATGAATATTTTCATAATTATCTGTTTAATAGCAGATATTTTCAGCAAATGGTATATTATTATATACAATTATTTCTCCATTAAGTTCACATTTCAAAGGGCCATGTTAAATACATGCACATGCTAGCAAATCAAATCAGTGAAGCAAAGAGCTAATGTATACAGTTATTTGCAAATAATATTTCTGCCATAAAGACTCAACGACGCATTCACTGCTGCTCTAAATGAGAGCCCCAAATACAAACCACGATTAATTTTTTGGGCCTTTTTATCATAGCTTTACGTGCTTCGCTCTCAACATTCTCTCCCTTGTTTATCAATATTTGGTTTGTATCAACAACGCATCTGTTAAATTTAATCGAAGTGAGGCATCGGAAATGAAACCGAACGGAATTTTTCCATTTCGAAGCTGATGAAAAGTACATTTTAATTACGATTTCGGGTATCTGCTAGAAGGGATTGTACCACTCTAGCGTTTCTTTTCACTCTCCAGTGGCAGGCTGACGTGCCAGGTTCAGTGGTAGACAGACAGAACGGAGCCCACCAGACTGCAGAGCGGTCATAGCAAGGTATGGAGGCTCCGGCTACTGAAACGACTGGCTGACACGACAGTCAACAAGCATACGCAAAACACACTAGTCGATGACCCCGGAGAAGGCAGATGTAAGTGTTTCAGCTATGGATCACGCCTAATAATACCAGGCTCGCTGTCAACTGACCGTTCCGAAATCAACCTTCGAAAAAAAAAAAAAAAAACCTAGGCACTATAGGCGGTTCATGGTAAAATGAGCACTTTTGAAACCCCTGCTTAGGATCTACTCGTATACACGTTGTGTGTTCCTCCGCCTTAAGTAAAATTAACATTACCATAGATCTCATTGCTTTATTCATGCGTCTGTCAAATGAAACTGTGAAATTATTAACAAAGTAAATACTTTACAAATCTGCTAATGTTTGCACTTATTTGCATTAAAAAAACAGAAAGCGAAATTAATAATTTTAAGTTATTACAAATGGTTGCCTAACACTTTATATTCGACATTAAATTATGGAAATACTTTTCATCCATCGTTACCAACTTTACTGGGTGAATGCCATTCAGTGCGTTCATTAAAATATTTGCATGCAGGGGCAGTGACATTTTTTTAAGGTTCATTTTTAAAGTGCTCACTTTATAGTGAACAGCCTTTAGCAACATGTATTTTAGCATGAACACTGATTGTCACGCGCGCCGTTAAGTTGACAGCGAAGTTCATATCTTAATGTCGTACAAAAAGAGCGGTGTTTAAATTTGTAGAAAATTGATTAATTTAATTAAGTTGCTGTTTTTGTATTTATGTTCTTAAAATCATACTGGTGTCGTTTGTTGACTTAAGAATAATGTCACTGTGTCCATGTTAATGCTAATTTTACACATGGCAGAGTATAGAAAGAACGGGAAAGTAGATCCTCAGCAAGCCGACCAACCGTGAGCAGACTTTCCCTGTCACATTCCCAATCGTTAGATAGCTTTCGGTTTGTCATCACCTACGTCATTCTTGGCCGCTATCAGAACTAGTTGCATGTAGCTTAGTACCATAGGCATGTTGTTGCCGCCAATAGCATAGGGCCAGTTGTTATGGATGAGATGAAGCAAGCTGTAGACTATGGGGGAAGCTGGAGTAAAGGCTGTTCACAATAAAGCGAGCACTTTTGAAATCAACCTTATAAAAAAGTCACTGCACCTGCTTGCATATATTTAAACGGGCACTCCCAGCAAAGTTGGTAACGATGGGTGGAAAATAGTGTGACCGTTTATGGAAACTTAAATTATTTCTTTCTTTTTCTGTTTTTTTTTTTATGTATCGACGTATAAAAATGAGCATATTTGTAAAATATTTGCTTTTATAATAATTTCACAGTTTCGCTTGACCGAAGAATGTATAACGTGATGAGGCCCATGGCAATGTTAATTTTACATAAGGCGCAAGAATACACAACTGCACATAGTTACAGTAGACCTCTCGGTCATGTATTTTGTACTTTTACGCAGCGCTCTTAGCCTTACGGCCTTACCGCGCTTTGGCCTCCCAATAGGCGGGGAAGAGAAATCACGTCCTCTCAACGCAAGGAGGTCAAGATTAATGCGACCGGTGGCCAGATCCCAAGCCCAAGCCTGGCACGTCCGCACATCCTCGCCCCCTCTACCACAGAGGTTCTGAGATCCTCGTCCTCAGAAACCAAGCGTGTGGTCTGGTCGGGGTTCTGTCCATACCCCTAGTGCCTTTCCATGGCACAACCGGAGCAGGTTGCCGCTCACCGCCCGCCTGTCAAAGAGTGGGAATCTCTACAGACCTCCTCCAGCATGCGGAGTCAACCACTACCAGCACGAGTCCAACCGATCGTCCCGTGCTACCACTTAATTTCCATGGCACTTGTGGGTTATTCATGGCCGACATTATCCCCCGAATGGAGTGGCAATAGGAAATCCCTTCCATAAGTGGTTGAGAAGACCTCACCGGGCATAGCCGTACACCCAATGAAGTGCCGGTCACACTCCACTCCCTGGGAGCCACATCCCAAGTGGCGGGGAATTACCATGACCCAGAGTGGCCACCACCCCGGCGGCCGGGCACAAAAGAGCAGTCAGGACCCCTCCCCGGTGTCGCGGTTCACCGGGGATAGCAGCCCTTGCTCTGAAATGCTTGAAGCAGTGTAGCGAATATTTAAATCTCCCCCTCCCCACCAACAAAGTATTTGAAAACTCCCTAAAATCAAACCAAAACCACCTAAACACAGTGATGTCACGATACCTCTGTATAATTCTAAATAAAAGTAATTTGCCTACTAATATGCATTTCATAAATACAAATTAAATTAGTCAGTGCAAGACTCATTTGAAAAAAAAAAAATATTATCTTAGTAATTTTACTTGAAACTTAAACTTTAAATTTTACAACATTACAGAACTCGTTTTTTTTTTTAGGTAACGTTATACTTTTTGAAAATAACGAAGGTAAAAATGAAATCTCAGTTGACTAAAAGAAATATAAAATTGCTATTATTTAAATTACTGTAATGTATTCAAATTTGTAACTAAATGGAAAAATTACAATGCAGTTACACATTTGTATTTTCTAATATGTCTTCAGTAACAATACATTCGTTTTCAGTACAGTATCACTACTATTTAATTGGATTTTTTTTTTTAAAGAACTTAGGTAAAGAGGCAAATCCCAGTTAACTACAATATATGAAAATTAGTATTATTTAAATTACTATAAAAGATGCAAATGTGTTAGCAAACTGTAAAATTACAGCCATGCAATTACACATTTTTATTTACTAATATGTTATCAGTATCACAATACAATCGTTTTCAGTACACTATCTCTGTTATTTACTTGACATTTTTATTTAAGAGCTTATATAAAGAAACGAATTCCAGTTGACCACAATATACAAAAAAGTATACTACTATTGGTGAAATTACTGGTACTGCAATAGACTCAAATTTGTTAGCAAGCTGTAAAATTACAACAAAGCAGTTATTCATTTATATTCACTTAAAATATATTTTACTTCTTTATAATGTACTAATTGTTAACAATGATTAATATAACGAAATACATCATCGTTACATGAAAAATAAATTGTTAATGAGCACATTAAATGATGGCAATATTTAAAAAGTTCCAACACCAAATATTACAAACAGTGATATTGGCATCCTACAACGAGCCAAAAAAACAATGTGTCTTGAGTCAAGCCATAAAATGTTATGATGAATATGTATTCTTTAATATACAATGCATACCTTTAACTAAGACATCGGTCTCCCATACTTTCGTATATTTTTGATAATACTTTGTATCCTGTACTTTCGGCATTACTTATGTTAGATCATCAACTGACGAACAAAGCTACACACTAAACAATAATACACGTTGTATCACAAATAAATACTCTTCCATGCACAAAACTGCCAGATTGCAAGCTGTGCCAACTTTCATCCCCCACTAGATTAAAAATATTGGCTTCACAGTATTGACTGACTTCGCAAGAACAATTGCATGCAACGATCGATAGTAATCGATATCATCGTCTGAAGCGATTGGCTAAACTGTACTATGAAACTAAATAATAAATAACTTTTTTGTTCGTATATCCCTAAAACGAATTTTCAACCCCTCAAAAAAAACCCTTATTATTTCTTTCTCCTGAAATTACCCTGGCACACTTTCTTTCCCCTTAAATTTAGGGGGGGAAACCCCAAGTTGCCTACAATGGCTTGAAGTGTTAGTGAGTATAACCGTTTATCCCCTTCGAGTGCGTCCGACAGTCCCGAGTCTAGCCGAAGTAGGGGCCTCAGATCTCCGAGGCCTGCCGAGCACTTCCGAGTCGAGCCGAAGACTCCCAGCCACAGTTACGCCACACAGCTCCCATTTAAAATTCACTGTCCCCAATTCACCCTCATAATGGAGTTGAGAATTCGAAGTAATAGAAACTTACAGACAATACAGAAATAAAGTTACTCAAAATTTCAGCTCTCATTTATCATCTACGGGGTGAAAATCGGCCATGTTGACATGGAAATATGATTTTGCGATCTGTAGGCGAATAAACGCACAACCAGCGACTGCTGTTTGTAGAGCGGCAGACTATACATATTTATAATTTGGAAGAAGGAGTACTGCTATTCAATTAAATATGCATTTGGTTTTGCCATTTACTCGTGTCTACGTGTAACGTGGACATTTCAACCCGCGTGTGATGGAGTGGAGCGTTTAAATTTTCTCCTTGAACACAACCGCCGCATCATGTACACAGAGCCATTAGAGCGTGAAAACAGACCGGTAACGTGCAAATAGAAATAATCTGCCTCCATTTCCAACCCGACAGCAAGTCTTGCTTGGAAAACGCTGCTGATCAAAAACACACAATTTAAATGCCTTTGTAGTCGTGTTTTTAGAGACTGTATTCACACTGCGAAAAAATTTCATAAATATACAGCATAAATGTGTAGGCGTACACTATACCTACTATTGGTAAGAGTTTATTCATGCACCCATGATAACTCTACTACGATTGTTTGGGAAACAGTTAACTTCGCTTTGAAATTACAAAATTTGCATGGTAACAGTGCTCGACAAGTTTACACTAGCGGACTAACATATGGTTAATTTACCGTTATAAGCCAAATTGAAGTTTAATGACAAATGTGTCATAACTATGACATATTGAGTGGACGGTGTTATTTGCCAAGCAAAATATAAATAATAAACGGAAATATGACATCACGAACAAACAGCAGCAGAACAGGAAGAAAAAAAAAACTAGGAAGCAAGATGATCGCAGTAGACATGAAAACACCGACTATAAAAAGTAAAATAAACTAACAAAAACTAAATCAGGAAACAATACTAGAGAATAACCACAAAGAAAACCAATCACGTATATGTCCGACCAATGTATTAATGGTGTAATACGATTGGTTCAAAGTCAATATGACGTCATAGGCCTTGCATACTCGTATATTATAAGTAGTATGGAGGTCAGCTGAGAGGCTTAGTTTGACAGCGGCTAACGCGAAAAGGTGGGTCGTCTCAGATAGCTTCTTCGCCAGGTAATCTATGGCCAGTTAACTTTAAAGTGGAGTGGATATTGCCCACCAATGGTTTCTCGCCATCGATTTTTTCTTCGAGTGAGATGTCCCCTGTTATACCAGCGCGATGAATTTATTCAGCTGTGATGGCTACATCACTACCAGAATATGCTGCCACAGTGCAGCACGATCATCTACAGGTGCAACAGTATCAGCAACTTCTTCAGTAGTTACGCCAACTAAAAAAAATCTTCGGTGCAGCCATCGTACATCTCAGTTGAGGTACCTAGAACACCATTGACGGCGTTACGTGCTTCTTTAACTGCAGCACCTGCATCTCCAACAGGTCCGTCTGAGTCTTTGCCCGAACCACTGTGTCATCATCGGTGTCAGTATTGTGATAAAACCTTCACGAGCAGCTGCCATGCTCGGCGACATGAGCGCTTTAAAAGTGGCAAACCCCCTGTTGCGTGTCATATTTGTGTGACAGGTGCGGCAAGCAGATCAGCCGTAGTGACTACGGCGTGCGAAGACCTGTAAAGGTGAATTGCATTTCTCATCAATATATAGATACCAGGTTTACAGCAAGCAGGTCTCTTGTAACTTCGGTACATATCCTAAAAATTGTAGTTACCTACATGCACAGTGTGTCGGTGTAATAAATGTCACGATATTTTCGCACAAGGAAAATACGAGAGCGAATAGCGAGATGTATAAAAAACCAGAACCTACAATAAGTTGGCATATATTGCGATGCATATCTATTGAAGAATATTATAATTTTTTGAGGGCATGAGCCACTGCAATAAATTAACTGAATAAAAAAATTCCTGTGAATAAAATTGTATTTTATTTCGTGTTTACCTAAATTGCCAGAAATTAGTTAAAATTTAAAAAGCACAGAAATAAATTTAATGTAACTAAAAATACTGTATAAATTACTAGTGTACTATATGAACAAGCATATAATTAAATAATATTACTTTTTTAGATTAAACAAATTCAAATTTTTAATAATATGTATATATTTAATAGATTATGCAAGCAGTCAAGGTCCCACATCATGCATGTAGGTTTACCTCTTATTGGGAAAAAATATATATATTTTTAATAGGATTGAAAATTACATATTTTTCTTATGTCTATAAATATGAGTGCTGTCAGCTCACCCGATGGCTGAATCGAGAAATTAACGCCACCTATGTTGAAAAAATGGAATCTAACATGGAAGGCGCCGACAACGCAATATATACTTTAAAAACATAAACAAATATAGCTGCCACCTGGTGGGTAAATCAACCATTAAAACACTAGCGCCACCTAGATAATGAAAACGTATGAAATACAAAATGACAACCTCCAGCAATGTATAAACAAATGACAAACAAGAAACCAAAATGGCTGCATACGATGGAATGAGTACAGGTGGAGGCCTGTCTACTAATAAACCAATGAGAAACAATGGAAGGCGGGGAACGGTTATAACAATATGATTGATTGGGGGAAGGTCAGTCATCTAGTGGACATGGTGTTAGGGTAACCTCCGGAGAAGTAATTTTTAAATACAGTTTTAGTTATAATTTTAAATAATGTTTTATAAATGTTAAATAATATTTTATAATATATATATAATTTTCTTGCGAATTTTTAAATTTTTTGGGGATTTTATGGAATTTTTTTGGGTTCAAGGTTATACAAGTTTATGGGGTCAAAGTCGAAGTTCAAGGGCACCTTAATCCAAGATGGCGGAATAGTCAGTAATGTAATACGCTCACTTACTTTTATCAATTTATCCAATCTTTACCATTTTTCTCGAGTTTTTGTTTTAAAGGTAATTTAAAGTCATAGTTATAGGGTAAACTTCATGGGTCACCTGGAGCCAAGATGGTGAGTAATATAATATGTTTGCCGACTTTTATGAATTTATTCAATTTTTGCTTTTTCTGGAGGTTTTGTTTTCGAGGTCATCCAAGGTCACAGTTAGAGGGTCCAGGTGATGGGTATAAGTTCACCTGCATCCAATATGGCAGTTGGGTGACGTCCTAACATGGTGGTTGGTCGTTTCTAGTCCTCTTCACCTCTTAAGCCCAAAAAATTAAAATTAAAATTTATTAGTTTTTGAAAACAATTTTTTATACATTTTTGGAAATTTTTAAATTTTTTTAAATAATTAAATTTTTTAAAGTTTTTATGATTTTTATTACATTTTTGGGCATTTTTGGGTATAAGATCATTCAAGGTTACAGAATCAAGGTCAAGGTCACCTACATCCAATATGGCTGACAGAACCAAGATGGCTGACGGTGGGCTCTGGCTCCGATCCTGGATCCCGTGTATCTATTTGGCATATGCCTATAAAATCAATATGGCCGCCACTGCTCTGCCCTCGAAAACGATCCTCCCAAGATCTCCTGATTTGGCTAAAAATGGCCTTTCTGCGTATTGTTTTTGCAGCCGGAAGGCTCGATGCATTTTTGAGAGAAAATGGGAATTTTTCAGGAAAAAAATGGAAATTCTGAGGGAAAAGGGAAATCTTTAAGGAAAAAAAGGAAAATCTTAGGGACAAATAGTCGATTTTGAAGGAAAAAGATAAATTTTTAGGGAAAATTGGCCGCCGAGGGACCAGAATGACAGAGCACGAACAGCTTTGAGATCCGACACCAAGACGCCAATGTACCTGACTTCCCCAAATCCTACTACTGTTTAAAATGAATTTTAAATACAAAATAATTGTTGACAACTTATCGAAAACATACATACATTCCAATACAGAGTTCTCGCACTATTTAACACGGTGGAGCTTGAAAATCATCTTCACGAATTCTAGCTGACACATACAGAGTGATAATATGGCAGGTATTGAACTTCTTTTTACCGTTTATTACGTCCCATTCTCCTGATCTGTTGGGAAATATGGGATACCAATTTTCTGGAGATCCTTCGTCATTTGACAGCGAAATTAAATGTTCACAGCACATTCGCTACACTAACCAAGCCCCGCAAGGGGCACTAATAATTGAGGTGGTTTCCAATATTCGTGTTGGCCAGAAATGTATTTTAAAAGTTAATTAAATGTAATTTGTAAAATACAAAATACTACAACGAAGTATTTTAAATACAAATACAAAACACATTGCTGAAAATGTATTTTACATCCAAAAATGAAATGTATCGAATATACGTATTTCAATTGTCTAATAACTGCACATGAATTCGATACTGCCCATCTCTGGTCGCTGCTTATAGTTTCACGCATGTTGGTATGCAAGACTGCACAGTGGCTTGCTCGTAGAATTGACTACACTCTAAAACAAAATAATTAAAATGTTTCTATATGACAAATAAAACCATTTCTTTGAAGCTGATTTATTTACTGTAACACGAGTTGATTTAATTAAAAGAGAATGTTAGAAAAACACATATTTTCTGCTAACAAATGTCTTCTTCTATATGTTTTTATTTTATGACAACAGTACCTTCCTTTATAGCCAAGAAATAAACATTCTTTGAGCTGCTTTTGTTCACAGTAAAGAAAAAATTACTTCATACCAAAGATAACGGTTTAGCGATATTGAAGGTTTCCTGCTGTACATTGTAGTTATCAGTACATAACTCTTGTCCCGCCGCAAACACTGATAAACCGATACATACTGCATGTTAACGAAACTGCAACTGAGTAAATTTGCAGTTTTCCTGCAGACTTTTAATGTCATTCTGAACTGCAGTGATTTCCCAAATCACTGTAACGTCAGTTCTTACCAAGAGATGACATTGTTTTCTCGCCCATGATACTATTTGACATAACTTTCTTATCAAAAGTAATCTGAACACAATAAGTTATACTAGTTGTATGGAGAAAGGCGTTAGGCTAGCAACACAGGAGTGCAGGTTCGAGTTTTGGGGCCTTCCTTTCCTTAATGAATATAATTTTGATAGACTTGCTACTTCTCTTGTACTAACTAATCTCTTACTTGCCAATCACAGCTGTTTTTCAGAACACAAATTTTCATGACAGTGTAAATTAGGTTGCCACAAAAACATCTTCTAAACAATTGTGTAACGACAATGCAAGGTTGCCGTAGCAATAACTATACAGACCAAATACAAATTTTGTTTGTGGCAAGCCTGCTTTGCGGTGGTTCATATTTAACGGCCCTGCCTACCAAGATGGCAGCCACCAATTCAAATGGGGAATCAATGTTAAACGGAATTTCTTCTCATTGCGTCAATTTGAAAGATAACTCATGTAAATAAAAAACTTTTCGACGTTACTTTCTCAGAATATATTGCTACATAAAATTATTCTTGGGAAAAAAAAAAAAAAAAAAAAAAATTAATTATTTATTCAATTTTTTTTTTGTCATATATGAATGTCAATATTACAATTAAAAAAATAGCTAATAAAACAATTGGCAAGATGTCTTAACGTAGAAACATTCGCTAAGACATTTCACGTAGAATACTTTTGTTTATAATAGATATCTTTAAAATTGACGCGATGAGAAGGAATTTCATTTAACATTTATTCTTCATTTGAAGCTCGTGGCTGCCGGCTTCCTGCCGTTTATCAATTTTCCCTTTGCGGCAACAAATCATGTTATCCAGCAAAGAAAGCGTTTTAGAAGAGTAGACAATAGATACGCTTGCCAGTATAGGCTGTTCGCGGTAAAATGAGCACATTTGAAAGCGCTGCTTGAGATCTACTTATACACACGTTGTGTATTCCTCCGCATTATGTAAAATTAACATTGCCATGGATGTCATCACTTTATTCATGCGTCGGAATTATTAAAAAATGTAAATATATTACAAAGCTACTCATTCTTATACTAAGACGCATTAAAAAAACACAGAGGAAAATAAATCATTTCAGCTTGTACGAATGGTTAACTGAAACTATTTATCTGACGTTATGATATTGAATTATTTCCCACCCATCATTACCAACTTTACTGGGCGCATGTCACTCTGTGCGGCCGTTAAAATTGTATGCAGGCAGGAGCAGTGAATTTTTTCTATATTTGATCTCACGAGTGCTCACTTTATCGTGAACAACCTTTATCGCCTTTACCGCCTCCGCCACTCGTGTGCCTCAATCACGGGGAATAACTGCAGGTAGAAGGATATAGTCCATTCACGGTTACTTGAGCCTTTTCTGAATCCATGCTAAAGTTCTACTTCCAGGATATTAATCCGCCTCGTACAAACTAAACTTAACTAAAGCCTGGAGAATTACACCAGGGGGACAACGCACGTATTTCGTGGTAAATAAGTGTAACAGTATTTTACATAAGGACTATTTCTCAATAGGCATTACCAACATAGCTATTTCCCCCCTGTTTTTCATTCATACAATTTATAAATTAAGCATTATAATTTATAGATAAAATATGAATAACATTTCAATTTAACAGAAAAAAAAAGTAACTTGTATGAACAAAAGTATAAAACGCGTGTGATACAGGGCGTATTTAGAAAATAACTAAACACGTCATACATGACGAGATTTTTCAAAGGTTTGATTCAAAAAGGCCGAAGAAACCGTGAATGAAGTATACTTGCCGAGCAAAGCCGCACTCAGCTGCGTGGGCGGGCCAAAGTGGTGACGGGGCTCGTGTGTTCACCGAGCTTATACCAATCCCTTGCCCACGGGCGGCCATGGTGTTTGGTGTGCCGGGGGGGGGGGGGGGGTGAGGAGAAAGAAAAAAAAAGGGGGGGGGGGAGAATGGTAAAGCTGAAAACTCTCCGTGAAAGAAGGAAAACGTGAGTGACCGATATACGAGGCGGGTTGTTGGAAAACTCTATCTCGCAATTGCGAACCAGGATGCACTCAGATAATTGTTTTCTCGAGACAACAAACTAACTTCTTTGTACATACAATGAAAATAATTCATAGATTTTTACTAAACCAGATATCTTTCCAGAATTTTTTTTTGTAATCAACAAATCGTCTTTATCAACTCAAATGTATAGCTTACAAAAAGAAATCCTTTTTCGTCTTCGCCTCAAAAATCTGTTCAAGTGCCGAAATATTTTGTTAGGGGAACTACGTATTAGTTTGGCCGCAAGTAAAACCATGTTTTGTTGCTCCAAGGACGGGTAGCCCGACGTTCAGGCGAGAAAGTGTGTGTGTGTGTGAGAGAGAGAGAGAGAGAAAGAGAGAGATAGAGCGAGAGGGAGAACGAAAGAAATAGAACTAACAGCAGCACACTTCAGTCATCTTAAGACATTGGATTTCATTGCTATGCTTATTAAAACATTTTCACTCTAAATGAACAGCTGTTAACACACACACTCTCAAATATATACATTAAGTATTTTTGGTATTGCTCTTTATAGAACCTGTGGTTCAGAGTTAACAATACAAGCCAGCATAAACATATATGGAAGTATGTATAATTAACGATGAGGTGTACTTGTAAAGTAGTTTATGTTACATATTCAGATAATAAACAAAATAAACTGAGAACACGGCTGAATACTAAGCCACTGACCTTAGGACGTGCTAAATTACTGAACTCTTCTATGAAAGGAAAATAATGTGACTTCAAACGAATAATATGTTTTCAATAACGGTGACTGATTGGTTGCAACTAGGTCAGAGAAATGTGTTGTTGGGCGGAATATAGTCTATTCACGGTTACTTCCAACTTTTCTGAAGCACTACGTAGGTTCTGCTTCCAGGATATTCCTCCGCCTTACGCAAACATAGCTTAACCGAGTCTAGAAAATTACATCGAAGAGAGAGCGCATCGCATTCATGGGCGCTCAGTTTAATAATATTTTGTACGAGAATGATTTATTTCGAGGCATTACCAACACACCTATTTTCTCTCTGTTTTTATTAATATTAATTTAATTACGTGTAAAAGTTTAATTTAATAAAAAATAAGATGTGAAAATATTTGGGCGGCACTTAACATTGAGGTCTTGAGAGCCGATGAGGGTGATTGAGGTGATTATGGAGCAGCGCCGGAATGAAGGGGCGGGGGAAACGGGAGATCCCCGAGAAAATCCGCCGACCAACGGCATCGTCCAGCACGATTCCCACATGCAAAAATCCGGAGTGACCCGACCGGGGATTGAACCCGGATCACCTTGGTGGAGGTGAGCAGGCTAACCACTCAACCACCGTGGCCCCTAACTATAAAGCGCTTGTGATGCATGGCGTATTTAAGAAACAATCAAACACTTTATACGTGGGGTGGTTTCTCAGAGGTTTGATTTTTAAAAAATGTGAAGAAACAGCGAGTATACTATAGACGTGCCAAAGAAGTAACTGTCTGGTGCCAGGGTATTTCCAACGTACGTGGCAGAACCTAATTTAACCGCGCCTTTTCCCAGCGGGCAACGTTACCACAACACAGCAGCTATGCTTGTCTATTTAGTTTTCGCACGGATTATCGGCAGACCATCCAGTATACGTCGGGTAGGTCGCTCGGCGGTAGCTTACGTGCTTAGCGAAACTAACCCCAAGGCACTCAGATGCATGGAAGCTACAAGTTGCTGGTCGGGAGATAAAGCCTTATTGACAATGTTTTATACTGAAAATCGCTCTTAGATTATCTTAGCGCTTAGCACATGTAACTATTTAAAAACCTTTCAGGCCCTGTGTCTACTACAGTGGACACGTTGCAGACGAAGGAAAAATATGACAAGAACCTTACACATCTAGGAATATTTTCGAATGCGTCACTGTCTCTGACGTGATTTGTGGACATTTCTACGGCTCATTGGTCTGTGCGTTCAAGGGGGACTTCCTAGTAAAAATTTAGGCAGTGATGTGTCTACAGAAATGCGTGCCATTCCCGCACTATAATTGTTTTCCGTGTCTTTTTTTAATAATTAAATTGAAAGACGTACCTATGCCTCCATAGTCAAATTTTTATAAAACAAGCCGAAAATAATATCAAAATAAAGTGACAAAAAGGCAGAAAATCTACAACTTTCACACAGTTTACACACTTCATCCTGTAGGTTTTTTATGTTTAGGGGACTATCTGAGAATAGCTAAAAGTTTGATGAAAAAAAAAACATTAAATAAAAACATAATTTTATCACTTCATCACATTGTTTCTGCTTGTCAGCTCTTCCTAAGTGGCTGGCGAGTGCCGCGCTCTATGTCCCTCCACGCCTGCCGCTGGAGAGAGAAAGCTGGTTACGCACCAGTGGAAGGGGAAAAGAATGCACTGTGCCAATTGGCGGAGGGAGGGGTAAAGGAGTTGTTGACGGACACGAGGAAAACAGACTGTCCAGCAGAAGCCTGCAGCACACCCGGTCAGAGAACGGGTTGGCCCATTTTGGTTTTTCTTGTTGTCCATCAACACAGAATGTTTTTGAATGTAGTCAAGTCTAAATACAGATTAAATGTTCAAGCAGGCAGCACTGAAGGTGAGAAAATTATATCCATTAGAATGAAGTAGCACAAAGTAAAACTACTAACTCACAATAAAAAGGAGTTCGGTTAGAATCCCGGAATGGTCACCATGATTCGGGTTTTTCATGTTTCACGATATCAGGCCTGGCGAATGCTGGAATGAGTCCTGAATGAAGACGATGGCAAATTTCTTCCTCGTTCCTTTATCTGTTGAATTTCAGATAATTTTCCCAATAACCTTGCTGTCGACGGTACGATAAGCTGAAAAATGAATAGTCATTGAAATGTAATGTAGAAGAAAATTTGTATATTTATATTGAAATGCTTTAGAAACGCTGTAACATGTCGAATAATTTGCATTATTTTCAAATAATTACACATCATCAAAAATATGTTATAAAGTACGAAGACCGATAACAGCTTAAGTCAAAAAATTGTAAATATAAAGCAGTCCAAAACAAAATAAAACTTTTCAAAATAACCGTCTTACAGGAGTCGCGAAATAATAAACTATCAATAACTTTAAATGCATTCATTTAGCTGACAATGGGCAATACACACAGGTACACGATATGAAATAGGCTACAGTGCATACGCGCTCACATTAAACATTTTTAAAATTACAACTTTGAGTTGGCTAATAGGTTTCTACCGCGAGCAAGCGAATGTCTACCATGCAGAAATGCACCGAAATGAGTCTACAAGAGTAGAAAAAATGTTTCCTATCTCATCTTATGAAGAGTTTCGTGACTAAATGTTCGTGTGTTTCAGAACTTGTCATTTTATTTACCAGTTTCTGCAATGTGTTAAGATGTATTCATAAAACCCACTTCTTGCCCCCCCCCCCAACCCACTTTAACAAATGTTAAAAAATATTTAATATTAACGTCCGTATTTGTAGAACAGATTTTTGTAGTAAAATCCTATTAAGGAAAAATAGGGGCAGCGGTGGCGCAGCGGCTAGCGCACTCGCCTCCCACCAAGGCGATCCGGGTTCAATCCCCGACGGGCTCGCTGCCGGACCCTCGTATGTGGGAATCGTACTGGATGATGCCACTTACCGGCGGGTTTTCTCGGGGTACTCCCGTTTCCCCCGCCCCTGCATTGCAGCGCCTCTCCATCCTAGGGCTTCACTTCATGTCATATTCAGGGACGACGGGCACCTACGGGTCCCAGCTGGAAAGCCTGTCACTTGGAGGGTGTTGCCTCGCCCTGGGTCTACTCACAATACGCATTTATTATTACAAAGAAAAATAAAAGTATCTAAAATGCTGAAACATCTGTGTATACATATTCTATGACAACAGTCGAAATGTCACCTAGTCACACATACAAAACAAATCTGAAGTTGTAACGTATCTTTTTCCAGATTAGGATTGACAACTGATCGCATATAATTACCAAAAGAATTAATTATAAGTTTGTATGTCTTTATTTGCATGACTTCGATGGTACTGCTTAGGAATTTTATAGTACGAAACCATCCGTATTGCAGTCCAAATGCAAAGAAGCCGAAATTATGTGTTCACAACTCATAATCGATATGTCGGCGAAATAATGCGCGCATGACAAAAGCAATATCTCATCATTTTCAAGACAGCTCTCTTGGGCTGGAAGTCAACACGCTGATAAAATTTGCCGTTGAAGACATTTTATTCTAAACGTTTTATTTGGAAACCAGTTATAACTTTGTGCCGTATGAATCCAGTTTTCCCTATGGAATTTCCCAGCAAAAGGAAGATAGCTGTATCCAACCAGTCCTAGGACTGATGATGTTGCCAAACTGTATGAGAAGTTTGGTTTTTTTCACCTCAATAAATACATTAGTTTACGGTGCAAAGATACATTTTCATGCAGCTACAAAATAGAAAAAAAAATGGAGTAATTCTTATATTACAAAAATTAAATATTTATATTATACTTTGCGGTTCTCTTTCCGCGGTATTTTAAAATATGGATTATTTTTGACAAGGAAATTGATTTCTTGATACAGTATCAGAATTTTAAAAAATTATAGTTTTCGATTCATTCTTGCGTATTTTTGCTGAGTATTGTTTCCGCGCGCCAGCTCTTTGTATGGTATTACTGTACAGTTGTCACCGTTATGTCAGATGAGACAAGGTGGGAGTTTTCCGATAAGCGGGAGAGGGGAAGAGGCTAGACTTTGGAAGGGAGAAACCTGTATTGCGGATAGCTGGAAGATGAAATGTTGAAAGATCTATACAAGACAGTGTTTGGTGATGTGATGTTTTGCGTGTGAATTCAGGTAGCACGATGGATACGATTTAGAAAAAATAATAAGAAGTTATATAGATATAATTCTTTCGTCTAGGATCCTTTGATAATGAGTAAACGGTATCATGATAAATTTTATTTATTTAATTTATTATTTGAAATGTGCACAGCATTTTTATTTAATGTAAAAATGTTAATAATTGCACTTATAACGATAATGTTTCAAGCATAAAAATTAAAAGCCTGGGGGAAACTATATACACTAGCCACATGGCGTATTTTATTCGAATTATATTTCGCCTCAGACGAAACAAATCGTTCATACTGTTTCAGCATTCCAAAACAAAACAAAAATAGGTTTTCCCTAATTTCAGTTGAACTTTATCAAAATCATCTCTATTCACCCAGGAGAAAACAGCCCCTAAATTCTTAGTCTAGGTCGTGAGGATGTAGGGTATAGTCAAATGTTACGTGCTGTAGTGTTAATTACAAATAACCTGAATATATTTACTTCAATATTTCAGGTCTGAAACCACGGAAGACTTAACCATCAATACCACACAGATAACTGCCAATAAGCAGGAATTTATAACTCACAATTACGAACAAGATAATAATGAACCATTAACAACCACAAAATACATTATGTTAGACGGAAGAAGAATGGTAAATATTCAATATTTAATTAACGGTATCAAACGGATTAGTCGACACGAGCCATTCAACTGTACTTTCGGTGATATAAGTATAATCAAGGAGCGAAGTTTAGGGCGTGAGAAATAAATACCACACAGTATGTGCCCGCTCCTCTGCAACAGATGCTAAGAATACTGTTGCATCCCATAAATGTGCCAAGATCTGGTCTGGGTCATCAGCATCAATGGAGCAAGATGTAATTGTTGAAGGATTTTTTCAGAGCATTAGCATGCATGGCCTCGTTTATCGCCGTTTGATCGCAGACGGCGACAGCAGTGTGCACAGAACGCTAATAGATGCTATGCCCTATGGGACAACGAGACAAGTGGAAAAAGGAGAGTGCCGAAATCACATTTGTCGGAATTACGTTGGTAAAGTACGAGGTTTATGCAGCAACACCAAACTGGGAAGCTATGAACTGCGTTTAGCTCTTAAAGATCGTATAATGAAACTAAGAACAGCTCTTATTTCTGAAATTTAATACAGTAATAAGCAGAGTGAAGACAAATACTATTTGTCGATGAAGAACTTAGAAAAGATATCTTGAATAGTCCATTCCACGTCCTCGGTGACCATTCAAAGTGCTCTGAAAGACAGTACTGTTGTGATGGACTCCCAAAACCCGGAGAAGTTAACTTGGTAAATGAAATGGAGAAGGCAGAATTGCTAAAAGAATACTTTGCGTTCAAAGAGTGGCATATAACGCAAGCAGTCACATTTTGGATGTTGACAACAATATGGCAGAGAACTACAATTATTTTGTAGCGAAATTTTTTGGAGGAAAGCGTATCAATTTTTCCCTGCTGACTAATTCCTATAAAACAAGATGCGAAGCGGCCATGGTGTCTGTCAACTGAGGCGGAGAGTTGCACAGAATTAGCCACAAGTCATCTGTTAAAAAATGGCCCTGGAGTCTACACAAAGACATGTACCGGAAGACGAAAAATAATGGCACAAAAACTGAAACGGCGCTGTTTGATATTCCATGGCAGAAAATGAGTTGAACACAGGAATAAAAAGAACTTGGATAGTGATTATGGTCCAAATGCTTCTCTGAGCACACCAGACATGTCACAATCTACGTATAAAAAAATGCCAAAGAACTATTTTTAGATGTGATGACACTTGAAAACAGAGAACAGATAGAGGAAAGAACAAGATAACATAACTCTTCACACGAGTGGAAAGCAGAACGTAGCTAACGCATAACATCATCGTTCTTTGGGAAGATTTGTAAAATGGAGGCTACAACCTCTTGTGCAAATGTTGTAAAGTAAATTAGGTACCAAGTATTCAAGGGAATTTCTAGTACGAATTGGGGCATCGAAAAAGAGTCAGTGGCTATTGCTCAGTTTGAAAGAGAAAATCCAGGTATAGTAGTTAAAAGAAGTGGTATAGTTGTGGACGAAGAATATCCTTTTTTAGGAGCATCGCCAGATGGCCTCATAGGCGTTGACCAAATAATTTAAGTAAAGTGCCCATCCTCTGCTATATCTATGTCACCATTAGACGCACTTGCAAAAGGAAAAATAAAGTAACTAGAAATGAAAGATGGAATGGCACAGTTAAAACTGAGCCATAACTACATGTACCAAGTACAGGGAGTTCTTCACATTTCACGGCGGAAGACATGCAATTTCTTCGTATGGACTCCAGAAGGCATGGTATCTCTGAAAATTCAACGAGATAAGGACTTGGGAAAATAAAATGGCTTCTAAGCTTCTTAATTTCTTCTACGATTCCCTTTTACCAGAAATTATTGACCCTAGACATCCCAGAAATATGCCTATAAGCGAACGTCCGCATATCAAATCTGCACAAGAGGACAAACGTGAGAAGAAGAAATCTGAAACCAGAGCTACTGTTGAAATTACGAAAATTATATTGTGAAGAAAGCTGTGTAATGTAAGTTACAAATTTTTTTAACAAAGAAATAACAACAGTTACATTTTTGTCATACTACAACGGTTAAGAATGTGTAATATTTCATAAATTGTTAGAGTAATTTTTTTTTTTAATATTGTGCATGGATTACAAAGATACAATGTAACAGCTGTTTCATCAAGGTGTCTTCATATCGTTATAAATGTGAAAAAATCATAATTTTCAGTATTTGTAAAGTTTATATTTATCATACTGTGTTTAAGCCTCGCTATTTTTTTAATTAGACATCTATAAGAAACGGTATTATATAAAGGCAATAACAGATAAAGAGATAATGTTTGTAAAAAGAGGTGGGTGACAAGCCTTTCAAAATGGAAATTATGTAGCGTAAATTCGCAGGAAATGATCACCATTATAAAAAACTAAAAACATTTGTTTTTGTAACATAATTTTTGTTATGCTGATGGTACAGAAGTGCAACCATTAACTATCTAATATTTGTTACTTTAAGTAACATGTTATAATGCATACGAATTAACCTAATATATATAGTATGGACCTAAATGCTTTTAACATTGTATTACATTTACCTGGCCTTTGGACGTAGAAATAATAATGGTCAACAATTTTTATCATTGTAATATAGTTATGTTGAAATATTTCGTGTTTAATTCATCGTGGATAGTGCTTATAAAATGTGGCCTAGTTGATAGTTTTCAGATCTTCAATAGAAGAGTTTTATACTCTCAGATACGGAACATCCAGTGGTTCAGCTAAATAAGTAAATTTCCATTGCAGAAAATGCTTCCTAACTTCCCTAACTGAAGGCTGACTATATCAATTGTTTGTAAAATGTTCGTTTATTATTGCTCAATATCAATATCAATTATTGCTGTTAATTTATTTCAAGTGCTTATGTAACAGTTGCCACGATGTCATAAATAAGCAACCAACAATTCAATCATAACTTACCATCTCATAAATAATACTTTTTTGTATAAAAGGTATTTAATTTTTTTTTACTTGTATTCATAGTTGTATACTTTATTCTCCTTTTATTCGCGGGAATGTGTCATATTGCAATAGCAATAAAAATTGTTACAGGGTAGTGAAATGTGCATTTTTATGCTTTTATGTTTTGTGATGTATTTAAAATGTTTTTAAAATGATTTTATGGAATTCCTTTTCATTGCATTACTTTAAGAGTAGTGTATCAATTAGTTCACAGCTAAATAAGGGGCTACTATCACCAAAATAGGTTCCTTATCAACAAATTAAGTAGCAATAACAAGGCTTTGTAATTTCCATTATAATTTTGTAAAATATGAAAATAAATTAAAACTATTTATGACAAATTTTAGGTAACATTTAGGAGTAAATCACAATACAGGAAAATTTTGGCTTAGTGTTTCAGCACATGGGAAATTTGATGAAATGTGCCGGATATCACCAAATTAGGCAACTTTAAATGTTCGTATGTAATAGCTGCGTAACGTAAAAAAAAATTATTCTAAAAGTGTAAGCATTGCACATAAAATCAAATATCGAGAAGTATCCAACTACCTACAGATATTGTTTTTATTCACTAAATCTCAAATAACTAAACAATATAAATAATTCAACAGACTACTAAGAACACTAATAATTTTCATTCCGCTATATTACAAATATATGCCACTACAATACAATGGATAAATCGATATTTTTTCGGCATTAACAGTAAGCATTTCGATTAAATTTTAAAATTGTAATTTTTACACTCATCCACTAGATAACCTTCTAATTTACATAGCTGTAAAAAAGGAGCTTTTTTAAAAAAGGTAACCAAAACTTATATAAGTAATTTTTGAAATGTAAGAATTTTTGTAAAATTACTGTTAGTGAAAAACTCAGAAGAATCAACCCTTATCCTGGTGGGGTAAGTGTAATATGACATCGAAAGAAATGTGAAAATTTCGGCAATTTTTATTCGTAGCTTTTTTGAATGTACACGCTTTTCTGCTGGCAGGCTTATTGAGAGATTACCTAAAAACTAACTAAACCTAACATTATCAATGTTCTAACCGAGACTCGAACTTACGATCTGTAGATTTACAGGCAAGAATGCTGAATCCTATGCCACAGACGCCAGCATTTCAGTTTCGGGAGGAGGGTGAGCCCTTGTGATTATTGCAATATATTTTAATGTGTGATGTACAATTAACTTTCGGATAACTAATAATTAGCAATAGGTCTATCCGTTGCGAAGAAAAATTGGTAAGTGCATAAAAATTAAGCAAACTATAATCAAGGAAACTGGGGCTTAGTAAGACTAACAATATGTTTGAAAAATATTACTGGCCTTGCGGGCAAAAATATTTTCCGCAAATAATATGGGCCTTTTTTTTTTTAAACCGAAGAGTAACAATGCATTTTTTTTTTAAATTTTTCTAATGTTCTGACAGTCTGTTAGCACCATATTGTCATTTAATTTTCTGACATCGTAATATTTCACACTATAAAAAAATTGTACGGCAGCATTGTCCCCTAGTCTTGATGAAATACCATTAAAAAAAAAAAAAAAAAAAAAAAAAAAAAAAAAAAAAAAAAAAAAAAACATTGACTTAATAGTGTTTGAGGAGTGGTGAACTTAGGTTTTAATGTTTTTTTACCCCTATTTACCCTTTCCTTTCAGTAATTTCTTGTCATTTAACCACCCTTTTAAGTAAATATTGCCATGTACGTAAGAAACACAGTGTATGTATTCCTCCGAACTCGGAAGTCAACGTCTAAGGCTAAAATAAAATATATTTATTTACTATTATTCCAAATAAGATAAGAGGGCTTTCAAAAGTGCTCACTTTACCATAAATAACGTATACTAACGATGAACCGTCCCTGCTGGACGCAGTAGGTAAAATGATTCAGAGCGCATTAAAGACTGCGCACTTTCTAACCCCCCGCCCCCGTCTTGTACTATCAAGAACACTCCGTTTCGGCTCCGCCCACCGGACTCCTTGGCCACGTGCACGGCAGAACGCTGCCTTGAAAAATTTTACTGTTAAGTCCCGTTAAGAAGCGAGGGAGTGATACGGGCGACAGTTACACGCACGCCTAGCGCCTCATCGCTCCTACGCGCAAGGCGTGCAGTGTTGCCGTCGTGACGCTGTGCTGTGCAAATTAGATCTGTAACAGTGGGATTTTATTACACCGATGAAATCGCACAGATTAAACTACGCCCGTATCTTCGTTCTTTTCTCTTGCCGCTTAAGGAAACTGCATAGGCAAGCTTTAAAAATGCGATGTTTGACGAATTTTTTCTCCAAGAATACACTTAATATGAAAAAAAAAAGTTGAATGTCATTGATATATTTTTTATTTCCACTGAATGTCGATAATTACACTACCATAAGTAACATGTTCCCAGTTCATTTGCTTGATTCGTCAGTCGGCAATACCTTATCAACAAACTTTCAATGAATGTTATTTCACTGATCGATGTAAGTGATTCGGACTTAAGAATGGATTAGTTGCGCGAATGAAGCACGAGTTGAATCAGTATAAGTACAGCACTAACCAAAATATTATTTTCATCCCAACATCTGAAGCTATAAATTAACGCAGGACTGAAAAGGTTAATAATCCCCGAAAAAGTAAAGTTACAGTTTTACGCAATACGGTCATAGAGTAGGTAAGTGTACAGATACGAAACAGCGTGGCGGTTCTTATAATGTGATCTGATTGGCCACGCAAAGCTCTGAGAACGGGTCTAATGTCCTATTGGTTGTCATGTGC
The DNA here is from genome assembly GCA_029891345.1 of Dryococelus australis. NCBI lineage: Eukaryota > Metazoa > Arthropoda > Insecta > Phasmatodea > Phasmatidae > Dryococelus > Dryococelus australis. Next base: position 291,956,862 of record CM056995.1, on the reverse strand, counting down.
TGCGAAAGGTACCCTGTTGGCTGGGCTACCTACCTGCTAGAAAGTAGGCTACCAAAATGCTGATTGGTGAACGGCGTCACATGTTGCTGGCCATTGTCGCCATTTTGCTGGCGTGCGCGGCTGGAGTTCGCGTGATGTTCGGTTTTTTCGTTTCTGTAATCTTACACAATCTGTGGCGCGGTTATGGATCTTCTCGTTAACGAAAACTCCCCTTCTATGATCTTTTTGCTTGTTTCCTAAATACGACACGTATCACAAACGTTTTATACTTGTGTTAACATGAAAATACCATATTTGTGGTTAAATTGAACTATACTGATATTTTATCTATAAATTGTAATATTAGGTAATATAAATAATGACAGATATAAAATAGATATGTTGGTAATGAGCAGTAAGAAATAGCTCTTATGCAAAATATTATAACACAAAGTGCGCAGTAATGCGGTGTGTTGGCCCTCTGGTGTGATTTTCCAAGATTTGTTTGCATACGGCGAAGGAATATCCTGGAAATAGAACTTCAGCAGGGCTTCAAAAAATTTGGAAGTAACCGTTAATGGAGCATAGTTAGCGAACTGAAGTTGGACTTAGGCCTTCATCGGACCGGATTCCACGACACACAAGCACATGAGTATTTAAGATTGTAGAAGTCAAACAGTTACTTATACTACATAGACTAAAGTCGAGGTAGACGGATTATTCGTTTTCTGCGCATGTAGCCAACATCAACCTACCCCAAAGGAACACAACAGTAAAAAGTCACGTTGTCAACTGTGATGAACGTATTTGTTTATATCTCTGATTTCTAAAAGACAAGAACTTTTATATCAATAACATAGTTTTACCAAATTAAATTTAATAAAACTGCGTAACAAACTGGTAAGAGGAAGTATAAAAACGTCTCAAAAACTTGCTTACTGTACAGTATTCTAACCTCAAATCAAATCCACGCCGTTTTTGCTTGGCGTGATGGCAGAAAAGCAGTTCAATGCTGGGACACTGGTTGTGCGCAGCCAGCGAGATCGGTCCACCTCGTCTTTAGTCTGTGGCCGCAACTCCAGTCGCATCAGACGCCAGCAAGATGACGTCGCTGCCCAGTAACGTGTCAGAAACACAGTTCACTAATCAGAGCCTCTACCCGCCTACTACACCCGCAGCCCAATCCGACAAGAAACATTTCGCAACATGTAGTACTTCCCCTTTCCTCTCCCTGTCGTTTGGTTTTTTCACTTTATTATCACAACACACAACACCTATGGTTTTAAGGCGCCGAAGAACCTTATGATTAGGGACAGGTGTTTGTCGCGAAATTATTTAAGACATGCTAGACTTCAATATCCGACATCCATAATCACAACTTCCTTTGATTATTGGCCGTGTGTCTACATGAGAAGATATGTATGGGCCAATCGTAATAAAGTACTCCTATACTGAACGTCCATGATTCGCAGACTAACACTTGAGTCACGTGACATTTAAAATCATCCAATCACGAAAGTGCATATGAACAAAAGTGTTTTGGAGTACAACTTGTCCTGAAATATTTTCGGTAAAAACACATGTCCCTACTTATGATAAATGTACACTATTACTTTATTTTCCTCCGTTTTTGTAGTATCTCTTTCGTTTGATTTCATATTAGTTAAAATTTTCCCTGCCTTTCTTTTCATTCAGCAGTACTCGCGACATATTGCTCCTAACGCAATAAGGTGCTAAACGTTCTTACAATACACATGCAGTAACTGGTCTTTTCCCCTTTGCGTAGTGTTCCATTTCCCTTTATTGTAATTAGTTTTACATTCTTCTTCCTTTTGCTATGTATTTTTTAACAGTTTACACCTACCTTTTTTTGGTGCCACAGAACCATGCTTTACAAACACTCGTTTTCCTTGTCTCAGTTGTTTCCGTTTCCGTTTGTGATTTTATTTCTGCTCTTTTTTCTTATTTCCCTTATTGTTCATATTATCGTTTACTTCATTCGATACTGCGATTCACTTTAGAATTTGTCACTCGTCGTTGCCACGTGGCTGTGTGTGACAAATATATTTTGTTTCTTGCCCATTTTTATAGTTTTTTTCCTTTACACACGGTTTCATTTTAATTATTAATTCTGAAAATGACATTGCCACCTGCTGAATTCTTTTCTACGAGTGTTTTTTCCCCTTAGTTCAAGAGCGCTTTTGTCGTTTTTTTTTCTCACCACTATTGAGGATTTGTATAATTTCCTCATATTCTTACCATGTTTATTTTTTGTTGCAGTTATTACTCCAATGTTTTCCTGCCATTGGTTTATTCACTCCGAGTACAAAAGAACAGCCTATAAATTCGTTATGTTGGTTTGTCGTCATTGTCTGTACTTTTCATGTAAATAAAACACATTATCGATCAGTCAGCCACAATACCTGTTCTATTGCTTCACACAGCCAATAAGCAAATGGGTTGACCTCACGTTTCACGTAACACGTAATGAGCAACGTGTTCACTTAAGCCGGCCACAACTTGACTAACGTGTTCCAAGGAGACATATTGCGATCATTCCACGTAACTTTCATGTGGTGAAAAAGCTTGTCAATATCTAGCTTTTGAATGATACGTGATAAGTGACACTGCACCACGTGATCTCGCTGCCCAGTCAGAATAGGAACGTTGTTGTGTTATCTTAGCTTTTCAAAGGTTTGTTTTTATTTTCTCAATGTCGCCTGCTCACGTTTTTAATTCATGTAACGCATATACAATTTCCTCCCGCGAGTTAGGACGAAAGTGTGGCAGAAGTTGGGCTAACATTATTTATTTTTTAATCCTTGCACATTTAGAGATCTCTACATTACCAAAGTTTATTAATTATGTTTCTCACAGGTGTAAACATTATTGCATGAAATACAGAAGGGTTACCGTTAAGTTTGAAATTTTTTGTAGGCTTACTTTATAGGACCAAATTTTAATTATCCCTGCAGATCAAAGTTTATTACATACGATTTATTCCACGTATACGAAAAACATGCCTACGTCTCCCAAAGAGAGAGTTTTTTTTTTTTTTTTTTTTTTTTTTTTTTTTTTTTTTTTTTTTTTTTTTTTTTTTTTTTTTTTTTAATAAAGGTTATGATGATGCCCTAGTCGTTTCCAAAGATTGTATAAATCACGAACGCCACAATTTCGCAACCTGTTCTTGCCACCTCAATATTAAAACACAAATACGCTTTATAACAAGAATTTTGAGAGTTTTGAATCTGAAAAGCAACACGACATATCCCCGACATTTTCGTTTCACATGCTTACGTGAAGCATCAGTATATACTACCCAAAAAGACCACGTTTTACGCACACGTGAAATTGTAGCGTGACGAGTGTTACGTTTAACGAGAAGACATCGCAATCCCGGCCTTACGTATTGCCTTCCTCGGTTTACGGGAGCACGAGGCCCGGCAAGCGTGAAATTGCAAGGGACGATGCTCGAAACAGGAACTTTCAAATGAGAGGCAAGAAATCTTCCAACAACACCTCGAGAATTTTAACTAAGCTGTAACATGCTCAAAGCAGGCACATGGTTTTTATTTTGTTTTGATAATCCAAGTTTTTTTAAAACCCATCCAGTGCCTGTCCCCACTACAGAAGACATGTTGCATGGGAAGGCTATATATGGTGACACACGTCCAGTAAAGTTGGTAACGATGGATAGAAAATGGTTCCATATCTTGACGTCAAATTAGAAGTGTAAGGCCGCGATTACACGGGATGCAGAACTACTTCACTAAAATCGAGTTCAGCTATTGAAGAGGTTACATTACCTTCGAACGAGTTCCGATCGCAGTTGTTTCTCGTTCAAAGTGACCAGTTTTCTCAAGTAGTTTCGAACGACTTCTCTTTCCTGCTGCGTTCTTATTGGCTGCTTCGAAGTAAAAAAGTAGTGTAAAAAATATTTCTGTATTTGGCAGAAATTCCTGCACTTGTTTAATCAACTTAATTTTAAGGTTAAATGTACTAATACCCACACATTATGCCATTACAGTAAAGGTGTAGGTTTCATAAAAATTAAAAAAAATCAATAGTGATAAATGTTGGAGGCTATTATAATTAAATATAGTACATTTTAAGTTCCATGTTTGTTGAAGTTAGAATTTCCATTGATTTCATTCTGCTTTGGGTGTGTAACCGCGAAAACACGTTCTGTTTTTAAACTTGTTCAGAGTTGGCTACTGAATGTATTTAGCTGAATGTGTTTAACAGTACTCGTGTAACCACTATCTTAAGTAACAATTTGTAAAAACAGAAATTATTTCTTTCGCTTGGTACTTTTTTTTCAAATTTATCGTATAGTAAAAAAGAGCAGATTTGTGAAATATTTACTTTTTTATTAAATTCAAAGTTTCACTTAATCGACCCATGCATAAAGTGATGAGACCCACGAAAATGTTTATCTTACGTAAGGCGGAAGATTACACAACGTGCATACAAGTAAATTTTAAACAGGACTTTCAAAGGTGCTCATTTTACCGTGAACAGTCTTTAGAGCTGTACACAGCGACAATCAGTTCTCTATGTGATCAGTTTCTTCCCTGTGACTAATACGATTTGAAAACATTAAAGTATTTCTGATTTGTGACTGGTTATCGCCAAAGTATCTTAAGAACCGAGCACTTATTTCACTGGTTTGTGAAAGCGAAATAAGTGAAGAGTCGATGTAAGAGATGGAAGGATAAAGGGAATACTTCACTGCAACATCCGAAAGGCATACATTAATGCGGGACTAAAAGCATCAAATTCAATTTGTAACGTTAATACATACAGACCCAGTGTTCGCAATCGTTCAATGAATGAAATTATTCGTAAATATACCAAATCGGTGTATACGTACAGTCTGAAAGCACGAATGATAAATTATTTTCCCATACATCCATTGTAGCGATCCTAAATTTTCTAAGGAGTGAGTCAAATGCGAATGCGTAGGGAAGTTCCCTAATTTGTATAGTAGCAATGCTCGACATTTCCATTTTTGCTGCCATATGTGAGGTATTATTTCCATACTGTGCATAGGTTGAAACTTCATTACAGTTTAGGAAGTTTACAGGAAATATTTTTACAGTGTCAACATAAATCACAGGAATATTTTTTGGACCGCGACTGTACACTGCGAGGCTTACTGACCAACTAGTTTATCTCTGGGTAACATTCTTACAACATGTTACTACTCCAAGTTATAACTGGATCATATTACTATAACCGAACATAGAGGGACGCATCATTGGCTGTCATAACCAAACAAATACTGTGCCTACTTGTATACAGCACGCATAAAGAATTTGCAATTTGCAACATGCGAAATGGTAAATTAAAACAAGGTAGAAAGGGTTAACGAATACTGAAGCAAATTTTTTTTGTAGATATTAGTACATCGTTAATAATAACAATTATGTCTTATTTTGGTACACCGAGATTAAACAGCGTCTCAATTTAATTTACACTCGTGGCCATTAAAATTGCAATAACAAGGACACGCCTGAACGACCCAGCTTAGGAGGAAAGCAGGTTAGATCAATGGCGTAACTAGTTGTCCAGCCGAGTGGCGCGCACTTGCGATAATTGCGACACTGATAAGCGGTATTAATTATGCGGAGGTCGGAGAGCCGTTGAGACGTAGTGACACTGGGTTTGCCCGCGTCCGTTATACAAACGGAGTGAGCGTGCCGCGTCGAAGAATACGACAACCACATATGAACACGCCTCCTCCTTTGACCGCGAGAGAGTCGTGGCCTGTCGGGATTGGGGATTATCCCACCTCGAAATTGTTTCTCGCGTTGGAAGAAACGCATCCCCACAGTGACGCGGATGTGGGATCAGTAAGTCGACGAGGAACGGGCAAAGCAAAGTGCAGGAAGACAACGACCCGGTCGCACCAGCGAGTACGAGAAAAACATCTGGGGGTGCACGACGGTTACCGACCTTACAGACATATCGAACACCCTCGCCCAAGAGTTCAGGCATGGAGCACGACAGTCTCCGCACACACATCGTCCGCAGAATCAGGGGATCTTGTCCAGGCGTCCTTTATTACAGCTGCCACCGACTGCTTACTACAGGCGCCTGAGGCTGCAATGGTAGGGTTGTCATATACGTGGTACTCAAAAAGAGGACATGTACTGGTAATCAGCATTAAAAAAGAGGACACTTGCTAGAAGAAAACGACATGAAGAAGGTGGACACACAATTTTACAATGGAAATATACAAAATCAGTTTATCATGTCGCAGGTCAGCTGTATATTACAATGTCACAAAATAATATTTAAAAAATCGGTTCTGTGAAGCTTTTTAAGTAATACGAAATATTTATTTTGCAACCAGATGACGTGATAATCATGTTTACTCTGAATATGAAAGTCGATTTTATTCTGTTTGTAGGCAATACAGAATATTTTGCGAACAAATCATAAGTATTCACACAGTTGCACATAAGCACTGTGCACGCATTTTTTTGATTGGCAGTTTGTCACCCTCGCACAACTAAGGTTGAGATATATTTAGATTTTATTTCTTTAACAATTTTATTTGTTCTTATAGGTTTCTATTCCCTCGCAAATAATTATGAAACTTGGAATAGATTGGGTAGGTAGATAGGCAGTTGAGCTTAACGTCTCGTCGAGAGCGAGGTCATTTAGAGACGGTGTAAGTTGCGCATTGAAGAGGGATTGGGGAAGGAATGGGAAGGAAGCGGCAATGGCCTATGTTAGGGACCCATCCCAGCATTCGTCTGGAGTGATTTCGGAAAACCATGGAAAACTTAAATCAGGATGGCCGTGGAATAGACTAGGCCCTCCTAAACTTATACACGTAAAAAAAAAAAAAAAAACGGGGAAAAATATAGGGGCGTTGATAAAGACAACATATGTATGTAATGCTGTCCAAAAAGTTTACATTTCTGCAGGAAGTTCATTGGAACCATTAATATATGTTTAACGACTTAACGATATAAAAACCCACAAAGGAGTAAATCTTCGCTGTCTTTCACTTTTAATGGAAAAGAAGGCATTTAGATTTTTTTGTAAAACCCGGCCGAACAATTTACAAAGCCTCAAAGAGGACACGTCCGGGTAAAAGAGGACATGCAATGGTGTGGGGAATGTCTCGGGCCTGGAGGAAAAAGTGAGATAACATCGTCTTCTGTGACGAATCCCGCTTCTGCCTGCAGCACCACAATAGTCCCACGCCTGCCCTAGTCCTGCATCATGCACCGTCGTACTGACCAACACCTGAAGTCGTGGTATGAAGCGCCATCGAATTCCAGTTCCGCTCGCGGCCAGTCCACATCGCTGGTACGCTGACCAGCAATCGTTACATCGCAGAGGTGTTTGAGCCGAGTTGTCGTCCCCTAACCTCAGGGCCAACCTGGGGCCGGTGGCGGCTGTTGAGGTAGGGCTGGGGGGCGCAGCACTCCTAATAAAATCTCAGAACGCATACCTCTACTTATCTGCTACTCTGTAAATAATACTGCGTACGAATACGGAGGTTATTTTGTAGCCAATGTTTTTGAGATGGACGAGACTCTTGTTACAAGAGAAATGCTTTCGGAAATGTCGAGTGGTGGAGCGGTAGATTCTTCGACTCGAAGTGGGTAGAGCTAGTAGAGAGAGATGGCCGTGACATAGAATTAGGGGTGCTACGGGAGGGAGGGAAGACTTCAGGGGCTCGGCTGTAAATCGGAGAGCTGGGCGCGCCCCTGCTCAAACAAAAAAATGGTTTCCTGGAACTTGACAAAGCTACCAAAACTACATATTTTGTAAGCACACTTTCGCACTCCACTCTTTCGCAGTTGTTAAACACATTTCTTAACAATGCTTGTATTTATTTCAAATATTTTTTATTTATAGATATCGTTCAAACTCGCGTAAGCTTCAGATATAGTGTGTAATACTCTGAATAAGTTTGTTGTTAATTAATGATGAGCTATGAGCATCGGTTAGAAGCAGGGTTGAATTGTGGTTGATGTCGTGTTGTGTAAACTTGTAAAGCATTTTAATTCGTCGAGTAACATTTTAAACCTTATTCCGGCAAAGATTTTCAATTACGAGAATAAACTAGAGCTACAGAATCTGGGAACAGCAAGGCCACAGTTAAATATAATTCAACAACAAAGCCAAGGTAGTAAATGGTTCGTATACGAGAAAATTCGACGTAAGTACACACAATTTCGCTGACTGGCTATGTGGGTGTGAAGTTGGAAATGTGTTGTTTTGTTTAATAATTTTTGGTAATGAAACTTAATGATCTTGCGTAGACTGCCAATGGGGTAAAAAATTTACGAAATTTGAGAGACAAAGTTAAAAGACATAAATCATGTTCGCAACATATAAAAAAAATGCCATATAATTTTCATTGCTTGGTAAGGTGAATATAAATTGCCAGTTAGATAGCGCATACAAGTTGACGAATTGATTTTTTTTACAAATATATTAATTAAGATATGCCACTTTCATTCCCTATTGTAAGTTTGATATGATTTTTTTGTATGTACTGTAGGGTATCTAAATAAGTATTTGGTTTTCATAATATTTGTTTTAGTATATTTAAGTTACTATTATCATTAGTATGGTAGAATTAGTATTATTATGTTATCTCTCATCGTCTCGTGTAATGTACCATACCAAGTAGGTACTGGTTGGAAGGCATATAACCTAAACAAACTTAAAACAAATACATACCAGTGATAATGATTAGATCTGAACCAGCGGCCACAGTATGTTGACCATTACAAATCGGGCGATGATACATTTTTCTTCAAACAACCACACTTATTTTTTGTATTTAGCTACATAAGCTACACTTACTTAAGCATGTCGTACGCAATATATTTATCACTGTGCCTATTTAAAACGTGATATTTGTAATGATATGAGTTAAGATTGCTACAGCCCACCCAGTTTCAAAAGTCACCAGCCGCCACTGCATGGGGCCCCATAACAACAGAAAAATGCGCAACCGCATGTGGCACACATCGTCCGACAGTCCCTGGATGACCACCACGTCACACTGCTTCCTTGGCCTGTGTGATCACTGTATCTCGCTCATCGAAAACTTGCAGACAGTGGTCGGACGACGACTAGACCTGCCACGCAATACCCGGTGCCTCAACGGATGAACATTGGACACATTTCAAAGCAGCATGAGCCGAGATACCCCAGATTTAAATCTCAAGTCTGTTTCTCACAATGTCGCGTTGCGTAGAGGCGGTTATTGTCGCCCGTAGTGGGGATACACCGCACTTATTTCTCCATGTCCTGTACATCATATGGTGTTGCGAGAGTAATCATGTCACCTGTGTATGGTGGGTATTCTGTTCAATAATCTGTACATGACAACTCACGTCATTCTTGGTGTTGCACTTTCAATGACCAAGAGTGTATAAGGACTGGAGAAGGTAAACATGATGGAAGTGCACTTGTACTGGGTGTGGATACGGGTGTAGTAAGGCAGTATGTAGGGAGCACATCCGGCCGAGAATAGACATACCACCTGCCGAGTGGTACACTCACGGACGAATTAAGTTAAAACATCTAGAAGTGGGGCCGGGGGGGGGGGTGAAATGAAGTTGAACGTTTATAGGTCACATGACTTTATCGCAATGATTACGTCAGACGACATAAACAACAGAGTTTTGCTGCTGTACTGCGCACAAGGCGAGCAAAGTGTTTTTTTTTTGTAGCTGGTTGTGGGGTGATTAAGTGTAAATTTGGACTTGATAGAGTCCCATAAATTTTAGGTAGGTAGGTAGTTGGGCCTAAGGGCCTTTTTATGCATCCGATTCGCATCGTAAAACAGCATACGGCAGAAACTGGACCGGCTAAAATATGCCGTATACGACGCCAATTTTGACGATCCGGCGAAGAAGAATGTCGTCCCGGCACAGGGAGAATGAACAACTTGCAGCAGTTTTGACAAAACACTCATCAGGTATCTTAGTTCTTCTTGAACGCAGATAGCGAACATAGGAATCCCTTACATTCCTCCACGTCTGGAGATCTTTGCCTGAAAACAGAACAATATGAAAGATATGTACTTTCGTGTGGTATAATGTTGTTCGCCCCTATTACTAAACAAAATGGTAGTGATTAATCATGTTATTATCGGCTACATATACTATTCTGTGCTATGACTACATTGAAAACATGTAATACATCACACAAATATACAACATTAGTATATTTACGTTGGGAAAATTTTGAGTATATTTGAGTTGGTTGTGAAAGCCGTTGAGGAGTGGAATGAGATGGGTATGGAATGCTGGAATGCAAGAACAAGGGAAACGTGCTATTCGAAGTAACCCGCCGAACTACGGCATCGTCCAGGCATGTTTTGCACAAGTGGAAGTCCGGGAGTCACCCTGCACTGGAGCTGGAACGCGGTTCGCCTTGTTGGGAGACGAACGCTCCATCCATTAGAGCAGCGCAGCACGAGTGCAATATTGAAATTAACCACAACAGTTTCACTTGAAATGATGTATGTTGAGGGGGAACAAATACCAAATACCCCATAGTCACTGTAATTGAAACATGTATTTTCATCGTCACTGAATATATTTAGCGAGGATTTTACGGTTGGTGGTTACTTCTTTCAGGTATTTGGCATCAGGGTCTAATTACACTGACTCCCATTATTTGTTCAGAATTGGGATAGCGACAGTGAGCGTGATTGTTCCACAGACGTGTAAAGTTCCGTGGACTGCTCTATGTAGTGTTGTGTTTCCAGAATTTACGCAGGATTACTGGTACAAAACCGCCTACAATTTCAAGAACAATGCATACTTCCCACATTGTTTAGGTGCGATTGATGGAAAGCCTGTGCGCGTTATAAAGCCAGAGCATTCTGGCTTACTTTTTTTACAATTACAAGCAGTACTTCTCAGTAGTATTATTGACCGTAGCTGATGCTAACTACAGGTTTATGTACATTGATGTAGGGGCAATATAAAAGGCTGCAGATTCTACCATTTTACAAGATTCTACCTCTGGCAAGGCGTTACAAGTTGGGTCATTAAACATTCCAAAACCAGTGACAGTTACAGACGCGTTAGGGCCTTTGCCGTATGTATTTGTAGCTGACGAAGCTTTCGGAATCTCAGTGAACGTGATGCGGCCATATCCAGGGAGCCGATTTGACAGACACACAAAGAATCTTCAACTATGGGCTAAGTACGGCTTGACGTTTTGTTGAGTGTGTTTTTTGGATGCTTACTAACAAGTGGAGGATTTTACATCGTCAAATGAATTTAAAATACACAAGTTGTGTGACTGTAATTAAAGCTGAATGGGCTTTGCACAAGTATGTTCGTGAGAGGGATGGTGTACGGTTGTATGACAGTGTTGAAGAAACATACCATCACTTGCGACGAGGGAACAAAGCAGCATATGTTTAAAGAGATCGGTTTACAACATACTTTAGCAGCAGTGAAGGTGCGGTTGCCTGGCAATACAACAAGATTGAATGGCGCCGTGGGCCTATACAGAAGCAAGTGTTTGTTATTACTGTTAATAGTATCATTACATCCCGTCCACAAAGGATAAAGAATGCACAGAATAAACATAACATATAATTCGAGCTTACATAATGTTTATAAACTATGCGATTAATGTTTAATAAGAGGAAAGCAATAAACATCACACTGAATTAAAGTGAAAAACTACTTTTAAAGGCATATAAATATACAAGTAAATATGCTATGACTTGGTACGTACATATAACGGCGTTCTCCTTAGCAGCCAGTTTTTGGAAGTCTGGGTAAAATGATGCACACACTTCGGTCCACTGCGTTTTATTTAGCTGCCTGGTTTTATATTCCTCTGTTGACTTATCCCATAGTGACGCCTTCTTCTGGACTTAATTTATAAGTTGTTCGGATTTTAACTCTTACATGTTAAACACTGCAGCAAACACTGTGACAAACAGAACTACTGCACTATTGAGCGTGATGAAATCCTCCACGCTAAAGGACTGGTGACGCATAGGGATTGGTAGCACTGCATTGTTGGTGTCGGACCGGCCGCTACTCGTTCCGGTTGCATAAAGGCGCCCATTTACCGCCATGTATTTAGCCCAGTCGTACGACGTTTCTTGTCGGTCCGTATTCTATAACAGTACGACACGTTTTTCACAACGGTCCGGCAGACCCTTCGTATGACAGTGCATTAAAGCTCTCATTTATTCCTAGGTAGTAATTATTCGTCCGACTTTTTGCCGTATGCTGTCGTACGACAAGAATCGGGTGCATAAAAGGGCTCTAAGGGCCCTTTTATGCATACGCTTTCGTGTCATACTGCAAGGTCTTACGACAGTCGGAGTACTCGAGAAAGTCAACAAATGTAGGCCGATTTCAAATAGTCCGTTTTTAGTATTACGAACACGATTCACTGCACGGGATGTTGTCATTTGTATAGTAGACACTGTTGGCAGCCCTGTTCACTACAGTCCTGACGACTTACCAAGTCGTCCGTCTGCAAAAATAAACGATTCATTGTAAACCATGTACTTAGAGAAGTCGTACGATTACAGAAGTCGTGCGTTTCCTAGGAGAGGACGGCATGACTTACAAATCGGACGACTAAGAAAATAGGACGTTTTCAAATCGCATGCTTAAAATTAACCATTTATCCCTATGTACTTACCATACGTACGACTTCGAGTCATAAGACACAAATCGGATGCATAAAAGGGCCCTAAAGTGGGATGGACCCCCGCGGGAACTCCACGTCCAAGGGAAGCGAGGTAGCGATACGGGCGACACTAACACGCACGCCTAGTGCCTCTTCGCTCCTACGCGCATGGCGTGCAGTGTTTCCGCCGTGACGCTTTAATTAGATCTGTAACAGTGGTGTTTTATTACACGCGATGAAATACCACAGATTAAACTACACCCATATCTTTGCACTGTTTTTTTGCCCGCTTAAGAAAACTGTATAGATAAGCTTTAAAATGCGATATTTGGCCATTTTCACGAAGTTTTTTTTCTCCAAGAAAACACATAATATGACAAAAGTATAATAATAATAATAATAATAAGGGCATAGATCATTTCTTTTTGTGTCTTTTGTGACAATAAGTCGCATTTGCATAACATTTATTTACCGAGATACGCGTATTCGCGCAAACAACTATTTCACAAGAAATGCGGGGGTCCAACCCACTCTTAATATCTCATCTACAGCGACGTCAATAGGGACGGAACAAGCTGCTCAAGGAAGGATTGGGAAGTGATCGGCCATGGCATTTGTTAAGAGCCCGTACCAGCATTCGCCTAGAGTAATTTCGGGAAATCATAGAAGGCCGAAATCAGGATGGCCGCACTGGGAATCGAACCCGGGTCCTCCCGAATGCAAGTCCAGCGAGTTATCACTGCTACACCTCGCTCGGCTGAGCTGGAACTAACTCTAACCAGAATCGGTAACAGATCAGTGTTTTCAGCAGTTAACAACAGAATAAAGTAAAATTCGAAGTTGCCTCAAGTCTGGACTTTCAACAACCCCTTTAGAGACACTAAAAATTATACCAGAACTTCGTCAGCCTGGAGTTGATACAGCTCTGGATTATAGCGTCACGTAGGTCGAAATAAAGACAACCTGAAATTGGTACAGTTTTGCTGGCAACATTTTAACACAGGGGGGTGGTAATGTATATTGGGCGGCGGGCGTGCTCGGCTGGGACTCAATTACCCTGCCCGCTGAACCGACAGAGCTGCGGCGTTTCGTTTAACAGCCAATTGCAGTTGCAGTCGTCGCCATTTCACGTGTCGCTTGTCGGCGCTACGAGCGACACGCCGGATCTGGGCTCCGCTCGCCGGAGAATCCTTCCTGTTGTTTACGTACTCGGCGGCGCGGCGTGTGAAACATGAATTATATATACGTGTTACGTGTGATTTCAAACGTAGCCAATAAAACTATAAATTCTAATACCCGTGTATAGTCCGATATAAGATGTTCACGGTAAAATGAGCACTTCTGAAAGTCCTGCTTAAGATCTACTTGTATACACGTTGTATATTCTTCCGTCTGATGTAAAATTAACATTGTCATGGGCCCCATCACTTTATTCATGCGTCGGTCAAATAAATCTGTGAAATTATTAAGAAAGTACATACTTTACAAATCTGCTCATTTTTACACTTCGACGCATTAAAAAAACAGAAAGCGAAATAAATAATTAAGTTATCATAGACTGTTACCTAAAACTTTTTATTCGACGTTAAGTTATGGAACTACTTTTCATTCATCATTACCAACTTTACTGGGCGAATGCCCCTTAGTACGCCAATTTAAATATATGCATGCAGGGGCAGTTAGTTTTTACTAAGTTCATTTATAAAGTGCTCACTTTATCGTGAACAGCCTTTATCAAAATTTGCTGTGTAACTAGTTTCGGAACCCGTACACAATAAAAACAAAAACAATAAATCGAATAGAAATACACACATAAAAACTATAGTAAGAAATATTTCAAGTTATCTCCATGAAACACTTAGAAGAAAGTTTTTTTTTTTTTTTTTTTTTTTCCACGCTGTTTGCCTAAAACTGGACCTCACGGTTGGCTAAGTTCTGAAGTCCCACGTTCGATTCCAGGCCCCGGCGGTTGTGAAATTTTCGGACACGTGGCTCTCATGTGCGCGTGGTGTGGCGGCTACTGGCGTGGCGTTGGGTGTTTTCTCGGGGCTATCCCATTTCCACGCCCGTCTTCATTCCGTCGCATCTCCACTCCATAGCGCCCCCCTCATCCATTCTTCGGGCTGGCCGGAGAGACAGGTCTGTCCCTGGAATAAGACACCCGACTGCGATTAGCGCCAGCTTCCTCTCATAAGTATGTGACCCTGCCTCGGGCGGAAATCACGTATTTATTTTCATTTTTTCTTCGGGATGGATATACTAGAATATTTGCACAATTTTTTTATTTTCTAACTGTTCCTGGATATTCTTTAATAACTTTCGACAAGATTGCCTTTTAAAAATTCCTCTCAGTTTCTCTTGTTTAACATATCTTTTAATGGAAGAACTTATATGTTGGTGCGTTCAAACATTAAATAAAAAACATATATTTTTACACGCAACTGTGAAAAAATTATGGGATGTAGGAATAATTTTTCAATTTATTAGAAATGACATCACATGTGCTATTTATAAGGTGAACAAACAAGTGTCTTTCTCAAATATGAAGCAACGGATTTTATTTTCACCAAACACTCTTAATAGAAGGGGTCGAAGGGACGTCAGTGAAGTTCATCTAAATCCAACAAAAATCTACAGAAGGTAAAACTAACGTCTGAAAGCCTTGCTAACTGTTTATTTATTTCTCTTTAAATTAACGATTTTAACGTTAGTTGTTAAGGGGCTCAAAGAAGATCGCAGAAATAAAATTATGTTAACGATTCTTGTGAATAAAATGACGTTGATGTGAGATGTGCGCAGGCCTTCGTATCGCGGGCCAGCTGAAGGCATCGTGACGACACTACTCCGCTACTATATGCTATTTGCGTTAAAGTGAGCATTTTTGAAAGACCTCTCATTTAGAATAATAATCAATAAATTACTATTATTTTGGCCTTAGACGTTAACTTTCTAGTGCGGTGGAATCTACACACTGTGTTTATTACTTACATTGTAATATTTACTTAAAAAGTCGGTTTGGTTTTAAAAAATTGCTGAAATAAAGAAGTAACTAGGACCTCAAAAGTGCTCACCTTACCGTGAACAACATATGGTAATCAGGACGCGCGGCCATATTATAGGCTCTTCGCGGTAAAATGAACACTTTTGAAATCCCTGCTTAAGTTCTACTTGTACTTATGCTCGTTATGTATTCTTCCGTCTTATGTAAACTTAACACTGCCATGGGCCTCATCACTTTATTCATGCGTTGGTCATGTGAAACTGTGAAATTAATAGAAAAGTAAATATTTTACAAATCTTCTCAATTTTATATTTCAGTGAATTAAAAAAGAAACAGAAAGCAAAATAAATAATTACAGTTATCACAAATGGTTACCTAACACTTTTTATTTTACGTTAAGATATGGAACTACTTTCCATCTATCGTTAGCAACTTTACTGGGCGAATGTCACTCAGTGCGTCCATAAATATATATGCAGGCAGGGGCAGCGAAGTTTTTCAGCAGTTCATTTCAAAAGTGCTCATTTTATCATGAACAGCCTTTACCACCGCCTCTCCCAGGCTGGACCTAAGAGGGCGTCACCAGTGCTCTTGAGAAGGGGGGGGGGAGGGGGAAAAACTATCTCTTATCGTCTTCGTGGCTGACGACACTCCCGCCTGCTGGATGAGAGAACGACTTGGGAGACGTTGCGCAAATTTTCTCGGTCGTTATCTCCATCGGCGTGACTCGAAGTGCGAACAATCTTCTGGGTCAGTTCGTCTCCTGTAAAAGCTGCGGCCTGCAGCTGTTAGAAAATTTTGTGTGATTGTTTTATTTAATTAAAAATAAGACCTGCATCCTATCCCAAACATGGATTTTTCCTAGGTTTTCTGATTATAGGCTGTTCACGGTAAAGTGAGCATTTTTGAAGCCCTTGTTACTTTTTTCTTTTTACCAATTTATATCCTTCCACCACTTGTTAATGTAAACCTTGCCATGTGAGTTATAAACACAGGGTATACATTCACCACACCCAAAACGAAAAGTCCGAGTCCACAATGAAATGTATTTATTGGTTATTATGGCTAATAAAACAGCTTCAAAAAGTGCTCACTTTACAGTGAACGGCCTATAAAATACTTTATAGTTAATCATGCCTGGCGTATATAGGCTATTCACGGTAAAGTGAACACTTTTGAAAGCCTTCTCATTTGGAATAATGGTCTTTAAATATATTTTATTTTAGCATTAGACATTAACTTCCGAGTGCAGTGGAATATAAACACTGTGATTATTAGTTACGTGGCAATATATATTTTAAAAAGTGGTTAGGGTAAAATGGAGCTAAAGGAAAAGTAACTAGAGCCTCAAAAGTGCTCACTTTACCGTGAAAAGCCTATAGTTAATTTCTCCTTCCTCAATGTTTCTGTGAAACATTTACATTTTTTTATAATGCTTTTTTGAGTGTTTCCAAACAGCGACAATGCCTTAGACGGAGAACACTAGGTATAAACTATTCGCGGTTTCTTCATACTTTTTTAATCAAACCTTTGAAAAATCAACCCACGTATGACGTGTTGGTTTGTTTCCTGACAGATAATTTGTGTGTTGGTAAGCCTGGTAAGAAATATTCTTTATGCAATATGTTATTAAAGTGAGTGCCCATGAATACGGTGCTCTGTCCTCTTGGTGTAATATTCTAGACTTCGTTAAGCTTTACTTTTATGAGGCGGAGGAATATCCTAAAAGTAGAACTCAAGCAGGGTTCAGAAAAGTTGAACGTAACCATGAATGGAATATATCCAGGAAAGGGGAAACAGTCGGTCGGGCCTGTACTAAGGAACCATCTCTAGTAAAGCCTGTTGACAATAAAGTGAGCACTTTTGAAATCAACCTTAGAAAAAAGTCACTGGCCTTGCCTGGCCTGCATAGTCTACATATTTAACGGGCGCACTGTGTGACATGTGCCCAGTAAAGTTGGTAACGAAAGATTGAAAGTAGTTCCGTATCTTAACGTCGAATAAAAAGTGTTAGGTAACCATTTGTGATAACTTACAATTGTTTCTTTCCCTTTCTGCTTTTTTAATGCATAGAAGTGTAAAAATGGGCATATTTGTAAAATATTTACTTTGGTAATAATTTCACAGTTCCACTTGACCGATGCATGAATTAAGTGCTGAGGCCCGTGGCAATGTTAATTTTACATAAGGCGGAAGAATACACAACGTGTATACAAGAAGAGCTCAAGCAGGGCTTTCAAAAGTGCTCATGTTGCCGTGAACGACCTATTATAGCCTGTTATAATTTGTTTTATTTTTAATTTATTTAAACCATCTTGACACCTTCAGTTTGGGATTCGTGATCTTTAAAAGACTTCCATATATTTCAAACCGCAAGAAGGCAGTTGTTGAAGTGAACGAGGAGAAGGGGGAAGAGTGCACTTGTGTACTCAGTGTGGCAGCGACCTCTAGACGAGAAGTGCGGGCCGGCTAGCCGCAGCTCTCCATGCCTGCGCCATTGTGAGGCGCGAGCACCCTCCACCAAGGGTTGCCACTCCTGCTGCGACAATAGCGCCCCGCCGCCTCTCCCAACCGCCGCCCCCCGTATTAATGAGGACGCCGCTCCAAGATCATAATTAGCGTCCCGGTCTCATTACGACGGCACATCGATACTCCTCGGCCTGCCCGGCCGCTCGCTGCTTCGACGCGCCTTCTTAGCGACGCCGGCCGCCGTGCTCCGCGGGTCACGGGTAAGTGAGCACTTTTGGAAACTAGCCTCTGGGAAAATATGCGTTCGCATTTTTACAGGTTATTCACGGTAAATTGAGCACTTCTGAAAGCCCTCACATTTGAAATAATAGTCAATAAATATACTTTACCTTAGCTCTGGGCGTTAATCACCGAGTGCGGAGGTATATGCACGCAGTGTTTATTACTTACGTGGCAATATTTATTTAAAAAGGTGGTAAGAAGATTTAAAAAAAAATGACTGAAAGGATAAAGCAACTAGAGCCTCAAAAGTGCTCACTTTATCGTTAACAGCCTTTAACACAAACATTTACTAAGGACAGGGACGTAGACCTGGCTCAGTGCCAGGGAGATTTCCGGAAGAAGGAAGGTCAACGAATAACACACACGCCCAAATTCAGCTTCCCAGCTGATTAAACTAGGCTTTCGTGGCATAACTTATTTATGTGCCTTCTGCCATTATACCAACACGCTAAAGAGTCAGAAATACGGTTATAGGCTATTCACAGTAAAGTTAGCAGTTTTTAAGACCCTGCTAAATTTTTACTTTAAGCCAATTTCTATCTTTTCGGCATTTTTTGAAATAAACATTGTCTTGTGACTAATAAAAACAGTGTGTAAATCTTACCACTATCAAAAGTAAACGCCTGAGCTTGCAAAAAAATACATTTATTAGTGGTTAATATCTGTTGAGAGGGCCTCAAAAAGTGCCCACTTTACCGTGAACAGCCTATACACGCTCGCTGTTTCGAACACGCGGGCGGAAGATGAGGACGGAGAAGTGATGTGATAGCGGGCGGCGAGTGGCTGAGGAATGTTTGAATGACAGGAGAACGATAATCTTATCAGGGTTTTAGTTACAAAGTGTGCCACCGCGCATTCTTCCGGCTGGCGCCGTGATAAAAACTTTTGTGACTCACGCGCTTCCGACCTTCATCAGATGGAATTTTTGCGTTTATCTGAAGAATTTTCTAGTGGTTTACTGCCCTACAGCGAACCTTCCAAGTCAAGGCCAGCGACTATGAAAAAACCGTGGGGCCTTCAAGCCGAAATATTTGAGTCGGGAGTCTGGTCGATTGTGCGTCCTTATGCGATAGATGACGAGCTATAAGAGCAACGAGTCTCACCGGAAGTGACCCAGCGTAAGGGAAATCTGCGATTGCGAGCATCAGAGAAGTGAAGAGTGCGACTGACAGGTTTGACTATTTGACTGGATGTGTGAGTGAAAGACACTACAAAGGAATACAACACACAGACTGGATCTGTATTAACGATGAGTATGTGTTAATCGACTATATCCAAACAGAGATAGAAAGACGTTAATTATAGTTGAAGCACGTATTAAATATTATGCTCACCGATAAATAAAAAGAGTAACAGCGAAGCTAGATAGTTCTATGATGTATATAATAGCTGCGTGTTTAAATTAAATATCAAATTTGGTTCTTTTATTCATTTTTAGACCTCCATCCCTCACGAACTCAGATACTCCTCTCGGGCGTCTTGTATCAATAACTTCCTCACTACCACATAAATATACCGTATAGAAATGTGTGTGTGTGTGTGTGTGTGTATGGAAGGTCGTCAAGGAAGCATTACTGTGGTTCGTTACAGGTTTTGAGAAACCGACATTCAGATTAAAGTCTGTCTACGATTCATTACATATTAAGTAATTAAGTGCCCTCTTCCACACTCTCCTTGCTCCATCCAGCCGTCCAGATAGGGTGGGAAATTCTACCCCCTTCCCTCCGTCTCTGTCCGTGACTGGACAACTGGCCGTACTACTGGCAGTGAATTATGGAAATTAGTTTCCAGTCGTAAGGTCTTATTAACGGTGCCACTGAATATGAAGCAATATTGCATTCCTATTAGTTTGTAAATGGGAAGTGATGAAATATTGATATAGCTAGAATTTTCGGGGAATTTCTTTCAAATTTGTATGTATTTAGTATTTTATATAAGATAATGAATATGTGTTACAGTCGTTTCATATTCCAACACATACTAAGGGGTCTAAGTAAACAGGGAGACAATAAGATGGCATGATGGCTAGTTAACCCTACACGCTCAGGCAACGACATGTCCTCATGAGCGGAAAAGATTGTGCCTGTGTAAGGTGACCACACCCCGAGAGGAGGTTCCAGCACGAATATCCTGCTTTTCACGTAAAAATAATAATTCGAATAACAATGCCGTAACTGCATATCTGTTCGGCTTGTAACTGCAGAACTGTACCAGCGTCAACCTGTGTATGTTTCACGGTGGAGAGGGTCGCTACTGCTTGCGGTGCTAGGCGACGTTTGGTTATAGTCAATTCACGGTTACTTCCAAATTTCCTGAAGCCCTGCTAAAGTTATACTTTCACGCTATACCTCCGCCTCACGCTAACAAAATTTAACTAAATCTAGAAAGTTACACCAAAGTAACAACGTAACACATTCGTACGCATTCAGATTTAAATGGGAACTATTTATCACTAGACCTTACCAACACACATATTTTCAATTTATGTAAAATTTTAATTTAACATAAAATAAGGTAGTGTTATTTGCTGCAGCTGGCGCCGACTCCACTGCCCCGCGCCGTAATAGAAGACCCACCACGCCCTCCCCTCTTCCTGGAACGATGCGCTCATGGCTGTTTGCCCCCCTTCTGAGAATCCCGTGAATGCCGACAGTGGCGAGACTTGCTGGTGTCAAAGACCTCCTCTCGCCTGCTAGAGTTTTCGGTACGTTTAGCGACGACGCAAGAATGTTCTGGTGAGACTGGCTGGCACATCGGCCCTCCGCGACGCATCACGCAAGTTGGGGAAGATTATAGGTGGCGGCCTAAGATGCTATATATACTGCCGCAACTCAGCGGCCGGCAGTCTTTGACAGATGCCGTCTGGCGAGTGTGCGCGAGGGAAGCGAAGTGTTAACGACGACTGGAGATTGCGGGATGACGGCGAATGAAGTGTTCGTGGCTTGAATGGACGAGAGGGTGTGAAATCGACGAGTAAAGCCTAGTGTGCGTGAGGGCGCTCGGAGGACTCTAGAACATTGCGACTGGAGGGACATGGACTGAACTGAGGTGGGACTGAATGGAAGTGCAATACTGATTTTATTGTAAATATTCGAACTGTCAAATATGGATGCATAAATTATAAAATAATTGAATAGGTGGATACACTGTCTATTGGGACTGATCTTTAATTAGTTAATTTCATTGATTTCTTTGTCGTAATTATAAATTTTATTAATTGGTGTCAGTTGCAAACAGTAAGTTATTTCAATTTATTGTGAGAGTTTGAGTTCAGAGTATTTTGCTGTAGTTATTGTAAATAAAGTAAGGACACTATAATTAATTCTTTTATTTGATTAAGACCTCCATCTCTTAACGACTTGATATAGCCCATTTAATTTCTAAAGAAAGAAATTGTAACAATACTTTCATTTCAAGAGACGTATTAAAAGTTTGTGATGGATTACATGTTTAGGAATCAATTCAACACGCCAAACATGGGGTCACTTTTCAAACGTTTGATTCAAAACGTGTGAACTTATCGAGAATAGATTAGTCAGAAATTCACCGCAGCCTTAGTTCGTGGCTGGTGGAAAATGTTGGATATGTAAGCATTCCTGAACAGAGTCACATACACAACATGTGGCTCACGCGTTATGGCAGTTCACCTCTTACCTGGCGGCTGCACCAACATCTACCCCGATCCGAGATCGAATGATCCTATATCCGAACCAGGATTCAGTTCGATCTTGGTTCAGTTGTAAAAGTGTTGCACCAACGAAAACACACGATTCTGGATCTCCGGTTCGTCGATCTTGGTTCCAAGGTGAGTGATCGAGATTAAGTATGAGACAAATTATGCAATTAGTTCGTAATATATGACGTCATGATGAATGTAGGCATAGTATGCGCACACTTTTTTTCGTTGTTTTTAATACCAATGTTAATGAAGAAGGTAGCGTACACAGAACTAGTTGTGCGATGTTTTATATGTTTTAAGTGAATTATTGTTGTACGAATTTTACTGAATAATATTAAAAGTTCGTATAGTGTTGTCTTAATTTACCAAGAAAATAATTGTAATTAATTCTATCTGTTGGCGTATTTTGAAACTACATTTGTCGCTATTCATTTGTGATCAAAAAATTCGATGTTATAGTTAGCTTGTGCGGAAAATTAGTACAATTTATGATATTCTGAATGTCTTTTCCAGTTTTACGTTGTGATTTTTCGGAGGGATAAGCATGAATCTCGTTCTCTCTTTACAAAACATTAATACATCTTCAATTTAAAAAATGCGTTTTAATTCAAACCTTTGTAAAATGTCTGAATCTACGTTTTACAACATTAAACAACAACCGAATTCATTCTTAAAGGACTTAAATATTACTAATTTTATTTCTAGTAAATAAATACATTTAACAGTGCTTTTAAATTCACATAACTTATATTCAAGAAACTTGTTTTCTTCTCTGATCTAGGATTGAGATTTCGAACCGCCAAATTCTGCAGATCGAAATGAAATCCATCTCGATCTTCAGTCAAACTCTGAACTCGAATGGTACAACAGTTTTCTGTGTCGATCTTAGATCCGATCTCGGATCGAATTTGTAACCACGAAGGCTGTAACTGGCCATTAGTCTGGAGATTCTCTTCGCGAATCCGTTTGATGAAACTTGAACTTCTGTGGAGCACAGTTGCTTGCATACTCCACAGGAGTCACTAAATCGCTGATCATTCGTAACGTTTAGTGCGTGTGCGAGAAGTAACAACGAATATCCTTATTGTAACCCGCGAGATGCCTTAATAATGAACGTCAATCGTGAAAACTTAAAAAAAAAAAAAAAAAAGACACGAGGAATAACATTGGTTCAGTAAGAACATTGATGACAAGTTGATTTCCATTAAGGTAATATTTTGGATGCAGACCAGTTAAAATGTAATAGCT
Organism: Dryococelus australis; assembly: GCA_029891345.1. NCBI lineage: Eukaryota > Metazoa > Arthropoda > Insecta > Phasmatodea > Phasmatidae > Dryococelus > Dryococelus australis. Next base: position 291,933,547 of record CM056995.1, on the reverse strand, counting down.
ATGTTCAATTGTTACATATTTAGTAACGAACATCACATGGCAGTGTTAACTTTTGTTTCACGTATTAGGCTTTGGAAGTGTGCGCAATGGATTCGATGGGCTCCAGGTGGTGAGGAGGGTAAGTGGGGCAACCACACACCCATGTATCATTCTAACCGTATATTTGCATTATAGTAACGCAAGAATTTGTAAACTGTTGACATTCCGAACTTAGTTAAAACATTATACATTTTACTACAACAAAAATGTTACAAGAAATGGCTCGAGAGTATTTTTTTTGTGCTACAACATTATAATTTTGTCTGTGTGGTCACAGTTGCAGCTGTGCAGTTTTAGTTATTTTATGTCAAATTGTGATGTTACTTACAAACAACCACCCTACTGTCTTCATTTTCCAAGTAGGGTATCCCCTATTAGACTTAAGTAATGGACAAATTTACCACATAATTGTATACGCGTATTAAAACAACACGAAAATATTCCAATACATCCCTGGCAGCTTTCCTAAATTTGTTCACAAAATAATACAAAACTGCATAGTGGCGAATACCTTTCGCGGGCTCAGCGAAGGTGCCGACAGAGGCGGTGGCAACTCATGAGACGTGTGGTAGGTCAAGATGTTTGTGAAGTGACAGCGGGATGTTGGGAGAGCGCAGGAGCAACCTCCGGCTGTGGAGTGGCGTGAGGGCTCCCAGCCTCCAGGCTGGAGTACCGCCGAACTCTTCCCTGAACCTCTCTTCCAGATCTCGTCACACAGTCTGGAGCCTGTCACGCCTCCACTACATCACTCTGTGGATAAAATAGAGCTTGGCTGGATGTATTTAGTCTGCACAGGGTATAGAAGCGCTGGAACGCGCATGTCCCACATACAATCACAACTTCTGCGTGCAGAGCTCTGATCTGGCACGGGTCCCGTGCGCAACTACACCCCACCACTTTAAATTGCGACCTTGCCAATGTATACTATGATAACGAATTCGAAGGCGTGGTGTACGTCCTTATGCCACTTTAAAAATCCTCCACTCAATTTTCGGTAGTAAAATTCCCATTTGTAACCTTTTCCACTTTAAAAAATTCATACTATAAACCGAAAAGAGAATCGAATCTAACACTCAGACGATACCAATTTCGTAAATGATATTTCTATAACTAGACATCGGTCGGAATTATTGACAAGATGGTTAGCACCAAACTTTATAATGTTCAAAGCAAATCGGGCTCAATAACTAAGGCCAGTGATTTTTCGCGAAAAAATCTGAGCACACAGTAGACTTCAGTACTATATAATTATACACCTCAGCTGTTGTCTTACCTCCATTGGCTGCTGGTGTCGTTTCCGCAGCTAACCCACCAGTCATAAGTCCGTAACTACAACACCTTCGTGATTCCTGCACAAACAATAACAAGGAAAAAAAAAATGTTTCAGCTAATAAAAAAGCTGAATGGCCCTACAGTGCTTTGAATGAAAATCACTGTCCCTATCAACAACTTATCTGCACTGTAAAGAACTCATTACCTCCTGAACACTAATGGAAGTTTTTAAACTGGGTGCAATAAGGAAAACCTTTCTTGTATCAGATTGAAATTATGAATATGCTGAATGTTGCTACTATACTAAGTTGATAAACTCACTACACATTTTACTCTTTTCCTGAACAAATCTATAAATACCGTTACGTATGTACGAAAAGAAATACCTTTTGTTATTTCTAAGAGGCGTGAACACTGATATGGTAAATCTGCGAACAATTTCTGATGTCACTAAACGTCTACCTTGCCCAAGTACCGAAAGAATGAAAAATAATGCAACTTTGAAAAAATGGTATTATGCCAAAAAAAGTCGTTGCAACCTAATGCATACTTTGACAAAAAGTGTATATAAAGCCATTCAACTGAAGGGCTAGTGTAAGGAGGAACTAAAGTTGTGACGAAAAATTGAGCTGAAGATAACCATATAGTCGAAGGTTTTTACATGGTCGTTGCCTGCTAGGCAACAACACTCTCTCTGGTAGAAGTTCTATATTTAGTAGATGGTGTTTTCTCTGAAACCGACCATTTGGCGAATAACTCTGGGAAGGCTTGCAAGTCTCTCTCGTTCTCTCTCTCTCTCTCTCTCTCTCTCTCTCTCTCTGACATGGACACCCGCATATTTGTTCCAGGAAGCGGATGGTACGAGGAGGAAGTGATAGTCACGTGCTGGCCACTACTAACCCTTTATTCTGCCCTCGCTTTTAACATCTCTCGGACTAGCGGGAAGTCCAGTCCTCCAGCGAGCACTTGGAATTTATTACACACTTTCACAAACAAATAGCACGTGCGTGTCGTCGCACGACAAAAACACCCAGCTACCTACTGCATATCAACACGTATAGTTTCTTTATTGATAAAAAGGTCTCTTACTTGTTTTGTCATATTTTGTACAAAAATTTGAAGCACTGACAAAAACATCTCATACTATATCTGCGTACTTTGTCTTTGGCATCGTTATTATGAGAAAGGCGTAAGCATGGCCGTGCACAGCGTACAAATTGTGGAGGGCGAAAAAAAAAAAAATTGCCCCCCCCCCCTCCCCAAACAAAAAATCATAATTTTAATTATCATACACATAATTTTATTCACTAAACACAACTTCAACAACGTATTTACAAATATCGTAAATACTTGCGATTACTTCTTATCTTATATTTAGTTTACCCTGCATTCTCTCTCAATATTTCGTCCCTTGTTCACGATTTCATCCCCTTTTCAGTGATTTGGGGAGAGGGGGGCTACCTGGACGGAATAAGCGCAAGTGTTAGCTTCTAATTTTACATCGTGATGCCATGGTTGTCGAAAATCAGACGTAGGCAGACGTAGTAAACAGAAGTCCAAACTCTGCGTGGACTATCGCTACACTAAGAAAATTTCTCATATAATTAATAAAGTTACGAGTAAATTGCGATTTTGTTTATATCTGCGTGTAACCCTCGACACTCACCAAGCGCAGAAGTTCTGTGTACGGACTTTTTTTGCGTAGTTGCATACGCGCGGTTACTTTCGTGAATTGTATGCTATGAAACACATAATCTATAAAACACATAATGAACTTGGTGGCATTCTATTTTTCTGTGGAAATTTTTCCGTTCCGTTATTTCATTGTTTGCATAACGGGCGTTGCAAATAAATCGTGTTTCACTTTTTGAAAACAGCGCAAATTAATGAAGACGGCTGATAAATTTTTATGCCACCATTACCGCTTCCAGGTTACGTTCGCTACTTCTTCCATTCCAGAACCCATTACCAAGCGGTTTTATAAAGTTCTGATTGCTTCCATAAATTACAACAGTTATATTCTGAAGACTTCCCCCTCTCCCCCCCCCCAAATAACCAATCCCGTTATTTTCTGCTCATTACCACGGTCGAAAATGAAATGGTATTTCATTACGTTCCATATTCGCCAGAGCACGTTAGTCCTCCGTTCATACTGCCCATAGTTCGCTCCGTATATGTTGCTACTTGCACATGATTGGAATCCGCATAGAGACTTAGACACGTCTGAAGAGTGCAGACACTTACTCTCTGGTGAACGTGTAGAGAGTATGACGACATTGAGAACTGGGACTTGTAGTTATTAAAATGTTTACATAAATATGCGCTTTGAAATTCTATTGCACGTTGCCTGGCCGAGTTTTAATATAACTATAATGTATTCAAGTTATGAATCATTACTTTCATATTCAAAAGCGAATATCTGGTTGGAAATACAGACGTAAATAAATGTACTGTTATGGTCCCATATGGGGGCCACACAAGCTATGTGGGGAAAAGTATCACTGATAGAGAACACAATATTATTTAAGTACGTCATATAATTAAAACCATTAAAAGCTTACATCCTTTTACATTATAATTTACAACACTTTACATTTTACGTGACTACCTTAAACTGCACCGGGGGAGCGTGTTACATTAAGTTATTCTTTACCTGCACTTATTTATGTATTATCTAATAAACTATTGCCACGCCTCGAAATAAGAGTTCTTCTGTTAATTGCTGGAACGGCATTACCTTTGCGTTGCCAAAGGCTGATTGCTACCACGGCTACGGCGGACGAAACCCCATCTGCTGGTCCATGTTGCCCCGTCATCGGCTGGATGTAGTAATAACTCGAGTTCGACGTCCCGCAATCCTTAAATACGGCGCATGTTTGATAGTTCTCTGAACTGTTGTCACAACCTCCACGACTCGTGTCCTCGCTCCGCGGCCGTGTTAAGCTTCCTTCCGTATTGTAATTAGTTACTTCTCACTGTTCGTGGCCTCGATCGTCGCAGTGCTACCTCGTGACCACAACAGTGCGTCTCTTTGCGAATTCGACAGTTGTGCTGGCAACTCGAGAGCCTGTCGTGGGAACGCGTGAGCATCAATGTCTCAACTTTGTGACCGTGATAGCTAATAGTTACGTTACACGGTAAAGGCTGCTAACGGTAAAATGAACGCCTTTGAAAGCTCAGTGCTCGAGATGTAATTGTATGCACATCGAGTATTCTTCAACCGTAAGTAAAATTAACATTGCCCGTAACCTGATCACTATATTCATTCTTACAGTTGTATCGGTTTAGGAAAAACAGAAATAAAAACATATTTAAAGTTAAGACATGGAACTTATTCCCCTGCATCGTTACCAACTTTACTGGGAACATACCAATCAGCATGTCCGTTGAAATATATAGTCTATTAACGATTACTTCAAACTTTTTGAATCATACCTTTGAAAAATCGCCCAATATATGACATGTTTAATTATTTCCTTTAAAAAAATATTATTTATCACAAGCGTTCATACTTCTGTTGACATTAAAGTATCTCATTTTTCATTAAATTGAAATTTTCTTATATTTAAATTATAAATTATAATATTTCACTTATAATAAATATGAATAAAACAGTGAGAAAACATGGAGTTTGATAGATCCTAGTAAGAAATAGTTCTCATGCAAAATATTAATTATTACAACTGAATGCGCACGTATTCGGTGTGTTGTCCTTTCATGTAATTTTCTAGACTTAGTTAAGCTTAGCTTGCACGAGGCGTAGGAATATCCTGGAAGTAGAACTGTAGCAGGACTTCCGAAAAGTGTGAATTAATCGTGAATGGATTATGCACAAGGTTAATTTCAAAATCGCTCGGTCAACCGTGAACAGGCTGTATTAGACTTCGTGCAAAGTCTGTTATAGCAGCTGTAGTGACAGCTTGCACGGCACTCGTCACAGCATTTGTCGTCTTGCTCGGCCGAATTTCATACCACGTTTTGTAACAGGACCTCTCGTATTTCCTGTCGCAAGTCACAGTCACCTTTCGTACTTGGCCAGTCACAATGAAGATTAAGAACGTAGGGGGCTTCTAGTAGCCGCTACTTGGAAAAACAATACTTACAATTTGATTGTGCGTCCATGACTCTGAAATTCCCCCCAGACGACTTTGAAATGCAATACAGTGATTAATATTGAAAACGAAAACTTAAAAATACTCTCTGATGGCGTACTGAAGACTTAAAACACTGTCCACATAACAAAACTAAACAGAGCGATATTTTAAATGTTGCTGTGTGACATTTACAGTATTCAAAGTCTCAGAATCCTCCAACGGCCGAAAGCGAGGCAGCCACGTTACAGCGAAGCCAAACACGTTCGATGATATCGATGATATAGGCTGTTCACGGTAATATGCGCACTTTTGAAAACCCTGCTTAAAATCTACTTGTATGCACGTTGTGTATTCTCCCGCCTTATGTAAAATTAACATTGCCACGGCATCAGCGCTTTATTCATGCGTCGGTCAAGTGAAACCGTGAAATTATTAGAAAAGTAAATATTTTACAAATCTGCTCATTTTTACACTTCGATGCATCAAAGAAAAACAGAAAACAAAAGAAATAATATAAATTATCACAAATGGTTACCTAATACTTTTTATTCGACGTTAAGACATGGAACTACTTTCCATCCATCGTTACCAACTTTACTAGGAGCATGTCACTCAGTGCACGCGCTACAATATATGCAAGTAGGAGCAGTGACTTTTTTCTAAGGTTGATTTCTAAAGTGCTCACTTTATCTTAAACAGCCTTAAAAAATTTTAAATTTGATTTGATTCTATAGTTATACCGTTCGTGCATAACCTCGTTCATGAGTCAGTCATATATGCAGTCATACATGAGCAGTCATATAGTGTATTGGCGTTCGCTAGCGTGCTTCTTGAAATCAGTGAACAAATGGCGCGGTGCTCGGACATGGTATAGTGACAACAATTCTTAAAACTCGCGCTCAGGAACCTTCGCCAAACAGATTACACACAGTGAAGACACTAGACGTATTTGGTATTATTTGCTCGCCGTGCACTCAACCCGCCCATAAAGTATACTTCATGTGAAACTCGTCCACAAACGTGAGACGTGGCGACCAGGCGGGTTTAACATCTACGTAGTTTACGTGTACAGACGACTAATGCCAGGATTACGATCACGTCATATTGCACGTAACACATTTCCGTATACGTAAAGCGTGGTCGTTTCGAGCGCTATATAATGATTCATCACGTAAACACATTAACTTCGTGTGTCGACTCAAAATTTCGCGCAGTGTTTGGTGCGTTTTAGATTGAGAACTCAAAAAATTAAATTTATTGCAAGGGTATCTGTATTAAAAGTCACACGCGGCAAATTAAATATTGCCGTAATTTGCGATTCGTGATTGATTCAAAATCAGGAAAAAACACGTATGCAGATGTCTGTAACTTCCAGAATTATATACGTCTGGGAGATGCAGCAATGCCATTCGTATATGTGATCTTTAATCGCGACAGAGGTAGGGAAAATTATATTGTTTAAATATGTAATTCGTATGGTACTTAAGTTTGCAATTTGATGATAAAAAATTAGGCAGTACATGCAAGTTTTTTGTTACTTATGCTAAAAATAGTTTGTAATTTCCAGCAATGCATAAACCCTCTAAATATAACCTAATTTACAGATAAAATAATCTGCCTTAATTGTTATACTTGAATGCGTCGGGTTATTTATCACTTACAGGCTGCATGTTGTCTCTCCACAATACAAAAATCTTGAGATATATATGTTGCTACTATACAGTTAATTTTTACAAGCACCTTTCTTTCCTTAATGTGATTCATTATTTAATTAAAAATACCATTATTGATGTGATCTAACTTCTATTATCCTTTCGTCTTCAGTTTCGGAAGAAAAGGACAATACATGCGCTAGATTATATACTGTAGCAGGCGACATAGAAAAAAAATTAAAACGAAACCATGAAAAGTAAAGATAACGCAACTCCATCCTTATAGTAACTGGCTAGTAAGTTCGCGTGGAACAGCGTCATGAATCATGGAAAACAATAACATTAACAAGCTCTCCTTTACGTTAACGTATCACGTGAAACGATCGTGACAGATTGCACTGCACACTCCAGTCAAGTAATATCAGGCGTACGTGTACATGTTACGTGAAGTGTGAAGTCATCGTAATTCCAACATAGGAGCAGCTTGGTACTGAGTCCAGATTACAGTAGGTACAGTCCACACGGTTTCTTCGGACGTTTTAAAACAAACCTTTAAAAAATCATCCCATTTAAAGGTATTTATTTAGTTCCTAAATATGTCATGTATCAAGCGTTTTATACCTCTGTAAACACAGAGGTATTTTTCGATAAATTGAGATTTTGCCTATATTTTATGTATACATTATAATATCTCTTTTATAATAAACACGAATAAAACAGTGAGAAAAATCTGTGCTTGTAGAACCTAGAAATAAAATAGTTCTCATGCAAAATATTATTACAACTGAGTGCGCAGGAATCGGTGCGTTGTCCTCTGGTGTTATTTCCCAGATTTAGTTAAGCTTGTCTTGCACGAGGCGGAGGGATATCCTGGAAGTTGAACTTAAGCAGGTCTTCAGAAAAGTGTGAAGTAATCGTCAATGGATTAGTTAAAAAACACTGAGATATAACGGACATAATCTTTGCCACGGGGGCTGATTACCCCACTCCCCCCTCCTCGCCACTCAAACTTTTTTCACCCTTCGGGCATCCGCATGCAGAAGAGTGAAGCGACACCGGGTAGGTTAGCCAGAGACGTATACGTCGGTGGATAAAATTGTCATCTCTGGCTGCTGTCTGAGTACCTGATGAGCTTAACTGTTTTCCAATAAATGTGATAACTATCTTGCAGCAGCCCGTCGCATCTCACTTGATATATTTCAGCGATGATTCATATTTCTTATGTCCCAGATACAGTCACCGCTACTTGTAGTGGGCCACGACAGACCTTATACGCCTTGGAAGTTTAAAGAGGTACGCACAGGAGATATATATCTTTCAGAGTTTTCAGGTATCGAATGTATTTAAGATTTTTTTTGTTGAAAATCTGTGTTGGTGTTTTCTACATGACTCACTAAAGTACCTGATCTTAATAATAACGGAGTTTACTAGTTTATCGAATGAAAACAAAGATGTTAATTGATTACTTTGGGAAAATGACTACCGAGAAGGTAATCGAACAATTGTTGTTTTGCGAATCCTTCAAAATGTGTTTATAAGCCTAACATTAAACATTTTTTAAAATCTGAAACATGAAACAAGTTCCTGGCAAAGCAAAATAAATATAATATCACCTCCTCCCTCCCTTTCTCTCTCTTTTTCTTTCTCCCTCCCTCCCCCCCCCCCTCTCTCTCTCTCTCTCTCTAGAACGTAGGTTACATAATTTACGATGACGCGTGTAGGTATACTTTTCTTGTAACATTGTCCCGTGCATATGAGTACACGTATTCGCTTATACAGGATCATCGAAAAAGAATGGTAAGATTCCATATAGCGACAAAACTCTTTAACTGAGTTATGTGATTCGTTCACAAAATTGTATTGGAAGGACAAATGTTTTTTTTTGGGGGGGGGGGGGGTTCGACAGTCTCATACTGACGTTGAGATTGTGGCAGGGGCAAGAGCGCCATCTGGCATCTGCGCCGACCCCTCCAGTGAGATGTTGACTGTGTAGCAGAAAGCACAATGTGTTCTGTGGTTCGCGGATATCAAGTCTGTAGCGATTGTGCAACATAATTTTAGACGGGGGTATCAGGAACGGCCAAGAACGTCCAAAGAAACGGTGGAACAGCTTTGACTATCTTGTGCGCGCAGCCCTAAAAAGTGAATAACCCACCGCAGTTTGGAGCTTGGCATTTTGAAGACTACCAAACAAAATGTTCATTATAAACGTTTAAGAATGCATGTCTACAAGATTCAATTGAGTCATGAAATTAAGCCCGAAAATAAGCCCAAACGTTGTGCATTCGCTGCTTTCATGTTAAAATAAAAGGACGCGGAAAGAAGCCCCAATATTACTCCTCTAGACTTTTCCTTTGGATAACATCGTCTATGCTATGAAGATTAGAGATTTGGAGCATTTGCGTCAGAGAATCATTGCTACCATTGAGACAATTACGTCGACAGTACTCCGGATTACGTGGATGGAGGTCGATTATCGCTTGGATATATTCAGAGCTACAAATGTAGCACACATATAAACAGTTTAAGGTATGCAAAACTTTGATTATTCCTGTTCATGTTGGTACAAGAACAAACTAAATCGGTCAAATAGTTTCGAAGCTGTGATTTTTTGAAATCGTACCATTCTTTTTCGACGATCCTGTATTTTGAGGCCATAAAAGATTTTTTCTGGCAAGGCTTGCTAAATGTAAAACTCATTATGAATATGAAAGGCATAGACCATTAATTTCGGAAAAATGACATTTCTAAGTCGCTGCAGAATATATGATTGGGATATGAATGTTACCGTGTACTTACTGCATAACTGTTTACTAAAGAGCGCGTTACTGTAAACATAACTAGTTAGTAACTAGGTGAGGAATCCCGAAAATCTTGCTTAGATTCTTGTTTCAGTCCGTCCAAATATGAAACTGGCGTAGAGCTATATTTTTGTACATCTATTTATAAGTGAAACAAAAAAAAATTAATTTGAAAGTATTTACGATAAGTTTTAACAGCGGCGTGTGGTGAACTGTTGCAACGTAAGCTGTGTTTTGCTCTGTGCTGTACCTAATCGTTTGCTAGTTTACACATCGGCCACTCAAACGTAATTGTGCAGTTGACGTCACAGCACGTGTGTAATGGGTGCCTCGCTGCTCTCTCGTGAGTGGCCGCAGTACATTCCGTTTCTCCCGGCCCCACTCTGGTTGCTGGTGCACAGCTCTGAGCAAGCACCAGCTTACCTTTGCAACACTTCACCACACGCCACTGATTTTTAACTTAAATAACCAGAAGTAAACGAAGAAAATAACATTTGCTTCCGAGTTTGCTTCCCGGCACACGCCTTTGGAGTTTTCGAAATGGTTGGTGGATGCGGTCAAATACATTGAAAGTCAATGAAGGACAGTTTTGATGGGTTTTTTTCTGCGAGACAAATCGACGGCTTTATGTGTGTTGAAACATGTATACTACAGTATATAAGACATTTTTATTTGAAATGTTGGCCTGATTGAATATAGCCCTGCCAAATATGTTGTATCATAACACTGCGCCGCTGGGATCGCCACTGAAGCTTGTCTCACGTACTTCACGGTGACTTCACACTTTTCTGAAGGCCTGCTTAAGTTCTACTTCCAGGATATTCCTCCGTCTAATTAAAAAAAAAAAAGATTAACCTAGTTGAGAAAATTACACCAAGGGGACAGCGCAACGCATTCGTGCCCACTCAGTGTAATACAATTTTGCACAAGAACTGTTACTTATTAGGAATTGCCAACACACCTATTTTTACCTGTTTTTATTAATTTTAATTATAAACTAAATATAACTTATAGATAAAATATATGTAAAAGTTCGATTTAATCGAAAATAAGGTACGTTTACGTTAACAGAAGTGTAAAAAGCTTGAGTTACACAACATAAATAGGAAACCACCAGACACATCATACATGCGGAGATTTTTTTAAAGGTTTGATTCACAAAGTGAGAATAAATCGCGAACAGTCTGTAGAAGAGTGATTTTCAAAGGATCGCTGCAGTCGATTCTACAACATGCAGAACTCGTTACAAAGTAGCACAAACAATACCAGGATTGTCACTAAAGCATGATTTATGTTGTATTTTAAAGAAGAGTGAACAAACTTCATAACATGAAAAAAAAAATTGCATCCATATTGGAAATGCGCTTAAAATTTGATTAAAACTCTCTTGTGCATTCTTTTTTAAAACATTTAAACATGTAAATTATGTAACATATTTTACAGCGTTATGAAATATAAGCATGCGTTTTTCTTTCATACGCAGCATAAATCGTACTTCAACAATTTTCGTAGTGTGTTTTCTACTGAGCTCTGCATGTTGTACAGTAGGGTGAAATACACAACCGAACGCCGCTCTCGTTCTACCTAGAGAAGTAAATATTTCAGGTTAGTGAACCCTATTATTCAAAATATTTCACTGATTACATCCGAAGTTGATGCTCCGAGTCCTAACTCCGCGATGCAGTTGATTGCAAGTTAGCTTAATTTTACGAGTTTTTTCTGAATACGAATCCCGGGTAAGTCACTCGTGTATTTTAATTGTCTTGGTTATGTTTCACATGTTTCTGGTTTCGTCTCTAATGATAATGCTGTCAATGAGATGTCAACGTTTACCTACCATCATTACTTTCAAGAACTTCACTAAAATTTATTTGCACCCAAGCTCATTAGTTATCAGAGAATTGTTGCTAACTCTATACATTGATTGGTCTAAGCATTTTCAGCAGCTTGTTGGGGCTGTGGCAAATGTACATATCAGTAAACGTTTCGGCACACTACTTCATTGTATTTCAAACATCTAGCGAAACGTTACAAAGTTAGATCTATACAGACGGGTCATTTAAAACCATTCCTACAGTTATAAGAATCGTTTACGGTAAAAAATACATTCATAAACCGTGTAAATTCAATACTCGCTATTATATATGAAAAAAAAATATAAAGGCTTTGCAACTCCGTGGTTTAAAGATCACCGTCTGTAAGCACATTACTTTTCGCCCAACACAACTGTCGCTAATCTACAGCCAAATCTCCCCGAAAACGTGAAAACAGTAAAAACCTTTGATCAGAGCTTTGTAACTTATGAAAATTGATTTAAACACAACCTTTGCAAATTTTATAAAGTAATTTCGGGTTTTCCACGGGATGGTAACTGCTGGTGTACACAGGTCCAGCCAACGTGACACAAGCCATGTCGTTAATACTGCCAACCTAACTTCCAGGTCGTAGCTCATCCAGCTATTAAAAATAATAAAACTATTTTTGGTTACAAAAATTACATGTTTACCCATTCGTGTCATCATAACTGAAATAGTTGCTGAACGACAGAGCACAGAGCACTGCCTAGTGCATTGTCTGCGGTCAGTATTTCTTGGTTACTGTAGATATATTCGCCTTTGTAACCGTTCGCAAGAAATAACCTCGCATTTCGCCTCGACAATTACCAGTTAAAAATTAATAAATGTAGGGAAGCTGTGGCAGTTCGACAAAGTTTGGGAAGGTGTTATTTAGGATACGTCGAGCGGGAAATTTCAACACACCTTCTGAAATATAAACTTTGGCGAAAAATCGATTCATCTAAGATGGTGGGTGGGAACCCGCCTTAAGAAAATATTACAATAATATTACTCACCATAAATAATAGTTGCTTTTAAGTATAATAATACTTTTTTTTTTAGCGTTTTGGGTTTCTAAATGAAAAACAGTTCCGTAAAATGAATTTCATTTATGAACAATGTTTTTTAATTACATTTTGGTGATAATGTACAATTAATGTTAAGAAAAAAACATATCAAACAATAGTTTAATATTGTGTCGACGACGATACATTGTTAAGATATTTTAATAATAACGAAGATGTTATAAGAAATAAAACTGATATTTTAACACAACGCATGTTCTTTTACGTAATAGTGACTGATTTGAAAAAAATAGATCTACCGGGATTTGAACGCGAACAATTTTGACCTCAATCTGTTACGTTGCTGACGTATTTTAATAAAAAAAATCGCTCTAATTTAATTTGAAATAATTGAACTCCAATAAGAGTTCAGCGACATTCCCCAACGTTAAGTGAATAACACAGGCTTAAGCAAATTTACACCTGTACCTTACCCAGAAGTCAAACCTGGAACTCAAATCCGGAATCTTCCGTGGGAAAAAGTGTGAACGCAAACAACTGCGCCACGGAGATCGGATCGGCTCCAAATACCTCATTATTAAGAACCACTCAAATAGCTCAACTAAACTCAACAACAACTCAACGGAGGTCAGCTGCTCATCATGACACAGTTTTTGACGGCCTTGAATATATGTAAATACAGTTAAAATCAAAAAATTATGCTTCTTGCTTTCTTTATAACGACAGGAGCGTCAAAGTCATGTAATGCGCGTTACGTTCTGTTCTTGCCAACATTCACTTGACACAGTATTGATTAATTGCAGCTTCATAATGTTTGGTAAATGCATACATCGCCAAGATTTACTATCTAGACATGCCATATAACAGTTATATACCGCCAGGCAAACGACAAAATGCCACGTGTTCTGCAGTTGCGTAAAGTTAAGGTCACAGTTCAACCACCAGAATGTTTGCCCTGCAATCAGATGGCAGATTATAGACTTATTCTATGGCATTATGAAGTTCTGGAATACAGAAAAGTCCTGGACATGCCTAAGGTGTACCAAAGTCTCTATTATAAAATGTCTGAGAAAACCGTCTAGAAGAGGTTAAGTTGCGCTCAACACAGACATCGTCTAAGAGAACTTTTCGAGACCACTGTATCTAATGGGACTTATTTTCTCTGAAGAGTCATGTCGCCATGTCACATTATCAGCTCTCTCTCTATCTCTGCCGATATATATATATATATTAGCTTGATCACCCGTGGGAATCGTGCTGGACGATGCCGCTCCTATTTCACCCCGTCCTTGCATTCCATGCGCTACGCCATACTCGCCCCTCGCTTTGCCCTTCTCGGCTCTCAAGACCCCGAAACCTCTCGGCTCGACCCTTCTTCAACTTGAAACGCTTTCTTATTTATAATATTTCGGTGACTTTCTTCCCCATGGGGGAGAAAAAAAAGTTTATTTTTGTCGACTGGTAATAAATTAGCCGTAGTTTGTACTTCCCTTTCGCGTACGTAATAAATAATAAATAATATTTCAGATGAAATTTCGGTCAAAGTAAAATGAAACTATAATACATTGCGATCTACTTGAGCGCTTCTCTCCTTAAATAGATGACGATTGGTCTGGATTTGATTTATTACGACTTTTACTTTAGTTCCGTGTTGATTTCATGGAAGTTCCTTTTACACAGGTACAAACCGCAGCGCAGAGAGTTATGCTAAATAAAAAAAAAAGATTATTGTTCCTTACTTTATCATCGCATTTTGCTGTAGCATTATTTATTCTCACGTCCTTCTTGTTCTGCTTCGAAGCCGACGTTATTCCGACCCAAAATGTTTCAAAATTGTGGAACCACGCGAGACAAAAAAACGGCAAATTGTACGGCAAACGGAGCATCCCACTGTAACCTCACATTACTACACACATGTGCTGCTTAGAAGTAGATTAGCAGCCACGTACCACCATTGTCTTCAGTTCTCTCCCCCATCAGTTTACCTTGCTACCCCACCTCCTCCACGGCCGGGGGTTGAGAGCTGAATCGCACACAGGATAATAGTCTATTCGTGGTTACTTCCAACTTCTCTAAAGCCCTGTTAAAGATGCACTTTCAGGGTATTACTCCGCCTCGAACGAACAAAGCACCGCCGAGTCTAGGAAATGACACCAAAGGGACAACGCACCGCATTCGCGCGCACTCAATGTAATAATATTTTGCACGAGAATAATTTCTTACTACTAATTTCTTACCAACACAACTACTTTATATCTCTTTATTCATATCAATTATAAAATATATATTATAATTTATAGGTAAAATATAAATGAAATTTAAGTTTATAGAAAAATAAGGTATTTTTATTCTAAGAGAGCAATAAAACGCCTGTGATACATGTCGTACTTAGGAAACAACCAAACAAGTTATACATAAAGTGATATTTCAAAGGTTTGATTAAAAAAAGTGTGTAGAAACAGCGAATAAACTTTAGTATAGGCTATTCACGGTCAAGTGAGCACTTTTTAACCCCCCCCCCTCCTCATTAGGAATAATATTCAATAAATGTATTTTAGTTTATTCTTAGACATTAACTTACACGTGCGTTGGAATGTGCAGACTGTGTTTATTACTTACATAGAAATATTTATTTCAAAAAGGCGGCTTAAGTATTTAAAAAATGGCTAAAATAAAAAAATTAACTAGGGCCTCATATGTGCTCACTTTAACGTGAACAGCCAATATCAGTGAGGATGTTACTGCTGTGTTTAGCCGGTCATTAACAATGAGCCGCGGCCAGCTCAGCGTGTACTCAGTGGTTTCGGACACTGCGTGTATGTGGAGCTTCGGCCGGTAGAACAAGTGACTTCACTCATCTGTCCACTTGGCTAGTGAGCCATCGCCTGGCCACAGAGTATATAAGAATATAGAGTCGGAACAGACCCCTGCACTGTTATCTCCAGCCGCACACGCCAGAAAAATGTTGGAACGCCGTTCACCAATCAGTGCCCCGTAACCTACTTGCCGTCCAACAGCCCAGCCAATTGGGGAAACTTTCGCAGCGTGCAGCGACCAATCGGACACAAGGCCCTATCCTAGATCCTCGCGCAGCCTATCAGAGAAACGGCACGCCTACTTAAAAAAAACCGCCATATCATTCCGTCTCCGTGTACTCTGTCTGTAACTTGGTTTTGTTACAAAAGGAGAAAGTTTCATTTGAACACGTAATGTCCGGTTTTAATAGCGGTAAATTTAATAACATTGGTAATTGCAAATTTTTTATTTCCACTTATTTTAATATTTAATGGTGTTAATATTGCCGGGGAGGGGGTGACTACTGGAAGGGGGAAGCTAATTCATTTTCATTATACTAGTGCTTCACATGTCATCAAGACGTGACACTCTTGCATCCTGGTATTACATGAGAATGAACCCTTTAAAATATTCTTATAAAATTAATAGCGATTGTTTGAGAGTTCCCTTAGGGAAACGTCCAACATCGAGTACTGACATTATTTGTATAAGTAAGTATTATTATTTTAATTGGCAATCGTGTGAAGGGCATGTAAGAAGTAATCAATACTGATTCCATTCCCCTTCCCCCTGTGATCCCTTTAAATGCCGGAAAGGTACTTTTAGGTTGGCTAGAGTGGTGGATCAAGAGTTATGTTGGCCAACATGTCTGCAGTTGTGTGATACTTGTGTTGGTTACGTGCTTGTGCTGTAATCTACTCTCCTGAATGTCGTAATCAGCAGAATTTGATATGCATGTGACAGAAAATAAAGAATACCTACTGTTTTTTTCTCAACGTGACAATATTCTACGAGAATCTGGCGTATAATTTTTGTTTGAAGCATTTATCTTTAAAATTGATGCCGACCTCCCGTGGCGCAGTCGGTTAGTGCGCCAGCGAACTGTGGTGTGGGAGGCTCTGGGTTCGAACCCCAGACAAGACACTTCTCTTATATAGGTGCAAACGTATTACTGACTGAAGTTTCTCCAAAAAAAACGAACAAGAGCTTCCAATTTTAACTGAGACAAAACAGGTATTTTTGAAGTCAGCTCTGGCGGCACATTTTTCAATAATTTAAATAATGGAGCAGGCTTACCAACATATGCAGAAACCGATGCTGAACTCCCCGCATTAACGTCTTTCGCAGGTTATTTCCACCAAATCCTTAGGTTTTGCCCGCAGGGAATCAATCAGCTCCTCTTCCTCCACGGTGACACCGACTTCCGTTAACACGGTGATGATGGTGTTTTTCGTCACACTTTGTATCCAACTTGTCGCCATGATTAACACAACAAAAGAAAAAATGTTAGACAAAATCAACTACAAGTTCCTTTAAACATGACCACTGAGGAAAGGTTGTGTATTGGCTCAACACTACATAACCTAATATGTTATGACCACCATTTTTTTTCCATCCAACTCTGTCAAAACTCAATCCTAAACAGAGTGCACGCAGGCTTACGTGAGGCCCTGAGAACCCAGAACATCAAATATATAAATTCCAAGAATATTTAAAAAACCAAGTATGTTTAAAAACAAGGTAGTATAAGGAAAGAGGCATAGAGTATGCATAAAAGTGGTAAATGAAGCAGAAAATATTCTACCGAAACCTGCATTAAATTTCATAAAATTAAAACTACTCTACCAAATTGAAACATTAATATTTTCATATTGAGTTTTAATATAGTATAATATTTTTTTGGAGAAACATTACAAAGACCCGAAATGGTCATAACAATATTCAATTTACAATTTAAAAAAAAACTAACAGTTTATAATAATATTGCAGATAAACAGATACACGTCTATAAAAAAATATTGTCCCAAAAGGACTCTTTTTAAATATATTTTTTCTTTGGCGTTTTTCTCACCAAAATGGATTAAAACATTCACCAAGAGTACCCCTATAGTACAACCCAAGTGTTGAGCCAAAAAAGGATTTCAAAAGTAGAATTCACAAAAAGTATTAAAATGGGTAAAATATGACATCCTATAGTTTCATCTTAACTTTCCCTAGCCATAAAATTGACAGCCACTTAAAATTTTATCTCTGAATTTTCAACAAACGCAAAAATGTATGTCTCCCAAACCTGGTCACCTAAGATTTTCCATTGCCATTAACAGGTATTTTTAAGGTAAATTTATTTTACTTCAGGTACACAATTCATTGTTCAAGATTGTAAATCCACCACTATTTTCAAAATAGAACTGAGAAAAATCTCTGGCTTCTAAGCCCCGGCAGAAGTCATTTAATTTTCCTGAACAGCCCGTTTCCAAAACGATGGGCAAAACAAGACCATGAATGAAGCTATTCAACCAGCCCAAAAATGGCAGAGAACTGACAACATACTATCATTTTCAAGAAAATTTAAATAATTTTTGACAAGACAAATTCAAGGTTCCTCCTCTTATATTTTCTAGTACATCTTATTTGAAAATTGGAAGCGATTCCTTATTATGTTGGGCGGAAATACATATACTGCTCATGTTATCAAAAAATATCCTGACTGTGAATGAAAAATTAGAGCGTCAAAATGACGTTCCTGTTTCTCTTTAAGGGTTTTACATTTTTATTTAACCAGTGATCAAACCGAAATACCTGACCTGTTATCTTGGGGAGACTTCCCTCACAGCCAAGTGTCTGACCCCGATACCAGGTTATACCATTGATTATATACAAAAACCGAGCATTGCCTCGCTATGGGGGTAGCTACAATCAACCACCAATAGCGAGCCACTGTCGAAAAAATCATTCTCTCAATTACGCCCTATCGGGGTTTCTATAATTCACAAACAGTAAAGAAAAGTCCAGTGCATTATCTGAGACGTTATCTCCGTTACATTTGAAATTAGCCATTCATAATTTCACGGGCTAGGCCCGTCCTTCCGGTGCGTTATGAAGTAGGAACACTGCTGAACTCTGTGGCGGCAGGTGTCAACTCCAGCCCGGTGAGCAGCGCTCGCCATTGTGCTAGCTAACGCTCGGGGGCTGTGACGCGATGAGGTGCCAGTCCAACCAATAAAACATAATTTTTGCTGCATTCACGCTATGAGCCGTAAATCCACCAACGTGGGCTTCCATCAATGCAAACATGAGTGTTTATGGATGTTAAAAGTATTTTTTTTTCTAGTTTAGTTGTCCATATTTCTGTAGTTCGTTTCAACATACGTCTTCCGATCAATACGTTTCCATGGCGGACAGGTGTATAAACTGTACTATACGCATGGAAAAAGGATACGAAATGAGGAGGAACGTAGGCTTTACGTTGTTTACGATAAGCTGAGTACTTTTGAAAACCCTTCTCATGTATTCATCCATAATTTACAAAATTAGCATTGTCAAGGGCCTAGTTACTTTATTGATGCGCAGGCCATGTTAAAATGCTGAAATGGTTATAAAAGTAAATACCTTACAAATTTAAAAAGTCTTAAACTTACATGTATTAAAGTAAAATAAATAATTTCGGTAATCACAGATGTTTAACACATTTAATTCAACGTTAAAACATGGAACAACTTTCGGTCCGTCGTGACTAACTTTACTGGGAGCATGTTACTTAGTGCTCCCGTCGAAATGTACGCAGATAAGAGAAGCGGCATTTTCCAAAGGTTGATTTGAAAAGTGATCAATAAAGCCAACAGCTTATATATCTTAAGTAGGACTTTCGAAAGTATAATCCATTCAAGGTTATTTCACACTTTTCTGAGGCCCTGCTAAAGTTCTACTTCCAGGATGAGAGTTTCGCACAGGAAAAATTTCTGCCGCTAGGTGCACAGTGTTCCAAAAGGTGAATTTTAATTATAGTTTTAAGTTATGGTAAAACATTTTACTTAATTACGGAGTTATCTTATATTTGATTTATGATTAATGCAATTATCTTGTTTTTTAACGTAGAAAACAGAAAATCTGGTCCATTGCCGACACTAGGGTTTACCTAGCGGTGAAAATGTTCCCTTTGCCAAACTTTTAACATTGATCTTCTCAACCTGTAGTAGAAGTAATCTTAGCCCTACCTACCCAACTAGATCCATGAGTAATGAAATGCACGAGTCGCTGTGGAAGGACACGCAGAGGGCTGGAAGGTGGAACTAAGAAGGGCTGCCTAAAGGGCTTGTTCAAACGCAGGCTGCCTTTATCAACTACACAGTGGTCTCAGGTTCTTGGTCAGCCTAGCTGCCATGTGAAAAGCTAAGCTCTTTGCTCACTGGGCTGCACAGAATTATACTGCTCCGAGCTTGGTCTGTTTCCGCTGAATGAAGTTGATATGTTCAGCGTACACGTAATGCAGTATAACTGAACATATACTGTGAGATTTAGTTGATTTTAAACTGCTCTACCTTCTCTCTGTCAAAATAAATAATTTATTTATATTTAGAATTTAAATGAACTTTGTTAGTAGCTGCTTATAGTTACTGATTAATGGAAAAGTTACCGAAAAAGTGAGGGGAATATAAGCTTATTCTTAGTCGTGTGTCTGTAAACATGGAATTTTGTCTATTCCTTTTGTCGTCTAATTTCCTCGGTTATAATGATTTGCCGTATAAACGATGCACAAAGTCCAAAATGGTTGAATTTCAGTTACACATTTGCTGATAAACTTCAAAACGCAGTTAGAGTGAGTAAGTGAATATATTTGGGCGGTTCTTAACAGCGAGCTATTGAGAGTCTATGAGGATGCAGCGAGGTGCGTATGGAGCAGTGCCCGGAACTTCAGGGCGTGAAAAACGGGAGATACCCGAGAAAACCCGCCTACCAACGGCATACGGCATCGTTCGGCACGATTCCCACATGCGAAAATCCGGGGGGGGGGGGGGGGTGGCCCTGCCAGGAATCGAAACTGGTTTATCTTAGGTGGGAGGCGAGTACTCTAACCACTTACCACCGCGGCCCCAATTAAGTTAGATAGTCAACAAAGTGTTCCCACATCATTCAAGTTAAAATTCTGTTTCGATATTGACAAGTATAATTCCATGTACTCTCTAAAGTTAACTCAATAATTTTGCCCCTGAAATGCACCGTAAATTAGTCATGTTTTCTCATAGACAAAATAGGGTAATAATAAGATAATATTTCACTGCGTTCAAATACTGGGACATTTCGCATCGAATGGCTATGATCAGTGAATTTCATCATCGAGGAAACAATATCTGGGACAGTGTAGTCCACTGTATATCGGTACATATCGCTTCTGGAAAAAGTGGGATGCATTGACTTTAATAACAAATCATAGGCCAGTGACACTATTGGAGCAGTGGTCACGTGTATCATAACAATGAAATACGATTGCGGCTTTAATAACTCCATAGTCAATCCTATAGACTTGCGAAATTCGTGTGGTTACCTAACGGAAAGCTAGAATTCACACTGCTGTATAAAGCGAGGTCGGTGTCATTTATTCACCGACAGTTATCACAGAAGCTGTTACAACCTAACTGCACATGTAGCAAACCACATATGGCCCATTGATGGTTTACTGTCGGATTCCAAGCCGGAAAATTATTGGCCAACAGCTGGCATGCACCCGACACCATTGATGGTCCTGAAGTGCCCACCACTAACTAGCCATACTCTGCCGATAACAGGCCCAGGTGAGGTGAACACAATTGGCCCAAGCATGGCCCATGTGCTTACAACAGCAATGGCCCATCAATGTACCATTTCACAACCATTAGATGGTCTACTGGGGGCTAGTCATGCTTTCACCTTATGTCTAACATTATTTCTTAAAAGTAATTATTCTGACCATCAATTTCATCTTTTCTTTGCTTTTAATTTCCTTAACTTCACTATTTATAGACTGTTCACGGTAAAGTGAGCACTTTTGAAAGTCCCCCAATTTGGAATAATAGTCAATAAATATATTTTATTCTACCCTTAGACGTTAATTTCCGAGTGTAGTAGAATATACACACTGTGTTTATTACAAACAAGCAATATTTATTTTTAAATGGTGTTTACAGGATAAAAAATGGCTGAAAGGAAAAAGTAACTAGGGCTTCAAAAGTGCTCACTTCACCATGAACAGTCTATAACACATTATACGACATGAAAATCTTATGCTTACCATTGCAGGAGAAGGGACGCGAACCTACACCCCTTGCATTGACAGCCCAACGTGCTAATAATTATTACACTGTGCATTCTTACATTTATAATAACTAATTTTGAATATATTCGGAATTGAATTACTAACAAACGCAAATATAATATAAATTACACCAGTTATCCCATAGTCTTAAAATTTACCATGCAAACAAATCTGTTTTTTAAAAGGTGCAAATAAAAAAATAATGTCGTTGAGAGAAACCTTCCTACACGAATCGCGATATTAACCCAAAAACTGCCTTTAATGTAATATTTCGCAGTATGTATGTCACCTGGTTGTTATTCATAATGTTTGGAAATGCAGTCGGCAGTTATGAATCTTTTAGTGATGTAAATCAAAAAAATCCTTCAATGTTAATTTTCTAAAGGTATGTAAGTATTTTTAATTTCTCTTTTTTTAATTAAATGCAGCCATATATGGAAAACGTAACGTATGTCAAATTATGCAACGCCAGTTACTGTATTCACAGCATTTTACCATGTATATTTCCATCACTAGATATTTACAAATAATCTATAATGATATTAGACACACACATATATACATATGTGTGTGTGTGTAGTTTGAAGAAGCTATCTGCGAAAAGTAGTAGCCATTAAAATACCCACAATAAGCCAAACTGTACCAGCAATGGTCCATCGATGTAACACTTCACAACCATCAGATGGCCTATAGATGGCTACCCATACTTTTACCAGCAATTAGTATAGGTATTTGTGGCCATTTTTTTAATGCAGTTGGAAAACCATTTATGGGCCATTAATAGGTCACCTACTCTCAACCATCAGTTTCATTTCCATCGACATTCCATCAGTGGGCCATAAATGGTATGCCAAGTGTCTTGATGCCAGCAGTTAACCATTGCGAGGCCAGTTGTGTAGACCCATAAGTTTTCTGGGCCAGCAGTAATCCAGCAATGCCATCAGTAAAACCACAGTCGGCCGACTGTCTCGTAAGTGCACAAAAAACTATAGTGAAGTGACATAAATGGCCCAAAATGGATAAGTTAAGTGCTGCCAGTGCTGGATAACAGTTGGCAAGCCATTTATGGGCCATTAATAGGTAGTATTCAGTGCCAGCATTCATCAAGCAGTGCCAGCAGTAAAATCACAGTCGGCCGGCTGTGGCTTTCTACATGGGTGGTTTACTCATAACTTGATCACCCGCTGTGAGATGTTTATTTATTACTGGCCCGACGTCACTCTGAGCGTGTCACATTTCACATAAATTGTCAACCACTGACACATTTACACATGCTTAAAGTATGAAATGTCAGGCGACTCTTAACATTAGGACTTGAAAGCCGATGAGAGTGAAACGAGGCGAGTATGGATAAACGCTGGAATGTAAGGGCCGGGGGAAACCCGCAGATCTGCGAGAAAACTCGCCGACCAGCTGCATATTCCAGCACAATTCCCATGTGCGGAACCCCGGAAACAATCTCGCTGGAAATCGAACCCGGTTCGTATTGGCGGGAGGCGAACGATGTAAGGGACCTCAGTGGTGTAATGGTTAGACTACTCGACTCCTACCTAGGCGAACCGGATTCGACTCTGGCAGGATCATTCCCGGATTTTCGTAAATAATAATCGTGCCAGATGATACCGCTGGTCGGCGGGCATTCTAGGCGATCTACCGTTTCCCCTGCCCTGGCATTCCGCATCGGCATTTCTCTTCTCATTTCACACAATTCGGCTCTCATGACGTCATAGATAAGAGCCGCCCAAATCTCTCAACTCATCCAAACTCAACTCAAGACCTCGTAGTTAAGAGCCGATTATATCTCTCAACTCAAAACCAGCGAAGACCTCGCTCTTAAAGGCCGCCCAAATCTCTAAACTCAACTCAAGACCTCGTAGTTAAGATGCCGCCCAAATCTCTCAACTCAATTCAATACCTCGTAGTTAAGAGCCACTCAAATCTCTCAACTCAATTCAATACCTCGTAGTTAAGAGCCACTCAAATCTCTCAACCTGACTCAACTCAGGACCTCGTAGTCAAGAGCCGCCCAAATCACTCAACTCAAGTCAAGACCTCATTGTTAGAAGCCACCTAAATCTCTTAACTCAACTCAACACCTCGTTTGTTAACAGCCACCCTAATCTCTCAACTCAAATCAATACCTCGTAGTTAAGAGCCGCCAAAATCTCACCGCTCAACTCAAATCAAAACCTTGTAGTTAAGAGTTGTCCAAATCTCTCAACTCAACTCAACACTTCTTAGTTAAGAGCCGCCAAAATCTCTCAACTCAACT
Organism: Dryococelus australis; assembly: GCA_029891345.1. NCBI lineage: Eukaryota > Metazoa > Arthropoda > Insecta > Phasmatodea > Phasmatidae > Dryococelus > Dryococelus australis. The sequence continues at coordinate 291,909,472 of CM056995.1, read as the reverse complement.
CAATACCTCATTGGTAAGAGCAGCCCGAATCTTTCCACTCTACTCAACTCAAGACGTCGTTGTTAAGAGCAACCCAAATCGTTCAACTCAAATTCAACTCAATAATTCGTAGTTAAGAGCCGAACAAATCTCTCAACTCGACTCAACTCAAGACCTCGTACTCAAGAGCCGTCCAAACCTCTCAATTCAACTCGAGACTTCATTGTTAGGAACCACCCAAATCTCTCAACTAAACTCAACACCTCGTTTTTAAGAGCCGCCCAAATCTCTCAGCTCAGCTCAAGACCTCGTAGTTAAGAGCCGCCCAAATCACTCAACTCAACTCAAGACCTCGTTGGGAAGAGCCGGACAAATCTCTCCACTCCGCGAACGCAACGCGTCCCCTTGTAGAGAGGTGCACGCGGAGAGTGTGAACGGCTCGAGAGCTCGGTGTGACGAGACGTGCCAGCTGGCGAGACGGGCGATGCGATGGTGGCGCGGCCTGGAAAAGCGGCTGCCAAGCTCGGCGACCACAGCACCCTGGCTGAACGCAGTGCGCAAAAAGAAAATGCAGCCAGCGCACGGCAATCAATTAACGGGCCCGAATGTGCTCTGCAAACATTGTGCCCCTGCTCTGATCGATCTGCGGATTACTGAGCCCTGCTTCCGCCCGCAGCCCCTTCCCGGAGCCTCCGCACACTTTACAGAAGCCATACTGACGCATATCACTCTTACTATCGCTATCAGTCTGCAGTGCCCTGTACCACGATAAATGGCAAATAACAAAAAGTTACAAATACCTAGTTCTAATTAATTCTGTTCCATATTGAATTTGGCATTGCTTGTAAAATTAATCCATTATTAACTAGTTAGTAAGGTTGTGGTAAAGATAATGTATAATCATTAAAGTTATGGTTAACTATTTTATACACTTTAAAGTTTGGATTTTTTCCTCCATTATTATACACATAGTATGATGCAAGTAAAAAGATAGCGACATAGACAATAGTTTTTTTTTTTTTTTTTACCTTTTCTGGCACAAATTCGTATTTCCAGAACTTTTATTTGCCGAGATACGCGTTTACGTGCAAACAACGATTTAACAGAAAACGTTAAATATTGAAGTTGAAATAGAGCTCGCTGTGCTCACTTAGCGTTTTCAGATATAGGTCGCGCAACAGTGTATTGACATTGAAGTAATAGTGACGTGTAGTAATGTTTCCTTGTGAGAAATTGAACCAATATCAAATTAACGTAAAAGTTACATAGTGTCAGCCAGTTAGATTGAAATAATATAATCTTTTAGTTTCTGTTTTGGTTCGTATTCCTGCCAAAATGTGTCTGAACTCTATATTGTGCATACGAATGGAATGGAAGTGGAAGTTTTAATTTAGTTATTGCGTGTTTGAAAGACATCTTTAAAATCTCCGTACTTAAATTATGTCTAAGTATCAAATTAGGCGTCAATTTAGTTGAAATATGAGGAGTACCCGTTATGTTGGTGATTGAATTCCCACTTACCATCGTCTTATTGGTCCACATTTCACCGGACACGTTTACTGTAACTACTGTAAGACGTTATTACTTGCCAGTTGTCAGCAAACATAACGCCGAGCTTACAGTGTCCCTGTGGAGTGCTTCTTTCTAGGGCCGCGTTCCACTTGATACTGACAGCAGCTGGCATTACTGACGAGCGTCCCTTTACGTACTGATTCTGCTGATCAGAAATTGACGAATGACGTTGTGGCGTCTGGGTTGGAGGCTATAGTTCCGGCTGAAACTACAGGCAGTCTTAGTAAAAGCAGGCGACGCAACATGGCGGCGCTGGATAACGAACAAGTTACGATGTTGTTATCTACAGAAGATGTGGGGGAAAATAATATTTTCACATTCTTCAATCTCGTAATCAATTTGTGAGTCTGAATCAGACGAAGATGAATAGAAAAAAAAGTACCCATCCCTGTTTACAACATGTCTAGGCCTACCATTATTTCACCACGCATAGCAGACGCCATTCTTCCTGTTGCAAACTCTGCTGACATGTGTTCCACCTGGTTCCACTACTGAGCTCAGATTTTTACTGATGGCGTTCCTTTTGGTATGCTACTGGTCAGCGCTGTTGGTAAAGGCTGTTCACTGTAAAACGAGCACTTTTGAAAGCCCTGCTTAAGATCTACCTGTACGCACGTTGTGTATTCCTCCGCCTTATGTAAAATTTACATTGCCATGGACCTCATCACTTTAGTCATGCGTCGGTCAAGTGAAACTGTGGAATCATCAGACACGTAAATATATTACAAAACTGCTCAATCTTAAACTTAGACGCATTAAAAAATATAGTGAAAGAGAAATAATTTAGGTTTGCACAAATGGTTACATAAAACTATTTATTTGAAGTTAAGATATGGAACCATTTCCCATTCATCGTTACCGACTTTACTGAGCTCATGCCACTCAGTGCGCCTGTTAAAATATGTGCAGACAGGGGCAGTAACTTTTCTCTGAGGTTGATTTCAAAAGTGCTCACTTTATCGTGAACAGCCTTTACCAAGAGGAACGCGGCCTAGGCAACACAATATTCAATCCATTCTGCTCGTATGAGTAACTCAACACTTCGACTGCTGCCGACCTGAAATTACGTTGCAGTGAACTTCATGAAAACTGCTGGTTAACGTAATATTACGTTGACAATGTGTCTGAAGAATGACAGTCGACTCACTGTTGAGTGCTTTCATGACGTCACGCACATTAGAAACACCATTTCCGAGTACTCCAACATTGCTGAAAACCGTTACTTCAAAGCGGTGTGTCCTAAAATATACACTTCAGATACAAACAAAACTACTCCAGGGCCCTGCATTGAACCTTCCTACAGACTTTCTACCAGTAAAATAACAGGGTCGCTTCTGAAAGTCCCATAGGTACACGCAGCACTACGAGAACACTGCACGTTAGGTCAGAGCCTTGCACTTAGTGGCGATGGCGTACTTGATGCTCGAGGCATTGTAGCTCCAGGTAGACGATCTGTCAGCAGTTGCCATACCTTCGTTGTCTTTTACTCCGTGCTATTCAAACCAGTGTTTTAATAAATTTCTCTAGAAGTACCTGCACTTTTTCCAACGCTTCCCCGTGCCGAACGATGTCACTGATCAGAGGGTTTTCTCGCGGATCTCCCGTTTCCCCCGTCCCTTCATTCCTGCGCCACTCCATTCTCAACTCGCTTCACCCTCATCGGCTCTATAGAACTCGATGTTAAGAGCCGTCCAAATTTCTTCACTCACTCAGTCCAACACTTCCAGTTCGTACACATATTCACTGTCACTTTAGACGTCTAGGCATGAATCGTCTTTATCTACCACGGCAGGGACACCTAAATTTATCAACTTAAGCGAGGTCCTATCGGCCCACGATTCATCGAGAAACTCCTGCTGTACCATACAACAATTCTCATTGGCTGGCTGTCAGCCAACAGCGTGCCGAGTCGGCTGTAACCCAATTAACAAATGTCTCTGACATACTGTTATGTTGGCGTGTACGCGTCTTCAATCACATCGTCACCTGAGCCTTCCCTATCACTTAAGGACAAACCAGGAAGGTAGTGGCGGCTGGTGACTTTTGAAACTGGGAGGGTTGTAGCGATCCTAACTCATATCGTTACAAATATCATTTATTAAATAGACACAGTGATAAATATATTGCGTACGACAGGCTTAAGTAAGTGTAGCTTATGTAGCTAAATACAAAAAATAAGTGTGGTTGTTTGAAGAAAAATGTATCATCGCCTGATTTGTAATGGTCAACATACGTGGCCGCTGGTTCAGATATAATCACTACCACGGGTATGTATTTGTTTTAAGTTTGTTTAGGTTATATGCCTTCCAACCAGTACCTACATGGTATGGTACATTACACGAGACGACGAGAGATAACATAATAATACCAATTCTATCATACTAATGATGGCAATAACTTAAATATACTAAAACAAATATTTTTAAAACCAAATACTAATTTGCATAGCCTACAGTACATACAAAATTATTGTCAAATTTAAATTAGAGGATGAAAGTGGCATATCATAATTAATATATTTGTAAAAAAAAAATCAATTCGTCAACCTGTACGCGCTAACTGGCAATGTATATTCACCCTGCCAAGCAATGGAAATTTTATGGAATTTTTTTAATGTCGCGAACATTATTTATGTCTTTTAACTTTGTCTCCCAAATGTTTTAAATCTTTTACCCCACTGCCAGTCCACGTAAGATCATTAGGTTTCATTAGCAAAAAAATTAAACAAAACAACACATTTCCAACTTCACACCCACATAGCCAGTCCACTAAATTGTGTGTACTTACGTCGAATTTTCTCGCATACAAACCATTTACTACCTTGCCTTTGTTGTTGAATTATATTTAACTGTAGTCTTGCTGGAACCAGATTCTGTAGCTCTAGTTTATTCTCGTAATTGAAGAACTTTGTTGTAATAAGGTTTAAAATGTTACTCGACTAATTAACAATTCGTTACAAGTTTACACAACACGACATCAACCACAATTCAACCCTGCTTCTGACCGATGCTCATAGCTCATCATTAATTAACAACAAACTTATTCAGAGTATTATACACTATATTTGAAGCTTACGAGAGTTTCAACTATATCTGTAAAAAAATTTTTGGAAATAAATACAAGCATTGTTAAGAAATGTGTTTAACATCTGCGAAAGAGTGGAGTGCGAAAGTGTGCTTACAAAATATGTAGTTTTGGTAGCTTTGTCAAGTTCCAGGAAACCATTTTTTTTTGTTTGAGCAGGGACGCGCCCAGCTCTATTCGATTTACAGCATGCGATTGGCTGAAAAGTGCCGAGCCCCTGAAGTCTTCCCGCCCTCCCATAGCACCCCTAATCCTATTTTACCATCATCTCTCTCTACTAGCTCTATCCACTTCGGGGCAAAGAATCTACCGCCCCACCACTCGACATTTTCCAAAAACATTTCTCTCATGACAAGAGTATCGTACATCTCAAAAACATTGGCTGCGAAATAACCTCCGTATTCGTACGCAGTATTATTTACTGAGTAGCAGATAAGTAGAGGTATGCGTTCTGAGATTTTATTAGGAGGGCTGCGCTCCGCAGCCCTACCTCAGCAGCCGCCACTGCAGGAAGGAGGTTGCTGCAAACGGGGCGTGCATTGCCAAACGCTGGTAAACGAGAACCCCCACCACCAACCAGGAATCAGGGCGGATTGCAACATGCGACGCGAATATTTGGCGTTACTGAGTGGCAGGTGGCGTCTTTCTCCATAGTAGCGCTGACCAGAATGGAAGACTCCAGGAGCTTGCTGTGCTGTTCGCCATAACCCCGCATCAGTCCAACAGCCTCGAGGCTCAACGCAAGGTGGGACAAGCCCATTTACTTTCAGACTCTTATCAGGTTGTCATTAATATATACAAAGTGCACCGCCGATAATATTTAGCTTCTTGTAATTGCAATGTTCTGTTAGCACAATAATAACCCGACTTTATTCCAGATAGTGTTCCGTGAATCTACCCATTAGCCCTGCCGCTTGCTACAGCTCCCATCATGTATCTCAACCATACACCTCCCTAGTCCTTAATTACAAGTTCGTCCAGAAGGAGAACTTTGTAACAATACACAACTATATTTACAAAAATCTTGTTATTAGGTTATGTAAGAATAATTTTTTATTTGTAACATTTTAACGGATTAAAATAATTTTTATTTATATGTGATCCTTTCAAGAGTAAGCGAAAATTACAAATAAGTTGCGTTCATGAGCGTCGTACCTTTAAGGAAAAAAATATACGCCAGAACGGCGAGAGCTATTCTCGTGCATAGCATGCAAAGTGTTAAGGCGGCCGCCTGGATAGGTCGCCAAACGGCGCGCAGAGCTCCAGTTGGAAACGTTTTATTAAAAAACCGTCTAACATGCCTAGGTCTGCTTACGAACAGCAATTCAGAAACGTAATGCATCTCTATACTTTTCCAGTTCCTCCGTTTCTCTCTAAAACATATTTTTGTGATAGCGAAAATGGCTAAAACGGGCGTTTTTACAGTCATGTTTAAGTATGAACATTCCGGTACAAAACATTAAAAAATAGGACTAGGGACGTGCATCAAAGCTTTATTGTTATTACGTCATAAAATGGTAGGGTCTCCGCTGAAAGTCTCAGAGAGGCGTATTATGGACAGCAACACTGCACGCCATTTCAGTGCTTTGTGCGTAAAGGCGATGAGACAGTATGTCTCGATTGTCTTAGAGCTCCCACGCTTTAAGGCCTCAGACGTACAAAATGCCTTCCACCAGGTGGCAAGCTTAATTAAGGAAAACTGGCTGAAGTACTGAAATTATGTTGGCAGTGCATTACGGAAAGTAGTTCAAAATATCTATTACCTCTTGTAAAAGTATGGCGTATAAACTTATTTTCATTGAAGTTGACTAATTTTTGTTTCATGCAGTTGCGAGTAATAATATGTGTAATAGTTTACATTTACAGCTGTTTCACAGTGCCAGTAGGTGGACGAGTAGTTATAGGCTATTCATGGTAAAATTAGCACTTTTGAAAAACCTGCTTAAGATCTACATCTATGCACGTTGTGTGTTCTTCCGTGCCTTGTAAACTTAACGTAGCCATGGGCCTCATCACTTTATTCATGCTTCGGACAAGTAAACCCGTGAAATTATTAGAAAATAAATATTCTACAAATTTTCTAATTTTTACTGGTCGATACGTTAAAAAAACAACAGAACTCGAAAGAAATAATATAAGTTATCACAAATGGTTACCTACCTCTTTTTATTCGATGCTAAGATATGAAACTACTTTCCATCCGTTATTGCCAACTATACGGGACGGATGCCACTCAGCGCACCCGTTAAAATATATGCAGGCGGGGACAGTGACATATTTCTAAGGTTCATTTCAAAAGTGCTCACTTTATCGGGAAAAGCCTTTACCAGTCGTTACGTCCACTGCGGTGCTGATTATTGTAGATTGACGACGGATAGTTCCTTCTCTTCTTGTATCCTTCCGCAATACGTGAGTTTAACGTCGTCATGTGCCTGGTCACATTGTTAATGCGCAAGCCAAATAAACACGTGGGGTTGTTAGGAAAGTAAACGTGTCGTATGCAGATTCCTACTCTAATGATTATAACACCGGAAACCACAACTTTAATGATCATAAATTTAAACATTAGCCTACATCCGCAGTACAACACCAATTCAAAGAAAATATATGATTAATTTCCTGTTAACTCAACTGGAAGTCAGTGCACCAGTGTTTACTGTAGCGTAAGTGAAGAATTACAGGCAGTGATTTTTTTCAAAGGCAGATTTCAAAAGTGCTCACTTTACCGTAAAACATCCTTTACATGCGTTATACTATATTATTTCATGGCGGACAGCCAGAGATAAATAGCAAAGCTTTTAAAACGCTCAGTTAACATTCAACTAAATATATCTCTACTACGGTTGCTTTGTTCATAAAGGAAAAAGTTTACAAAAAACATGTTGAATATTCAAAATGTACTGCAATATCTTCACTTGAATAGCAAACAATAAAATAATATATATTTTTTTTTATAAAGCGTGTGGCGATAAAAATTAATTACAACAAATCTACTATATAATAAGGAGACGATCTCTGTCTGTCACTCTTTAATACCACTAAGTACCTTGAAACTCAACAGATGTTCTTAAACTTTCCAGAGCGAATCCTCAGGGTAAAACACAGGTAAGTTCAAATTTAAGCAAGATCAGATTACGCAATCATTACCTTTTACCCTAAAAACTCATTTTTTAATTACTTTTTTCCTATGAAAAGTTTTGAATTAATGCATAGAGATTATTACATATAGAGATATAAAGGTAATGGAATATCATTTTTGTTTACTTTAAATGTCTCACTTCAATGTTGAGTTAAGTCAGGCCTTAGTGGCTCAGTGGATATAACTATATAATGTGGGGCTGCAGTGGCCAAGTGGACAGATTATATATATATATATATATATATATATATATATATATATATATATATATATATATATATATATATATATATATATATATATATATATATATATATAAAATTAGGCCTTAGTAGCTCAGTGGATAGAGCTATTCCAAGTGGGGCCTTAGTGGCTCAGTGTATATAGCGATTCCAAGTGGTGCCTTAGTGGCTCAGTGTACAGAACTACTGTATGTTAAGTGAGGCCGCAGTGTTCCAGTGGATAGAGAAATATCAAATGGGGCAGCTGTCTCATCAATTTTGATTTAATTTCGCATCATATATCTATGCAATATGTTTTTTTTCAGTCGTTGTATGATAACCAAATTTTTTAACACTGTAACATGGTAACACTTATTACAACTCACCAATTTCACTTGCGCATAGTTTCGTAAATAAAAGTGGAGTCAATTCTGGATGCGAATAATAACAAGCTTACTTAATTTGTTAAACAAATTTTTATGATTATTGATAAGAATAATAATCCTTGGTTTAAAGCAAAAGATGTTGCTAACATTTTTGGACTATGAGAAACCTAGAGATGCTATTCAAAACCATGTATATGATGAAGATAAGCTGCATTTTGAAAATATTAAAGAGGGCCCGAAACTGGCCTTCCTTCAAATATGCAACCACATACCATATTTATTAATGAATTTGGTTTATATTTTATAAATTTATATTCTTCAATTTTTCATTTTATTTAATAAAAAGAATACACATAAAAACATATTTCCCCACATACAAAATGGCTGAATAACTAGAAAAACAACTAGAGAATCTAAAACTAGAAGATAAAACAGAATTGACTACTAATTCATGTTTAAATATTTTAGAAGTTGCTAAGAATAATTATTATAATATTAATTTAGGAAATTGGTTTCAAGATATTTGGTATTCTTTATTCGAAGAGAAAAATATCTTGATCACTAATGATGTTTTGTGTTTTATTAAATATGGATTATCAGCCCATACGAGCATAGGGCCTGAAAAATTAAGTAAAAATAAAAACAAATTTTGTAAAAATGCTTAATAATTAAAATCCTTACTATAGTGTAGTAAAATACAATGATAAACTCGCTTTAGAATACGAATATATTCAAAATGAAATAAAAATGTTAGCAGCTAATAAATTAGTTCAAAAAACATGGATTTTTAATTTCAGTTAGAAATTTTAAAAAATTTATAACGAGTTTGAGAAAGAAAATTGCTGATGAATTAAAGGATTATTATATAACACTTGAAGAAATTTCTTATGATTATAATAAATATGTTAGAAAATATAATGAGGCATTAAAAGAAATTGAAGTTATTCATTAAAAATATATAAATAAAATTAAAGATAAAAATATAAGAAATTTAATACAAACAGTTCATATAACATTAGATGGAATAGCTCGCAGAAACGAGGTAATACGAGAAATGACCCCGCATGTTGTACAGCAAACACAAGATCCAAATTTAAATCCAACTTTTATTCGTCTGGAATTGTTCGATAATGATTGTGAATATGATTATTATGTGATTAGAACCCAAAGAAGAAGTCTTCGAAAACAGTTGCAAAGAATCGAAGATATACATCCAAATTGTGAAATCTTCAGATTTGCATATATTCCAAATTCTATAAATTTATACCAAAGAATGAAAGAAACCATGAATGGCAACATTGAATGTTTTTGAAACTATTTTAACATTGATAGAAATAACTATACTCAACAACCATTAATAAATTATATTAATAATCTTTATTAAATCGAGTAAGAAGCTAGGTTTTTTATATTTTCTAGAATTAATATTTCAAATTTACAAAATATCTATTTTATTCATAATGGTATTGCAGGGAGGATAAGTATCCCGGCTGAAAAATATTTTACAAAACATCTGTTTTATTAATCCAAGAATTATGCAAGTTATCAAATAGTAACCATTAAACATTTTTTTTGCCTTTAGTTTTGAAAACTTTTTCGACCAAATATTCATCGGGATAATATATTTGGATGTGATCGCCGGACGGTTACAAATCTGAAGTTGTCAGAAGTGGCGACTGGTGACTTACGGTGTTGTATTAAATCTGTTTTTCTACAGTAGCAATAAATATACTGTAACCTGCTGTGTAGGGAAGAGTAATTATTGTTGCATTTACATTACTTTTGACTTGTGTGTGCATGCGTGTGCGTGTGTGAGTGCAAATATTGGACGTGCGATATTTATACATCTTAACCATAAACTGTTTTTATGACTAAATTAATTTTTTTTTAGGTCATGTCTGTTTACCACCACGTAACTTTGCCCTAGGTGTTCGAAACACAATTTTGTAACGGCAAAATATTAACTTGTATTACGTGTGATGTGCTACGTCGTATATAACAAATGTGTTTACAATGTAAAATAATAACCGTAATAATATCGTAAATACAGACATCGTTAAAAATTCATGCAGCTGACCTAAATTGTGAACATTCGTACGAAATGGTATTTGAAATATGACAGAATTATTTGAACAGCTGAAAACAGTAAACAAAGCATTTGACATTTAAAACATATTAGTCAGATGACAGTGCTTATGTTTACATGTAACGGAAGGATACGTAATCAGTAAAAAAAAAAAAGTAGAACCTTTACAGGGCTTCAGAAAAGTGTGAAGTAACTGTGAATGGCCTGTAGATAATGTTTGCTTAACTTGTTGTTCTGTTGAATCTGTCAGTGTCTTGTATATTGTCTGTGTTTGCGAGTGAGTCGTTTATTATTTCCTAACTGCATGTTACATCAATGAAACGGAAGCGGATTTTGATAACAGTTAATGGTATAAAACATTTACATTTACAACATAAATATTTAAAAATCAATATGCAAAATTAAAATTAAAACATATCCAATGCAAATGTTCGCTATACACACACACATACATACACACACATACACACACACACACACACACACACACATATATATATATATACACTTACATGACAACGCCCAGCTCAACCACTGGTCCTAGAAACAGAAACATGACATTTTAAGAAAACGGTAATTATGTAATATAGGCAACCACTAAACCACTAAGGAGACAAGGAGGGATTTTACAAAAATTCAACATTTAAAGTTTGAAAATTTGTATGGAAAAATCATTTGACGGTCTTATTAACTAAACTTCTTAAAAACTCTATAAAAATAAATAATTAAATACGTAGTTAACAGTTTCTAAGAAATAAACCAATAGTAAAACAGTTACATTATTGAGAAACTTTGTAAAAGCGGTCATCATTGACATGTTGCTGAAATTATTCAAAGGGGAAGGAATTGTATACAATTCAATAAGCACGGTGGTAAGTACAGACGAAGCAGTTCATTACACAGTGGAATTTTTGAAACTCTAAATCCACCGGGTCTCCCATACCATAGGCTCATGCTGCGCGTGGGCACGCCTGTTATGTTGCTCAAAAATCGAATCCACCGAACTATATGTTGCCACAGCGCATTACTAACAACAACTCCGAACTTAACAGCCACAATTCTCTTATTTTTGGACTTGCATTAAATTCCACATTATATTTTCTAAAATATGTTTCATAATTTAAAGATATTCTTACTATTAGAAAAATATTGTAAGGAAAACATGAATTCCCCGCGTACAACTTGGCGGGTAAAAGTTAGCATTATACTAAAACCCAAACAATTGTTTAAATGTGAAATACCGTACGATATACTTTTTCCTACCTTTTAGCAGCAAAACTTATCATGTATTTACTATAAGTAATTTTGGTTATCCAAAACCATGTACCCCTTTCCCTTTTTAATAGAGTTAACTGAGTTTTTACTGTAGGTATATGTAAACAATACTGCATTGCATCCAAATAGAAGAGCTTTATGATTTGCGCCTGCACAGAGGTACTAGGCAATCCAAAGTGCGGTGCTGTAGCGCGGGGGGCTTCCCTCTTCACAGGCGCTCTCTACCCCTTCATCGCCCTGGCATGCTCTGTTCCGACAACCGGCGCCGAACAAGCCATTATGCTACCCCCTTCAACCCTTCGTCCGTCACGCGGATCATTATGCTACCCCCTTCAACCCTTCGTCCGTCACGCGGATTGGACGGCACCGCAATCCGCGCTCAAAGGCCGGCCCGGCCTGGTTAGAAGAGGTAGAGTGGGGTGGAGTGGAGCCGTACGGCTGGCCAACCCCTCTAAATCCTCCGCTGCAATTACATTATCCACAATCAATCTTATGGCCTTAGCCACAGCCTCGATAAAATTTCATTTCTACGATCAAACAATGCGTTTCAGTTTTTTTTATTATATTTCACTTCGAAACGAAAACTTTCAATTAATTCAAATAACAGTTTTTTTTTTTTTGCTAGTTTATCATGTAAATTCCTTCTCCCTGATATTTCTGATTTTGCAAATATTTTGTTATTAACTTATGTTCTTGCATATTTCAATTTTTAAATCAACATACACGAATACGCAAAGAGAATTATGAACACGAGCCAAATGAACCTGTGTTTTCATGAACGTAAATCGGAATTTATGAAAGCGAATTCGACTTTTATATTTCAAGGGATGGTCTGTGATCAGCTTCGCATAGATCATCCTTGCACAAGAAAGTTAAAATGTTTCCTATCTTGATACACGATTGTGCGTTGGACATGGCTGTTTTAATACTTACTTACAGCAAACGCCTTTATTTAGCAGACATTTATATTTTTAATGTTATTGCCATGAATGTGTTTATTTACATCGCAGTCTTAACTTAACTTGACGTCACCACAGAGACATACAGCATCCGTAAACACGTTTGAATTAGAAGAAGTGTTAGGCAGTGGCGTGTGGTGAACTGTTGCAAGGTAAGCTGGCATTAGCTCTGTGTTGTACCATGTTGCTTGCTAGTTCACAATCCCACCACTAAACGTAGTTCGGCAGGTGGCGCCACAGGACGTGTTTAAAGGATTCCTTGTCTACTCGTTGTGAATGTTAGAAATACATTCTTTTTTTACTTAGGCTCCACAGCGGTTATTGGTTCCTGCTGTGTGCAGAGAGAATTTACAGCAGTGAGCAAGCACCAGCTTACCTTGCAACAGTTCACCACACGCCACTGGTGTTAGGTGAATATTTGTCAATACAGAAATGAATTATTTTGCTTTCTCTTTTAATGCATATAAGTATAAGAATGGGCAAATTCGTGAAATATTTACTTATGTTACAGTTCCACTGTTTAATGTGACCGGCGTATATATAAAGTTATCAGGGCCACGACAGTATTAATATTATACATGGCGGTGGAATGTGCATAAAAGTAGATCTCAAGGGGCCCCGCGTGCCTGCCGCTTGAATTGCGTAGCAAAGAGTTTGAAACACGCGCTTCTCAACGAAACTGCTAAACCTGCGTCCAATGTACTTATCTGTGAAAATAGCACTCTCTTAAGACGATGATTTTTGGGTGCTTTCACGACGTCACGCGATTAGAATTTCAGCACATTAGAGCATACCAACATAGTTAAAAACGGCTTTTCAAAGCGCCGTATCTGACAATATACGCATCAGATATATGCGAAAATTCTCAAGGCCCTTCTAATAAACATTTTAACAAAAATCTCGTGTTATTAATTAAATTGAACATTTCCTTATATTTTGTCTCTAAATTTTAATATTTCACTTCCAATTAGTATTATTAAAACAGATGGAAAACAAGTGTGTTGGTAATGCCTAATAAGAAACAGTTCTTATGCAGAAAATGATTAAGCTCAGTGAGCACGAATGCGATGCGTTGTCCGTTTGGAGGAATTTTCTAGACTTTGTTTGCATGAAGCGGAGGAATAATCTAAAAGTAGAACTTTTGCAGGGCTTCAGAAAAGTTGAAAGTAACCGTGAATGCACTATACAAGACACTCGGCATGAAAACGGCCATACACCCTGGAAAATGAGGTTATTTCATTTAAAAAGGAGGACATTGCAGTTTTATTGGCGCCGCCAGTTATTTATTTTGTAGAACTACATTTTTTTCTCATATAGCTTAATGTTAATAGCGTTGAAAAATAGTTTAATTTAGTCATTAGCATTTCAAGCAAACAATATTCGAAAGTTTAATAAATAACATTAAATAACTTTCCCATTATCAGTTAACATAAAGTATGAACTAAAGTACCGGGGAAATGTAGGCCTGTGCATATATTTGTTTACAAAATAAAACATATTAATGCATACACTGTCGCATAAAAATATAGTCTAAATGAGAAATTAGAAAGCGTATCATAAGCATAGTTTATATGGTTTATCAAAGAACTTCTAGACCTATTTATATGTTTAACCAAGTCGATGTTGACAGCAAAGCTTTTTGATGCAATAAATCAATCATATATTTTTTTAATTTCAACCAAATTAATTATGTAGTCCTAGTGATGGCAAACCTGAATACTATTTTAGTGTTTTACATTTGAAATTATCTAGCAATTCATTAACAGGGGACCCGACGATATTAATTGCCAAAATTTAACAGAAATGAATAATATTTACATCTAATATCTGCCATTCGAAAATTTTCTACGCTTCCCTAAAAATACAAAGTAGAGCATGTAAAATATCTCCAGGCCAAGATTGATGATTCTTACGGAGACGTTATTCAAGAAATTTTTATTGAAATTCTAGTATTCGTTACTTTCGGAAAATGGATGACTGCCTCCAAAACATTGATTCAAGATTCCCAAAGTGAAAATGGGGATACGTGCCAATATTGGTTATAATATTTTATATATGATGGATATATTTCTCTGTCAGCAGAAAGGTAAGTAGGTAGGTCTTTGTACATATTTACACTGAAAGAAATTATTCCATAGTTTTTTGCATATATTAGGTAGAACTATGCTAGGTATGTGAACCCACCTAGACAATATAAGAAGTCTCAAAGAAAATAACTAAGACGTCTACAAAGCATTTTGCATCTATCTGATAGGCACTGCCACTGATACAAGGCACCTGAAATGTCTATAAACAAAGGCTGTAAAATCGCTCGAAATTTAATAGATTCTAGTTCCAATTTTGTTTCTATTCTCAGATATATTTATAATAATCTGAGGCGTTCATCACACGCGTTATTGTTTGAAGACATAACAGTGTACGGCCCAAAAAAACATACAGATATGTCGAAACATACAGATGTGAGTGAGTCTCACATATACAGGGACGATGAAAAATGTGCGAAGTATTATCCAACTTTTTGTAACTACTTGCAAAGCCCTTGAAATTGAGGACAACTTCAAAATATTTCAACATAATACAACCTGATTATGATCAATATGACCCAATTAAAGCTTATGGTTTATATTTGAATTCTACTAAAACATTGGTAAATCAACGGCTTACCGAAAAATGTAAGAAACATTTCCACAAACCACTTCAAAAAACAGTATTTGAAAAATTTTCAATCCTCACAAAAAAGAACTTTTGCAAATAAAAAATATGTAACAATCACAGCTAACACGTTATTAATTGCTATTGTAGTCAAGCATCGTATTGCTGTCTAACGCGTTGTCTTAGAATACCCACTGGGACCAGTTACGTGGGGTTTGTCTGATGCAATGCCTTTACCCACAAAAATAATGAAGAATCAACTGGGAAATATTCTTATTGATGACGCTGATAAATTAATGGTGCTGCTAAATTTTATTGAACAAATCAAACAGCAAGCTAAATCCTAAATTACTAGATGGATGCAATATTGATTATTTCATGAAAACTCTAAATGGGTTTCATAGCTTCACAGACTGTGAAGTAATTCTATGGTAGTATTTCTGCCTTATATGGGAAAAGCAAGGAAACATCACTCAAACAAAAAAGTACTGCAACTCACTACAGTCAATACTTCAGAACACTCGGCGAAAAAATGTTAGCTCCTAAATGCCAACCTGGTGAAGTTATTGTGTTTCAAATGTGCGGCGGGAATGAAACCGATGACGTCAATACATTGTGGCATGAATTATACTGCTCTAGAAGTAGGCAATGTTACGCCAGAGCTCTTGCCTTCTTGTCGTACATCAGTACACCTCTATGTGAGTAGAGCTAACTGCCAAGCCACTACATGGCGGAGATAGCTGACATGGTTTCTAATGGTTCACATTCCATACGCAGATGTATGATGTGATGTCAACGGTCACACTCATTGACATTATTTGGCTTTGGCGTATGACATCTTTTGAGAAAGTACCGTAGATTGTAGAAGAAGGTTGTTAGGGATTTTTTTTAAAAAACTGAGATACAGTACAGTGATAAAATCCTCATGTGTTGGAAAGTACACTTTAAGAAATTATTTGAAAATTTACCATATAAGTGTGTACGTACAGTGACAAAGCGCGAATGGTCAATTATTTTCCATGCATGCATGGGGACGTTCCAATACTTGCTCAGGAAAGAGTCAAATGCGTAGGGAAGTTCCTAACTTTGTATAGTAGCGATGCTAAACATTCCCATATTTTCAGCCTATTACGCAGTACTATTTCCTTACACTGTATAGGTTAAAAACTTCCGTTACAGTTTTGGAAGTTTACTAGGCATTTTTTACAGTGTATCTATGGCGTGTTTCTAAAAATAATTACATTTTTAAAATAGTTATTACACTATATTAAATTACAGAAATTCTAATAGAAATAAATTTGACTTATCTATTTTAAACATATGAGCGTTGTGAGCAGTATTTCAAGCGCTTGTAGTGAAATATTATCCAGTTTTACTATCCTTAGGATTTCAAATATAAGTTTGGCCTTTTATATAGACATTATTCATAGTTTTGTTGTTTACTTAGCATTCACCATTTTATTATGCACAATTTTATAATTTTGTTAATACGTTTTTATAGCTAAAAACCTAAAACTGAGAAAAACAATATATTTTGAGGAATTTCTCAGCAAAAAATATACAAAAGCTACCCCTTTCAATTTCCGGGTTCGTATATTCGTAATCTAGCCAAAGAAAAACATGAGTGAAATTTCATCTCACTTGTCTTTAGCGCACAAATGGTAGTATATTTATAATCAGCTGATATACTGGTCTATATCTGGTCTAATGTATTTGGGGTGGATTCACGCTTTTGAATCAAACGTTTGAAAAATCACCCCATGCAGGATGTGTTTGGTTGTTTCCTAAATATGTAATCTATCACGAGCGTTTTATATATCTGTTGTCATAAAAGTGTCTTATTTTTGGTTAAACTGAACTACTACTCTTATTTTTTCTATAAATTATATTTCATTTACGACTTCTTACTATGAACAAAACCAAAGAAAAAACCGGTGTGTTAGTAATGGCGTGGCTCTTTTCACTTACCCATAGCAACCACAACTTCCCTCGCAACCTCCGCCATGCTACTGCACATTTTAACAAGGACGAGGAAAGGATGGGAATCAGCAATTGCACCTAAAAATCAAGGACAAGATAAAGAGAAGTTAATAACTGAACTTTCGCCTTCAGAGTAGAGCGTGAGTAATCACAAATGAACAACAAACAGTTTTGTTGGTTGTGAACATATAGTTGTGGCGTTACTATAACTTACAATTACAATACTTTAACGTATTTACGTATCTGTGACCATACAAAAACATCTAACACTTTATATATTACAATAGCGTTCACAAACGTTATAATCATAAATCTTTAACCATACAAAGCAACATGTATTACAATTTTACATCGCCTGCCAAGGCCCTTGATTGTAGATGAGAGGTTCACAGACAATAACAACAAGTAATCAATTATCTACTCGTTCCTTCAGCCCTCCGCACTAAACACATCCTTTATCGCAGACACTTGAGCCGAGAGTATTCCCCTCGCCAAACACCAATAGTATTAGCATTGCTCCATTGCATACTTTCCATACAACCGTCCATAATAATCAGGTATTACTTGTCCACACACATGTCAAGGCACAGCCGGGAATGTCTCTCCCAGCAACACTGCGAGATGCAGGTAGTGCTTGCCCTGACGCACAGCATGCAAAGTACAATAACCACAAATCACAACATCAGTCATCCACACAGGCTCACAATGTTCATGTTCCTCGCGCCTCCTACTCCTGAACCAGCGTGCCCCCGAGTCCCTTGGCTTTCGGCATTGAGCTTCAGAGCAGGACATCCCATTACTAGATACCATACTTCGTAGCCCCTTTCCCTTCCCTTCCCCCTCTCCTGGGGTAACTTCGGAGCAGAGCTGTCTATCTTAACCTGTCGTCTAGGGCGAAGTCTAAGTCCTTCTCCGCCGCCAAAACTACACTCCCGCAATGAAGCGTAACAACGTCCAGAGTGATTTTCTGTCAAATACCAAGTCCACTATTCCAGTAAGCGAATGCAAAGCCCCAGCTCACTTCTGCCAGAAACGAAGTGCTTTACTTCAGTCGGCCTAATATGTTCTAAGTCCTGACTCACCACTGCCAGAGACTTAAGTCCTCACTTAATTCTGCAGAAACATTCCAAGTCCCTCCTCGCCAGGGTGAAACACACAGAGTCCCGATTCACACTAGGCTGATGCTTCATTAGGCCGATGCTCGAGCAGCGCCTACTCAGTTGCGAACTGAGTCCCTGACTCAGCGACGATCTCCCTTTTCCCATTTTTTTTGGCGAGCTTCCATATCATGCTACGCCAGCGTGAGCTCCTTCACTGTTCTTTCAGCTCTCCGGCATGCATTTTAGTAGCTAAGACGGTTTGAGAATGGTATGCGTCACAGAGCAAGCCCTACACGCCTTAGGTCGAGTTTATTATTAAAGGGAACGCATGCATCACGGTTATAGCAGAGTTGTCTAGTGCCATGGCCGTAATTATGGTAGCCATGGCCACACCCCGAAAATGGAACTGTCTAGATGGGAGAGCACAGCAAACCAGCGGAAAGCGGAGAGGGCACTGGAAAAATCTGTGCGACAGTCGTAATGGATAAATGTCCATTTCTTTGACTGTATTGGGACTGGAGAACATAGGTTACGTTGTCAGTTAGCGAAAATAGACTCGTGTGGGTATGGTGCGGTGTGATATGAAATGAGTGCGAAGCTGCGATGTAACCAGGGTAGCGCTATGCGGCACTGGTGGTGGGGGAAAGAACTGAACCACCTACCCGACAGATGCCAAATCATCTCTCTGTATCACAGAAAAAAGTGTTTGTGTGTTACCGGAAATATAGGGAGGGGAAATTATAATTAAGGGTAATGAATGAATCACCTTGCTCATGTCCTCGCTTGTCCCTCTTCCTAGCTCGCCACACGCCTTATGTATCCGGTATATGCCCCTCCCACATATCACGCACCAGATCAGGCCTCCAGAACAATCGTAAATACAGTACTACGTCAACAGCCAATCACAAACTTTGCTCCGATAGCATAATTGTTTTAATAACGATACGTGTCTGGCAACCAGGCCAAACGCCTTCCAAACAGCGAACTACAACCCGCCGTAGACATTTGTACTGAAAGTAGCCGCTACGACAGGCGCTAAGTATCTTACAAAGTAGAACTCTGAGTGGAGCAGGCGTTGCTCGTTGGCTGGAAAATATGACAAGTAAAGGCTGTTCACGATAAAGTGAGCACTTTAGAAATCAACCTTAGAAAAATATCACTGTACCTATCTACATATATTTTAACGGGCGCACTAAGTGACAAGCGCCCAGTGAAGTTGATAACGATGGAGAGAAAGTAGTTCCATATCTCAACGTCAAATAAAAAGTGTTTGATAACCATTTGTGATAACTTAACTTACTTATTTCGCTTTTTGTTTTTTTAATACAACTAAGTGTAAAAATGAACAGATTTGTAAAATATTTACTTTTCTAATAGTTTCACAGTATCACTTGACCGACGCTTGAATAAAGTGATGAGGTCAATGGCAATGTTAATTTTCAATAAGGTGGAACAATACACGTCGTGCATACAAGTAGATCTTAAGGAGGGCTTAAAAATTACTCAGTTTACCGTAAACATCATATACCAATATTATCCCTGCAAATTAAAAGATCGTAACCTGTTCACACATGCGACGAAACTCCTTCCGTCACAATGCCTAAAGGCTCTTCACGGTAAACCGAGTGCTTTTGAAAGCCCTGCTTAAGATCTACTTGTATGCACGTTTTGTATTATTCCGCGTTCTGTAAAATTAACACTGTCATGGGACTCATCACTTTGTACATGCTTCGGGAAAATGAAACTGTGAATTATTAGAATATTAAATATTTTACAAATCTGATGATGCTTACACTTAGGTGCATTAAAAAAAACAGATACATAAATAGATATTTTAAGTTATCACAAATGGCGAACCAACACTTATAATTCGACGTTAAGACATGGAACTACTTTCCTTCCATCGTTACTAACTTTACTGGGTGCAATTCACTCAGTGCGCCCGTTAAAATTTATGCAGGTAGGAGCAGTGATTTTTTTCTAAGGTTGATTTATAAAGTGCTTACTTTATCGTGAACAGCCTTTAGTAAGAAATAGTGCCCATGCAAAATGTTCCGAAACTAAGTGCACACAGATACGGTGCGTTGTCCCCTCGGTGTATTTTCCTGGACTTGGTTAAGCTTTGTTCGCATGAGACGGATGACTCTCCTGTAAGCGGAACTTCAGCAAGGCTTCAGGAAAGCTGCTAGTAACCAAGAATGGACCAAGTTGCAACGTTAGTTGCAAGGGTTGTACGACGAAGTGGCGAGGCCGCGGTCGACGACACGCAACGGCAGTCCGACCTGTGCGTCGCATGGCAGGCAGTTGGGAGAGGGGGGAGGCAGCAGTGTGGGTGGCGCCAGGCGGTAAACAGCCGCCGAGGTGGTCCATATCGATCCCTTGTGAAGTGGCCGGCTCTCCACCGCCACAGCGCTTAGCTGTTTCCTCCTCGCCCGCACCTGCCAGAGCGCTCTGCGACCTCCGCTGCCGCCGCCACGTCTCCACCGTGTAGTAGACACGGAGTAGAGCCATCACGCCGGCTGAGCACAACCATAGACACTCCGTGTCTCAACCATAGACTTAAGATGAGGTAGTCAGCTTATTCGTCTTCTGCGCATGTATCCAGCATTGACCTACCTCAAAGGGACACAACTGTCAAAGTCACATGGTCAACAGTGATGAACGTGCTTGTTTACATCTCAATTTTTTAATGACAAGCACTAATATGTTAATAAAATACTTTAACCATTTTGAATGTAATCAAAGTGCATTACACATTAATTAGAGGAAGTATAAACACATCTCAAAAGCACTTGTTTACTAAACAGTGTTCTAACCTCAAACCCAATCCACGCCATTTTTGCTAGACGTGTAGGCAGAAAAGCAGTTCAATGTTGGGGCACGGAGATTGGTTGTGCATAGCCATCGAGATTAGCCTACCTCATATTTAGTCTATGGTACCAACACTGGACTGCTTTTCTGCCAACACGAATATCATAAACGGTGTTGATACCATTTGAGGTTAGAACTCTGTTTAGTAAACAAGTGTTGTGAGACGTTTGTATAATTCCTCTAACCAAATTTCCATTGAAAAAGGATTTTATCCCGTATAAAATTGCTTGTCTTTTGAAAATTAAGATACATATAAACAAACGCGTTCATCAGTCTTGACCATCTGACTTTTGACAGTTGTGCTCCTTTGGGCTAGGTCAATGTTGGAAACATGTACAGAAGATGAATGATCGGTCTACCTAATATTTAGTCCATGGTCTCCTCCAGCTACGGTGACGTTGCGCTAATTCATCTGAGGACAAGCTGGTCTTCAGACACATTTATATCTGAGCAGGGTGTGCCATAACAGATTGTTTTTTTTTTTTCGGGAGGTGTTTAGATCTTAACACTATAGGCCTGGCCAAAGTTCTTTCCCGGCAAACATTTCTTCTTTGAAAAAAGTAAAACAATTTAGGATTTATATAATTACTAGTGTTGACAGGGATGGTCACTCTTTCAAATGCACGCCGCATTTTAAATATGGCCTGGAAGTAAAACGTTATTTACACGGCTATCTGAGAGAGGGAGGGAGGGAGGGAGAGAGAGAGAGAGAGAGAGAGAGAGAGAGAGAGAGAGAGAGAGAGAGAGAGAGAGAGAGAGAGCTGTAGCTCCCTCATATAGCCATACTAACCCATATCATCCTTCTGGATACGCCCCTGCACACTAGCTAGCCACATTTTTATTTACTAGTCCACGCCTGCAAACAAGGAAGTTGGGAATCCCGTACTCACTGTCCTGGGGAGAAACTGACCACTCACTAGGGCATCAACAAGTGAATATATGTATTTTCTAACTTTAAAGTCCCTGAACCTGTGAAAGTTCCATATTTCTGTGTATTGCTTCCCGTATTTTACTCCGGTAGGTTCATTGGCAGGTGAGTTACCCACCGCACTAACCCGCACTTGGATGTAAAATCTACTTTTCACACATCCGTAGCTTATCCATGTCGATAACTCGGTACCTCGTCATCCGAAATGCATGAAGCGGCCTGAAACACGGAGGTAACCAGGAGCACAGGCAACCGAGCTCTAAATATTCACGTCAACACATCGCCCATGAATAACAAAAAATATATACGCTTGACTGAATAGCTTTTCGTTATTTTGGGGCCATTCTGACAGCAGTCGAAATAACAGCAACAGTTCTTCCATCATAGTATATACGTACATCTCTCTCATTTTGTGCTAAGATAAAATATGGTTAATATCTTTGGCGTAGTAATAAATCACGAGACTATTACTAAGTCTGTGGGTAGCGTGTTAAACCACAACAGTACTTACGTGAACTATATACGTAGGTCTTTCACGGTAAACCGAGTACTTTTGAAAGCCCTGCATAAGATATACTTGTGTGTATACAGTGTGCATTCTTCCGCCATATGTATATGTAAAATCAACATTGCCACGGGTCTGATCACTTTACTCATGAGTGGTCAATTAAATCGGTGAAATGATTAGAAATAATATATTTAACAAAATCTGCTCATTTTAAACAAATGTGCAATGAAAGAACAGGTTATTTCAGTATTATTGACAAATGTCTACCTTACATTTTCAATTCAATACTAAGACATGGAACCACATTTCCTCCGTCGATACCAACTCGACCAGGTGTATGTCGATCAGTTTTCACGTTATAATATACTAGCGACTCGCTCCGGCATCGCTCGGGTGCGATTTACATATATAGAGCCGGCCGCGGTGAGCAATGTAATGTCATAGTTTTTTCCTTATCAGCGCTTTCGACCGCTGTAATTATTTTGTTGCGCGTAATTAACAAATATGTGCTAGCTCCTAAAATGACACGGTGTATCTAACATATTAAATTTGATACTTTGTTGTTCAAAACGTTCTATTTTTAGTCAAATTTTAAAAGACAAAAAAATTGTTACTGTGGGTCATCCTTTAAAGATACACATATGCCGTGGTGGACATTTTTGTAGACCTTTTTGAGATCTACACTTCTGTAGTAAATTAATTTGGTGTATCTATTATGGTTTAGTAAGCGTAAGGCACGTAAGAGCCCAAAAAGCAGCTTTTTCTGAATTTATTATAAAACGTCGACATTTCTCTGCTATCCTTACATTAAATAGTAATGTGTCATATACCTAAACCTTTCTCAAGAAATTATATAAACGATGTTAAAAACCGCATAAAAATCAATCAGCTAGTTTAGAAGTCTTATCTGAATACACAGAGACACGCGGCCGGGCAACTTTGTTTTATACTATGTATAGATGCAGGTAGGGCCTAATGTCCGGTAAAGTGAGAGCTCTTACATTTTCAGCAATCTTACTCAAAGTGAACAGTTTCTGAGGTAAACAAGCTGACGTGTTATGGTAGTCTGCGAGGTGACTCAAACGATCCGACATCCGTTGGAGGGCCAATAGTGCCTAGACCCATGCCTCTCATCGCTAGGGACCTCAGTTCGATCCCAGGCCCTAGCGGACGACAAGTTTCAGACCTGAGACACTCATGTGGAGAGCGGGACAGATACTACCGTGGAGTAGGGGTTTCTCTCGGTGTAAGCCTATTTAATTTTCCTGCTCCGTCTGCAGTCCCAGCTGCTCTCTTCTCGCCTCATTCGTTCTCCGGGCTGGCGAGAACAACAGGGTTCTCCCTCGGGTAAAGCAGCCGTAACCATTTAACGCCAATCTTCTGGGAGCAGGAATAACGTGCACATTTTATTTAGAATATCTACCGGCGGGGATTCTGGATGTTTCTTAAATAAACACTCTCTACGGTAACGTAAGCACCTTTCAAGTCAACCGTCGGAAAATATCGTCGCCCACTTGCAGGTTGCC
Source organism: Dryococelus australis (assembly GCA_029891345.1). Taxonomy (NCBI): domain Eukaryota; kingdom Metazoa; phylum Arthropoda; class Insecta; order Phasmatodea; family Phasmatidae; genus Dryococelus; species Dryococelus australis. The sequence goes on along the minus strand of CM056995.1, from coordinate 291,885,206 downwards.
AGTTAAGTAGGCAACGAATTAATAAAAATATCTCTAATAATTCACGCTGTAGTAAGAGTGTGTATTATGTAAATCTACGGCTACTGGAATCTGTGTTTCCTGTTTCACGCGCATAAGAGCGCGAATATACACATTAACAACACATCTAGTTTCTTTAAGAAAGCATGTCATTTCATTTGTATGAAGTGTGACGGTCCGGGGCAATGTTAAATTTAAATACAGTGGAATAATACAAAACGAGAAGCGAAGTAGTTCCTAAAAGGCTTTTTTAAAAGTGTTCAATTAACCTTGAACAGCTTACACTCTTAAGATCGTAAGTAACGGACATTACGGGATGTAAGCTTCGCAGACTGTGGGAGTGGCATGTGTGCAAGGTGCTAAGTAATCGAAAAGAGGGACAGAAACGGAGAAAAACAAAAAAAAAAGTGCAGTCTGCTTTGCCACAGTTGCAGTTATGATCTAGAAGAATGGTATGTTCAGTAGGGTCAACGTTCGTGACATCGCTGACTCGTAAAAAGCTAGTATGACGGGACATCTGCTTCGCTGCTACAGGTGCCCTGTATGTTTTAAGAACCGACCACGCTTTTCACCATTCCATCATTGCCAATTCACATACTATGCAAGCCAAATATTTCTGCAAAAAGTTTGTGCCATTTGTTGTCTGTATTTATATTCGTCCGTGGAGCATCCCTGTACAATTTTCTGATTTATTTGCTAATGAAATTGACTACACTAATAACCTTTCTTTAATTTTGTAAATGGGATTTTTAAAAATAGTTTATATAATAATCACATCTTATTTATTTCGTCCACTGATATCAATCCTGTATGGCCTTCGAATTATTTCATAACTTGCTTGCACTCATCTCTTGTGTTGGACTACTCCAGACATAGAGATCAACAACTTAACATACGCGCTTTTAAACTAGAATCTTTATTGTGAAGCTCTATAAAGAACGCAGATTTCTTTAGCAGCTTGTCATGAAATTTCTCGCAAGATATTTTTATCTACGTAGTCTGGGGTCAATATTATGGAAATTATCACTGTAGTGCTTCAAGAATAAATATATTTAGACTATTATGAGAGATTCGCAGAACAGAATAAATTCCAGTATATTTTTTTTAAAGATTACTGCCGTATTTTCGCTTTAGTAGTTGCGCTTCCATGTATTAGAGAGTACACACAAATGAAATCATACGTTTAACTTGAAAGCATGTGTTTTAATATCGTAGGTTGGATGTTTCATATTTTAATTTAAAAATTAAGTTATTTCGAAACACCTCGTTGTTATGTGGCTTGTGTATGGTTATTCTGAATTTCTGGTAAAACCGCTCTAAGATGATTCGTTTTGAAGATAAGAAGGAAAATATATAATCACATATGATCTTCCATGGATATAGAGGGAATAATGCATTCGTAGAAGCATCATAAATTTAAAATAACATTATTTTAACATAATTAGAAACTACTTGAAATGGAACAATACCTTTCTTGAATATACTAGTGATTACTTGAAATTTTACCTGACTTTGCAAACATTTTGTAGGTAATACAATTTCATTTCATTTATCCCCTATTTTATTAATGAAGTCTCATAGGTACCTTATATTAATAAAAAAATCACTGTCCAAGAGGATTTTTGATTCAGTTCAAGTAGTTTATACTATTTTGAACTAGAATAATTGCTAACACTCATTTTGAAAGGAGCATGTTGTCATAATAATAACAACGGTAAGCTTCCCATCTCAGTTTGCATAATATAGGCATATGGGTAACAGTGTTTTTAACCAGAGTTCACAAGAACCCTAGAAACCCTGCGTGTACTAGTATAATCCATTCACTGTTACTTCAGACTTTTCTGAAGCCCTGCTAAAGTTCTACTTCCAGGGTATCCCTCCGCCTCGTACAACCTAAGCTTAATTAACCCTGGAGAATTACACCAAAGGACAAAGCACCGCATTCGTGCGCGCTAAGTGTAACAGTATTTTGTATAACGACTATTTCTTCTTAGGCGCTACCAACATACCTATTTGCTCCCTGTTTTATATTCAAAGTATTTATAAATGAAGCACTGTAATTTATAGATAAAATATGAATAAAATTTCAATTTAACAGGGAAAAAAGCACCTTTTATGAACACATGTATAAAACGCTTGTGATACAGGGCGTATTTAGGAAATAACTAAACACGTCATACATGGGGAGATTTTTCAAAGGTTTGATTCAAAAAGGTCGAAGAAACTGTGAAGAAACTTACTCATACAGACGTGTATGAGTAAGATAAGTGTTGTTTCTTACCCGACAGGCTGACGGCGACTCGCACTGTGACGTCAGAAACTCGCCCCAGCCAGAAGCCGAGGACGATGGACGAGTACATCAGGCTGGCGGCAGTTCATGACGTGAGGACGCGCGAGTGCGACCTGTCGCTCGCTTCTTCTCCACTTCGCAAGCGCCCGTAGGTAAGTAGTACATGCACTCCCTGCCATATAACACGTGAGAGTACACCGAGAGAATCTCCGGGCCCCTGAGCAATGCATGTTGTGGGCCCCACTATCCCCCTCCCCCCAAAAGTTGACCATTTACAAAAACATAAATACTGCAGTCGTCATCCATGCAAGAAAAAAAGGTAATAAGTTATGAGTGTCGAAATTAGATTTTTACATAATACTTCGTTTTATAAATACACATTTACGAGTCTGGGCCCGACCCGGTCCCCCCCCCCCCCGGGGACTTGGGCCCCTGAGCATTACACCCCCTTAACACCCTCCCCCCTCCCTTGAGGGCCAGAGTACACACGCGGAGAAATACAGCGAGCATCTTCAACTCCAGCCGTGTACCTTGTCCAGGAGGTCGAAGCTCTATAGGGATTTCGTGGAAAACTAAATTATAGGGTAGAATAACTTTGCCAACTGTTAAAAAAATGAAAATAGTGCTCTTTTATAAAGAAAGCTGTAGTATATTTTATAAAGAATATAATTTTATTTTTAAATATACTTACACAAGTAAATTAAGTTTAATTATTCTTATCATCATTCATAAAATATATAATTTTTATTTAGGCATGCCCTGTCAGCGCCTGAGCATTTTGTTGTTTACCTGTTTTGTTTCCGTTGTTATGTTCGTTGCTGGAGAAGGTGGAATTGATGTTTGCAACCAATGGCAGGAATTGAAATTGAGCTTTATTGAACTTTCAATCGCTGATTGCTTAATAATAAATGGTACAAGAGTTACTGATATCAGCGACAATGCCTTTTTAAAAGAAATAAACATGTACAACTAGCATTTTAATAAACGATTATACAGTTAACAGAGTAGTCAACCTATATATTCTCTACCATCGATTGTTAACCACACATTTAGTTCCATGTTACCGTTTGTAAATACAGAATTTAATTATAACATTTTTACCAAGTTGTTATTAGTAGTAAGTAAAACGTCTGTCTGAAAATTGAAATAATTATGTTAAAGAATTGTACGGTTGGCAGCAAATTCTACCTAATAGCACAAACATAGAGGAAAATAAGGGACCACCAAAATAGCATTGAGCTTCGTCTCTTTATCTTACTTGCTTTGTGGCCCTACCAACACAGTAATCAGTGCCCTAGAAGCAAACCTGCCAGACAGTAGCCCAGCCAGCACGCGATGCTACACAGATTACACAAGCCAATCAGACACAAGTCCCGTCGCCAAGGTCTCGCGCGATTAATAACGACAGCGTACGCTCTAGCTGGATACCACCACGCCGTTTGGCTTCTGTACGATGAACTGTTGTGTGCGCTTTCATCTAACATACCAGCATGTGTAGTTATTGGAAATGGCATTCTGCCCACTAAGAGTCTCTCAAAATATATAAGAAGGCCTAAACAATGTTACATGTACAAGGCATCCTCTCTGGTGTAGACTGTTCAGGGTTCATTGAGCATTTCTGAGAGCCCTGTCTAGGATCTAACTTTCCTTTCACATTTTGTAACACTGCCGTGGATCACGCCAATTTATTCATACGTTCGTAAAGTGTAACTGTAAAATTGTTAGGAGTGTAAATATTTAGTAACAAACAAATTCTTACACCTCAGAACATGAAAAAAAAAAAACAAAAAAAACAGAAACTAAAATAATTAAATTCATTGCCCATACGTTTAAACGCCACACTTCTAATACGACGTCAATATATGGAAAAAAATATTTTCTTACATACGTACCAACTTTATAGACAGCACATCAGTCAGTGTGTCCGTTGAAATACGCACAGTAACGGACAGAGACTTTGTTTTTAAACATAAATTTCAAACATTTTTACTTTACCGTGAACAGCCTATACTTCTCTGATTACGTTGTTTTTTTCAACCGTATGTAAATTTAACTTTGCCACACGCCTCATCATCATGCGTCATACAGCAGAAATCGAGGAATTATTAGGCATGTAAATGTGTTACTTATATGCAAGTTATTACTGCAATGTGAACAGAACAAGAAGCATTAACCCCACTGGATATGTATTTAGACGTTACTGCATCGCCGAGTCGTGTGACCATTTTTATTTCTTCGTTGCCAAGTTCACCTTACCGTGACCATCCTGTAATTATATTTATGGCTGGTGTATTAATTGCTCGTCGTGGTGAAAGGACGCGCTCAGGACAATGTTACCCACTTATAGGCTGTTCACGGTAAAATGAGCACTTTCGAAAGCCCTCCACCATATGTAAAATTAACATTGCCATGGGCCTCATCACATTATTCATGCGTCGGTCAGATGAAACTGTGAAATAATGACGAAAGAAAATGTTATACAAATCTTCTGATTTGTACACGTCGATGAATAAATTACCGGAAAGTGAAAGAAATAATTTATGTTATCACAAGCGGTTACCTACCACTTTTTGTTCGACGTTGAGATTAGGAATTACTTTCCCTGATCCAATGCTACAAAGCCGATTTGTGGAATATTGTGGTTGAGAATCATGGTAGGGGTCGTAGCTATGGGTAGAGCAAGAAGTTGAATAATTGTAGTATATTTGGAATAGAGCCGGCTTAGTATTCTGTTTAACGGAACATTAGAATGAATTACAAGTTGCATTGAAACGTCAGGGTAGCAATGATATATTAAACGTCGCTTACCTGCCTAACTTGTATCAACTACGTAGCTGGGTTTATCCCATCTTAAGTTGAGTCCCGAGGCTAATTGTACGGCCCGAAGGCCGGCATTCCCTCCATCCTATCGCACTGTAACTGTACTCTGATGAGTAAGACAATGCTCAGCACTTTCTCCTCTTCTCTTTTCGGGCCATTCACTATTCTTCTGTGCCATTACACGGTATTCTACCGGTTCTCTCTGTAAAACCTGCCCTCCTCACCAATCTGAGAGAGGCATATTCCGACTTCGTATTACTGAAGCTTTTACCCGAGTACCCCATCATGGGTCATCGGAAATTTGCTCTCTTTGCCAGTCGAAGTCCTCCAGTCTTCTACCAATCTTAGTGGCAAACTCTTCCCAGATCTTATGGAGAGCTTTATCAACCATGGCATTTTCTGGTCTTAAGTGAATGCATTTTCTCTCTGCTGTGCCATGTAGCCTCTGTTTAATGTCCTCGGCATTCAGACATGCCATGATTACATGTTGGCTGTTGTCATAGCGGCTACGGCGATCGGCACAGCTGGTTCATCCCTGCTGGCATCACGAAGATAAAGACAATGTTCACCACTCAGTAGTGCTAGATATTGGCGTGACAATGGTGCAGCCTGCCCTGATTCCTTGGTGGGGGGGGGGGGGGGTCCCTGCTTACAGCTATGTGGCAATGCACGCCCCGATTGCCGGAACCTCTGTCCTGAATACTGCTTAAGGTGAGCGGGCGTGTTCAGGCGACGACGTAAATTACAGACGCCTTCACGCCGGCGTAGCAGTTAGAGGCTGTTCACGGTAAAATGAGCACTTTTGAAATCCCTGCTTAAGATCCACTTGTATGAACGTTGTGTATTCTTCCGACTTATGTACAATTAACACTGCCATGGGTCTCACCACTTTATTCATGTGTGGATCACGTGAAACTTTGAATTAATTTAAAAAAAAGTAAATACTTAAAAAATACGTCTTGTTTACACTTCGATACGTGGAAAATAAAGTACAAACAAAATAAATAATTTAGTTGTTACAAATGGTTACGTAACACTTTTAATTTGACGTAAAGATATGGAACTATTTTCCATCCATCGTTACCAACTTTATTGGGCGTACGTCACCAAGTGCGCCCTTTATAATACCTATATGCAGGCAGGGGCAAAGACTTTTTTCTACGGCGAACAGTTTTCACCAACTTAACTGGGTGCATGTCACCCAGTGCACCCGTTAAAATATATGTAGGTAGGAGCAGTGACTTTTTTTTTAAGGTTGATTTCAAAAGTGCTTACTTTATCGTGAAACGGCCTTTAACAGCGGAGCACGCATGGAGCAATAAAGCTGGCTAGCGCGGTGTCGGAGTGTTCCAATCCGGCGTGTGGCAGCTCGCGCGGCCTCTGGTATGTAAATAACGGCGCCGCGCCTCAAAGGCAAGCCAATAACCAAGACACCTCGCCGTGTGGTTACCTCATCTCGCCTTGGCTCATGTGCCTGCCCGCCCGTCTCGGCACTTTCTCATCTGCACGACCTCTCACAATTAGAAGGGAAAATAAATTAAAAGGAAATTGAGCGTGGCGTGCCATGTATGGAACACAGTGAGTTACTACAGCATTTTGCTCTTGCATAAGTATTAACTTATCCCTTAAATCCAGCGAAAATATACCGAACGTTTTGTCGAATGAACTGGCCGTTATTATTTGAAAATCATTCAGTTCTCAGCCTAAGTAAATCACAGAAAGCATCAACATTTAGAGGATGTTGCCTGAGTGTAGCGTGGGATACGCTTAGTGTATAGAATGTTCACGGTAAAATGAGCACTTTTGAAAGCCCTGCTTAAGATCTACTTGTATGGGCGTTGTGTATTCTTCCACCATATGAAAAATTTACATTGCCATGGGCCTCAACACTTTAGTCATACGTCGGTCAAGTGAAATTGTGAAATTAAAAGAAAAGCAAATATTTTACAAATCTGCTCTTGTTTCTACACTTCGCTGCATAAAAAAAAACAGAAAGCGAATAAAAAAAATTAAGCTATCACAAATGGTTATAGACCGTTGACGATAAAGTGAGCACTTTTGAAAGCCCTGGTAAAATTCTACTTTCTTGCCCATTATGTAGCCTTCCATCACATGTAAACAAATATTGCCATGTGACTACCATGTGATAGCCACATGTTAATAAACTCAATGTTTACATTTTAGGACTGCTAAATGTAACACGTATATTATATATAAAACATGTAACATATATAATGTATATATACACATATATATGCATATATATGTATGCATATATGTATATATATATGTAAAATATAAAAATATATAAAATATGTAACATATAATTGTTTGGGTCATCTTACAGTTCCGATAAACAAGAACTTTACACAACAAACAATTGAAAAATGAACGCCCTAGCGATGAAGTCATGGAAACTGTGAAAAAGCAAACATTAAACTTTGTTGGTAAACAAGGACCAACACGACACGTTAAAAAAAGGACACACATTAGTTAAGCCGAAAAATAATTTGGAAGGGCATCCAAATCCAGATTTTGAAATAGACTCCACTTGTCCCACAAATTACCAAACATTTAAAAACTGTACCGCAAACTTAACGTTTCCCATGACTCACCGTTTTCTAAATGCTCCATCACTCTGTAGCGTGACAAGTAAAACGTCAACTCTAAACCATGGTAGCTGTGTTTGGTCTCAGCGGACTGAAGTTAGGCGCAAATAAGCCATCAGGAAAAATCATACATCCTGCAGGCATAAGGTAGCGGAGTAACGTAGCAGATGCCTGAAGCGTATATAGTAGACAGAGCGAGGCCGTGCAAGAACTTAAATAAAAAATGACAAATCAAAAAATAATGACGCGGGAAAGGGGAAGGCAAGGAGGCAAGGAAAGACGAGGGGATCTGAGCCAAGCAAAGAGTACACCACTGCGCAGAAGTAGATGGTACTAATAAACTTAACATGACTGCGCAAACGTGGCAGTATATAAAAATATGTAATATATAAATATGTGCATGTATATGTACATTTTAAGGATAGTTTTATATGAACCTTTATACAGGGGCATAGGCCTATAACGTATATATAAAATTAAAATAAATTACACTAAAAATATAAACATATCAACAAATGCAATTGTGTATATGTACAAATAGTTTTTTTTGACATCGTTATTCTGTGTTCGTACCCTTCTGAGACCCTCCAAAAAGAGAACTGAACATTTATACTGTGAATTGACGTGGTAAAAGAAGGGCATACCAGGCTTGTAACTGGCACCACCTTCATTTGTACAAAATAATGCTAAAAATAATGTATATTATTTATAGCTAAGTGAAATGCCTATCCGGTGATGGCCACATTTCCGGTGTCTCTTGTGGCCCAAATGGGTGCGATATTTCCTTTTTGTCAAACCAACACAGGCCTCAAGAAACCAATTTTACTGGTAAAGTGCATGGCCTCTCATCATTGTTGTGGTTCCTTCATTGCAATGACTGCAGCAAAACTGGAAACTTAAATGAGGAAAGCATTTAAAAAAAATTACTATTCTTACAAAAATGGTTTATGCGTGCACACACAAAGCTGAAATACATGTCTTATTATTAATGTAAAACCAATACATATCCACAAATGACAGTAAAATGATAATGTAAAGGACAAATGATAAAAGTAATACTTACAGGCAAGCGACTGGGCATAGCGATAAACACTTGTTTTAACTTTCCTTGTTACTATAGCTGTGCGTCAATAAACAGCCAATCTGAAACCCCGACACTACTTAACTGATGGCCTCCTACCTAAGCGTAATTGAATACTTTCATACCAAGAAGGAGAATGTACTACTTGACTCCCACCTAGACGAACTGAAATTACACTATATTATCAATTGAAAAACTTATTTACAAATCAAGAAAGTGTGTATTTTGACTTCATTTCTCGGGAAAATATTTTTTTTTGTTTATTTATCGATAATCACAACTACGAAAGTTTTGTAACGATTTTAGGTAACGTTTAAAGTAAAAATTGAAACGTAAATAATTCACCATTTAAAAAATGTCTCAGATCAATTGAAAATATTTATTTTTGAAAAAACCTACTACCAACTCTATGTACAGACCTTAATTTCTTCGGTACAAATGTAGCAACATAAACAAACTAATATTATTATCGTTATATCACTTGTAGCCAGGCCACTGTGCTATTGTGTTTTGTATGTGCTTATCGCTATAACTGTGAATGTGTTTGGTATGTCAATTGTATCCCGGCCCTTATTGAGAGCTAGTTCATAGAGCTTCTTTATAAATACTTAATTTAACACATACACTGCGTAATGAAATCTAACCTTTACAAAACCTGCACTCGCAAGCAAACAGGAGCTCTGGGAGTCTGGGGTGTTGACTACGACGTGTAATATACAGTTACATTAAATTTAAATAACTACAATATTTTTACGCCCAAAGTGGCAGATATTACAAACAATTATGCCTACTCAATAACGCATACTATCTTCGTTGATATTTCTCAAAAGGTAGCAAGTTGTCTTGTCGAACATCCATTTCGAAATTTAAACATGGAATTGTTCTATACGCCTAACTGTTGACAATTAATTGCAAATACTTTCTAATTATTATTACGACAAGCATTACCGCATAAAACAATTAGGCCTACACTTGCATCACGAAAGAATGTCGGCGACAAGCACAGCTATAGGTTTATAGTTAACAAAACTAGCTTCAAGATTTTATAGTTCATATGTTGGAACAGCTTTCTTGTAGCATCAAACTGCGACATTTATGTTATGTTAACAAGAGTAAAACTTAACACTGTGACTTGGAATGAATAACTACATGAACACAAGTTTGAGGTTAGGCCTTTTTTTTCAAAATAACAAAGTGATCTCAAAACGTGTCAAATTAATGTATAATTATTGACAGGCACATTTGCATTTGTTATCAAAGCAGATTTAAGAAAGGTTTCATGGCTGGGCGTAAATAGATACGTACAGATGTATTTGAGGTCAGGCCTACATTACAAAACTACACAGTGATACAAAAACGTGAAAAAGTAACGTATAATTATTGACTGGCAAATTTGCTCTTGTTATAATGACAGATTTGAATGAAAGGTTAAGCAGATGGGCGTAGGTAGATAGGTACAGATAATTTTTAATATTATTTGTCAAACTTAGGATATAACATGTACTTCGCAAACTCACATCAATATATTAATTTTGCGTTTCTGCTGTCGTTCGTTTACTTTATAATTATTCAACTTTCTGTTTATAATATCACGTTTCTAACTGTCGATTTATACTTGTTCTTTTTCACTTTTTTTACTGGGGATAAGCGGCGAAAACACGTCGTAAAAACACATTTACATTTACCTCCGGACAGTTGCAGTTGAAATTTTCATAATTTCTGCAACTCGTTCTATCACCTTGCACGGCTTCATCTCTCCTCGACGAATTAAAGAATAAATACTTTAGGCGAGATTTCTAATGTCGTCCTGACGCGGAATATTTGAACGTACTTTGCTAGAACTCATAACTTTACACAAAATCACTAAAACACAATTAAACAGTATAAGACCTATAGTAAAACAATGATGATTGCAGATAAGCTTAAAAACAAATGAGAAATATTAAAACACAACAACTTCCAGTTTCCAAATTTGTAGTTTACCTCGCAACCACTCGACACACGCAAAGCCAAGTAACAAGCACGAAGGAACTACAACACAACAACGGACCGTTGGTTTTGACCGTTGCGCCGATCACGCGAGACAATTTAATTATGATTTACAGTAAATATATCATCTTTACGCCAATAATTACTTTCAAATGTATAAATTTAACTTCAGACAGCTTAAGTAGCCATAAGTTTAAACATTACACTTGCAATACCGCGTTATTTCGTAGAACTACTTTTCACATTTCACTGCCAACATAACTGGGTGTGTTCATCGCCAGCCTGTGTGGTGACACACATAGTTATACATACGCAGTTGCGGACAGTGGTTTTTTTCAAAGGTTGATTTCTAGAGTGCTCACTTTAACGTGAACGGCCTTTACTTAAAAATTTTATATGACTTTAACATACGGAAATTCTTTCTATCCAACGTTACCAACTTTACTGGACGAATGTCACTCAGTGAACCCGTTAAAATATATGCAGGCACGAGCAGTGACATTTTTTTTAAAGGTCGATTTCGACAGTGCCAACTTAATCGTGAACAGCCTTCAAAAATTCTTCTCCTTTATAAATAATAACTCACACGGGTATAGCTGCAGGTGTTGTATCGCTGCAGCTGAAGTCTGCGTGCGTTTTACACGGAAATGGTGTGTTCTGGCCAGGTTGCAACAAGAGGACAATTTCGTTTACTAGGCCATACTGCCCAATAGACCACCACCAAACGTTCATAATTCCTGACGGTAAAAAAAGTTGCCTGCATGGCCACCCCTGTTATTTTCGGTAACGCTGAAAAAGGTAGGATGGAGGAACTCTTAATGAGAGCTTGCTCTGAAGCTGAAGATCCCTATAACATAAAATAATTTTAATTTTAATTTAATTTTGTTTGTAAAATTTTGCAAAAAATCTGTTTAAAAATTCAATTTTCAAATGCTTATATCTCCCTGATTTAGGCTGCTGACGGCAAAATGAGCACTTTATAAATTTTCCTTTCAACAAATTTCTAACATTTCGCCACTTTTTAATATATACATTTCAATATGACTAATAAACTCTCAAAAGTTAACGTCTGAGGCTGCAATAAAGTATATTTATTAGGGGTTAATGAATTTTGAAAGGGCCTTAAAAAGAGCTCACTTTACCGTGAACGAATTCTCCCAACCTATGGTGGGAGAATTCATATATACACACACACGCATACACACACACACACATATATATATATATATATATATATATATATATATATATATATATATATATATATATATATATATATATATATATATATATATATATACGAATTCTCCCACCATAGGTTGGGAGAATTCGTTCACGGTAAAGAATTCTACCACCATATATATGGTGGGAGAATTCGTTTGAGCGATAACCTTCATGAGGCGATATATATATATATATATACATTCTTAATGTTAGTCAATATTCTTCTATAAATGCGAGAATTCATTAACCTGTATATAATATTCGTATGTTATTTCATTGCACGCAGTGCAGTATGTTTTTATCAAAAACGTCAAATTGTTATATGCAACTGGAGTAAGCTAGCTTAGCTTTGGTTGATTAAATTTGTGAAATTGGTCAATATCCTATATAATAAGTAGACGTCTCTCGGAGGGTGATGCCTCGCCCTACGTCCACCACTCATAAGCATTAATTAATTTAGTTAGTAGACGATCTCTGTCTGTCTGTCTGTCTGTCCGTCTTTAATTCCTCTAAGTCCCTTGAAACAAAACAGAAGTTCTTAAAATTTTTCAGAGCGAATCCTCAGGGTAAAATACAGGTCATGTTCGAATTTCACCAAGATCAGATCGCAATCATTACCTTTTACCCTAAAAACTCATTTTTTAATTACTTTTTCCTATGACAAGTTTTGTATTAATGCCTAGAGAATATTGCATAGAGATATTAAGGTAATGGAATATCATTTTTGTTTACTTTAAATGTCTCGCTTCAATATTGAGTTAATTAAGTGGGGCGACAGTTGTTCAGTGGTTAGAGCGATTACAAGTGGGGCCGCAGTTGCTTAGAGGACAGAACTATATCAAGTGGGGCCGCAATGGTAAAGTGGATAGATATATATCAAATGGGGTCTTAGTAGCTCAGTGGATATAGAGATTCCAAGTGGGGCCTTAGTATCTCAGTGGATAGAAAGATTCCAAGTGGGGCCTTAGTAGCTAAGTAGATAGAGCGATTCCAAGTGGGGCCTTAGTGGCTCAGTTGATAGAGAGATACCAAGTGGGGCCACAGCGGCTCAGTGGATAGAACTATATCAAGTGGGGCCGCAGTGGCAAAGTGGACAGATATATCAAATAGAGCCTTAGTAGATCAGTGGATGTAGATTACAAGTGGGGCCTTAGTAGCTCAGTGGATAGAGAGATTCCAAGTGGGGCCTTAGTGGCTCAGTTGATATAGCGATTCCAAGTGGGACCTAGTGGCTCAGTGGATAGAGCGATTCCAAGTGGGACCGCAGTGGCAAAGTAGATAGAGAAATATTAAATGGGACCACAGTCGCTTCAATGTTGAGTTAATTTCAAATTGTTTCATTATTACCTACATAAATCTATGCAATATTTTTTTCAGTCTTTGTATAGTAACCAAATTTCTTAACATGGTAAATGTTCTAGCCCCATGACAATACAAAAAAAAAAGGCCACGGGCTGGGTCACCTAGTAACCTATAAAGAGACGCAATGAGTATTGTATATTTTTGGTTATTTATATGCTTGTTATTGCATTGGCGTGTGAGGGGGGGGGGTAGACTGGGTTACAGCCCTCGTATGTAGTCATTTTCCTCCCTGAAGTCTGCTCTACTCTCTTCAGTCCGTGATCCCGGGATTGAAAGCCTGATATTTTGTCTTCACACATACTACAGTACAGGGCATGACAGAACTATTGCTAACATTCGTTTGGCTCTATAGAGCAAGAGACAATTTTAGAGATGTTAACAGTACTTCTAGGTTTTAAGTGGTGTAACTACACGAGTTATTAAAAATATACAGTACTAGGGATAATCTCATTCTACACTTATTTAAATTAAAAGTAAACGTGTCAACATTTTCCACACTGCTTACTACATAATAATAATCCCAGAAATTTAAAAATAATACCTCCTGAGTTAACAACCAAATAAAAGAAAATTCCACAGACTGCCCTGTCACAAAGAACGTATTGTTATGATACAGTAAAGGCGGACAAACTTAGTGAACTGCAGAGGCGCGACGGTATTCAAGCCAGGCGAATAATCGAAAACACATTACAACAATAACACCTAGTTTATAAAACATATAATCGAAGCGCCATTGGAGCTTGCCTCCCGGCGGCATGGTATTTGGGACATAGGCCACCAGAAACTGTATAACACTCGGCAACACGGGGTCTGTAAGTCTGTCTTTCTGAGGACCCACGCCAAGATAAAGCCTCAGCCTACGGCGACTATATCACTCAGGTTAGTCATATATTGTAATTGTGTAGGACGTCTCTCGCCAATAACTTATATACTTTGACTCCTAATAACTGTGTCAAATATGCATTCATAATTATCTTCTGTTCTTACCTCATAACAGCATAAACATTCCATAGTCACTAGACACCAGTACCAAAATATTGAAAACTTAACAATATGAATAATCGATATAAGTTCAGTAGCTGATTCCTTGCTGCTATAGGGAAACCTGGCAAAGGCTGTTCGCGATAAAGTGAGCACTACAGAAATCAAACTTAGAAAAAAGTCACTGTCCTACTTACACATATTTTCACGCACGCACCGAGTGACATGCGCCCAGTAAAGTTGGTAATGATGGATAGAAATAATTCTACATCTTAAAGTCGAATAAAAAGCGTTAGGTAATCGTCTGTGATGTCTTAAATTATTTCTTTCGCTTTCTGTTATTTTTTAATGCACGGAATAGTAACAGTCGCCAGTTTTGTATAACAATTACTTCTCTAATAATTTCACACTTTCACTTGACCGACGCACGAATAAAGTTATAAGGCCCATGATAATGTTAATTTTACACAAGGCGGAAGAATACACAACATATATACAAGTAGTTCTTACGCAGGGCTTCCAAAAGTGCTCATTTTACCGTAAACTGCATATACTTAAGTTGCTGGTCACTTAACTCCTTAAACGCGATGGAAGGGTGCGGGTGGTTGCACCAACCACCATCCCAAATGATAACCTAAAATTGACCTTAAAAGGCTATGGTAAAATAGAAAAAAAAAGTTATTGAATACTTATTTGATATCTTACAGTTATATTTGAGAATTTAGTCACCTGTTTTCATTTCCTAACCTCATTGTTGTTCTCTGAGTATATTGGTCGCTTTATAAGCTATTTCAAATGTGCATTATATTTTCTATAAGTCGTGCTTGTACTATCGAAATATTTGTTAATGTAAAAGGTCGCGTTATGTATTTCCTTATGCCGATAATGTGAGTGTGTCTAAAAACACACAGGTAAGCCAAGATCTTCAACTCTAAATTTGTTGTGGAATAATCCTCTCATTGACTGACATAAATAGACTCAAAATTAGCTGAATGTCTTATTAAAAATTGGAAATCTCAAAAGGTAAATAGCAGTTAGGAAAAGTTCCTTCTACTACAAGTAGCTCCTGCCTGTGGACCCCCGGCCGCCATCTTGACCGAAACTTCCTGCTCTATCATTCCGATTTGACCTTGACCTTTGATTCTAAATTGGGTTTTCGAAACTCAAATGTGATTTTCGAACTCAGATTTGGTTTTCGATATCAAATTCGGTTTTCATTTTCAAATTTGGTTTTCAATCCCAATAAGATAATCGATTCCGAATGTCAGCCATATTGTTAGCCAGTACCGATTCCCCGCCGCGGGGCTCTCAAAATCTATTTTTATCTTAGCAGTTTCTGGGACGGCGGTCATCTTGGACGGTTACGCGAGGCTCCACCATTCACCTTGGATGGTGGCCATCTTAGAATGTAGCTCCCTGCTGCGGACTCATGGCATGGAATGCAGAACTCCCTACTCTGTCAATCTGGTCCACCATGTTGAAAGTCACACTGTCTAGCAAAATGGTGGCCAATGCAGAACTTCCTGCTCTGTCAATCTGGTCCGACATCTTGTAAGTCCTAACTGGCTCCTGAGTGTAGACCCCAGCCGCCATATTGTATTTGAAAGAACCGCACTGCCATCTTGCCAGAACTTCTTGCTCTGTCATTCCAGAGCAGGGATTCCCTAGGCATGCTACCACACACTATTTCCTTACTAACACAAGTTTTGCACATTAAACTTCCAGTTCGTTTCCCAGACAATGCATGCATATTAATTTTGGAAAGTTGAACTTCCGGTTCGATTCACAGGCAATACATATATGTTAATTTTGAAAGTCTTTGAACTTGGGACATTTCTGGTATGGGATTCAAAACTTGACGAGTGGATTTATGATAATTTTGGAAATACCGAGTTTGATTCCCAGATGACTCCCTTAACATTTAAAATTGTGCAGTCACTTACAAGGGCAGCTCTCCGACTGACGTCTTACCACCACGAATTCCCTCGCTCAACTGACGTAACACACTCACTGAAGTAAACAGTTACATGTAGAGAGGGGTAGAGGGAAATATATTATGTAATCGGCTATTTGCGTAACCGACGAACGGACTCATCTACATTGCATCCTGCCGTGTACTCATGGCATAGCGCCCTGCTGTGGACCCCATCCTGGAAATCTCATACTCTACCATTCAACTTGGATGGTCGCCATCTTGGAAAGTGAAACCTCCTACTATACCATTCCCATTGGACGACAGTCATCTTGGAGAGCGAACATTTCATTTAGATGGTCGCCATCTTGGATGACATCAACCAAACTGCGAACTCATGATGATGTAATGACATGATGATGCAATGTGAGATGAGACTTAGATTTTCACATCTGAGATTATGCACATCTGGTGCAACACACATCTGGTTCGATGCCCAGACAAGGCACTTGAAAGTTGAATTTACAGTATGGGATTCAAAACCCAAAGAGTGCGATTTTGAAAGTTTGACTTCCAGTTCGATTCCCAGGCAATGCATATATGGTAATTTTGGAAACTATTGAAAGTTTAATACTGGGTTCGATTTCCTGGCGACTCACTTAATATGAAAAAAAGTGCAATCACTTACAAGAGCAACTCTCCGACTGTCCGCCACAAAATCCCTTGCTCAAATGATGTAACACACTCACTGCTGTAAAACAGTTACATGTCAAGAGGGGATGGGGAAGTGTATGGCATAATCAGACATTGGTGTAACCGACTAGTGTAATTTGTTATTTATAGATTAATGAAAGCTATTATTTAGTTTTCACATATACACTTCTGATTCACCCGGTTTGATGCCCAGTCAGGTCATGTAATATTACTTTATATCCGAATTTAAAAATAAATTATATCTGAGTTGGATAGCTAGGGGGGGGGGGTTGTTAATGTAAAGTTATATTTGGGATCGATGCTCGTTCAGGTCATGTAATATTACGTTAGTTCCGAATTAAAAATATATATTTTTTTTTTGAGTTGGAGAGCTGGTGGGGGTAGTTAATTTAATTTTAATTTCGGACTTGGGGATGATGTCGACTAAGTGGCATCCAGCTGTGGACTCATGGCATGACGCCCTGCCATCTTGGAGAGCGAAACCACCTTCTCTGTCAATCAACTTGTATGTATTCCGAACCATATTATGTACAACTATTAGAAATCATAACATAGGCATCACCCCAGGCGATGAAAAGTACAGAGGGGTCAAGTATGACCTATGTCTACTTATAGGCATACTTGGATGTAATTTTCGAACAGTTCAAGACAATGGTCAAATTCATAACATAGGCATCACCCACGACGACCATCTTCGAATGACAGAATGGAGGTATAAGTACAACTACTGCAGAAATTCACACACACACACACAGACACACTGACATTGATACAGTATGAAAGTGGTAGTGTGGAGATAACAGTGTGAGGAGTCAACAGTGTGTGGAGTCGGCAGTGTGTGGAGTCAGCAGTGCATGGAGTCAGTGTGGAGTCAGTGTGCAGTTACGTGAGGGGTCAGGTGAGTGGTCAGGTGAGGGGTCATGTGAGGAATCAGGTGAAGGTTCAAGTGAGGGGTTAGGCAAGGGGTCAGTTGAGGGGTCACCCTGCTCTATCATTCTAGAACAATGGTCTTCTCTCTGCATGCTAATACTATGTCCTATCCTATGTATGATTTTAACACACCAACAGTCGAGGGCTGCCATCTTGGACATCGACCAGGTCTCGCCATCTTAGATGTCGTCCAGGTCTCGCAACACTGAGGGCCTCTCTCTCCAAGCACAGCCACCGGGGGGAGGGGTCTCTCCAAGCACCTGTAACAAGAGCAGACACTCCCGGCATCGCACTCGGACTTACTGCCCACATTATCATGTAAATGGCATCTGGACTTGTGACCAGCAATTCAATTTTGCAACATCACCACCAACAATCTGATATTTTTTTAACCTGAAAGGTAAAAAATAAAAGAACTGCAGTGATGATGTCAGAACACTGAAAAGGTGCCTTCCGATGCTGGAAGAGAAAAGATAACCAATAGTTAAAAAACAAAGAAATGAGGATGACCAACAAGACAGATGACAGCAAAGAGGTGGGTAGGATGAGAGAGAGAGAGAGGAGAGAGAGAGAGAGAGAAAAGGGGGGTAAAGCACATTTTGTGTAAGCAGCTTCGATATGGTCAACCAGACACTGTAATGTTACGTGATACATATACTAGTTTACACATTCACCCCCTGCAATAGGATAAGCATTGTGCCTCGCATGGAGGATGAAAAAACAGAGTTCCTGGATTAGAGATGCAACTCAAATCCCTACACAAATTGTAGATAATTGATATTGTAAATAGTAGAGAGATGTTGGTATTATGATGTTGAATAATAGTTAAGAGAGAGGTTGGGTGTGTATGCAGAGTGAGTGAATGTGAAATAGTACATGTATCATGAGTACTAGTAACTTACCCTCAGCAAGATCTCTGTTGCAGTAGGCACTGGTAGATTAGTAGTTGTCATCTTCAAAAAATGTTTTGCAGCAGTACTCGTGCTAGCAATATTATACAACTACTATATGTCCTCGATACTGCCATCTAAAGCAAAAAACATGCACCAGGACACTGGTTGCAAACCTGCGTGGGATTAGGTCTGTTCCCCACATGTTCTCCAGTGCACAATCTGCTGGCATACGTGACAGGGCAGATCAGAACCTCTCTATATGCCCCAGTATGCTGGAACCAAGCCTCAAAGGATACCTGACATGTTGAAGATGACTTGTGTGAGGTATACCTGGGGAGAAAGATCCAAAGTGGGGAACCAGAGAATGGGGGAAAAACCAGTCGTATGCATGGTGCAATAGTGTACAACTGGCCAGCACACCTGACCAGCTATAGTATGTTCTCCAATGTGCTGAGCTCACAGCACAGAAACACACACTGGCGATGTGCTTGACAAGAACATTATAAAACTCCTGTATGTACTCGAGCATGCCATCCAGGCAAGCCAACACACCTGGTAGGATTGATATGACTCCTATATACACTATAGTGTGTTGGAACTGGAGTAGGAGAATGCCAGCATACCTGGCAGTATTCATATACAGTTCCTGGTATAAGCTCCAGCATGCTGGGAGTAAATCTATACACACACAAGGAGTGTTTGTTGGGGGAGAGGGGATTGGAAGCACTTCAGCTTCTATGATCCCGGGGCGAGGAACTGCCTCCTACTATGTATTCCGACCTGGTTGCCCTCCTGGTGACAGACACATATATGATGATATGTGCCTGCCCATAGGTGTTTGTGTTTCTAGACTTACTCATCATTGTAGCTGTAGGGGTGGTATGTATGCCATTTTCCAGGATTCGATGCTTGTTGTCCATCCACGAAAGAGCTAGCTGGTTTCTGCATTTACTGTAGACACTATGGTGGTGCGACCTAATGCTGTTGACCTGCACCCTCATGAGTTGGTGGTCCAGGAGAGCGCTCTTGTAGTCCTCAATGGTGATGTGGTGATTAACGACACTCTTCTGGATCCCATTGGCCTGCTTCAAGACCTTATCCCTGCATCGATAAGCATAGAGCTTCGCCCTAAGCCCAACAATCTCCATCATATCATTCCCTCCACACTCATCCTTAAACTTGCTGATGACCTTGGCGTTGGTTGGCTAGTAGCAGGAATGAGTGGGAGGGTAGCTACTGGTGTCGAATTCTGTCGTAAGTGCCAGGTCTGAGGTTAGGTCATTATAGAAATTGGAGCACAATATGACCACAATGAAGGAATCAGTGTCCATGTAGACCAACCCAACATCATGGCCATACCATACGTGCATGGCATCATAGTAGAAGCAATACATGTGGGTTTTGGACAGGGCAAGTATGGAAAAGCCAGCATAAATTGGCTTGTCGGACAATATGCTCTCGTAGTAGAGCTTGATGAGTGATATTGTCTTGCTGTATATTATCCAACAGTGGAATGCTGGCTTGGATATGAGCTTCTTCACATGTGGCTTCTTGCAGATAAGCTCCATCCACTGACATTTCCTTTTGTTCTCCATCAGCTTGCCATACATAGCATTATTCATCAGCTTGAGGAAGTCCTGCTCGAAGGTATTTGTGTCAGCCCGATGTTTCTCAGTGTTCAGCTCAATGTATCGCTTCAACCATGCCTTCTGGTGGAACTTCAAGACATGGTGGACAGCCTTCAGCAATAGCCCATGTTCTAATGCCTGCTTGAGGGTGACAAAATATACTATATAGTGTGTTTTGCCCTCAAGAGTTCAAGAGTAGTAATTAGCTTGGGCAGTTTAGACTCTGGGGGACATTCATTGACAGGCAGGAACTGCAGGTCTTGATGTTCATCATGCAGCAAAGTAGGGTAGTCTACATCTACCTCCAGAATATATCCAATTGGATCATCATCTGGCACAGACATAACATCAATATCCATAATGGTCTATTCAAAGCCTCCATAGGGAAGGGGCAGGCACTTAGCCCATTTGTACAGGTCATTGGCATCCACATACTGGAGGTAGGTAGATGGCCAAAGGACATCATATGTGGTAGGCAAGTCATTATCAGTCACCATGTGATGTATGATGCACTGGGCCACCCCTCCCAAATACCAGCCTCGACAAACAGGTGGATGTCATAGTCGACCAGGAGCTCCAGCTCCGTACCTGTCTTGCGCAGCTTAGTGTCGAATGAGAACCTGGGGGCACTCATGTACTGGACATTGTCCAATCCATATGTTGTCAGACAGAGCCCCCTGAAGTTCTTGAAGACGTCACACAAAATCAAGATTTTGGTCTGGAGGTACAACTTGGAGTAGTCTTGAAGTGATGTGGATCCAAATACCTCCCAGACCTTCTGTGCATGATGGTAGTTGTCTTCAGTGTTTCCAGATCTGGTTAGCCTGTTGTGGAAGTCGGCGATGTCCGGCATCTGTGACTTGGTGAATGTCCCCAATGATGTAATGTAATTGTAAGGGAAACACATTTTCGAGTTACTAACTCAAGCTGCTGGGGCTCACTGATGAATGCAGTATTTGTCTTGAAGTCATCAGCCAGTATATTCTGCACAAGAGTCATGAGGCCGGCAGACATGAAGGGGTGGGTGTCTATGAATTGTATGGTGAAATTGTTGGTTCACTGACGAATGCAGTAATTGTCTTGAAGTCATCAGCCAGCAGATTCTGCACAAGAGTCACGAGGCTGGCAGACATAAAGGGGTGGGTGTCTATGAATTGTATGGTGAAATTGTCGGTTATACATTTGCTGAATGTAATCAGTTTTTTCCTCTGTATTATGAATGATAAATATGTCCTTTGTCATAATCAAGCTGAGTGACGATGAAATGTGCATCATACGCCAAGTTGTGGAAAAGGATTGGCAAGGGCTTGGGGTGGTATTGGAGTTTGTTGCAGTTATTGCACGTTGCTCCAAAAAATGAACTGGTGGAGTGGCCATGATATCGGACCTTCTGGTTCATTTTGGTGAAGGGGCCATTCATTACAAAGGTAACAGACATCGGCCATCATATAGCCAGCCTGTTCACCTGCAGCTAGTTGGTGCATAGGCTCAAACTGGCTATAATCCTCTTTCGCCAGATTGCCAATTCTAATAATCTCCATGAACTTCTTTGCCACATCCTCCCCGGTGTAGAATCTCACTTTGTCGGGGAGTCGGCTGGTTGTCTTGGCAGCTGGTATGAGTTCAGTGTCAACATTGACATACACTCCATAGCTATAGGGCAAATGCTTTTGGTACTTATAGGTATATGACATTGGACAATCTGGCTGGCATGTCTCCAATGGTAACCAGAACACTTCAAAATTGGCATACACAACTATGGCTACCTTATCACTACTGTGGAAGTTCTGGAATCTGAGCACAGGAGGTTGGTTGTTCTTCTCCAGTGTCAGCATGTTGGCTTGGGCACCAGTATGGTCATTACAATACCTCCTGTGTTCAGCCAGAGTCTCAGTACCAGAGAGCCCTGTCACATGTGGCTGGTCATCGAATGCCAACAAAACTCTCTTGCAAAATATGACAGCACTACTTTGTCACCTGCAAGTATATGAGGTGGGAGAAATTAGCTATGTATTAGTAATATGCATTGCCATCTTCTGTCTATATAAAGAAGATATCGATCCTTCCTCCGATACCCTTATTGGGATGATCTTGCAGTATTCCTGGTATGCATAGACCTTAACACTGACTCCTGGATTCTTCCATTTGAAGCAGGATATCTGTCACAGAGGGGTGGGAAAGTCCAGTCTGGTGAACTCGAAATGTGTCTCCAAGTCATGGTATTGGTGGTTAATATGTTCTGGATGTCCCCCTTCTATGAAGCATGCCAGAATTGCCCATTTAAAGTACTGCTGGTCCTCAATTTTTGGTTTGATGATTGCCTTCTTGGCTGAAATCTTAGCAGGCAGAGCAATATAGGAGGAGGCACATATCAGGTCAAGCTTGTTGATTCATAGCTGGATCCTCTCCATAACAGTCAACATCCAGCTGCTACCCTTCCCTACATAATCCTCCTTTTCCTAGCATATATTTACAATGGCAGTCATCACAGCATCTTCCACATCAGCTACATTGCAGAAAGGAATGTTCTTTGTCTTGAAGGCTCATTGGTCCATCTCTTCTTCATGTGGCTCCAGCTTACCATAAGTGCACTCGAGGAAAATGTTGAACTTAATGGCACCCTGATTGCCAATTTCCTGCTCCAGTTGGCCGATGAAACTGGCCTGTATACATTCGAGGTAGCCAGAAATATCAATGGCATTGCTCAAGGTATTCTCTGCAACATAAGTCCACATCACACCCCTAAATGTGCTCTCTGCTTCTACAAAGCCATGCTTGTTGGCCACACCAGCTCCTGCGATGACATCTGGATGATGATGTCCTTTGGTTGTGATCTGGCGTTTAGGCATGAAAGGCTGTAGAGCAGTAGATGGTCCAGGTTCCGACAGACAAGCATGTTTCGCTGGTGGAGGGGCAGGTCCGATACACTTCACACTGTGAGCACAAGGTTACCTTTACAAATAAACTGATGTCCACAGGTTCCACCCTTCAGTGACTCTGCATTTGGATTTGCCCAACGACACTCATAGTGTCTGGCATCACTGGCATGCTTGAAAGTTTTGTTACATAAAGTGTAATGCATCCATGCAATTTTCTTAATCAGCCCTGTGCATGTACTACAATGCCTGGCAAAGTTGTCAGTGTGGGTAAATATCTCTCCACGCAGATCATAGACACACAGTTGTTCCCCCTTAAATGATTGAGGACACAGTTACATTCATGTCAAAGACCATTGCAGTGATCATTGAATACACAATCTCAAAATCCACATTGCAGAGCTGGCCACAGTATGGAAGTTGCTGCAGTAAGTACATGAGATGAGGCAGAATAGTCAGATGACAAAGAAGCATAAGGGAATGATGGTCTGGATGAAGCCATCTTGCAAAAAACAAATTCAACAAACAGCGATGATCTTCATGTCTGGATCAGCAATGCTCTTCTTCATGTCTGGGCCGGGACTCTGCACACATGCCAGGGGAGAAGGTCATTTGAGAAAATGGGTATGCCTAAGTGTGCCACAATGGTATGGTAAAACAAACATATCAGCTATATATATAGTCAGTTTTTTGCTCGAGTTTGTTTTCTCCGAGTTCTTCACATGAGATCATTATCTACCCTACCTCACCACCAAGGGAACAGTCCTCTGGTAATATTCACTTTCCACTATAGACATATGTGGGAAGGAAACATAGGGAAATATGTCTCTGTATTGGTCTAGCCTCAGCCCATGTTTTAGCCACCACATAACTGTGGCTCCAAATGTAGTAATTTAATTGTTATGCAATAGTACTCTAGCCACTAGACCACTATGGCCCCACTTGTGTGTGCTCTAGCCATTGCAGTCCACTAGGTATAGCTCTAGCAACTACATCACCACGGCCCCCACTTGAGTGTTCTACCCACTAGACCACCAAGGCCCCACATACATGTTAGCAAGTACTTATTATTGTAGAATTTTTTTATATTAATTCTTGTTAGACTACTCTAGACACTGAACGACTGCTGCCCCACATGTAGTAATTTAAGTATAATGCTATCTATAGGCTGTTCATGGTAAAATTAGCAATATATGCTTAAGATCTACTTGTATTCTTCCACCTTACTTAAAAATAACATTACTATGGGCCTCATGTGTCGGTACTGTGAAATTTTTAAGAAAATAAATACTTAAAAATCTGATCATTTTTATAGCTTGGTGCATTATTTCTAAAATAATAATTATGCTAGACACTTGTGTGAGCTCTATACCACTGTGGCCCCACATACATATAGCTTGCAAGTACATACTAATATAGAAAATAAATTTTAATATTAATTTTTGTAAGTCTACTCTAGCCACTGAACGACCACAGCCCCACATGTATCACACAAGCTATAGGTTGTCCATGATAAAATGGGCACTTATGCTTAAGATTTACATGTATACATGTTGTACATTCTTCCACCTTCTGTAAAAATAACATTGCTATGGGCCCCATGCATCGGACAAATGAAACTGTGAAAGTATATTCTTTACAAATTGGTGCATTAAAAAAAACAGAAAGCAAAAATGGTTACCTAATACTTTTTTTGTTAAGACATGGAACTAGTTCCATCAATCATTACTGGGCGAATGTTACTCAATGCACCCTTTATATATATGCAAGGGTAGTAATTTTTTCTAAAGTGCTCACTTTTTATAGCGAACAGCCTTTACAACGAGAGTCCTGCAGGTTACAAAACTATCTGTGTCTACTTTATGTACAAGGTTGAAGGAAAAAATCTAGCACAGATTTGTTCGAAAAGTCAGTTTGACTCCCCAGGGAATCAATTCTGCAACGCCTAAGTGGGAGGCGAGTAGTCTAACCATTATACCACCGCTGCCCCACATGGTAATAAAAACCACACCACTTCCTTTCTACACACTCAGAATTGGAAACATCCCAAAGAGTTTGCAACTAGCAAATTTTTACAATCTCTTGCATTATTTACCCCATAAATTTTCTAGATAACTTTTGGTTAGGGGAAGAACTAATAAATTGCTATCACTTTAATCATTTAAATCTTAGACTACTTCTTTTATTGACATAATAAGCAATAAGAGTTATTGCATTGTCAAATGTTTCCCCACCCATTAGCAGCTTGTTTGTACAAACATTAAAAGCCATCAGATATGTGTTGTTAGCTGTTCACAGCAAAAATGATCATTACCTTACAGCAGAAGATTTTTGTGCATAGCTTCATTGTGAAGGAACCCATTCATGCTTACATAACACTTTCTGAAGCCCTGCTGAAGTTTTAATTCTAGGGTATTCCTCTGCCTCATGCATGAAGTGTGCACGATTCTCACATATGAATATCCAAGTGTGGCCTCGCCGGTATCGAGCCTGGTTCGCCTAGGTAGGATGCAAGTAGGCTAACCACTACACCACTGCGACCCCCCTTCTGAGAAACTGATTTTACACCTACTTTCACCTCACTACCACATGACTACAGTTACTTAGAACAGATAAGTAGGACTTTTTCAAAATGCTGAAAGTTCTGTTGTAACAAGGCTTGAGACAAGGGAAGTGGTGGGTACTGCCAGTCAAATATATTACTATGTTCAATAAATATATTTATGCTTACAGGGGGGGGGAGCACAGAAGTCCAGTGGATAGAGCATTTCTTTTTTCAAGTGAAACATACCTCAATTAGTTATCTTTAAATGTATATATATAAATGTATACATATTAGATTTTTTTTGTAATAATTTTCTGAACAATAAATTGTTACCCAGCGAAGCAGGTGGGGGTACTATTAGTCATAAATAAAAAACATAATTATGCTTACAAATACATTTTTATTTTGTCATAATGAGAATACATTTTTTTGCTGTCTTCACTCTTATACATACTTGAACCCATACGAACAATCTCTCTCTCCCTCGCACAGACTTAGTTAATTAAAAAAAGCACTATACAGTATGTCTTAAACTGCTATCTCATAGTCGCACATTGTACCCCTCTCCTCTTACCCCCAGCTAGCTATCGAAATAGACTTCCCCGGAATGGTCATCTGGATCATTGGAGAGTGTGTGACCAAAAAAAGAACAGTATGTATCTCTCAAACACTTTTTATAATGCTTTTATTACTGCACATAGTACTCACCTCAGATAGTCTTTCACCTCGGGTACGGGCATCGATGCGATGTCCGGCAGG
Source organism: Dryococelus australis (assembly GCA_029891345.1). Classification (NCBI taxonomy): domain Eukaryota; kingdom Metazoa; phylum Arthropoda; class Insecta; order Phasmatodea; family Phasmatidae; genus Dryococelus; species Dryococelus australis. The sequence continues at coordinate 291,858,575 of CM056995.1, read as the reverse complement.
TTTCTGGATGGTATCATCCCACATGTGGGATAAATAGTAGGCTTGGTTGGCATGACGATCCCTCATCGTCTGCATGATGTTGCAGCCTTCGTGGTGGTGACGCCTGGAGATGCCTTCGTCATCAGAATCTTCTTACGTCCTGGTGTTGTGGAGACAGTAGTTGGGGCTTCAGCTAGCTGGACAGTCGGAGATGCAGGTATGTCTTCCGAGGTGAGGTCGCAATTATTGTTAGGCAGCTTGGCGAGGTGAAAGTGTATAGTATCCTGCAACATTGCATGGGTCTTCACCTTGTCTGAAGTGCATGGTAGCAGCATATCTTCCCTCATGTTGTGCACAACACATCACCCCGGTACAGTGCAGTCTTCCAGCTGCTGGTTTTGTAGGTTATGTGCTAAAATCCAGTGTTCTGAGCCATTACAGTTCTCACTATACATATGATTCTCCCCGACATTGTATGTGACACAACCATGGCCCGGTGTCGATCTGCTATAGGTAGTCACTGGGTGGAATTGTACACTCATCTTCGATGGACTAGTGATGGTGACAAGCTGGTGAATCTTATATATAGCTGTCCCAGTATGTGTGATGTTGCAGCTAGTTATAAACCTCTACCAACAGCGCAAGAAGGCTTTCAACAAGGACACAAGCAGATCAGCCTCCATACACAGACACTTGCTTCGATTGTAGTTCTCCCTCGACGATCGTGCTGTCCTCTATGTTGTATTGATAATTACTCATGGACACAACATACCTTAGCTGAATATGATAGAATCTATTTCCTGCCGCAGGCTTCTAGTGATGTGGCGTGTATGTGACCTGTACATTCTTCGACCCATCGACAGATTGACCCATAATTTTTCTTGTGCAGGGCAAATTCCACTTTCCTGTCCTCACAACACATTTCACTAATATCTTAGAATCCAGCTTGTAGTGTGAGAATGTGGCTGCATGTAGGTAGCTGAGTATTCGGGCATATATTAGCAACAGCACACCTTTCGTACCTGTAGCATGGTAGGATCTTGCTTTGGTACTCGTCACAATTGTCTTGGTAACCCCACACGTGATTTTCACCATCACATATCTGCACTTGTTTGTAGCCTAACTCTGGTTTAAATACCACTCTTCTATAGCCGATAGAGTAGTGGGTGTAGGAGTTTGATTCTCCTGGCTGGAACTGTATTCAGTGGCATCCCTCGAACATGTATCCTGATGACTGCACTGGTGATTACTGTAGACGTGATGTAATGTGTGCTGATTCTTATACACATATTCTTGTGGCCAAGTACATCTCACATGTCAGTGGAGAACACATCGTAGACAATGTAATTGCTCCATGCTTCATGACTGTCGTATGGTGTTCACCTGTACAAGTCTTGGTCCAACATGTAATTACACTGCTGACAGGATATTACAGCTCATATGCAATTGATTCCAAATCCACACCTGGCATATAGTTTCTTTGTTTGCACACTCTAGCAAAGCGGTTGTGTTAGAAGAGAGCTCCAGTGTTCGGGCACAAGTAGTACACTGGACATGCAATCACACTGCATGGTGTCGAGTTGAGGACAAAGCATTCATATTCATTTTGGCATACCCAATGTTCCAGTCAGGCACACCTTTCCACTTACTCTGGCAGTCCAGTTGGCTTGAAGTGAACATGACCGTAGCTGATCATCACATCATCGTACTTATTCTTGTCCAGATGATTGAATGCTAAGTACATGGTGCGAGAGAGAGAACACTTAACATCATGAAAACTCTACCATGTGCATAGTTTTCCCATTGCCAATTAGTTTGATGCCTTTATATGCAATGTGGACAGTTGTCTTGTTCATAATTAACATATCATTATTGGTGAGTAAGTGCAGACATCAGGATGGTTGTCATACACAAAAGTCACCATTCATCAAACAGGTGACACTCTTCCCATAGGTTGTATCTAACCTGCGAAAGTCTGCTGCTATGTATGTTTCACCGATCACCAGATCAGTCAGCACCCTGTATTGTGTGCCCCCGTTCAACTTTGCTATAAGCCCATCCATAATGAGAGATGTGGTCATGAGTAATACTACAGTTTAACCTCTACAATGAGTGAGTATTTATATCTACCATATGACTTACATTCATGTTCCAAGTCTTTATTGAGGTCACACCTTCTTGGGCGTGGTAACACCCGAGAGTCTGAAGTAAGGTCACCTTAGCAGTACTCGTTTTTTGGTGTACTGAGCCTACACTTACCTCACACATTTGATTCATTATGTATCAAGACTTTATTGAGGTCATGCATTCTTGTGTATGTGGCAACACCCAAGTGGGTAAGGCAAGGTCATACCTTAGCAGTACTTGTGGTTGGTGTACTGAGCCTACAATTACCTCCCACCTTTGGTTAGACATGTACGGAGACTTTATTGAGGTCACACATTCTTGCCAATGACAACATGTGTGTGTGAGGCAACATGTGTGTGTGGTAAAGCCCCTGAGAGTCTGAGCCAAGGTCACCTTAGCAGTACTCGTTTTTTGGTGTACTGAGCCTACAATTACCTCCCACCTTCCGTTCCTTGTGTACCGAGACTTTATTGAGGTCATGCATTCGTGTGTATGTGGTAACATGCAAGAGTCTGAGACCTTAGCAGTACTCATGGTGGATGTACTGAGCATTACCTCCTGCTTTTGGTTCGTCATGTACCGAGACTTTATTGACGTCATATACATTCTTGTGCGTGTGGCAACACCCCAAGGTGGCGAGGTGACATGTACCGAACCCCTCCACAGTCCACACCCTTAGCAACACAACATTCAAACATGCACATAATCGAACTATCCTACACCCTCTGTATTCGTGGTTTGCTGTGTATCGAGACTTTAACGTATGCAAAGAGGGACATTCGTACTCTGTCTGCAAATCGCATATGTTTGTGCTGCAGTGGTTTGTCAGCCATCTCGTCTGCTTGGGACTAGCCACAAAGACTACACCAGCTGCTAACATAGAGATAAGTACATCGCTTATTTTATTATACTCAACATCATCATTCCAATTGAGACAGTGATAGTGTTTTTCCAACCAAGTATTTGTCACCTTACTCTTTGTGTCGAGTGAAGTTCGTGAGAATTGTGGCAGAAATGTACTTCTAACTGTGCTACAATCAGCATATGCTAAGCAAATATGTTTAATTATTAAGTCGCATGGAGACATGCATCCTGTACGTTCGCGAACATGTTGTGAGGTCGAATGTTGATTACGCTAGTATTTTAACAATTCTGTCGCCAGCATTATGTGTGGCTAAACTGTTGTGAAATACCAGTGTGTATGCTTGAGTATAGGCGGGGAAATGATCCCTGGCCATCAATTCAATTCTGCAGTCTACAACACCTGTCTTCAATCGGTCGTCCTGCTTACTCGCATCAAACACCAGTAGGGGTGCAGTGGTCATGTACTGGCTGGGTTCCAGTATCGGCGACTGAGTTTGTCCATAATATACTCTTTGAAAGTCGGAATACATCTGATATGGGACTGTATATATATATCATTCACATAATCAATGTTTAAATCATCATACAGGTAACACCCAGAGTTGAGGAATACTTTGCAATGCTTTATATTCACATGTTAGAATGTTGAGCGGTCTGCACCGATAACATTTTGTTTGTCTGTCTCAAACACAATTATTATGTAACATGGTTTCTCGCTGTTAAAACTGGTTTTAACATTCCAGTTTACATGCGTCGACTGTGTTATGCTCGGATATGATGCTAAACTCCAAGAGCGAAAAGCAATGTCGATGTTTCTACCTTTTTCTGCATATTTCAAAAATTTCACATGTTCGCGCATTTTCACCTGGATGTGTGGCAGCATCCATTCGATAGACAGTATTGCCAGCGATGTGACTTCTGGCATGACTGTAGTATCCATCAAAGCATTCGTTTGCATGTTAGCCATTAGAATAACGATCTCTTGCTTGGAATTAATTATCACATGCTTGTAGTCTTTGGCAAACCCTAACAGCATTGCGAGAGGAATACAAACTTCGAATTTCCCATTAGCATATACAGGAATCTTATAGTTCTCTTCGATTCCCCAGCCTGCCATTTTTAGCTACAACTAGTTGGTTATGAGTGAGTGAGAGATAATTCTTTATGGTTGTGGTAATTCCGACATCACATGTCGCAACCAATTTACATCCATTCAGTTCGTATGTGATGCTATTAAACATGTGTAATATTCCATTCCTAATTATCCGAGTTGTTGTAGGTACAGCACCATTGGCCTTTGTAATCGGTCCTCGAAATCTCGAATATGAATTACATGGTTAAGTGTAGATATCTTGGTTTTGCACCAGGATTCGAACCTCTGGCGAGGCTGTGTAGTTACCTGGTACATAGGGTATGTAAGTGGTGGATTTCCGACTTGGTGATCGCGTCTTCGAAGTCCACAAACTCTGCTATGTTTAATATTTCCGCATCCATATTTGTCGAACACAAGTCCCAATGCGTGAAGGAAACGTACATTTTTAGATGTTAGCACGTTCGCAGCTCAGCTCATACTGACTCCCAGTTTGGTACAGTAGGCAGCTTTTATTGCCTTTTTAAATTCATACCCATCATTCCGTAAATGTAGGCGTATGGTTATTTCCTCACCTCGGAAATTTTTCAAACGTTTGTCTTGGTCTATGACTGATACAACTACTTCCAGTACGTTCTCTGTGACAACGGGAATGTAAACGGGCATTTTGGCACATCACTAGCTTAAAGCTGGGCAGTACCATTGCAGAGAATTCGTGTATGGTTTGGCTGGGCTTACCATTGAGATACAAACCAGGACCAAGCTACAATTGATTCTTATAACATCACGGGGAAAATATTTACGGACAGTGTGGATACATGCATTTTATTTGCTTCGTACTTTACACTCTCGAATCCCATCATTGCCACGAGTGTGTCACTTTGTGTAAAGTCTATCTGAAGGGAACAATGAATCTTGCTGTTTAGCATATTGGCATTACCTCGCAGCATCAACACTACTTCCAACCCTAGTGCATGCTTAAGGACCTCGGCCATATCTTCAATCTCACACGAACCTGTACATATGCTCACCTCATGTCTTTTACGACCCTCCATGACATAACACAACATGCAATTATGTTCATGTATGTTCGGTACAGAGAAATAGGTTTGAAAATCAATTAGTGCGACTGACCACGAGTCCTGCAGGTTCAGCGGAGGGACGTGTACAGAGTATAATTCCGAGCTGTTGCCCAACACGATCAGGGTGACAGACATGACTGATGCTTATGCGTAGGGTGTGCTGGTGTTAAGTAAGCTTTGAAAGGAATCGAAGGCAGAGGCGACAACAGTACGATTATTGTGGCAGTTGTTCTGTCTCGTAATTATAATATAAACACACACCTTTCAAGCATGTTTTCAGATCTGCTGGTGCTCTTAAATTGTCATAACTGTCATAGTATTCTGCAGTATCCCCACACTTTTTATATGCCACCCAATGCGTTCCCGGTCCTCTGCTAGTATCTAGATTTATTATAGTACACTCCACTTGCTTTTGTCTATGTGGTAGTCTGTTGCACATAAAACACACCCCAAAAATTAGATATTTTCAATTTATGAACACACTTTTGTATGTCTCTGTTCGTGAGTGGACAGTTGGGCAGCGACCTTAAGACTGCCACCTTCATCTCCTCCTCCTTTGTTTTATTTTCCCCTCCTCCTCTTACCCGATATGGTCGAAGATACAGGCCTCTGCTGTTTTTTGCAACACTTCCATATATCTATTGTGCCGTATAGCTACACTCAATTGACTATTTTCATCCTTGGTGGATTTTACTGCTCTCACTATACCACTTGCACTACTGATAAGACTACCGAGAACACCTAGGGCTGAAAGGATAAATGGTAATATACCTCCATGTTTCCTCCTTGGCTTTCTGGTTTTTTTCGTCGCTGCTTTCCTTCTAAATTTCAAACCCATACTCTGCTTGACTTTAATTTTCATTATCTTGGACACTCCCCACACAGCTAGATATTCACCGAGTTTCGACTTGGGCACACTAACTAATGCTTTCGCCTTATTTGCGAGTACAGTATCGGCCGTATGTCTATCTACCAACTTATTACTGGTGGTATACACAATATCGTGCTCCTGACAGGCTGCATCCAATGAATTGATAGGAACTTCACCATGTTTCAATCTTTGTGCTAGTCCCATGCCCAGTTCACAGAACTTTTATCTAGGAATGTGTGCTTCAAAAGGAAAGTTGTTGATTATCGTATTCAGCATACCTCCTCCCCTCTTACCACCATGATGCATTACGACATACTAACAGAAAACTTGTTTATCACGCATACTTTATACATATGTGGTCGTCTACATCACCTAGTCCCGCATGTGGGTCTTAAGTATGTGTGGTTTCGCATTTACATGTTAGTATAATGGAGATCGTGCAGCAGGCTACTGCACTTCCCATTCGCATTTCTGCTGATGATGAAACCAGTGCTCGCGAATCGCGACATGGGAAGCTGCTGCCAAAATATTTGTGCACAGTACCATCGCAGGACCAAGCAACTGTGAAAAGACATGTTTGCTTCTGAGCCATCTGGAAGAGTCCAACTGTCTTCAGTTCGAGAATGTCTACCTCTACTCGAAATCACTACAGCAGCCAAATTACCAGCATCTGGAACGAATACTACGAACATTGGGTGGACTAAAATATTTTCCCTATAGTAACAATGAAGCAGTTGTACCACCAAGTGAAGCCAGGCCCAACTCCGTGTTTTCTTTGACAATGTTGCATGTGAGAAGCAGCTGACAATGCAACAGTATTTCATAATGGGAGGTCATGCTGTTGCGGACTCCTTTTACTTGTGTCAAACGTATTCCAGCATGCCAAAGCAACTCCTCCACGACAATGCAAATTTTTTCGTGCTTTTCAGTGTGAATGACATGAATTTACGTCACATATACTCTGACCATGTGAATACAGATATAACTTTCGACAGTTTTAAGAATATCTGTTCATTTTGCTGGTGCGACCGCATAGGTCCCTTGTGATTGCAAAGGATTTCCCACTTGATAAGAGACTGTATCATAGATTTGATCAGTTTATCATCGTACATCAGTGAAGGATGAGCTATGCAGTATCCAAGCTCGGCGGTCTGAAGCGTGCGCCGGACAGCTGTACTACATCTACTGACGACAGTAAATGCAGCTTTGGTGGGAAGCGAACCAAGAACCTCGGCAGTCTGAAACAATATGGAGATGCAGCTACGCCGTCCTTTGTCCGCAGCATAATTTCAGAGACTTTGCGACCATTGACAACATCGAACATGAAAACTGAGGCTTCAATTCGTGCTCTGTCGAGTCGACTCATCGCTTTGGAGGTGAAACTTAATACTATGGGATACCATATTACTGCCAAGGTTCTTCCAGCGATGGCTACAAGTAGCAAGAGTCATTTGAAAGCATTGGCAGGGTGTGTGGCTAAACTCACTGCCTTAGACAAGAAGCTCACGTCTATGGATGGTCGTCTCATCCGGATGTCTACATCGTCTGCTAAATTTGACGGACAAGTTAGTGCATTGAGTGAGTTGGCGAGTAAACTCTCCACTTTCGTCAGCCGTCTCGACACAATGGAAGATAGTCTGTTAGACGAGACTGTTCGTGCCTTGGCCAATCAGAATTCAGATGATGAATTGTGTCTTCATTGCAAACATATACGAGATGTCATATTTCGTAGTGTCAGCATTTATGATGTCTATTTGACTAACGTAATCACACCACGAGGTGATACTGTCTCGGGCCCGATCTGGCCTAGATGACATATGAATACCAAGTACATATCGCTCACTGTTTTAGTACAATGGATGCTGCTGTTGAAGATCTACAATATGTTATTTTAAGTGTGTGTGCATAGTATTTTCTGGTTAAGCGTGCTGTACACAATTACAAAATTACAAAACGTCTGTACGCAATTACCTCCAGTCGTACACATCAAAATTCAACGATGCCACAAATGGGGTACATAGACACAATAGAAAATGGTATTTGGGAAACAAACAGATATTTTTCCTGCCCAACGATTTTATACAAGTTGGCAAAGAAGCTGTGTGTACTTCTCCAGATCTCTATGAGCTACTGTTTAAATTCACACCTACCGAGTAGTCGCGTGAGGTGCTTCATCAATATAAGCATCTACTCAGTCTCACGAGTACACATTTGACGGACAATGGTCCTTCTGCCGACACATATAAGGATGAAACTCATCCTAAATTCACAATTATCAGGTAACTGTACCCGGATGTTGGTGTGGTGAGAGGCTTTGGTCTGACTTCGAAACTGGATGGAAGCAGTCGACTTGAATATGTATTCTGGAATGATGCTAATGAACTTGTATCATGTCTATGTCTACTAATCGCCTTTGAACAGGGGGGTAGTACTTCACATGGGAACGAGATCACCAATATTCTGAAAGAGCTCAGAGAAGAAGGATACATTCGCTAATAATGCCTCATGCAGAGATCGTCAAGGAGCTTCACCATCCTGCAAGTCGCACCTTCCTCGTCAAAAAGTGACTGTGTTTGGACTGAGACCTCTACCAGGTGGATTTAGTAGAAATGCTACCATATGCTAAAGTTAATAAAGGCTTCAGATATTTATTAACAGTTATCGACTGTTACAGCAAGTATGCTTGGGCTGTACCTGTGTGTCGGAATTGAGGTCTTGATGTATGCAATGATGTGCATTGTTTTACAATATAAAGGTGTTCCTACGAATATGCAGACAGATCTCGGCAAGGAGTTCAATAATTCCGATTTCCGTGCACCCATGGCTTCGCATAAGATCAATCATTATAGCACTCACAATGGACTGAAAACTTCAGTTGCAGAACGTTTCAATCGTACTTTGAGGAATGATATGTGGCGAAAATTTTCAGCTCGCAGAAGTTACAAGTGGCTGGATCTTTTACCACAACTGGTGTCTGCATACAGTCATCGAGTTCACTGCACGATTCACATGCCACCATCAGGTGTTAAAGATAATTCTTTGATGGACTCTGTGTACAAAACTGAGAAGACAGTGGATCCACGATGCCCCAAAGTGAAGGTTGGCACCTATGTCCGCATATCAAGAGCCAAAGGTACCTTTTATAAGGCATATACTTCGAATTAGAGTACTGAAATATTTAGGGTGACTAAGATTCGTCACTATGCTCCACATATGTTCTACCTGGAAGATATGGATGGTACAGTGCTTCGAGGTGGGTTTCATGCCGAAGAGATACAACCTACCGATTCCCCGACACATACCTGATTGAAAAAGTCATTCGAGAGTCTGGAAATCGACTCTACGTAAAATGGCTTGGTTTCGACTCAAAGTTCAACTCTTGCGTAAATCGCTCTGCTCTCACCGACTACAATGGCAAATGAATGTTAACACATTTGAAAATGTCTGTACTTGTATGTCTAATCGAATAGTATTTTTTTTTAATAAAACATATTTTTAATCTATTTTATTTCTTTATATTACCTATACTTACATTAAGCTAGGTTGCTATTATCTGAGAGATAATTCAAACATGTATATATACACACACACATACATATATATATATAGGCATTATAGAGTCCACAGCAGGATTCCGCTTGTGGTCGTCCAAGTGTGGAAGGACGTTTCACTCTCCAAGATGTCTGTCGTCCAAGCGGAATAGTAGAGTAGGAGGTTTCGCTCTCCAAGATGGCGACCATCCAAGTAGAAGGAGGTTTCACTCTCCAAGATGGCGATCATCCAAGTGGAATGGTAGAGTAGGAGGTTTCCAAGATGGAGTCCTCAGTGAGATGCCATGCCATGAGTCCTCAGTGGGGCGCCACTCATGAGTCCTCAGCTGGACACCATGCTATGAGTCCTCAGCTGGATGCCATGCCATGAGTCCTCAGAAGGATGCCACTCCGTGAGTCCGCGTCCAAGATTGCCGCCGTTCAAAATGAATGATGGAGCTGGAGGTTCGCTTCCAAGATGGCCGCTGTTCAAGAGACTGGTAAGATAAAAATAGATTTTGAGAGCCTAGTGGCAGGGAATCGATACTGGCTGACAAGAATGCCGGCATCCAAATTTGAAATCGAATACCTTATTTGGGGTCGAAAACCAAATTTTGATTGAAAATACAAATTTGAGTTTGCAAACCAAAGGTCAAGATAAAGGTCATACTGACTGGCCGAGTCCTCTGAGTCCTCAGGCAGGAACCAGGTTGCCCAGGTTGGCCTTTTCCTAACTACTGTAAATCATAAGTTTCGGAGTCAAGATTACAACATTGCAGCAGTGAAATATTCTGTAATATTAATAAATAAAGGAAAAGAGCACAATGAATCTGAATCAGTGAGAATTTCACTTTTTCAATCAGTCAACAGTATCTGACTGATTCAACAGTCACTTCAGTGTTTTTAATTGATGGATCAGTTTTACAAAAACCCAATTTTCCTTCACTTATTGATTCAGTGACCTTTTTAACTGATTCATCGGTCTTTTTTTTTTTTTTTTTTTTTTTTCACTTTTTTTCAGTGGTTTGTTTTTTGACTGATGGAACAGTTAAACAGCGCGTAGAAATGGGCGTCAAACAACGTTTAAAAATGGCCGTTAAACAATGTGTATCAAGTGAAAGAACAGCGAATAAACTAATTAAACCAATAGAAAATACTTTCTAAAAGGTGTTTCGTCTTTCAAAACACTATTTTATGAGGTAATATGTACATTCAGCCTTGCATTCCATCTGTACGTTTTTTAATTTTGTTTTCATGTAATCATCACAGCGCACTGTTTGGAGGTTTAAACTGCATATAATGTGGCGAAGAGAGTGCACTCATGTACTATTCGTTCTAACAATCTTAACGGTCCCAATTAAACCAAAAGTGGAAAGTAAGGGTATATAACTTAAAACCAAATGTTTTCGATAAATAACTATAAATCCTATATTTTTCCCTTATTTATAAAGTTGACTTGGTAGCGCAGATGGTAAGGTAACGAACCAAATGGTACGTGGAAAGAGTTTGTAAGTTCAATCCCGGCTACCTAAACGTCTTTACATATTTAATTTTCGGTCAGTTGCGCAATATAAATAGCAAACTATTGTAAATAAGATTATTACTCGTAATTACTTGGCTAAATTCAATAAAAACAATATTTTATTCGCCACTGTAGTTGGTCGTCACTTATTAAATAAGTGAACATTTTCTCTGAAACAATAAGTGATTTTTCACTGATTCTAAATGGAGCGATTTTCACTGATTCAAGTAGTTGAATTTAATTGCAAATCAGTGGTTTTCCACTGATTCGAATTTAGAGTGAGCTTGGCCTCTTTTTTGCTGTAGAAGACGCTCTTACTGCACACATGACGTAAATTGTGTCACGGGGGCTGTTTTCATAGACCGCAAGCTACAAGAATGGATACTTTGTATCGAATCTTTGAAGCAGATTTAAAAATATTTTCTATGGCACAGTATTATCGTAAAAACGAAACTCTATACACTAAGCTATGAATAAGCTTCCAAGTTCCTGTTCGGAATACAGTGTACGTGAAAGAATCCGACTCGAATATGAACCTCCCGAAACTCGTTAAGCATCATAAATTCCAGTGGCAAATAATGAGGGCTCTCAAGGGAGCTTATTGTCTTGCTAGCCATGCAGCTATGGCGCACTAAGTTTTGTTGCTTTATTTGTGAATGGTAAAGCACAGAATAAGCTTTTCATAAAAAAAGACTGGACGGTCGTAAGTCATCTAGAACCATGTGGAAAGAAGTTTAGAACGACGCAAAAGTTTCCATGTCTTCACATTTATCTAGGCATTATAAAGAATTTTCCTAAAGCCATGAACAAGAATTGAGAGGCCTTTAAGTAAATCTAAGGGGAGTATTCTCGAATAAGCGATACGGAGGTTAAAGACGTTGTCTTTGTTGATTCACATTGGCTTTTAACTTTTTAAAAAATGGTGGGTTCAATGAAGTATTGCAAAGTGAAAGAAAGAAATAAGGCAAAGTTTCAAGGAAAGCAATATTTACAAAAATAAGAGGGCTGAAAACTACAGAGAACTTGTATATGTGTTGCTTTCACCTCACAGGAAACTTGGCAGCAGAATTAATTTAAAATTCCTTTATCTACATTCCATCTCTACTTCTTCCCCGACAGCCGTGGATCTGGAAGTGAAGAGTAAGGCAAGCAATTTCGCCAGGATATCTCTGAAATGGAGGAAAGGTATTAAGGAATGTATGCTCCTTTCTTGTTAGCAGACTACTGTTGAACACTTAGGGATGCTCCAGATGTAGCCACAAACGCCAAACAAAGAAAAAGCGGAAAACTAGACAACGTGCCAAGTCTAAGCCAGAGTGGCGTGTGTTATTATATTTAACTGGGTTTAATTTTCTGAAACATACCTAAATAGTTGTTTCATTGAAAATTTTTCCAAAAGAAATCACTTCAAATTAAATTTCACTGAACTAAAATTTCTCAAATCAGTTTGATAACAATGAAACTACACTTCGTAACTTGAGTAGAAGAATCATTTTTCTGGGTATAATTAAAGCAAAAAGTAAAAAATAAAACAGCATTAAAGGTTTGAAAAGAATCGGTTGTTAGCGATATTAACGACGGTGTCCACTTCTATATATCCACGTTCGGATACCGAAGAGCCATAATCATTTTAGAGGGTTATTTATAACCGACTTTGTACGCGTCTGTATTCTGAGAGCTAAACTGTTTCGCCAATTGACTGGCCTTATCGGAATTCCGTTCCCTATATCTGATTCATTGCACGCAGTTCAGTTGTGTTTGAATTGAATACTGCAATAATAAAAGTACCGTAAAAAGGATCACCTACTTGAAGCAATTATCACTTTTGAGGCTCGGAAGAGTGGGAGCGGTAAGGGTGAGAATGCCGTGCATATCAAGTGCGCCATCGCCCTTATGCGCACGCATCTGAATTGGTGTGCAGTGTTCTCTTCGCGCTGCATGTTGTTATGGGACTTAAAGCAGCGACACTATCATGTTATTAATGGAACGTGTGTAGGAAGGTACAATGCAAGTTCCTTATAGGCTATTCAGGGTAAAGTGAGCAGTTTTGAAAGTCCTCTCATTTGAAATAGTAGTCAATCAATATTTTTTTATTGTAGCCTTAGACGTTAACTTCAAAGTGCGGTGGAATATACACACTATGTTTATTACTTACACATATTTTAAAAATGTAGTTAAAGGATAAAACATGGCTGATAGGAAATTTATAACTAAAGTATGTTCATAATTAAGTGAGCACTTTTGAAATCAACCTTGAATAAAAGTCATTGCTCCTACCTGTATATATTTAACGGGTGCACTGAGCAACAAGTGCCCAGTAAAGTTGGTAACGATCGACGGAAAGTAGTTCCAAATCTTAACGTCGAATTAAAAGCACATATATATAATATTTACTTTCCTAATTATTTCACAGTTTCACTTGACCGACGCATGAATAAAGTGTTGAGGCCCGTTGCAATGTTACTTTTACATAAGGCGAATGAATACACAAGGTGCATACAAGTAGCTCTTAAGCAGAGCTTTCTAAAGTGCTCACTTTACTGTGAACAGACTTTATCGTAGTATTATTCGTTTGCTGGTAATACGTTTTAAGTTAAGTCAGAAAAAAATCAGTTTTTAACGATTTGTAGGGCTTCTAAAAAATATTTAAGAATGAGCGATATCTTGAAAGTGGCATCCAGTCCTCGCCAAGGGTAATGTTTACTTTTCGTAAGTAGATGTAGGATTGGATACATGTTTAATAGTCTCATCAAAAAACTCGTTTTTCAAACAGGCTGCAATTCAGTTCAGGCGCAGGTAGACATCCGCCTCGTCATAAAGTTTTTCGAAAAATATGTCGCTGAAAGAGATTTTGGTGATTGTACTATTTCCTCTAATAACTGAAAAAGGATAATTGGTCGTGTTTGGTTGTGTAGCACTGCAGGAGTGCTTCAATGCGACAGCTGTGGAGCGTGCATGAAGGTACTGGAAGGAAGGGTGGAACACGAGTGGGAGGTGAAGGTAGGGGAGGGTGTCGCAGCATCCCTGGCTGGACCACAGCAAGCCTGTATCCCCACCCTGGCGCGCTCTTACACGCCCGCTCTCTGCTTCTCCCCCATGTTGAACAGCAGAACTGTTAAATTCCGCAGGGAGACGCGCCAACCCTCATCTCCTAGCAGCGGCTAAGCATCTTCTATTTTCTTCTACTATCTTCTCATGAGCTTAGTGCAGCGCGGAGTATTCTGTATCCGTCTTTGTTGTCCACTTATGTGAATTTGGTAACATTTGCGAACTTATCATCGCCATCAGAGTGTCCAATACAGAGTGATTATAAAATCCCCATCCATTTGTGGGAAATCGCTAATATATATATATATATATATATATATATATATATATATATATATATATATATATATATAATATTGTTTTTTGTTCTATTGCCCACGCAAATGCAGACCTAAGACATTTTTTTTTCGGGATCGCTAAATAACATTACGTCGGCGCAGCATCGTAACAAATAAAACAAGCTGACGTTTCCAAGCCCTGTGTCATGCTGCCTGAGAAGAAACGAGCCGAAAGCCATCTATAAATCACAATCTTTTTTCAAGCTGAGCTTTGTTCAAATTTTAAATAAGTTCCAGACAGGTAACGTAATAAACAAGACACTCATTCCGAAGTGAAATATCAGCTTCACCACATAGCAATACCTTTAAAACATTTGCAAAAAGCAGGTATTTCAGTAAGGTTCCTAAGTACATATTTATATGTCTCTTTGAAAATAAACAAATATAATTTGTTTAAATACTTTGCTTAGCAATTACATTTAACAATATCTGTCATTAATAAAAACAGTAACACAACTGACAAACGTTATTAAAATAATTATTTTGTGACGATTCACAAATAATCAAAATATACTGTACAAGGTTTAAACTTTTTTTATTATAAATAAATAAAATGTTTTGTATGGCTAGCAATATTTCAAAATACATGAAAAATTCACAGCCGTTAATGAGTATTCATTACAATAAATACCAAATTGATAAGCAAGAATATGAGTCTAATAAAACACGCATAAAGCTTGGAGCACCAAGCTTAATACCTTACCTCCATTTCAAAATGAAGTTAAATTGCTGTTATCCAAAATTTTAATTAATTAAAACAGCTTTAAAAAGGTACTTTCTTTCTTGAATCTGGAGTATTCCTTAGCACCCCTTTGATTAAATAAAAATCACAGAAAGGAGGGCAGTGAAGATTTGCCCATCAAAGCCTCTGTTTCTATAAAACTAAATTAGAAAACTATTAGAACAATTATGGTGGGATGCAGTCTTGTTGGACCAGTGAAAGAACCAAGCGATAAAAAATTATCACAATAAACAAGATTGTATTGTCATCGGTACTACTAATGTATGCAAAATTTCAGCTCAACTGGATAAAGGGAAGTGGTTTAAAATCGACTTGCAAGATTTGCACTAAACACGCCCACCTACACACATACAAGTGAAGTTAAATAAACGCTTGTAAAAATGCGGCTACACCATTCAGTGCAGAACGGAGATTATGTAGCAGTCAGGCGGCGTAAGGTAGCAGGCGTAAGAATAAGTAGACAGAGTTGCTGCTCATCATCACTGGAACAAGGTCTTCAGCACGGAATAGTACAAGCCCCTGAAAAAAAAAGGGAGGGGGGGTCTCTTGTCCACCCAGTTATATTTCATTTGATTGCGGCGGGAAAAGAGAAGATAACCCCCCTTCTCCCCACACCCATAACATTTTAAGCATGAGCTAAGTGCGCAGCTGTCTTAAAGGTTTCCCAAGTCGCCCCGGCAAGACCTGGTACCCATAACTGTTATACCCTTCCACACCTAGTTACACAGAGGTTGTGGCTGGAGGTAGCAGTGAGGTTGATACCTAGTAATGTTCCTTATTTTACGGAATTTCGAAGAAGCAGGTTAAATTATAGACTGGACTAGAACTTCTTTAACCCCCGGCCAGTCTTTTTATTGTATAAGTAGACAGAGCCGAAGCGTGCAAAGCCTTAAATAAACTACCACGGCCAATCAAAATTTATGCCACACGCAGGGCAAAAAAGGGGGATGGCCGTAATTGAGGGAGAGCAGGAAGGAGAAAGGGGAGGATCCGTGCCGAGCAAAGAGTACACCACACCGCAGAAGTAGGTGACGCTAATAAACTTAATGCAACGGCGCTAACTTTGCACATCACTTGAAGAATCCAAACTACAGCACCCTCTCTCTACTAGTCTTTCATCTCTACTAATAAAACACGAGTTCCAACCTCTCTGTCTCCCCTAGCATTTCTGTTTAATGCGTGAAAAACTTTGAATTCTTTCCTGTTGACTGGGTTTTTACGTTGTCTCTGACCGTTTTTCCCAGTCTTTTCTTAGTTATAGTCTTAACTATAGGTACACTGAGGGAGGTAGTCATGGCTCCAATCGCTGGCCATTGCTGCCCAATCCCTCTCTGCCGCGACGCATGTCTCCTTGCATGATTTCCTTTCCTTGTAGGCGTAAGGGGTTATCCCTGAGACGTAATAAGATCCCGCCCTACCCACCAGGATTCCACTTAACACTCACTTAGAAATAGGGTAGTTAGAAAAAAATCGCTAACGTCACAGCCTCCACCCCAAAACCTGTGCCCTGGGATCTAGTATCTCAAAGTCAAAAACCACGTCGATACAATACAAACAGCTCACAGAAGAAGCGGAATGTAGATACTCAAACACTTAAGAAGAGTAGAAACAGTAGCATAGAATGACGATAGACTGTCTATAGATGGACAGAAAACACAGTAACATGTAGGTTGAATTCAACTAGCCACTTCTTCAAGTGCGAGGTACTGATCAGCTCCATCTTGTAACCAGTCTCCGGAGACGGCCGGCGGGCAAACCGAGAGCCGCAGGGCATCTCAGAGCCAAGAGAGCTAGTCTCTTCTCGGGCACAGAAGAACTGCTACACGCTGACATAGGAAGTTGCGGGAGATGAAACCAGCGAAGGCTGAACCTCTTCAGTATACAGACTCGTACAGCTTTCAAGCAGCTGACATCGATGAAGTAGGGTGAACCCAGCGCGGCTCGTTTGGAGGGCAAGAACAAACAGTTGCAAGGAATTAAAAAATGGGGAAAATAACGTAAAAAAACAATGGAATAAGGGCAAGGAAATAAAGTGTGCTTAGAAACCCTTTAACAAACAACAATTGCCTATGAACTATCAATTACGAGACATATAAGCCTTCAACTGTGAAACATGCGCCTTGCGAAATGAGCGATTTGAGCTGGGCCAAACATGACTAACAGTATTTGGCGCTAAAAACTTTTAAACTTTAAAAGGGTCACAACATTTAGGTATCAACTTCCGCGTCAAATCCTTTCCCAAATCTGCAAGGGTAAAATTTTAACAAAGAACCAGGTCCCCCTACTCTGAATGGAACTGGTAATCAACCCTGATACATTTTAGCAGCGACCTACAGCTTTGCAGCCCCGAGCCTACGATGGACCTCTTCCAGCAGGGGTCATGTTCAGCATCACCAAGGAGATAGGGAAAGGGTTGAATATTCCAAATGTTTAACAAAGGACGATCAAGATGACGACTAAGGAATGGGTGAGAAGGAGGGACTCCTGTGGAATCGTGGAGTGCACTATTGAAACCATTGATAAATTCCAGGTCATTATCCCACTTAGTGTGATCCTGATTGCAAACTATAGTTAAACAAGCCTTTAAATTTTTGTTGAATCTTTTTATCAGGCTTCCCTTCGGACAGCAAGGGTTAGAGGTGAAATGTATAATCGCCCAACGAAAACACATATTTTTAAAAACCATTTGAAGGGAAATATTTTGCACTATCGGTGACAATTTCCACAGGAGCACTAAATCTTTCCAGATCTGATCAGTAAGAGCCTTAACTATGGAAGAAGCTTTCACGTTATGGAGTGGCAATAAAACAACCAATTTATTAAAGGTATCAAATAAAATCAAAATACACACAAATACCCTTCTTAGATCTTACCAGTGGTCCAAAAATGTCCAAATGTATGATACTCCAAGGAACCTATGGTACCTGCGTCACCGACTGCCCGACGTTGGTATGATGAGCCTGTATTTTCACTTCTGGCACATGCCGCAAGAACTCACAAATTCCATGACATCGCCCTTTAAGGTAGGCCAAGCAAATTGAACCGCAGTCTTATTAAAAGTCTTACAGACACCCAAATGTCTGCCAAACACTGAATCGTGAAAGTATGACAGAACCTGGTCCTCAACAACTCCGGAACGACAATCTTCCGAGAACATCCATTTTCCCCAGTGAAATACAAAATTCCACTTTCCTTCACACACGGAAGCACCGCTGCAGAACTTAACTTGTCCGTATATAGATCACATTCATTATGCTCTATATAGGATGAAAATTTTTCTAACCCATAAATTCCAGCCATGGCTTCCTTCTCATAGATGCCCAACTTGCTTTTGGGTTCAGTGAGGCTACGATTGGCAGCAATTCTGTAGGTTTGCCTTTCCTTGGCTTTTTATGTTGACTTCCATAAAATTGTAAAATGCGATTAAATTATATTGCATACCATTTGTTTCATGCTTTCCTAAAATAATTTTCAAGCGGCTCTTCTTGTTTCCGTTATGATGAAGTTATACAGCTGATGCACTATCAACGAAACACTTTTAAATTCAACAGATGGAAAAAAAAAATCTGTGCTTCTAGTTGCTAAATGGCATGCTCTTAGTAAATCTGACATATTTGCAACTAGTAGTCACAAGTTTTAACATTATAATAATATAACGATGATTAGTTTTGTGCACTGTAATTATTTCATTAAGTTTTTCTGTTTGTTTCATACACACATGGATAAGAATAAGGATGCTAATATATTTAATTATGTAACGCTTTCATAGTTTCACTTCATCGGGGTGCGAATCAAGTGCACAGCAATATCAATTTTTCGTGTCATGGAACCATAAATAGACAGAAAAGTATACCGTAAACCGGCGATACACGAAAACGAATATTCAGAGTGTTGCACAATTACCCCAGCTGGTGAAAAGTAACTCCGATGTACGTTATCCCAAGCAACGCTTTCAAAATAGCTTAATTACTCCGGAAACATCCTCTACTACAATTTTATATTTATAGCAAGAAACGTGCTTAACTTTGTAACTCGAACAAAATCAGTTTCGTTCTCGTCAAAGATGTCGATTTTCCGCACCTTCGACCAGATGCAACTCAGAGGACGTCGGTGTAACGAAATTAACAGGTCAGTTTATCAACCCCCATTGCCAGAGTTATTCAAAGAACAAAAATGAGTTGTCTAGACGTCGGGCGTGTATTCGTTTCTTAAATTGTTAGTCTACTAAGGTACGTGTTGTAGCGAGAATATGACGAGGGGATGGTCCCGCGTATTGGTGTTCCTTAAGAGTGGGATGGACCCCCGTGGGAACTCTACGTCCAAGGTCAAGAAGCAAAGCAAAGCACTAACACGCACGTCTAGTGCCTCTTCGCTCCTACGTGCAAGGCGTACAGTGTTTCCGCCGTGACGCTTTACTGCGCAAATTAGATCTGTAACAGTGGTGTTTTATTACACACGATGAAATACCATAGATTAAACTACGCCCGTATCGTCGTACTTTTCTCTTCCGCTTAAGGAAACTGCACAGGTAAGCTTTAAAAATACGATATTTGACCGTTTTCACGAATTTTTTCTCGAAGAATACACTTAATATGACAAAAGTAGAAAAAAAATAGGTTCATAGATAATAGTTTTTTATCTTTTCTGACAAAAAAAATATTTGTAGAACATTCATTTACCGAGATACGCTTAATGGCGCAAAAAAAACTATTTCACAAAAAATATGGGGGGGTTCATCTCACTCGTAATGAATTGTGGTCAGAGTAGATGGTTGTAGCCTGTGTTGTAAGGTGGTCTTGGTTTTTAGCGGGCCTCCGTATTACTTGTGTCCGGTTGCACCAACATATTTCCCGATCGGAGATCGAATGATCCTAGTTCCAAACCAGGATCCAGTTTGATCTTGGTTCCAGTGTTAAAGTGTTGCACCAACGAAATTCCATATTTCTGGATCTCCGATTCGTCGATCTTGGTTCCAAAGTGAGAGATCGAGATTAAGTATGAGACAAATTTTGCTATTGGTTCGTAATATACGACGTCATGGAAGTAGGCGTATTTTTCTTTATAGATTGAACTAGATGTGCGATGTTTTATCTGTTTTAAGTGAATTATTGTAGTACGAACTTTACTGAATAATACTCAAATGCGTACAGTGTTATTTTGATTTCCCAAGAAAACAATTGAACGTAGTTCTATCTGTTGGCGTATTTTCAAACTACATTTGTTGACGGTGGCTGCTGATCTCGGATCGAGATTTCGAACCACCAATCTCAGCGGTTGGAAATGAACTTCATCTCGATCTCCAGTCCAGCTCTGAACTCGAATGTTGCAACAGTTTTCTATGTCGATCTTAGATCCGATCTCGGAATGAGTTTCGAACCACGATGGTGCAACAGGGCATTGGTCGTGTACTGCCACTCAGCCATTCCTAGGAGTAAGGATCGACTGGATAGCATTCGCCTACTGCATCCGCGTTCTCTACACGTGAGCGTTGAGTGGGCGGAGCGTTCAGCGGGACGAGCGCGAGGAGCCCGGTGCGTGAGATCGACAGATCGATACGTTGTGCAGGCCGGGTCACGGGACTGCATTTCCTAGCGTCATACGTCCCTCCGCGCCGCACAGGCTCGGTAATCTACGGTGCGTAGAGCCCTGACGTACACCACTAACAAGAACTGTACCATAAAGATCCATAAAGGATACCTATTTTCATTTTGAAACGTACGTACAAGTTTATCGTTGTGAACCAAGCTTTACTTTTCCACAGTGCCACAGCCACTAACAAATACGTATAATCTGTTCACTGTCAACTGGGCACTTTTAAAAGGCCTGCTTAAGATATACGTGTATGAAAATTGTGTATTCTTCCGCCATATTCAACATTAACATTTCCATGGACTGATCACTTTATTCATGCGTTAGTCAATTAAAACTGCGAATTTAAAAGAAAAGTAAATATTTAAAAAATCTGACAATTGTTACACTTAAGTGTATTAGAAAAAAAAAAACAGAAAGTAAAAAAATAAAAAAATTATGTTTTCAAAAATGTTTTTCGGACACTTTTAATTCGACGTTACGACATGGAATTACTTTCCCTCCCTCGTTGCCAACTTTACTGGGCGCATGGCATTTAGTATAAAACAAAGTCGCCCGGCCGCGTGTGCCTGTGTATTCGGGTGAGGCTTTTTAAACTACTTGGTGTATTTTGATGCAGTTCAGAGAATTTATTGAGGAAGGGTTAGGTATATAATACATTGATATTTAATGTAATGACAGTAGAGAAATATAGACAGTAAATGTAAAAGGGAAGTTCTAGCGCAACTAAATTTTCATCGAAAAATCGTGGTTTTTTTGCTCCAAAATGAAGGTTTATTGCTCCAAAATCATGGTTTGAAATTTAAGAAATTAAGCATTCTAAAAAAAATCAAGCAAATTTACTCCAAAATCAAGCATTTTACCCCAAAATTAAGAAAATTTAGCACTTTTTCAGAAATGCCCGAGCATGATTTGTGCCAACTTCAAAAACAAACTATTTTACCCCCAAATCTAGCAAATTTCTCACTTTTCAAGCAAAATCTTTATGTTTTCTAGAAATAGCAACCTTGCAAGTGAGCATTCTAATTAAAGCAAAATAAGCAAAAATCAAATGAAAATATTAAAAAATATAATTGATATAAGTTATGGATTTTATTCAACAAAAGTAAAACACCAATAAGACTTTTAAAGTCTGAAAATAAAGAAAAATCTGAAGTATAGCCATTACTGATTCCATAATCCCAACTATCAAAGCAATCCAAATTATAAACATCGTCTTTAAAATTAGAAAATTTATCTGATCTGAGATCATTTTATCGATTTTTAAAACAATTTTGAAATGAACAAGACCCAATTCTTTATCAATGGAAGTTGCTGTTTTTATAATTTCATATCCATTATCTCAAAGCTCTAAAAGATCTATATCTTGATCCATTTATAATATTTAAAAATGTATATATATTTTATAAAAGTTTGATACGATGAGAAAATTTCAATTAGAATTATTAATATTTATTTGATCAAAAATTCTTAAAACTTTTAAATGCAACCACTCAACTACGAGTCTAAAAATTGCATTAAAATATCGAAAGAATTTCATGTTTTTGTAAAATTGTTTACATTATCAATTTAATAAAATTAAAAATTTAAATATCTTCAGTGATACTTTCTTTCAAATAATCACAAGTTAAATTTCGTTGGTTTATTAAAACAACATTACAAATTGTACCAGCCTCAACAGCTTTTTGAAATCTACACTAATTTTTATATTTGTTTTATCTTTGACTACTGTTGTGTTTCTATATAGGCAGTTAATAAAATATAAAGGTCTTCGTCCCAAAAATGAATAATAATTGATATCGCCTTGATAGTTTACAGTGGGCTTATAATAAAGTTTATCATTTATGTATATAGTATTTAATTTAATTCGTGAATTTCTAAAATCATTAAAAGCCAGAAAAATTTTTAACACAGGTCATTTTCTATATCTAGATTCCAATTTTTTTTTGGAAAAATTTAATTTCTACCATTTTTAACAAAAATATTTCTTACATTACAATGATCAAGCATTGATGCATGCACATATTATTCGGCGCGACTTTTTTCTGTTAGTTTGGAAACCCACAATTACAAACTCAGGCATGTCAAATTGCAACTTATTAAACTGATCTTTTATGTCAAAGTTAAAAACAGTTGCTCAGTAGGAGCTTCTTTTTATAGAAATTGCCATCACTAAAAACCAACATGAATCTTAGGATTTTTATATATTTCTTCTTTCATTGCAATTGATATGTTAGTTTCGTATTCAACAATAGGCCACAAAATGTCTAATTTTTCAATAACAATTTTACCTGCATTAACATAAGTTTTATGAACTGAACCATCTGCTTTTTTAGTTTCATAAACAAATAAACAATTGTTATCAGACGAATTTCTAAAAAAAGTTATTTTATAACCACCTTTCCAGTAAACTTCATTATTATCACGAATAAAGCCAAACAAATATCTTAATTAATACATTAGTTCATTAATTTTATCACTACGAACATATTTTACTCGAAATTTATTATCAACACCAGTAGACTCTAAATAATTTTGTTCACTTGGCGATCTTAGCAAAATATTCATCATTGTGGAAGTTATTCCCAGATTATCAATAGTCTCAATAATATGTCTGTGTTTTGAAATTTCTACTCTAGAAAACCGAAATGGAAAAAAATTAGAACAAACATCAATATTATCTAACTTTTTTCGTATTTTGCCTGATCTCCAACTTTATCTCTCTTTAGTAGGTGATATTCTTCCAAAACATAAACATCGTTTGGAAAAGGAAATCCATCTCCTATGGGAATATCAAACTCGATTCTATTATTGTAAATATTCAAATTACCCGTCGTTTGATCAGTTGGGGGAAAAGTTTATCTCTCAAAGCTCTCAATGCTTTTATAACTCATTTATAAGTAAAAAAAATATATATGTAAATGAAGGATTCAGAGGAAGTTCATTGACTGAAATTGCTCATCGATAAGTATGGAAATTATTTAAAAAACTATGAGATAGAATATGAAAAAACAAGAAAAAATATCTACAATTAATTCGTGAATTAGAAAATATTGGCAAAGAAAGTAGAACAAGTAAGTGAAGAAAATAAAAATGTAATAACAGCACTAGTACCTGTTGCTACAAAAAATTTAGATTATCCACCAACACCAGAAGAAACATCACATGAAAAAGAATTATTTGCAGAACAAGAATCTCCTAATTTTGAAGAGTAAATGGGAATTGTACCATAAAAAAAATTGACAACCTATAGCAGGTGTTTCTACTATAAATCTCGGTAAATATGTTACTAAACATATTAATGTTATTAATGATAAATTTGGTTTATGAGGAGATGGGCAAGGTTTTAAAATTGGAGATACAAAAATATAAATAGATGGCGATTTTCCATTTGGCAAAGATATATGAATCAACAATAGGCTTCACTAATTTGTTAACAAAAATTAAAAAAGATGATTTTGTAGATAAATCCACCAGGTAAGATAAATTCACTAATGAGGACTATAAAAATTTGCAGAAATTATTTTGTGAACAAATGCAGCATATTAAAATTATGATCCAACTATGAGCGTAGCTTCGAGAATAGGTTGGAAGTATAATGAAATAATTAAACCAATTTATCACGAGTATATAACAAATTCTCCTAAATCTGGTGAAGGTAAAAAAAAAATTCAATAGTTTGTCAAAAGAACATATTTGGATGGATGATGTTAGAAAATTAATCGATATATTGTTAATTATTCATGGTGAAGAAAATGCTGGAAATAACAATTATTACAATGAAACAGTAAGTATAATGAATATGGTAAACAATAAATTTTCTGATTTTGTTGTTAATAATCCGAAAGGAATTGCATATCTAATACGGGTTTTAAATGTAATTCCACACACATTTTGGAATTCTGAACACCATTGAAAAGGAGTGATAAATTGGGCACTAAACAATTAAAATTTGCCTGATATGCATTTGCCAGGTTATAATTATTGTGGACCGTTTACAAAATTAGACGAAAGATTAGAAAGAGGAGATGTAGGAATAAATAAATTAGACGAAGCTTGTAAATTTCATGATATTGCATATAGAGATCATAAAAATTTAGAATCTAGGCATGAAGCAGGTAACAGTTTACAAAAAGAAGCAAAATAAATTATTTTAGATAAAATTCTCCGATTGGTGAAAAAATTGCTTCTGCAGCTGTTGCCTCAACAATGTTTACAAAAAGAAAATTAGGTTGGGGAATTAAAATGTTTTATTGAATCTATATATATTATATATAACATATAAATGAAGATAAATAGCTTAACTTTCGATATACCCAT